>JAKSZU010000002.1:148718781-149918781 GCA_026018925.1 Tupaia tana
CCTGGTGGCTTAAACTCACGCCCGGCGCATGTGCGTGCGTGCCCAAGATCCCGAGAGGAGAATGGAGGAGAAGGGATTGCGGTGTGGCCATCCCCCCTGGGGGGTGGTTTCTTGCTTTCTGTCTCTCTGTCTCTCTCTGTCTTTCTGGTGAGCACATGCGCCCTATAGCAAAAAGCTCTCCAAAAAAGAAAAAAAAAATGAGTAACCCCCTGTAACATCTGAGTCCTATGATTGCTAAATTTGAAAGACGGCCTCGTCGTCGAATGTGCAGGAGAACGGTGGCTCCATGGCTGTTTCTGCGTTTCCCTGCAGGGCGAGTGCTCATGTGCTCGGTTCTCTTACTATGAGGCACGACCTTCCTCCGAGGCATTCGGTCAGGATTTGCTTATGCGTGTGGGACAATAGACGCACAATCCCTTTCCCATGGACAGTGGGAAGCCGCTCAGACTGTCTTCTCAGGACTCCCCAGAGATTCCTTTCCCAGCTCTGACCCTAATTGGCTGTATGACCTCGGATGAGTCACGTGATCTCTGTGAAATGAGGGCCCCAACCCGATGACCTCCAAGGTCCCATCTGGTCCCAGAATTACTCTTGGCACTGGTGCTGGTTCCCAGTGGATGAGGTGGGGGAAGGATGAGGACTGAGAGCCCTCGGCCGGTTGTTTGTCGGTTTCACTCGTCGGATTCTGCTCTCTCCTGCACAGTCCCTTCTAACTGTCCCTCAAGGCCACGAGCCAGTACGTGGCAGAGGCCGGATTGGAAACAAGGATATCTGACTCCTGAGTATATGCTCTTTAAAAAAAAAAGAAAGTTTAGTTTATTCTTATCATTATTCAAGTGTGCATGCGTGCTCACAAGAGAGAGACAGAGAGGGAAAGTGAGAAGCAAGCCACCAGGTCTAAGATGTGAGCCGTAGCTGGCCATGTGGGAGTCCGGCTCCTTAGCCAGCACACCACCTGCTGGCCTCCTGAGTGCATACTCTTAGTCTCCGTTGTCCAGAGGTCATTTGTTAAAGATCTCCCTGAGAATAGTACCCTGGCAAGTAACTAGGTTTTGGTGGAATGGAAGAAGAAATCCTTCCAGAGGGAAAGAAGGGGCGCGGAAGCCCCGAGGAGGAGTGGGCGATGCGTGTGGGGTGGGTGAGGACTTCGGCTGTATGAAGACGAGGGTCCGTGCTGCAGGCGCTGGGAGAGGCCAGGAGCCTTGAATCCGGCAGAGAGCCGCATTTGATCCTGTGCACACTGGGAGGGGCCAAGAATGGGAGACTTAGGTAACAGTAAGTGGCTTTTAGGAAAATGTATCCGACAGTGGGTGAGCAGTATCTGAAGGAGGAGACATCTTTCCAGAATGGCCAGGTTGTTGCTGATAGAAGAGAGGAGCTGGGAAGTCAGTGGTGATACCAGCCTGGTGACAGGGGGTTGTGGAACCTTTCGTGGTACCCGTGTGGGAAGGTTCTGGGTTTGAGTATGGAAACCTCCCTGAGGATGTCAGGCAGACAAGTGCCCAAGGTCCAGGGCATAGGTCGGGCTGGGAGCGGATCATGGCACTGAGACCCTGTTAGGGTTCCCTCTCTTTCTCCCCCCTTCTGTCTTTCTGGCTCATGGAAGAAATAAAAACTTTAAAATAAATAAAGGAGAGAAACAGCAAGCTTGGGAACAAGTCAGAAGGAAGGCTCACTCATATCCCAAAGCCTGGGTTCACCTCATATTAAGAAATTTTATAATGGTTTTGTCACTGGACTCCCATGTAGTCAACTGTGGTTTGAGTCCCAGACCCGGAGGCTTGAAACATGCTGGGTGTGTGTGCATGCATGACCAAAATCCTGAGAGGATAATGGGGAAGAAGGGGTTGTGGCGTGGCCATCCCTCCTGGGGGGTGATTTCTTGCTTTCTGGCTCTGGCTCTCTCTGTCTCTCCATTGAACACACATACCCTATAGCAAAAAGTCTCTCTTGAAAAGGGACCAGCAAGTGGCATAATAGTTACGCTGCTGGACTTCCATTTAGCTGGCTTAAACTCATGCCAGGTGCATGTGCGTGCGTGCCCAAGACCCTGAAAGGAGAATGGAGGAGAAGGGATTGCGGTGTGGCCATCTCCCTGGGGAGTGATTTCTCACTTTCTGTCTCTCTGTCTCTGTCTTTCTGGCGAGCACATGTGCCCTATAGCAAAAACCTCTCTAAAAACAACAACAAAAACTCTCTTAAAAAAAAAAAAAAAAGAATAGGGGAAAATCTAGTTCATGACTTTGGAGGCTGAGAAGTCCCAAACACCGTGCTGGCATCTGGTGAGGCCCTCCTAGCTGCTTCACAACGTGTGGACGGCAGAAGAGTGTCTAGGTCTGTGTCTCTGCGCTGGTCTCATTCCTTCTCCTTGTAAACCCACAAGTATTCAGGTGGGAATTCTCACCCTGACAAGCTTTCCAATCCTAATTACTTCTCAAAGGCTCCACCTCTTAATCCCATGGTCGGATTAAGTCCCTGTCCTCTTAAGACATGCACGATGGCTCACCACATTTTAACGCATGAATTTTGGAGGATCACATTCAACCCCCAAGGCTCTTATGATGACCATTTTCCCTAAAGTATCGCGAACACGTTTATGTATCACAGCTATAATACCGTAGTCATTCTAACGGAATTGCTCGGCTCTCTTAGAGCCTTTGCTAGCATGGTCACCGTGACACCCAAAGTCTAGGTAGCCATGATCTGGCTCTAAGGATAAGATTGTTGGATCTCAGGTTCTTCTAAGAAATTGATTTACTCAGGATCCTCTAGGGATATGAAGCCAATGAGACGTGTGTAGATACATAAGAGGGAACTTTTTGGAGTCCTTGACCCATGTGATCATGCTAGTGGAGACTTCCTACAAGAGGCCACCTGCATGTAGAGGACCCCGGAATGCTGGCAGCTGACTCAGTCCAATCAGAAGGCCTCCGGCAGCGAAGGCGATGATGTAGCCCATCTGAGGCCAAAAGTCTGGGTGTGCTGGGAGTGAGGGGTGGGGTGGATTGGTGTGAGTCCTGGAGCCCAAGGTAGGTAAGCCTTGAGAGCTGATGCCCAAGGCCACAGAAGAAGTGCCTTCCTCCCTCACAGGCGACCCAGCCGTCTTCTGTACTGGCTGTCTCCAGGCCTTCTGTCAATTGGCTGGTGCCCACCCACACTGTGGGCAGACCTTTCTCACCTTGCTTGCTCAGATTTGCATGTTGACTTCTTCTGGAAACATCCCCACAGACATACCAGAATAACGCTTTATCAGGCTTCTGGGCAGTCCTTAGTCCAGTCAACTTGACTCTCAAAACTAGCCGTCACAGCCTTTGTTCTAGGTGGCCTCCCCGGATATCGTCCACGAGGAGACCCTGTGTGAGGCTTGGTTTTGTCTGTGAGAAGGAACGTTCACGTCTCATCACCTCATCATCTGGGACACCTCCGAAGGAGGCAGAGGAGCCTTTCCTTTGTAAAGAAGCCAGAGGTGCTGGGCAGACATGCAAAAAGAATGCTGCTGTCTGCAGGCCACCGGGGGTGGGGCGAAAGGGCAGGGACTGCTCTAGCCTGGTACTCAGTCTGGACAGTGCCAAGGAGAGCACCTGCAGGAGGGAGAGACGCAGGACGAGCCTGAACGCGATCTCCTGTGAAAGGAGGGACAAGTGCCTTGTCTTCTCTTCCCATAAAACGGAAGATTCTAGCGCAAGTCATTGTAGTAGAAAGAGCTGGGTCACATTTCACACACATTAACAGAGCCCTTGGGATAGAAGCATTGCAGTTAATATTGCAAGGGTTTGGAGTAGTTCCTCAGATAGCACTCAAACATGGAGACGATCGATAATAGACAGGTAGATAGACAAATAGATACAAGATCGATATAGATGGCACCTAAATAGAGGATAGGTAGGGAATTGATGATAGACAAAAGATACAGATGATACACAGACGAGAGGTGACTAATAGATGATAGGTACTAGATAGCTGTTAGATAGTTCATGGTGGACGGATGGGTGACAGAGAGAGAGAGAGATGCGAGATGATAGGTGATGGGAGTAGATAAACCGATGGTAGATGACTGACAGATGAGAGATAAAGGTGAGTAGACACAGGACAGGTATAGACAGGAGGATATTTAGAAAATGGCTGAGCGGGCAATCTCAGCCTAATTTCTTACATAAGAATTATGAATATACTCACCAGCAGCTGGCGTAATGGCTATGTCGCTGGACTCCCATGTAGTCGACCGCGGTTTGAGTCCTGGACCTGGCTTAAACTCACACCGAGTGCATGTGCGTGTGTGCCCAAGATCTGGCAAGTGCACACACCCTATAGCAAAAAACAAAACAAAACAACTCTCCAAAATAAATAAATAAATAAATAAATAAATAAATAAATAAATAAAACGGCGAGAGCTTCAACAGGCTGACTCGGCCGTCTGTTCCCCAGGGCTGCACTCTGTCCGCATGGCTCCAATCCCAGCGTACATGGAGCGCTTGCTTTCTGGCACATTCTGATGTGGAGGCTTTGAGTAGGACAAAGAGCTGAGTGGGCAGCCTTTACCTAACCACCAGTCTTTATCTCCCGCAATTCTTGGCACCGTTCCTTGCGTGTGGTAGAAGGCAGACAGTTCATTGTTTTAAAGTTTCTTTCTTTCGGGACCAGCAGTTAGCGTAATGGCTATGTCGCTGGACTCCCATGTAGTCGACCGTGGTTCGAGTCCCGGACCCGGCGGCTTAAACTCACTCCGGGCATGTGTGCATGCGTGCCCAAGATCCCGAGAGGAGAATGGAGGAGAAGGGATTGCGGTGTGGCCATCCCCCCTGGGGGGTGATTTCTCGCTTTTTATCTCTCTGTTCCTCTCTGTCTGTCTAGCGAGCGCACGCGCCCTATAGCATAAAAAAAAAAAAAAAAAAAAAAAAAAAAAAAAAAAAAAAAAAAAAAAAGACCTCTCCATAAAAAAAGTTTCTTTCTGTTTTTTGGAGAGGTTTTTGCTACAGGGCACGTGCGCTCGCCGGAAAGACAGAGAGAGACAGAGAGACAGAAAGCGAGAAATCACCCCCCCAGGGGGGATGGCCACGCCGCAATCCCTTCTCCTCCATTCTCCTCTCGGGATCTTGGGCACGCGCGCACATGCACCAGGCCTGAGTTTAAGCGGCCAGGTCCAGGACTTGAACCGCGGTCGACTACGTGGGAGTCCAGCGACATACGCTAACTGCTGGTCCCAGGTTTATTTATTTATTTCTTGAGAGAGAGAGAGAGAGAGGAGTAATGCCTCCTCTTCCAGCCATCCAGCCCAGTGGACCACAGGTTTGCTGTGGGCATGCCAGGTACACTCAGGTCAGCCTGGGATCTGAACCCAGGGCCGCCATGTGACTCCGGACCTGTCACACAACAGCACCACCCAGGCTGAGTCTAGACAATTCATCGGAAATGAGTGCTGAGTAAGGAGATTTCTGAGGGCATCTCTTTATCTTCGTCCTCGAGTTCCTGTTTTAGGTGGTAAGAGGAGACAAAGTGCCCAAGGCAGGAAACCGAGGGTTAGAGATATTAGTGGCCCTCGAGAGTTCTTTAAATTGAGCCTCACATTCTCCTGTGGTTCCGACGCTTTCTGTGCGTCTCTGGGCAAGTTACCTAACCTCTCTGGCCTTGGTTTGTTCACCTCCATCATGGCGCCTATCTCGCAGGGCTTCATGAAGATCAATTCCCAATAGGTGAAGGGCTGACCGTGGCGCTTAGCATTGAGCACTGCTTACATTTCAGTTACTGCTTTCACTGTCAGCACCTCCCGGGATGGAGAAAAAGCAACGTGCACCTCGAGTATTACTGGTTACGGAGTAAGAGTAACGAGCCATTTTCCTGTTTTTGTTTCCTTCAATTCGTTAGTGGGTGTTGATTTAAATAGAAAAGAGGGTGTCGCCTCTATAACGGAATTTCTCATTCCGAGCTAATTTCATCAGCTCTCCTGCATCTGCTTGTCATACGAGAGAATGTCAGTGTTTGACCATAGTTAGCAGGTTTTACGAACTAGTTAATAAAACTCAGAATCGCTTCAGTTCACTTCAGGTCGGTTGGAAGAAACCCATGCTGCTTCTGTTGCGCACACGTGAGTCCAGGTGACACAGAGCAGGTGCTCTGCCATCTCCTAGGTGGGGACCTCAGGCATCTCCTTCCCTGACAGGAGGAAAGTGCGACTGTGAGAACCAGGAAGAACCGTAGCACAACAGTACCCAGACCGTACTGAGAACTCACCCTGTGCCTGGCGCGGGCCTCAGTCTGGAGGTTATTTGAAGCGCTTTGGTAATCCCCTACCCCACAGTGTCAGTGGCTGTTACTACAGGCCTGGAGAAACAGGCGCACCCAGACTGGAAGGTACATTCACATGACCACTGCTTCTCACTAGTCTTTTTAAAAATTTTTGATTGCCACGGGGTGCATATGCTTGGCAGAGAGAGAGTGAGAGATTGACAGAGAGAAGGAAGGAGAGAGAGAAAGCCCCTGCCTGGGGGCTGGTCATACCATAATCCCTCCTATTCCATCACCCCATCTCACTGGGTGTGGGGGCATGGATGCACATGCACCTGGTGTGTTTTCCAAGCCACCAGGGCTGGGATACAAACCACAGTCTGCCATGTGGGATCCAGCTCCCTTAACCACTAGGCCAGAGGGCTGGCCCTCACCACAGTCTTCAGCCAACATGTTTTCAGTCAAACGTCTCTTGGTATGCACACACCCGCTTCCTCTCCTCTCAGGAACACAGCCCCTATCTGTGCATGCTCACGTCCTTCCTTTCTCCCAGGACCTCAGCCTGGAAGCTTTTCCACCCCAGGATTGCCCTGGCACTTGGTATAGGGCAACTGGAGAGCAGGGAGCTCTCAACATTGTGTCCCTCCTGTCCACTCCAGCACCTCCCACGGAATTTGCACTTGGTATTTTTGGGGCCAGTGAATAATCACCTTATAACCCAGGGCTCACCCCTGCCCTTGGCTTGCTGAGTCTGGGAGGGTATGGGAACATGGAGCTGCCGTTGTTACCCGTCAGTGCCCCACAGGGCTCTTTAATTTGGGAGCTGTCAGCTCCTCTCTGTGCCAGGCCACCCATCAGGTCACCCCCAGAAGAGAAGGGTGGCCTGCGGGCAGGAAGTTGCAGGCCTCCACACGGGAAGAGAACTTGCAGAATAAAACGCCGGCTCGAAGGCCTATGGGAATGCATGGGGAGACACACCCGCAAACACACGTGGTCTCCGACTTTGGATAAATGCAACCTAGACTTGTCCGTCCTTGAGCTCTCTGTGGGTCAGAGCAAAGCCGCTAGACAGGAGAAAAGGACAGCGGTGAGAGAGGCGAGCACGGATGGGGTGTTGAGAGTGTCTCCCGTGACTGGAAATTCTGCTCGCACCGCGCTTCTTCCTGGCACTTCTTGCTCCACTCGAATGTCACATCCCCGCTACACATCCCTGGGGTATTAGTGGGTGGTTACGGGGAGAGTGTCTCTGGATGAAGCATCTCTGTGCAGAGAGCATCTCTGAAGGGCATGGCGATCCCTCGTCTCCGTTTCAGTGCAGACATGGACCCTGGAGACCACCGTGGATTCCAGCCCTTCGAGGAGCCTGCTGCCCGGACTAGGCAGGACCATTAGTAGGAATGGACATTACAAAGCCAGGCATTTTTACTGTAAGCCTGCTAGATCATTTGTTTCCTGTTTTATATTGTTTGCACATAAGAGGGGGTGGAAAAATGCAGAAATGTTTTCCAGCGCGTTTCCTTCCTTCCACCCCCAAGCCTGCTAAAGATACAGCTGCAGATTTCACGTGGCGGCCTGGCTATTCCCAAGTGCTAAATGTTTATCAGCCCAGCTACCTTCCCGGGAGGAATGGCGTCTCATGCTTTCTATCACTGCAGCTCAGCACACGGGACAGAGAAGGTGCTGAAGGAATTCACCTGCTGTGACTCCGTGCCTTGGTTTTGAGCTCTACAGGAATGTGATTGGTCATTTTGACCGTAGGAAGAGCCTTCTGCCCCTCCACTTTCTCTTCCCTTTTCGATTTTTCTTTCTTTCTTTCTTTTTGGTCTGCTAAAATTCAGCTCCATTCTTAAAATGGAAGTTGGTCTTTTTTCTTTTTTAATAATAGCTTACGTACACCTGCTTGAGAAAGACAATGAGAAGGTTCCTTAACAAGGTCTTGGGTGCTTCGATCCCTGTTCTCCAGTCCTCCAACCTTCAGGATCCTGGGTGCCTGCATGTGTGTCTGGCTTGTTTTCAGGCCAACCCACGGGTCCAAACCTGCAGCTGGCCACTTGGCTTCCCGTGTTTAGGGCACTTGTGTTACTGCTGCTGCACCACAGCCGGGCCTGCAGTGGGCCATTTGACGGTTGCCTGAGACTTTGGTTCTGCCAAGTGGTGTATGCGTGTGTGTGTGCGCGTGTGTATCATGACTCTCTGAAGGCATCTGATCCTGCAGAGCATCCATTCCTTAAAGTAGTAGAAGTCCTGTGACCACCTCGATGATGTCCCTTCCTGATTCTCCTCTTCCTTCCCTTTTATGTACCTCTCCTTCTCCTTTTCCTTTTTTCCAGAAAGGTTTGTGGTTTTGTTTTGTTTGTTTGTTTGTTTCTTTTGATATAGGCCACATGCGCTCACCAGAAAGACAGAGAGAGACAGAGAGATAGAAAGTGAGAAATCACCCCCCAGGGGGGATGGCCACGCCACAATCCCTTCTCCTCCATTCTCCTCTTGGGATCTTGGGCATGCGCGCACACATATCTGACATGAGTTTAAGCCCCCGGGTCCGGGGCTTGAACCATGGTTGACTACATGGGAGTCCAGCGACATAGCCATTAGGTCAACTGCTGTTCCCCCTCTTCTTTTCCTTTTGACTCCACATTTTATCCTCAACCTTCTCTTTCTCCTCTACTCCTTCTCTTAATGAGCTCATTGATTCATTTGCTTCTAATATTGCCCCATGAAGACGACTCCCCCAACTATAAACAGAGTGCTGTTTTATCTCCTGGAGGCCACAGCTATATTCTTTCTTCCCTAAAAACAATTGTTTATTTAATTTATTATTGTCATCATTATTATTTAATCTGCTGTAGGGCACATGCGCTTACCAGAGAGAGAAAATGTGGGAAAGCAAGCCACCAGGTCCAGGAATCAAACTGCAGTTGGCCATGTGGGAGTCCAGGGCCTTAACCACCACACCACCTGCTGGCCCCAGACCTGTATTTCAATTGCCCATAGAACATATGTACTTCAGTGGCCCACATGTGATTTCAAATTTAAAATCTCCTCTGTTTTTGCCTATTCAAGTTTCCTTTCTCTTCCCGAACATTGAATTTCAGCCAGTTACAACCCTGATCTTTCTAACACAGAAATGCAAGCTGCGTGGCCATTTCTCTGTCTCTTTCTTCTCCTACTCTGTTTCCAGTTGGTCGTACCTGCCCACCCCTTCTTGAATTTGCTTGGTGCCACCCAGTCTGGGCCCCGCACTTCGTGCCCATCACAGTAACAGCTCTCGGGCTCTTCCGCTTCGGTTCTGCTAGTCGTTCTCTTTCCTTATGCCCGTTACAGTGGCCCTGTCGCTTTTCACCTCCAAACGGAGGGTGTCTGTCCCCGCTGCTCAGCCAGGGAAAAGCGTCCCCTCTCGCTGTTCCACAACGTGCCCTGTGACTGTCAGGCCCCTGACCCTGTAATTAATGAGCGGGTTCCCCAAGTCGGTATTGAGGGCCTCCCTCGCACTCTGCCCTGGGGCCAGGGTGCTGAACCGCAGCAGACCCGCTCCCTTGCAGTTTCTGAGTCAGTAGGCTCACTCCCCCTCATCCCCTTGGGGTCACTGCCCCTACTTTGACCTTCAAAGTCCAGTTCGCCTCAATTCCTCCCAAAGCTGCCTCCACCTCCTTCAACCAGACTAATGAGGCCCTTGTCCGAATTCCATTGCTCTTGTGAGAATAATCCCTGTCGTTACTCTGAGCTTCTCACATATGTTAGCTTTGACTCCTTAACCAGATTGTAATCTCAAGGCCTGCTGTATGCGCTTTTTTAAATAATCATTTTATTTAACTTTATTTATTTGTCTATTTTAATTTGATCAGAGAGGGACAGAGGGAGAGAGGGAGAGAGAAAGTGAGAGAGCAAGCTGCCAATGCCAGGACTTGAACCGCAGTCGGCCATGTGGGAGTCCAGCGCCTTTAACCACCACGCCATCTGCCAGCCCCCAAAATCCACTGTTTTCACTGCAGTGCTGAGGGTGTGTTATTTGTCGCTGTTGTAGGACCATTTACAATAATGGTCTAATCTGTGATTAGACATAATTCGGATCATGCCTTATTTGCACTTCCTGATCTAGTGAGCGGGTGTGAAATACACGCCGAATTGATTTCGGGAAGACGTGCTCAGCTAGCTGTCTACCACCTGTGGGTCTCAAGGCTCAGTTTCCTCATTCGCACAGCCGAGAGCTGGGTTCCTGACCCCTCTGCGTTCCAACGCTGTGGCTGGCCCAGAGACCTGGTCCTTAGAGGGTAGGAGACGAGGACGGCAGCGGCTCTCCCTGTGTGTTTACCTTCTAGTGTCCCAACGGGGAGCCAGGGACATCTGCTTGGGGACCCAGGGAGCCAATGACATCATTAGGAGAAAGTGGGGGGATTCCTGGGACTAGATTCCAATTCAAAGCTTCCTGGAGGAGAGACTTCCGTTGGGTTTAAAGGAGGCTGTTGGTGGATGGGCGTCCGAGGCGTTCTCGGCACACCAGGCGGGCAGGACACGCTGCTGAGTGCGGGGCACACAGGCTGGGCGGAGGCCGACCCACCGCCGGCTGCGCCCAGGGCTGCCGTGCAGATATCGCCGCAGGTAAAACGGGAGGCTTGGGGCGCATCAGAAAGTATGTGGCTCTCAGGGGGGTACACACCTAGGTATTTGCGATGGGGCCTCAGATGAAAACCATTTCTTTGAGTATTGGGACTGAGACTCATAAGCCCCGGGGAGCAGCCAATGGTAGCCTGATACATCTGGGTTCCTGTCACCACAGGATTCAATTGATGACCGCAACATTGGCGAATGCTGGCATTTCCTCATAAATATTCAGGCTTTTCTTCTTTTCAAAAAGGAATGAAAGGGGTTTGCAAATACGTCTGCCAGGCAATAAGATAAAAAGAGAAAACAGTGGCCGCTTGGTGGCAGAGTAGTCAAACCCAATGCTCTGTGAAGCAGTCCCGCAAAGTTCCCGGTTCGAGTTCGGAGTCCCGCCTGAGCACACTGGGCATGCGTGTGCGCTTGGCAGGGTTGGCCGAAGCTGGGGTGGGTTGCGACATCGGCACCTGTTGGTGGTGCTGTCTTTCTCTCTCTTGTTCACGGAAGAAATAAATAAATAGACTTTTTAATAAAGTGAGAAAGAGGGACCAGCAGGTGGCATGGTGGTTAAGGCACTGGGCTGGATTCCCACATGACCTACCATGGTTCAAGTCTGGACCTGGTAGCTTGAAATTCACGCCAGGCACGTGTGCGTGCATTCCCAATATCCCAGGAGGAGAATGGAGGAGAAGGGATTGCAGCATGGCCATTCCCCCTCAGCAGATGATTTCAGTGTCTCTTTGTCTCTCCCTGGTGAGCACACATGCCTTATGGAAAAAGAAAGCAAGAATAAAGCTAAGCATGGTACACATAGTAGGATAAAGTCAGAGGAAACATCCAGATGCCCAAAGTCTCGAGGTGGGCTGCATACTTGCGCTCAGGATCTTATTAGCAGCCAATGCATTTCCCCCCCTCAAAGAATACTTTTTATTTTAATATGATAATGCAGCATGTCTAAGAGTCCACGTTTATAATCAGACACTTATTTTTTTTTTTTTTTGAGAGATTTTCGCTATAGGGCGCGTGCGCTCTCCAGACAGACAGAGAGAGACATAGAGACAGAAAGTGAGAAATCACCCCCCAGGGGGGATGGTCACGCCGCAATCCCTTCTCCTCCATTCTCCTCTCGGGATCTTGGGCACGCACGCACACGCGCCCGGCGTGAGTTTTAAGCCACCGGGTCCGGGACGCGAACTGCGGTCGACTACGTGGGAATCCAGCGACATAGCCATTAACTGCTGGTTCCCCAGACACTTACTTTTGAAAGGGATTTTGAGTATTGACTAGTACTGTGGGCTTTCATTCACATCCATGTTGATTTCCTTTGCACTGGCTCATTAAAAACAAAGGCCAAAAGTGGGACCAGCAGTTGGCGTAATGGTTCTGGACTCCCATGTAGTCGACTACAGTTCAAGTTCCGGACCTGGCGGCTTAAACTCATGCCAGGCACGTGTGCATGCGTGCCCAAGATCCCGAGAGGAGAAGGGATTGCAGCGTGGCCATCCCCCTGGGGGTCATTTCTCACTTTCTGTCTCTCTGTCTCTTTCTCTTTCTCGTGAACACAGGTGCTCTATAGCAAAAACCTCTCCAAAAAAAAGAAAGAGAGAGAGAGAGAGAGAGAGAGAGAGAGAAGAGAAGAGAAGAGAAGAAAAGAAAGAAAGAGAGAGAGAGAGAGAAAGAAAGAAAGAAAGAAAAGAAAGAAAGAAAGAAAGAAAGAAAGAAAAAAGGAAAGAAAGAAAGAAAGAAAGAAAGAAAAAGAAAGAAAGAAAGAAAGAAAGAAGGAAAGAAAAAAGGAAAGAAAGAAAGGAAAGAAAGAAAGAAAGAAAGAAAGGAAGGAAGGAAGGAAGGAAGGAAGGAAGGAAGGAAGGAAGGAAGGAAGGAAGGAAAGAAAGAAAGAAAGAAAGAAAGAAAGAAAGAAAGAAAAGAAAGAAAGAAAGAAAGAAAGAAAGAAAGAAAGAAAGAAAGGCCAAAAACAAAACACCAGCCCAAGGCTGTGGCCAAGCTTCTCAGCTCGCCAGGGATCTTACTTAAGGAAGCCCCACTCCGAGGTCAAAGAGAATTTCCTCTTCTTGGGAAAGAGAACTGCCTTACTCTTGCCTTTTAGGAAAGGCTTTCTCCTCTGGAGAGGTTTTCACTATAGGGCGTGTGCGCTCACCACACAGACAGAGAGAGACAGAGAGACAGAAAGCGAGAAATCACCCCCCCCCCCCCGGGGGGGATGGCCACGCCGCAATCCCTTCTCCTCTATTCTCCTCTCGGGATCTTGGGCACGCACGCACACACACGCAGCATGAGGTTAAGCCACTGGGTCCAGGACTCGAACCACGGTCGACTACTTTATCAGTTGTGCTGAGTGAGGGACGTTGATCTGCCCGGAGTCACTGAGGTGTTGGCCCTGGTCCAGGCCATGCCGGCTCTGAGACCATGTCTCTCTCATTCCTAGTGTGAAGCAGCAGGAGCGCTATGGCCAGTTGACTCTGGTCAACTCCACGTCAGCCGACACCGGCGAGTTCAGCTGTTGGGGACAGCTGTGCAACGGCTACATCTGCAGGAGGGACGAGAGCAGAACAGGCTCCACCTACATCTTTTTCACAGGTACGGTCTGGGGTGCACCAGTGGATCGACCCGGCTCAGAACCGAAGGGCCCCCTGCAGGCCGAGCAGCAAGTAACAGCGAGCGCGCTTGTGATTGGCGCCAGTTACTTCATGTAGGTCTTACAACCACCCTTCAGAGCAGGGGCTGCGCCATTCCCCCAGATGGGGATGTTGAGATCTAGAGAGAGTAAGTAAGTCAAGGTCAAGGAAATGGTGGGAGTAGGAGTGGGAAACAGAGCAGTCTGATTCCAGGATCTGTATCTGCGCTGTCCAGTATGGTGGCCACTGGACCTATGTGACTACAGGAACATAACTGGGGATTACTTCAAAGCGGATACAATCGAAAACTCATGTCCTCAGGGCCAGCAGGTGGCGTGGTGGTTAAGGTGCTAGACTCCCACATGGCCGACCCCAGTTCGGACCTGGTGGCTTGCTTTCTCACTTATCCTTTTCCTGTCTCTCTGTCTCTTTCTCTTTGGTTAAATTTTTTTAAAATAACAAATGGAATTATATAAATAAATCATTATTTAAAAAAAAAAGAAAACTCATGTCCTCAGTCACGTGGGCCACGTTTCAAGTCCTCCGTCTCGCTGTGCGTGAACGCACTTGAACAGCACGAGCTGGGAACGTTTCTCCCGGGGTCGGAAGTTCTGCCGGCAGCCCTGCTGTTGGTTTTCGTCACGGTGCCTCAGAACCGGTGCTGATCCACTTTCCGGAAGCTCCTTACTCATAGGCTGCTCGGCTAAAGATCTCCTCTCATTTATTTCTTATTTTAATTAATTAATTTTTGCCATAGGGAATGTGTATTCACCTGAAAGAGACAGAGAAAGAGAGAGCGCGTGAGAAATCACTCCCCAGGGGCCATGGCCATGCCACAATCCCTTCTCCTCCATTTTTCACTTGAGATTTTGGGCATACACACACACACACACACACACGCCTGGTGTGATTTTCAAGCTGCTGGGTCCAGGACTCCAACTATGATTGACTGTGTGGGAAACCAGCATCTTAACCACGATGCCACCGGCTGGCCCTTCATTTATTCTTATATTGGGTCGTTGGAAAAGTCGTGACATATTTTTCTATGCAAGAATGCATCATGACTTTTCCGATGACCCAGTAAGTACTACGAGCTAAGGTTTGGAGGCAGGGTTCCCAAAGCTTGTGGTCCTTGTAGCTCCAGTCCCAGTCCCTGAGCCTAAGTGAGGTGCCTGGAAATGAGCAGGTGTCCTCCCCTGCAGCACAAGGTATGCGTGTGCAAGGTAGGTCTTGCACCTTCAGAAACAAGCATTTAGCTCCCATTCACCTCCCTCTCTGCACTCTCTAAGATTCAGAGGTCAGGAGCTGCCTTCAGGAATCTTACAAATGCTACTACTGGCACTTCTGCTGTTTCCGGCATTTTAAGTGAAATCACAATCTTATTCTTTAATTTGCCTGAGGGTGCATGCACTCACTGGAGTGAAAGAGAGAGAGAGAAAGAGAGAAAGACCACCCCTCCCACACACACACATAGTGAGTGCATGGCCCACTGTAAACTTTTCTTCTCCATCTCTCCCTCCTGTTGGGATTTGGAGAATGCACACACATGTGTCAGATATGTGTTTTTCAAACTGCTGGGTCCAGGACTCAACCCATGTGGTTGGTTCTGTGGGATCCAGCCACCACCATGCCATAGGCTAATCCCAGAATCTTTAAGTGCCTCTTAGGGCCTTCATGAGATTTTGCTACTCTTAAATCCATCTACCTTTAAGACCTGGAATGGCTATGACCCAAAGAAAACCCAGAAGGACCAGCAGTTGGCGTAATGGCTATGTTGCTGGACTCCCATGTAGTCGACCGTGGTTCGAGGCCCAGACCCGGTGACTTAAATTCACATCAGGAACGTGTGTGTGTGCCCAAGATCCCTAGAGGAGAATGGAGAAGGGATTGCGATGTGGCCATCCTCCCTGGGGGGTGATTTCTCGCTTTCTGTCTCTCTGTCTCTCTCTGTCTTTCTGGCCAGCACACATAGCAAAAACCTCTCCAAAAAAAAAAAAAAAAAAAGAAAGAAAGAAAGAAAGAAAAAGAAAACCCAGAGCTGGACAGTAGCTAAAGTGGTTAAAACAGGGACCAGCAGATGGCGTAACGGTTGCGTCACTAGACTCCAACATGGCCAACCATGGTTCAAGTCCTGGCCCTGGTGGCTTGAAATTCCCACCAGGTGCGTGTGCATGCATGCCCGAAATCCCAAGAAGAGATAGAAGGGGTTGAAGTATGGCCATACCCCCGGGGGATGATTTCTCCTTTCTGTCTCTCTGTCTCTCTCTATCTCTCCAGCAAGTGCACGTGCCCTATAGCAAAAATCTCTCTAAGAAAAATAAATAAATGAAACAAAGTGGTTAAGAGTCTTGCAGTAGAAGGAAGGAGACCTGAACTGGTCTCAACCCTGAATATAGTATGAACAAGCGGGGATTTATGGCCAAGAAGGGCCGGTGGTCAGTGGATGTTCAATTACTAAGAAAGAAACATCAAATGTAGAGAGGCGGGTGGGAGAGGGCGGTGGCTGAACTCACCTAACAGGGTTAGTGCTGAAGATAGGTCCGTGTTTTCAGACACCCCCTGGAGGACGGTACCCTCTGAGGAGCCCCAGTAGGTCGAGGGCAGTTGGGGTGGAGGATGGGATGGGAGGTGGTTTTGGCTAAACCGACCTAGCAGGATCCTTGCTAAAACTTGATTTACACCGAAGTGCACGGATGGGCCTAGAAGAAGGTTCAGAAGCTTTACTAAAGTTTGGCCAAGCAGAGAATCCTTGTCACTAGCCATTAATGAATACTTTAGCGGAGTCTAATGTATTTTTCACTTTCTGCCCAAATCGCTCCTCTCCAGAAAGAAGATGCAGTAGCAGCAGGACATGCTATAGTTCTGGAAGCACGTGTATCTCATTTTATTCCACAAGAGCCCCAGGAAATACATGAAAGCTACTTGATTATCTCTGTTTTAAAAATAATAATGCAGATGCTAAGATGCAAAAAGGCAAGGCGATTCAGCCAGTGTTCCGAAACTTGTGGTGGAACCAGAGTCAAACCCTGTTTTTCTGACCTGAGACCCGATGTTCGTATTGCCTCGAACCCTTTCTGAAACACGGAGAAGGGTGGATGGAGAGCTGGGCAGACAGACGCTAGCCAGCCTGACAGGTGTGGGCAGGAGAATTGCTGACAGTGGTACGCAGGGAACCCTCCCTGGTCGTCACTTAGGACCGTGCTCCACGGAGGTGCCTGTGTGTCCTGTTAGACCGGGCGGCCAGGTGATTATGTTACTCTGGACAAGGACTGGTGCTGTATTTCAAACTGTGAGATAAAGCTCCTTTGCTAGAACTAGCACTTTCATGTCATCCCAAAGCACTGGTGGGGCTGGGCTGGTCATGGGCTGTCTGAGTTCTGTATTCAGGTCTTCTTTCTTAATTTTGCTATTCCTTTCAGGAACCAAAGAAAGGTTAAAACACTGTATTTGTTTTCAACTTTCAAGAAACCTTGATCATGGAACTAGCCCTGAAGCGCAGTGGTTAGGCGCTGTACAAAGGAAGCCAGATGCCACATGGCTGACCAAGGTTTGAGTTCTGGCCCCATTGGCTTGAGAAGCACTTGGGCATGTGTGCCCAGGCTCATGATGGGATGGGAGACGGAGAACTGGAGGAAAAAGGATTGCAGCATGACTGCCACTATTGGGAGAGCTCCTCTCCTTGCTCTCTCTCTCTCTCTCTCCATGCACCCTTTTGGCATTAAAAAAAGAAACCTAGATCCAAAGGGAAGTGACCTAATGCGTTGTATTTCTGATTCCTCAGCGCTGAGAGCCCAGCTGGATTTGCAGCACGGGTGTTAGCAGTTTGTCTTTCCAAGCATGGTGGGTTGGAAGGACCAGGCGGGCTGTAACTGAGACTGAGGTTCCTGGCACTGGCCCCAGATTCCTTCAGAACATATGCTCCCGGGCTACCCACGCAGAGAGACGTCTGTCATTCATTATGTTTGTATGTTTCGTAGCGCTTGACTGAAAACACTGCGGAGCTTCCTTTGGGGGCCGCCTGTGGTTAATTTGTGCAATTTTTAATTAAGCAACTGCCACACATACTTCCTCTTTCATCTTCATCCAGAGGCTCTCAGAGGGGGTCTTCTCTCTCTCTCTTTTTATTGAAGTATAACATACATAAGAAAAACACTCACATTCTAAGTGTATAGCTCAATACATTATCATCAGCCGAACAGGCACATGGAACCACCACCCAGCTCAAGGGTGAGAGTTTTACCAGCAGGGCAGCATTCTCATAGTGAAGGGCTGGGCCCTGACTTTCATGTGTAGGAAAACTACAGCAACACACTTCACTGAACATAGACTTTGTTGTCGTCTGGATTTTAGCTTATAGCCTATAAACCTTCATTTTTTGGGAATCTAAAGTCCCATGTATTCCGTTTTCTTAAAGTAATACGTAGGTCATCTACATGAGTAGAGATGAACGCATTGCAGGGAACATAGGTAATCTATCATTCTATTTCTAATGTGTGCTCAGTAGAAGGGAGAGAGAAAGAAAGAGAGGGAGAGAGAGAGAGAAAGGGACAAAACATCCCCCATGGGGGATGGTCGCAGTGCAATCTCTTCTCCTCCATTTCTCCTTCCAGGACTTTAGACATGCCCACACATGTCCCTAGTATGTTTTTCAAGCTACTGGGTTCAGGGCTTGAACCAAGTAATCGGCTATGTGGGATCCAGCCACTTTAACTACCCTGTCACCCACAGGCCCTATAATCTATCAGTTTTACAATGATTAAATGGTTTTTTTGGTAGGTGGAAGCTATTGATTAGAACACGCACACTCGCACACATGTATGTTTATTTTTTGCTTTTTCTCTGAGAGAGAGACAGGCACACACAGGATCTTCACGCCGTGATCCGCCCCCATCTCAGCCAGCCTGGATCGTGGGCACACATGCACACCCCTGGTCCGCTCAGGGAAGTCCCAGGACGCGAGCTCCAGACCTTTCCCGTGTGGGTCCTGTTCTGTCCCCAGGGCTCCCCACCTGGCCCCAGATTGCACGTATGTATTTTAAAGCAACTGGTGTGGCCACTTATTGTAGAGCATGTATTGTCGTCGAAGAAATAAGACCGCGTTTTTGTGTTCTGAAATTAGGATTCCTCACTTATTTTCCTGGCTTTTCACATAAGTTCAGATGACTTTAGAATCCCTAAAACAGAAGTTGCCCCTGCCCAGCTGTGGGGACTGAGGCAATGCAGTGCCTCTGCAAGTACTGAAGCCACACGGGAGGCCCCGGGTCAGAGCCTTGGGCCCGGCTGGCCGGAAGGCTGGGGTGTGGATGGACCGCAGCGTGGGACGATTTTGCCTAGGGTACCTCTGTTTCTCTCCCAAAAGAAAAAGAAAGAGAAAAAGAAAAAAAGGTAAAAAAAGATGGAGACAGAAAGCTTAAAAAAGAAAAAAGTGGTCTCTCAATCTTATAATCCTAAAACCCATAAGAAAAATTGTTAAAAATACTTTTAAGGGGCCAGCAGGTGGCATGGTGGTTGAAGTGCTGGACTCCCACAAGGCCAACCGCTGTTCAAGTCCTGGACCCGGCGGCTTGAAATTCCTACCATATGTGTATGTGTGCATACCCAAAGTCCCAAGAGGAGAATGGAGGATAAAGGATTGCAGCATGGTCATTCCCCCGAGGGAGTGATTTCTCACTTTTCCTCTCTCTGTCTCTTTCCAGCAAGCTCATGCGCCCTATGGCAAACACCCCCCCCAACAAAAAAGATACCTTTAGTATCTATTCCAGATTGTTCTCTGTATAGATGGGGATGTTGAAGCACAGACAGTCACACATCCAAGGCCTCATGGATGTAGACGCAGTCTATGTGACACGCTGATGTGGCACATGCTAACGAAGCTGCTCTGTACTTGAGCCTGAAGTCAATTTATCATAAAGCGAATGCAAAGGCTTTGGGAGAGCTGGTGCCTGGCTGAGCAGTGACATTCTCCTTCCCAACCTTAGGGCCTCCCTGTTAGAGAAGTTGTTACTCACAGCCAAAGCTCTCTTGGCTCATGAAGACTTTTTTTTTTTTTTTTTTTTTTTTGAGAGATTTTTCGCTATAGGGCATGTGCACTCGCCAGACAGACAGAGAGAGACATTAGAGACAGAAAGCGAGAAATCACCCCCCCGGGGGGATGGTCACGCCGCAATCCCTTCTCCTCCATTCTCCTCTCGGGATCTTGGGCACGCACGCACACGCGCCCCGGCGTGAGTTTTAAGCCACCAGGTCCAGGACACGAACCACGGTCCACTACGTGGGAGTCCAGCGACGTAGCCAATACGCTAACTGTTGGTTCCCGCTCATGAAGACTTTTGATGTGTCAGGAATCCAGTCTCCTACCTCAAACCTCATACAACCATGGCTCTAAGAAGGCTGGTGGAGGAAAAAGCTGAGGGGGGATCCAGTCCAGGAACACACAGGAAACACCTGATCGACCATTGGGGTGCGATCAGCTCCAGGGATTTGTCGTCGCAGTTATAACACTCCCTCAAAGAATGATCCAGAACACAAAGGATTTACTGCGCCAGGCAAAAGCAAACCAAAACCAAACAAAGAAGTTCAACTGAGCATCCCTTCACGGTCCTAAGGACAGTATAAGCTAGCCTTCGTTTCTCTTATTCCTGTTAGATAATGACACCAGTTAGAGCTTAAAGAACCAGGAGAGTGATTTTAGAGAAACGGGGCGTAAGAGGCTGGAGGTCTCCAGCCAGGGAGTGACTGAGCTGTGCCGGAATGAGGCCCCAGTCCTTCCTTCATCCCTACCCTGCTCCCTCCCCCTGCCTTGGCAGGTGCTAGGACTCCAGGCTGTGAGAGAGGACGGGGACTCTGGCCGGTCACCGTGGCCCTTGGGTGCTGGAAATCCCTCTCGACCAGCAGTTCCCGAGCCTCGGCGTTGGCACTAGTGTCTCCGCACAGAAGCAGCAGGTTGTCAAGGGGTGACAACTATTCTCGAAGCCATGAAATCAGTCTCCTTCCTTGCTTCTTCACATGATTTGGCGTGACATATTACTTCTTTTGTTTCCTTTAAGGAGATAAGAAGTAAAACTGTTGCTCCAAAAAATGAAAAGCATTTATTTATTTATTTTATAAGAGAGATTTTTGCTATAGGGTGTGGGTGCTTGCCGAAGAGACAGAGAGACAAGAAGCGAGACATCACCTTCCAGGGTAGACAGCCATGCTGCAACCTCTTCTCCATTTTCCTCTAGGATTTTGGGCATGCACACACACACTCCTGGTGTGAGTTTTAAGCTGCAGGGTCTGGGACTTTAACCGCGGTTGACTACGTGGGAGTCCAGCAATGTAACCATTACTCCATTTGCTGGTCCCAGCATTTAAAAGCCAACATTTTCAGGGCCCAGCAGGTGGCGTGGTGGTTAAGGTGCCAAACTCATACATGGTCCACAGCAGTTTGAGTCCTGGACTTGGGTGGCGTAAAAGTCATGCATGCCCATAAATCCTGAAAGGAGAAGGGATTGCGTGGACATTCCACCAGGGCGTGATTTCTCACTTCCCCTCTCTGTCTCTCTTGTCTCTCTGTAGCAAGCGCATGCACCAAATGACAAAAAGCCTTAAAAAAAAAGCCAGCCTTTTCTAGTCACAGAGACGTGATATTCTGAGTCTGCTGCCAGTCCCCCTCATCCTGTGTCGTGAGTGAAGAATCCTGAAGGTTCTCTCAACCCCATTGTTTAAGTAAGCCCATGTCTCCCCCTCTGCAGAGAAAGGAGAGCTCTTTGTACCCTCGCCGAGTTACTTCGATGTTGTCTACTTGAACCCGGACAGACAGGCTGTGGTTCCTTGTAGAGTGACCATGCTGTCGGCCAAAGTCACGCTCCACAGAGAGTTCCCCGCCAAGGAAATTCCAGCCAATGGAACGGACATCACGTACGACCTGAAGAGAGGCTTCGTGTACCTGCAGCCTCACTCTGACCACCAGGGGGTGGTCTACTGCAAGGCAGAGGCTGGGGACAAGTCTCAGATCTCTGTCAAGTACCAGCTGCTCTACGTGGAGGGTAAGCCTGCGGCCTGGTAGGGTGCTGCTGTTCTCTACCGAGTAGGAGCAGGAGACCCAGAATGTGGTTTCAAGGCTCCTCTGCTCCACTGCCACTTCTAGAATGTTCCGCATCCTTGCCCATGACTCAGACCCAGCCCTCTACTCCCTTCCGGATCCTCTCATCGTTAGCTCTGGTACTGCCCCTGAGTTTGACCCACTCACCTCTATATCCCCAGCCTCCTCTGGAACATTCTCTCACCCTCTGTTTTAACCCAAGTCTGTTGTCTGCTAAGAGCACCAGGAACTCCCGACACCATGGCTGGCCTCGTTCTCACGCCCATCCAGGTCCTCCCCTTCATTCTCTCACCCTCTCTGAGGCACGGGTGTGCAGCCCCCCCCCTCAGCTCCTTTCCATCGCACCCCTCGTCACTCATTGACGACTTCGGCGGTTGGCTCACTGTCCTCCTCTTGTTGGGGTGACTTGAGCATCTCCTTGGAACCCACTGTCCTGCTCACTGACCGCCTCGTCCATCCCAGCGGAGACTCGCTCCCTTGGCCACACTTTAACATGTCAACGACGCAGCCGAGGCCGGCTAGTGGCACTGCAAGTGTGTCACTCTGTGTGGCTGACCCACGTGGGAGCGAGCCTTGACACCCGAGCACACAGGGCTCGCGTGCGGCCCTGGTCTAGGGCTGGCTGAGGCTGACTGAGGGCTGCTGAAAAATCCCCCAGGGGGTAGACGGTGGCACCCTAGCCCCCACGTCTGTCTCCATACCCTGGCAGCCCCTGGAGTTGCCTAGTTTCCCGGGCGTCCTGCAAGGCCCGCTGCACCAAGTCCTCGAACTGCCACGGACCTCATTCCTTCCACCTGGCCTTGCCCCCTCCTCCTGGCAGCACTGAAAATGCGGATATTTCATTGGAAATGGATCTATTTTTTTATGAGTGTGGCCATCTCAGTGAGGAGTTTCACCTCCGTGCACTCGTACGGGACGTATTTTCCCCTAACTTCCGTGGGTTCTGCTGTACTGAACTCCTCTCTTCTGAGTGGTGAGAGCCATGAGCAAGATCTCGGCCCCATTTCACTTTGGGTTAGTAAATCAGACTCATCCTGGTTTCTAAAACTGTTCACTTAAAATGAACCCTGCAGTCATCCCAAGCGGGCCCTGCTCTTCCTGCCAGGGAGTGGGCTCCCCTGCTGTGCCCAGCAGCCTGGAGCCAGGAGGCTCCCCCACCCCGTGCTCTGGTGCCCGATAGGCTGGAGCCCCTGCAGGAGGTTGAGGCTGGCCTGGCGTGGTGCCCCTGAGCCTGCCAGGGGCAGATGGTGGCTCCAGCGCCCCGCGAGCAGCCCTTCTCGGTGTCGAAGCTCCCTTCCCATGCGGCCTCGTCCTCCTCTGGACCCTTTGTGTGGATCTCTCTGCTTCGAGCTGCTGTGCTCTTGGAAAGGCTGCAGCCCCAAACTCTCCGAGCCCCTGACCCCAGACTGCACCACGTGACAACCAGAAACACAGTAGGGCACAATCTGGTCCCCTTGCCTCCCGGCAGCCCCCACCCTGCCTCACTCTCTGGGCCCTTCTGCCCAGGTCAGGGCACTGGATGGGCCAGTGGCAGATCTGCAGAACTCCTGCTTTTGCTTTCTGGGGCGAGAGCACCCTGCCCTGCTCCGCCAGCCGCCCGAGGTGAAGTGAGGGAATGTTTATATCCATGCACACAGTTCCTTTAATTTATTATTTTTTTAGCGTTTAGGGCACATGCGCTAGCCAGAAAGACAGAAAGAGACAGAGAGACAGAAAGCGAGAAATCACCCCCCAGGGGTTTCTTGAGGATGGCCACGCCGCAACCCCTTCTCCTCCATTCTCCTCTTGGGCATGCACACATATGCACCCAGCGTGAGTTTAGGCCACCGGGTCCAGGCTTCAAACCACGGTCAACTACGCGGAAGTCCAGTGACATAGCCATTACGCCAACTGCTGGTCCTAATGCCACAGTTCATCACTGGCGGTTTTCTCCCTGAGGCCTGCAACCCTGGCCAGGGGGCAGTGGTCCGGTAAGGTGTTCTTAGGCACTCGTGGGGTGCGGGTGGCCCTGACCAGCTCTCTGCACTGGAATCTGGGCTGCTTGAGGCCTCAAGTTTGCAGCCACGGCATCCGGCCACAGGCTGTGTCCCCAGTGGACTGTTTCTGCGTGACCCCCACGACCCAGCTCTGGCCACCTCGGCCCTCCGCCAAGGCCGTCTCTTTCCCTGCCACAGTGGGACTTCCCGACCGAGCTTTTCGTGTCTGTCTCCACCTCCTTTCCCACCCACTCCAGTCTCCCCACCGCTTCCAGCTCCACCCAGACAGCTACTGCCATGTCCCTGGGACTCCTGCGCCACCGAGTCCAGCAGTCGGCTTCTGCCTTCCTCCTGCTGGGTCTGTGAGAATGCCTGCCCCTGGCTCCGTGTTCCCGAATTCCCTACTCACTCATTCAGCTCCTTGTCTTCTGTTAGCTTTAAGATGTTGGAGCTCCCCGAGGCACCCTTCTTTCTCACTCCCCGTTCTCTTCCTGGGCAGTCTTAGCCATATCTGAGGCTCTGCGTCACATCTGTACACTCATAACTGCCAGATCTGTGAGTGCACCCTGGGTTCATGTGGCCCCCGGCTACCTACTGCCTGCTCAGGTGCTTTCTGGGCCCTCCTGAATGTGGCAGGAGCTTGCCTGGACCTGGTGGCCCTATAGCCTCCGCCTCAGAGATGGTGCCACATCGCCCAGTGTGTGGCCCCACAACCGGGCATCAAACCCCATCTCCCTTCTCTTCCCACTCTTTGTCATTAAATCACTTTCAATCCAGCCATTTCTCTCTCCTCCCTTTGAACTCTCACCACCATCTCTTCCTGGATGGACACAAACACCTTTCTAACTGATCACCCAGGTCCACCGTTTCCGTCGCTGACTACGACTCCCGCCAGACCACCGAGGAAGTTCTGCTTCTGCTCCACCCAGCACTGAGTCCCCCATGGGCCTATGAGGCCGAGGCCTTGCGTGCCCCGCTCTGCCCTGCCCTCTTCGCATCCTGCCCCAGCCTCCTCCCTCAGAAGACGGCAGGGGCTTCGCACGAAGGGTTTCCAGGCCTGCTGGTGTCTCCCCTTCTCCCATTCACGTCTTCAGAGCTCACGCTTGTGAGATTTTAGTTCCAACATGGCTTCCTCCAGGAAGACTTTCCTGGCTCTCAGAGCACCCTGGGCTTCTGCTTCATGGCAGAACTGAGGTTTTCTTTTTTGGGGAGAGGTTTTTGCTAGACCCTATACGTATAGGGTCTTGCCAGAAAGAGACAGAAAGCGAGAAATTGCCCCCCAGTGGGGATGGCCACACCACAGTCCCTTCTCCTCCATTCTCTTCTCGGGATCTTGGGCACGCACGCACACGTGCCCAGCGTGAGTCCGGGACTCGAACTGTGGTTGACTACATGGACTACATGGGAGTCCAGTGACATAGCCATTACACCAACTGCTGGTCCCGACATAACTGAGGTTTCAAGTTAAGCAGTGACTTGCTTGGGTCCTCTGCTCTGCTGGGTTACGGCCCCGAGGGCTCAAGGCCACGCCTGTCCTGTTCCTCTAGCACCTTGCCTTGTTCGAGGCTGCCGTTGGGATGATGTAAGCTCACCGACCGTAACGAAGACACCTGCTCCTGAAGTACTGTGAAGGAAGGTCACTGTGCACACGGGAAGCGCCGGTGCCCTCCCTGCAAACTTCCCTCTCCTCTGGGTCTCTCTCCGCTTTCTGAGAAGGGACAGCCACACGCCTTCTGTTCACCTCCACGCCTTCTGGGCCACCATCCAGCGCCTCAGCTGTGTTCCACTTGCTCTTCCTCCGGGGACCCTGTCCCTCTCGCCTTTTTACCCTTTCCACGTGACCCCTGGCAGGCCCGAAGCCTCCTTCCCTAAGAGCGCAGAGGCTCAGCCTGGGAGTTCTCTAAGATTCCTCTCTTGAACCAGCAAGCAGGGAGGCAATGGTGGCTTCGAAGGACAGCCAGAATGGTGGCCGGCCTGGCGCGGGTCGGGAAGCTGTGAGAGACCTGTCTCCTCTCTCCAGAGAAGAGTGTCTGCAGGTGCATCCTGGCTGCCGCGCTCACGCTCACCTCAGGCTGTCTCCTGCTTCTTCCAGTCCCCCCCGGGCCCCCCTCCACTACCATCGCGGCCTCCTCTAACAGAGTGCGAGGTGGGGAAGACGTCCGCGTGCTGTGCGCCGTGCTGGGCGAGCCTGACGTGGAGGTGGAGTTCAGATGGGTCTTCCCAGGCCAGAAGGTAAGCGCCCTGCCCCAGGCCCGGCCCCATTTCCACTGGGTGTGGCCACTGCTCAGCTATGGAGGCCATAACCTCAGAGGCGCGAGGAACGCGTGGGCCTGTCGTAGACGCCTGGGCTTGCTTGTTTTCTTCTATTGTGTCCCTATATATTTACAAATAGATCTCTTTTTTTAATGTATTTATTTTATTATCATTTTTTAATTTGCGATAGGGCATATGCCCTCACCAGTGAGAGACGAGAGAGAGAGAGAACTCCGTGAGGTCAGGGACTCCAACCCCAGTCAGCCATGTAGGAGTCCAATGCCTCAATTACCACGCCACGTGCTGGCCCCTCTAAATAGATTTTTCTTAAAGGACAGGGGGACAGTGATTGGGTTCTACTAGGCAATTCAATGCACCATCTTCTTACTCAGGTTTGCTTCATAGCCCGTCATTCAGAGGTGGTGGCAAGAAATGACCAAAAGGGACCTCCCTCTGCTCCCCCCGCCAGCTTCCATCCTCAGTCCCCTCTATCTTCTGGGTCTGCCGGGGCCTGATCCTCCTCCCGGCCTCCCTCCGTGTTCCCAGTCAGCTGTGCCCTGCGGCGAGGGGCTCTGGGCAGACGAAGCCCAGGGGCATATAAACGTCGGTCCTGTCGAGAAGGTGTGGTGAGGCCACCGACCCTTTTAGAGCAGACTTCCCATAAAGCAGCGGCAGCATATTTAGCGTTTGTGCATGTTCAGCTTACCAAAATAAACAGCCCTGCCACCGCCACAGAATA
The DNA here is from genome assembly GCA_026018925.1 of Tupaia tana. Taxonomy (NCBI): domain Eukaryota; kingdom Metazoa; phylum Chordata; class Mammalia; order Scandentia; family Tupaiidae; genus Tupaia; species Tupaia tana. The sequence goes on from JAKSZU010000002.1 coordinate 148,745,287, forward strand.
ATCCCTTTGTTGCCAGAAGAGACTTGGCCTCCTGAGACGTGGTCTGTAGCCAGTACGCTTCGAGCCTAGGAGCTGTGACAGGTGGAAAATAACCATCCCCAGAGAAGGGCATTTTCCAGCGTCCTGGCACTAGGTTCTTGTTTTTAAAGTGTTGCCACACTTTGGAGACATTAATGGCTTTCAACGAAGGTTTATTTTTTTTTAATGTTGCTAATTCTTTATGAGCAAGAAGGGTAATGACTTATATAAATATTCCTTCTGTTAAATTCAGAAAGCACTTTGTTCTGATACCAAAGTTGGCCGAAACATCTCAAGAGGAACCCTCTCAGGTTCTAGAATAGGGGGCTCTGTGCTCTAGGGCGTTCTTCCAGTTCGTGGGACTGTAATTCTGCCCAAGTCCCACGGCGCACTGGCCCAGCCAGACATCGCCCTGTCCCAAGTCGGAGCAGCAGGGAGCGTGCATTCGCTGACGGTAGACTTCTGACTCTGAATTCCGCAACTATAAACCGCTCAGAGGGTGAAAGGGGGCGAGGTGAGGGGACTAGGGGAAAATCGTGTCCATGTTTTTATGCTAAGACCAGTTCCACTTTCTTGGAGTCCCAAGGATAAATGTTATGGGGCCAGCTGGTGGCGTAGTGGTAAAGGTGCTGGATTCCCACGTAGCCAACTGTGGTTCGAGTCCCGGATCCGGGGGCTTGAAACATGCTAGGTGCATGTGCGTGTGTGCCCCAAATCCTGAGAGGAGAATGGAGAAGTGATTTCTTGCTTTTAGTCTGTCTCTGTCTTTCTGGTGAGTGTGCACACCCTAGAGCAAAATCCTCTTTAAAAAAAAAAAAAAAAAAGATAAATTTTACATTAGGTAGAAACTTACTGATGAAAAAAGCAGAGGCTGCTAAACAGCATAATAAAATTCAAGGCTCTGCTTGAGGAAAATGCCCTAAAACGATCAGACAGTGCAGAGGCTTCCTCAGCCCGAGCTGCGCGTCACAAATGGCCCTTTATAAGCCCCGCACTTTGGAAGGACGCCGAGTGGGCTGGGGGAGCGGGGCTGTTTACAGCAGCTGGCCAGCCGGGCTCGAGTCTGTGTGGGTGTTGCTAAACAGGACGAGCGGCCGGTGACCATCCAAGACACTTGGAGGCTGACCCAGCGAGGGCTCGGACACACCACAAGGCTCTCGCAGAGCGTCCTCACAGTGGAAGACTTCGAGACCACCGACGCGGGCTATTACCTCTGCACGGCCCAGAATCTCCGCGGGCAGACCACGGTGGCCACCACGGTGGAGCTGTCCTGATGCGGAAGGTGAAGTGTATGAACTGAGGGGGCCATTTGTGTACACACTCAGCTTCCGGGAGCTCTGTCCTGGGGCTTTGCTGGAAGGCGTGTGTCGTGCCAAATCCCCACCCCTGCGCTGTCAGACCCAGACACCACGGAAAGGAGGCCACCCAGTCTGCTCGTAGAAGTGGTAACTTTCCTAACAGAAAGCATGTCTTTTGACTGCTTACCAACATACACGTGTTTCTGGTTTTTATACTAAAGAAGCATATATGTAAACAATTTTCTATAAATATAATCGTTCCTATTAAATGAGCAAGTTTTTATAAAAAATAAAACACGGGCTGCTTGTTTTGTTTTTAGGTTGGCTCAAACTCCAGGGATTCCTTGGCAGTGAAACTTGGGTCAATACCTAGTATTTTTTTATGGAGAGGTTTTTGCTATAGGCCGTGTGCACTCGCCAGACAGACAGAAAGCAAGAAATCACCCCCCAGGGGGGATGGCCACGCCGCAATCCCTTCTCCTCCATTCTCCTCTTGGGATCTTGGGCACGCAGGCACACGCGCCTGGTGTGAGTTTTAAGCCACCGGGGAGTCCAGCAACATAGCCATTATGCTAACTGCTGGTCCCTCCTAGTATTTCTTTTGATCTAAACAGTACCTTAGAATTTAAAAAATACTAGTATATCGTTCAACTACTAATCTATACTCAGCAATTCAAGATGCGAATGCTAAGACGTGTCGCGTTTTCTTGTCACTCACTCTAACATTAACATGAGTTAATTTATGAAGGAATAAAAAGAATCACCTATATTCAGTTTTATTTCCCCCCCAATGTTTGCCATACTGCTCATGCATTTGTCAGAGAAAGAGAAAGGGTAAGAAGTCACCCTCTGGGGAGGATGGCCGTGCCACAATCCCTTCTCCATTTCCCCTCTAGGGATTTTAGGTGTGTGTGCACACATGCCTGGAGTGTTTCTCAAGCTGCTGGGTCCGGGACTTGAACTGTGGAGTCAGCCACGTGGGATCCATTGCTCTAATGACTACACAACCTGCTGACCCTGCTTAACTTTTGAAAAACCGCTACACTGGGACCAGCAGATGGCATAATGGTTATGTCACTGGACTCCCATCTATAGAGGGACTGTGGTGTGACCTTCCCCCCACCCCCCCGGGGGGGGGGTGACTTCTTGCTCTCTGTCTTTGTCTCTCTGGTGAGCACACACACCCCATAGCACAAATCTCTCTCTTAAAAAAAAATGCAAAAAGCTGCTGCACTTAAAAGTATTAATTATAGTTATTCAACAAGAAAACTAGAACATGTGTTTTTATAGGTTTAAATTTCAATATAAAATAAATGTGTTGGCCTAGCAATTGGGGGAGCTGGGCCCCCCTGGCCAACTGTAGTTTAAATTCCTCCCTGGTGGCTTAAAGAGCATGCCGGGCATGTGAGTGTGCCCCGGATCCTGACAGAATGGAGACATGGGGAAGGGACTGCAGCATGACCATGCCCCACTTAGGGGTGCTTTCTCCCTCTCCGTCTCTCTCTGGTGAGCGTATGCACCCTCTGGCAATGAAAAAAGAAATCACAGATGTGCAGATTAAAGCAGACTAGACTTTGTTTAGCTCCATCTTCAAAAATATTTAGGCCAGGGAACCAGCAGTTAGCGTAATGGCTATGTCGCTGGACTCCCACGTAGTCGACTGCGGTTCGCATCCCGGACCTGGTGGCTTAAAACTCACGCCGGGCGCGTGTGCGTGCATGCCCAAGATCCCGAGAGGAGAATGGAGGAGAAGGGATTGCGGTGTGGCCATCCCCCCTGGGGGGTGATTTCTCGCTTTCTGTCTCCATGTCTCTCTCTGTCTGTCTGGCGAGCGCAAGCGCCCTATAGCGAAAAACCTCTCAAAAAAAAAAAAAAAAATTTAGGCCACAGCCATTCCCATTTCCTTGGTATACAGCAGAGACTATGAACACCAGCCCAAATTTCTCAGACCCACACGTCTTTGAATTCCGGAAAGGTTAGCTCCACTCTAGCTCTGGGAGTCAAATGTAAGCCACGACCAACTTCGTGGTTGTACCGGAAGGTCCCGGGAGACAGGCTATGGAGACATGAGGTTTGTGCCTGTGCTCTGACAGGCGCTGTACCCTGGCTACCGTTCCGCAGGGTGAAGTCTGTCCGAGGATTCAGTTCTTACATCGAGGATTCCAGCATTATTTATTTGATCAAAGTAAAATACATTTTCCATCACTACAAACTTACAACTACGGTTGTTTATACATCCATACTGTAATGACGTGCCCATGTTTTGTAATCCTACACGGAACATTTGGTTTGGGAAAAAAAAATCATAAAGTTCTCTATTTTGTTTCCTATCTTCTCTCGTGTTGTCTCCCACTCTTGAACATGTTTTATTTTAACCGTTTGTAAGGATTTCTTTCTCAGACACCTATGTGGCAGGAGGACAGCAGGGAACAGAATGAGTTTAACCACAGGTCGGGGCTGAATGGCAAACCCAGCTTTGGCTAATGTCGTTGAGAACAAGTTGGAAGAATGAGCAGAGATCTACAGGAGGTGGCATAAACCTACGTGCCCATTTATCAGAAGCAAACAGGGACGGTTACATACATAATAAACCGTGGGAAGTTAGAGACTTCAGACACAATCACAAATAAAAAGAAAACCCATGCATTATGAGTATCAATTTGCTATGGACGGTGTGTGTGGACGATGACTCAAACACCCACCTGTAATATCCTGAGTGCGCTCTTACTACAGGGTTCGCTGCACAGTCATCGTCAGACTAGTAAATGCCGACGTCACAATGCGGACACATGCAGGGGTGGGGGGGAAGCCCGGCTCCTCCTTTCACCTTTCCCAAAGCCTTAGACTGCGGAGAGGTCAGACAGTGGGGGTGGGGAAGGAAACGGAAAGGCGACGTGGAGGCCTGGACTAGCCACGTCGTCTACTCAGCTGCCCATCCCGCTCCCTTTCCAGAGACAGGAGTTCTCGAAGGAGACCCCCACCTGGTATCCTCCTCCCAGACGGTGCTGTTCGGAAATGCTGCACCGTGGGCTCAGTCCAAGGGTTCCCACGGACCGACAAGCACTGGATCCTATTCTTAGTCCTGCTAGCCAGTGACCAGGGATGTTCTTTATTCTAAGGTTTTCCAAAAAAGTGTAGTCTCAGATCTGGGCCCTGCTTTTGTTTGGAAAGTGGCTCCGGCACCTGGGAGGTGAGGTGACTCTGAAAAAGCACAATCCGCTATCCTTCTCCTAGAGAAAAGTGGGTGGAAGGGAGAGGGTTTTCCTTTGTGGCTTCGAATGGTGGAGAAAGGAAAGGGGATGATAACGTGAGAGAGGATGACAATTTCCATCCGTAAGGACAGCTTAGATCAGGGTGAAAATAAGGCAGAGCGATGCATCGGTGCTATCCTTTTTCTTTATACGGGTATTTGTTTTTTAGCAAAATTAGGGTTCTGCGTTTGCTCCTGGCCTGAGAAAACGGATCATGGTATCGTGTTAGGCTCACACGGGCAGTCAAAAGCTGACAGCAAAATCTAGTGTGTTTCAAAGGACATGGCTCAACACGGAAGAAACTGCCCACAGATGACTCCAGACAGATCCAGGCAATGGACAGACACTGACTGTCAGAGCTGTTCCTGTCGGACCTTCCCCATCCGGTCAGTGGCCAAGCAGAGCGGGAGGTGATGCTAAGCCATGTGGCTATTGCTCCTCTTCTATGGCTTGTGCTGAAAGGTGCACACTGACTAGGCTTTGACTGGGACGCATCCAGGTATCTTCGGCTTTGACTTCTAACACACAGCGAAGAGGGCTGTGCCACACACACACTCCATCCGTGTCACCCGCACCCCTGCCCCCCACAGCAGACCATAGTGAAAATCACGAGAAGGTGTCCGTGGCGAAGAACATTATAAAGGGTATAAATCTTTATCTTAATAGGCCCCTGAGAGTTTTTCCCCTTACACGTAGGTGAAAAAGGCAGCGAACAAGATTCTCTCGTTCTTGAAGTGCTTTGTGCAACAACGTCCATTGTCGTCCGTGTCGATGTGGACATCTTGTGTGGAGGAGTATCTGTGCCGAGCCCAAAGCCCTCCAGAGTTCCAGTCTCACGGCGCCGGTCCAGCTGTCCCGCAGGGCCGACCCGTGAGCGGGCGCGCCTCCTGCTCTCATGACCCCGGTGAGGTCAGTCCTGCGTGACGCTTCCAGGCAGTCTCTCGGCCCTCAGCGAGTGTCATCTGGGCGAGACGCTGGGGCTGGGGAAGGAGCCGGAGTTCCTGGGCGACGGGAAAGGGATGGCCGAGGACGTGGGCGACCTCTTGGGGCTGCACAGGTCCCCATTGTGCAGCTTCCACAGCAGCTCCTCGTTCTCCATGGACAGTCGCTTGTTCACCTTGGACTCCTTCTCCAGAGACTCCTGCAGAACCGCCTGCTCAGTGGAAAGTTGCCTTGGATGTGGGGAAAGAAAAAAAAAAAAAAAAAACAGAAACCATGTGGGTCTAAATTAAAAAGTAACTTAAAAATGCTCTTTAGATTTGAAAATCCAAAAAGTTATCCTTATGGGATAAAACAGAACCCTGCACAAGGTCGCAGGTACTCGGCTGGCGAAGGAACCCCAATACCAGAAGTCTAAGCACGAGGGAGGAAAGCGCTGTGTCCCTGGGGCGGCGTCACACAGGGCTGGATGCTGTCTGCAAGGATGCCACATGCTCTCTGCCTGTCTCACACACGGGCCGTTTTCTATTCGGTGTGCGCTGCTTTCTCTCTGACAGCGTTGAGACTCAGGAAGCCAGGGGCGCGGGGTCTCAGGGTTCAGCCCAGGCCTCTGGTAAGAGCAGGAGCTGCTACGATCCTATTTGCAGGGAGCAATCAGGGCCCCTGAACCTGCTCAGTTCCCTCTGCGGGAGGTATACGGGCGGAGCGTGGCTAGACAGTGACACTGCTCAGCAAGGAGGGTGGCTCAGGGAAGGGGGAAAACGAACACTGGCTTTTTACCTTGAAATCGCCATGTGCTTGTCCATTCGAGCCTTTAGCTCCTCATTCTCCTGTTGGAATCGCTTCAGTTTGTCAACCAGAGCGGTGTTATTGTCCACCTGGGCAGAAAGGAGAGTCCCGGCATTTATATGTAAGACGATAAATAACATACCTCACTGCTTAAGGTGCGTTCCTGACACAAGTGCACTTTGGAAAGGTTTCAGAGAGAAGGTGGAGCGGGCACGCTGCAGGACAAGAACCCGGGGCAGCAGAACTGAGCCTCTGGCTGTTCTTTAAAAACAGACGCACCCAAGGGCCAGCGGCGTGGTTCTTGGTCCTGTCATTCAGGCACCCTGAGAGTCAGTGCCTGGCCCTGAGCCACCCTGGGGGCTGCGCTTTTCTGTTTCCAAGTGGGGAAAGCAAACACCGTGCTGGGCTGCCTGCATTTGTCAAGCTACTACAATCCGCGTGGTAAATTCCGCCCCCACCCCACAAAAGCCTCCCAAACGGGATGAACACTCATAGGCTAACAGGTCACGGTTCTTGGCAGAAATGCAGCCTCGCACAGAGGTTCAGGCGACTCTTTGGCATTTACTGGGTCGTCAGAAAAGTCACGACAGTTTTTACACAGAAAAACTTAGAAAAAACACATGACTTGGGACCAGCAGTTAGCGTAATGGCTATGTCGCTGGACTCCCACGTAGTCAACCGCGGTTCGAGTCCCGGACCCGGCGGCTTAAACTCACGCCGGCGCGTGTGCGTGCGTGCCCAAGATCCCGAGAGGAGAATGGAGGAGAAGGGATTGCGGCGTGGCCATCCCCCCTGGGGGGTGATTTCCTGCTTTCCATCTCTCTGTCTCTCTCTGTCTGTCTGGCGAGCGCACGCGCCCTATAGCAAAAACCTCTCCAAAAAAAAGAAAAAAAAAAACAAAAACACATGACTTTTCCAACGACCCAATACCGCTGCGTGACCAGCCGCACAGAGCAGCGATTCGGCAAAGCTCTGCAGAGCATCCGGCGAGAGAGCCGCTCACGAAAGCCCCTCTCGGTCCAACCTCAGACAGGTCGTGCTCCTGCTGCCGGCCCGAGCTAGACTTTCAAGGGAAGCAAGCCAACTGGTTAAGCGATTCAAGGATAAGATCCCTGAAGACATTTAATCACTTAACATGGCGGAGAGCTGGTCACATCCTAGCTCACTTTCTAGAGGTAAGATTTTATGAGTTGCTCAAGAGGTGACATTACAGTTCCGTCAGGATGAACTCCACGGGGCTGTCACTGCAGCATGTGACTAATCTACTTTGATTATGGTGCTGAGTTTGGGGCCCTGTTCTTCTTAAGACATCCTACTATTCCCAAAATGCTTAGGACAAGTCATTCGGTGAAATGACTCTGAAGAAACCGAGCCTAGAATATAAGAAAAATCGGCCATGAAATGTTCAGTGATTATAAAGGAATTCGTGATAAAATGGGAGGTGGAAAAAACAAGAATTAGAGACTAGGTGGTGATTAGCCTTAAAATGTTTCTCATTTGGGGCCAACAGGTGGTGCAGTGGTTAAAGCGCTGGACTCCCACATTGGCTGCGGTTCAAATCCTGGACTTGGTAGCCTGAAACTCGCACTGGGTGCACATGCATGCAAGCACAAAATCCCAAGAGGAGAATGGTAAAGGGATTGTGGCATGGCCATCCCCCCTGGGAGGGATGATTTCTTACTTTCTGTCTGTCTGCTTATGTGTCTCCAGTGAGTACACATGCCATGTAACAAAACTCTCTTAAAAAATGTTTACACACACACACACCAACTAACCTGTCAGTGCACAGAAGAGGAAACCTGCTCTGATAATGTCATGTAGTTAATTTTCAGCAGAGCTTATTTTCATAGCAAAGCGGTCTTACTTAGATAACCTTCTGGGATGTTTTCTAAATGTCTTAATTTCTTCAAATGCCTAGATTTTATAATGAAATAAAGTAACGACGGATTTACAGGGCTAGCCTCGTGGCCTGGTGTTTAAGAGATCTGACGGTGGATCCCAGCCCTGGTGGCTTGGGAAACACAGCAAGCATGTGTGTGCGTGGCCCAAACCCGGACAGGATGGAGAAATGAAGGATAGGGGATTGTGGCATGGCCACACCCCACTGGAGAGTGCGCTCTCTCTCTCTGCCTGTCTCTAGCGAGTGGATGTACCCTCTGGCATTTAAGAAAAAGTGGGTTTACTTACCCTGCAGTTCTTCTGCACACACACATACACGGCTGACTGTGGTAACCATGCTACCCTTGGGCATGGCAAGAAACAAATACTATGACTCAACGAAAATGAAAATGTGCTGGGAATTGTACAGCAGAACCTATCTTATTGCGCCTGTTTTTTAAAAAAACTATTGTGATGCACGAATGGCTCATGGAACGACAAATTATTAACAGGACTGAGTCATGGCTGCTGCCAGGCTGTGGGACCTGGGACAACCTTCGGCAGGACTGGCATGTATACTACGTGTGCACACAGCCATGCGTGCCTTTCTTCGCCTAACTACACAAAATTTCCTCATAATTCGAAGAGCCTACACAGCCACATGCTTGGCCACCACCGCCCTCAACAGAGAGGTAACAGTTCTAGAAAACACCAGACGCCCCCAAAAGTCTCTCAAACTCCAAGTGAACAAAAATATGAATAGGTCCAGTGTGAGCACTACGGTCCTTACCGCCGGGCGTGTGTCTGAATGAGGCTCTTAGTTAACGATGAGTCACTCGTACCCAAGGGGGAGAGGTCCGCAGTGCTGGGCTGCTGGCACAGTCGGGGACAAAGTGCGGCAACAGCTGGGATCACTGAGGCCAGCTCGCCAAAGCCAACCCATGTGGGCAGCATTCTGCTGGGAGCAGCTGCGTCTCAGGGCTGGACCCAGACACAACTGAACACTGGGCGTGCCTCTCAGACTCACACTTCTGGGTAGACTCACCACGCAGTAACACCGGTTCTCTGACCTAGAGGCTGTGAACTCCACTGTATTCATTTTTTCCACAGTGCGTGCTATCTGTCCCACTGGATCCATCTTGGTTAATTAATGAGACAGCGTATGTGCACACACGTGAGAGAGAGAGAGCAGCATCTTCCATAGCGTCTGGTCATGCCACCATCCCCTTCTTTCAGTCATCCATCCCATCAGATCGTGAACATTCAAGAATGTGTCTGGCGTGTCTCAGGCTGGCCAGGCTGGGGATTTGAACTGTGGTCGCCACGTGGGACCCAGTTTCTCTTGAGCGGGGCCTTACTACTGTGCCACAGAGCCAGCCCTGAATTAATCTTATTAAGACAGAATTCTTTTATCACAATCTAATTCCCATGAACCAAGATGAAGAACTTTGACAGACTGCATTGCTCCGATGGGATAAATTTATAACAATATCCCATTGTTCTGGACATAGGAAACCGATTCTGAGTTGGTGGTATATAAAAATACTGATTTTACCTTATTGAAAAGTTTTCCTTATGTAGCGAAGACTCCTAGACCACTGAAAGACCGGCCTGATAATCATGTTACAGTTTTTCTAAGAATTGAATGCTGCTTAGTAAGTTTCTTGGGAAAAAGAAAAAAAAGTTCTAGAAAGCAGCAATGAATAAGCCTTGAATAAACTTGGAAAAGAAAAGTAACCTTCATTGCTTACACATTTTCCAAATAACTCTCGGTAGCATTAGTCCGGCTGCAATTCTAACTGCAGGGCACAATCCCCGTTTCCCAGATGCCGCCCCACTCGGTAAGCGCCTCCGCCCCCTCCTCCGAAGGAGACCTACCAGCTTCTCCATTTTCATCAGCTTGATGTCCTGCTGGTGCAGTTTCTCATTCTTGATCTCTAACACGGCTTTCAGGCTCTCTAATTCTTGCTCCAGATACATGACCTGAGGGTTTTTCTGGAAAGGACATAGCAAAATAGCTCCCTTATTTCACACCACCACATAGCCCACACTCTCAACGTGAAGAATCTCTGATTAGGTTCAGACATTAGACGAACGAGTCAAAACTGACTTCCGTCTTCTTACAGCAGTCTCAGAGGTGAAAAAGAAGAGTTAAGATTATGCTCATCTCAAAAGATCTTGGTTATAACACTGAAGAACATTTCACTCGGTGGTCAGGAATGTAACATGAAAAAAATATTGGTTGTATCAAACACGGTACTAAGAATAAGAGAAAAACCACTGCTTACACCACAGAATAGAACTCCAGCTGGCAACTGGCAACCTGCCAGTCCTTTACTGGACTGTGTGTGGGGGGAGGCGTGGGGGGGCAGGGGGAGACGAAGGAGAAGAGCAGCTCTCTAATCAAATCAGTAACCAGGAATGGAAAGGCAGGACTACAGGGCTCTATGGCAAACAACAGAAATAACAAGCATGTTCCTAGCCTCTGGATTTTCCTATGCTGAGGCTCTGTCTGCCGAGCCATGCTTTCAGGGCAGCTACAGCTACCGTTGCGTACTGGGGCACCCCGACACCCACGTGGTGTACAGAACACTCTACTGAAGTCTTTCCACTACGCAGGGGGAGGCATCCTCTGAGTGCATACAGCAGGGAGTCGCCATCCTCCATTCCACTCCTGGATTTATTGGTGGACATGCAACCGAACCATTCGAGATATATGGCAAAAGGTAACAGCACAAGTTACCTACTGAGATGCTGAATGAAGGAATTTCTCAGGTAAGGTTCACGCTGGCCGTCATCAAGACTATCCTCCGAGGCAGTGGTTTCTGCTCTCGACCCCTCCAAAGGGACAGGCAGGGAAAGGCCTTCGGGGATGACTTAACCCAAACCCGACTCCACAGGAAGAGGAAACAGGGCCCGGCGGGCAGCTCGATCAGCTCGGGGTCTGCACCACGGCTGGGAAAGACCGGGGAGGGACTAACATCCAGATCTGCAGCTCTAGGCTCTTTCAAAAGTCAGACAAATTTCGAGCTGGCCCCACGGCCTAGCGGTTAAAGGAATTGGATCTCACATGACAGATGATGGTTTGACTTCCAGCCTTAGTGGTCTGGAAAATATGCCGTGCAAATATGCGTGCATGCCCAAATTCCCAAAGGGACGGAGAAATAAAGAAGGGATTACGGTGTGACCATGCCCCATTGAGGTGTCCCCCTCCTCCGCCTCTCCCTCTGGCAAGTATGTAGTCCCTCTGCCGACTAAAAAAAAAAAAGAAAATCTCCTAAGTTTTCTTTTTTAAGAATTTTTCTTTTTTTTACTTTATTTACTTACTTATTTATTTAGTTAAATTGGACCAGAGAGGGACAGAGTGAGAGTGAGAGAGAGAGAGGGAAAGTGAGAAAGCAAGCTGCCTGGTCTGGGACTTGAACCACGGTCGGCCATGTGGAAGTCCAGTGCCCTTAACCAGCACACCACCTGCTGGCCCCTTTCAGGAGCTATGCTTTCCTGCTTCCCTGCAGCCTGTCCTTCCTCCCAGCCCCACCCCTGCATGCTCTCCTGCTTGGCAGGGGTAGGCCCTGCCTGTGTCTGCTCCCCTCAGGCTACCTCCCTTTAGCTTTCAAAGGCGGCTGCAGGAGAACCTCTTTGTGGTCCAAGAAGCTCTTTAAAACCTCTTCTCTGAATCATTAGTAAGGGTCACACCTTGCATTTCAGTCCTGCTTTCTTTTTCACTTTTTTTCTTACTGGAAGAGGGAACAAGCGCTCTGCTGAGAGAGAGAGAGGAAAACGAGGGAGGGAGAATGCGCCCCAACGGAGCGGAGTCTTGCTGTAGTCCGCACTCCTCCCTCTCTCCACCCACACCTTCCCCGTGGGTTTTTCCAGCCACAGGGGCCAGGATTCAGCTGTGAGTGGCCACGTGGGGTCTGGTTCCCTGAACCACTAGGTTATAGAGCCGACCTTTTAAAATCACTGACTTTTCCTAAGAATCTTGGAGAACAACCAGCGTTTTTGAAGTTCCCTTGATTATGAGCTCATCTAACTTTATCAAATGCGTCCAGAGGGTCTCTCATTGAGACTGTCAGCAAAAGGTCTGTCTGAGACACCTGCATGGCCCTTAGGGGCTGGCTGCAGGCCCAGAGCACAACTACATGGAGCGAAAATGGTGGTACTAAACACAGACAGCAAGGAAAATCTTTTTCTCTCAAAAAAAAGGTACAGCCAGGTGGTATGTATGATGGTCAAAGTGGCTGGATCCCACATGTCTGAGTGTGGAGTTCAAGTCCCGGACCTGGTGGCTTAGAAAATCTGCCAGGCACATATGCGTGGCAAAAATTTGTGCCCCAAATCCCAACAGGATAAAGGAGCAGGGACTGTGGCGTGGCGATCTTTCCTGGGGCGTGATCTCTCGCTTTCCTTCTCACTTTGCTGTCTCTCTCCAGCGAGTGCAACAATGAATGAATGAATAAATAAACAGAACGGAATAAACTAAAATGAAATGAAAGTAGAGGCCCAGAAGAGTAAGGGTAAAGTTGCATGGGGCATCTGCTCAGAAGAGAAATTTTTATTTTTCCACATTGAGGTTTGCACAATGAAACAAACATCGCTCCCTCATCCACAGCAAGGGGCGGAGCTCTGACACAGCTACAACCTGGATGAGCCTCGAGAACATGCTGAGCGGCAGGCCATGCGTGAACAGGCACATACAGTACGATCTCACTTAAAGCAATGCCCCAAAAAGCAAATCCCTAGAGCTGGAAAGCACAGTGAGGGATACCAGGGAGTTTAGGATATGAAAACGACCCTAAGTTTGTACTATTTTTCAGGGCACTGAACACTGACTCTGACGGACAAGAGAAAAGTGTGGTACTGATAAAATGCACGACTTACTGCATTGGCTTTTTCTCTTAATATTCTTTTTTGTTCTTCCGATTTCAACTTTTCATTTAAAGCATCATTTTCACTCTTCAGATCGCTGACTTGTTTCTGAAACACACACAATGAAATGCGAACCCTACCCTTAATGAGCGGATCCTGAACTGACAGCAAATGTACACAGAAACATCCCAAAACCACAGAACATCACGAATGGTGACAGATTCGCCCACCTCTAGTGACTCCTGCTTCTCATTAAGTAAGTCCTCGAGTGATTTCTTCTCCGTTTCATGACTTTTCTTGATTTCTGAAAAGAAGGAATATTTTTTTGAGGCAACAACATTCTATGAGGTCAGTGTACTTTAATATACTTATGAAAAAACAGATGTAGGGGCCAGGAGATGGCGCAGCGGTTAAGGCGCGTGACTCTCACAGGACTGACTGTAGTTTGAGTCTCAGACCTGGCAGCCAGAGAATCATACCAGGTGTGTGTGCACGTGTGCTCAAAATCCTGAGAGGTAAATGGAGACGGGACTGTGTGTGACCATCCTTCCGGAGGGAGATTTCTCCCTTCCCCTCTCACTGTCTCTCTCTGACAAGCACATGTGCCCTATGACAAAAAACTAAAAAAGCTAAAAAAAAAAAAAAAAGGGAAAATGAAAGTATACAGGTGTAGGAGTTATTATGAAGCAATATAACATCCTTTCCATTTGTATGATGCTTTTCTATAAATTGAGCCATAAGTTCTCGAAATGGCCTTGTGAGTTGGACAGTACAGGTATTTCCCACTTTCTGACCGACAGCGGGAGGCCCGCAGAGACCAAGAGACCTCGGCCGAGACCAAGTGTCCGTCCCAGGGCAGCGTTTCCCACGGTGGCCTTCAGACTCCTGGTCCCTGCTCACTCTTCATCTGCTCTTCTTCGTGACCCCACGCCTGCCCTGAGCCAGTCACGTTGACACGCTATCATCCCTGATGTCATACAACTCTGCGTCCTGAAGAGCAAAATCCACACTGACGGTGCCCGGCCTCTCCTCGTCACCTGCCCAGACTGCTCGGATGACGCGGTTGTGTCTGAGTGAAGACTTCAGCTCTACCGCCAATCCTGACCTCAGAGGAATGGCTGCTTACCCTTTCCCCTCTGCTTCGGCCCTCCCACCGGTGATGGGTGAAGTAATTCAACAGGTGCCACCCTCATTCCGCAGCAGAGTGGGCGAGCGAGGGTACTCAGCTGGGGCCTGTACTGCAGCCAGGATTAAACTGGCACCTTCGACCTCCCAGGAACCCCAGTCAGTGGGCACCACCACCACCACCACCAAAATGGCCTTTGCCTTCGCTGGAAGTTCCTCCGATTTCCTAAGAGCCGGCATTTATAATAGACTCTTCTGCACCGCTCGGGGGAAGGGTATGCTAAAGGAACCTCCAAACGCCATGGGGCCTTCTCTGGAGGGGAAAGGTATGAATCATTTCCTTCTTAAAACACACCCTACTGGACCAGCAGTTAGCGTAATGGCTATGTCGCTGGACTCCCATGTAGTTGACTGCGGTTTGCATCCTGGACCCGGTGGCTTAAAGCTTACGCTGGGCGCGTGTGTGTGCGTGCCCAAGATCCCGAGAGGAGAGTGGAGGAGAAGGGATTGCGGCGTGGCCACTCCCCTGGGGGGTGATTTCTCGCTTTCTGTCTCTCTGTCTGTCTCTGTCTGTCTGGTGAGCGCACGCACCCTATGGCAAAAGCCTCTCCAAAAAACAAACAAACAAACAAACAAACAAAAAATACACACCCTACTGTTCCATTAGGTCATTTTCTGTTGAAGAGAAGAAAGCACACTTGCCTGAAAGGGAGGTTTCGTAGGCCGTCTTCAGCAATTCCACCTTCTCTGAATAGCTAGCTTCGATTTCCAACTTAGAGGTTTCATGGGCCACGTTTAAGTTGTCAAACTATAAGAAACAAGCAAAACGGGAGTTTGCCAAGAGAAGTGCAGAGCTGAGTCAACAGGTGGCAACAGCAGCAGACGTCGCACAGAGGCTGGCATTCACGTGTAAGGGCGACGTAGCGCACGGAGAACTCGTCCGCAGCAGCCCCATTTGGATTTGCCACTCCCGACGCGCCACCCTGGCCCCGAGGGACACAGACAGGTGAGCTCTCCAGGGTGAGGTATTTACAGGAATGGGGAGGGTTTCCCAGTGACAGGGCTACAGAAGCTCTGCTCGCCATGGCCCTCAGTGAGCTTCCTGTGAACATCTGCTACATGGGAAAGTGAGTGTAGACGGTAGTTAGAAAGAGATTTATGACACTACGCTTAAAAAAATGAGTTACCAGGGGCCAGCAGGTGGCCTGGTAGTTCAGGTGCTAAATCCCACATGGTGGACTCTTCAGTTCGAGTCCTGGACCTGGTGGCTTGAAAAACATGCCAGGCACATGTGTGTGGCCCCAAATCCTGAGTGGAGAAGAGACTGGCAGAGCCACCCTCCTGGGGGTGATTTCTCACTTTCTTGCTCTGTCTCCATCTGTCTTATCTGTCTGTCTCTCTCAGCAAGCACCTGTGCACTATGGCAGAAATCTTAAGATTAAAAAAAAAAAAAAAAAAAAAAAAGTGGCCCAAACAAGTGCCATTTAAAAAAGACTAGAAATACAAACCCATAGTTTAGCAGCACAACGCCAAGATGTTTACAAAGGGATTATATCTGGGGAGTGAGATAAAAAATTATTTTTACGTTTTCTTGCTTGCTTGCTTTTTAAAATTGCCAAAGGGAGGCTGAGAAATAGAGAGAGGGAGAGAGAGAGAGAGCGCCCTTCGATGCGGTGTGGCCATGCCACAATCCCTTCTCCACGTCCCTACCCTGGCAGGATTTCGGGCGTGCGTGCACACATGCCTGGCGTGTTTTTCAAGTTCCCAGGCCCAGGACTGGACCTGCGTGGTCGGCCACGTGGGAACTGGCTCTCTTAACTTCTAGGCTGTGGGGCTGGGCCCTCTTTCTTTTCTGTCTTTCCTTTCCTTCCCTTCTTTTTTCCTTTTCTTTCCTTTCTACCTTCCTTTTATTTCTTCCTCTCCTTCTTTTTTCCTTCCTTCTTTTCCTTTCCTTCCTTCCTCTCTTTCTTTTCTTTTTTCTTTTATTCCTTCCTTTCACTCGACTTGAATGTATCTTGCTCTGATACTAAGGAAAAATTCAATTAAAAAAGGTTTTCCACCTATGAAACTAAAAACAAAGAGAAACTTATCAAGGAATGTGAGCCGAACCCAAGTGCGCAGCCCGGACCCGAACACGCCCCGCAGTGCAGTCCCCAAGCACCCACCTGCTCCTGCAGTTGCGTTTTATACTTCTCTGCTTCTTCGATGTAGATGTTCTGCAGCTTCTCACACTCCCCGGTGTAGAACGCCTTAAGCCGATTCTCCAGTTCCGAGAGGTCCGCCTGGTGCTGCTGGTTCAGCTTCTGCACAAACCCTTCATACGCTGTTTGTAGCTCATCCTTGGCTTTCTGCAACGTGTCACAGGTGGTTGAAGCAGTGACTGAAAGGAAACGATCAAGAAAAGGGAAGCTGTCATCCCTCCGCTGAGTCTCCTAAATGCGAAACACTCGCATACAGTCGTGACGACGCTGGGACCATAAACTCAGGAATGTCTCGGGTCTCTGGTGTCCAGAACTACGAGCACAATACAGCTGAGAACTGTACAAAGTGACGAGAGGGAATGCTCTCCAGTAGCAAGAAAACAAACCAAAGCGAAGAAAAAACCACCCCAAAACTGACTATGAGCAGCAAGGGACGTGTGTGAGAAGCGCCAGGCTCCTGAGCAAAGACCACCCTCTCGCATGGTGACCCCAAAGAGAAGAGCCTCCGAATGGCTGAGACTTCTCCACAGACAAGTTACTCACAGCCGGTGAGTGTAGGAGAAGCCAGGTCAGGGAAGGAGCAGGGCCGATCAGGGAGAAGACACAATGGGCTTTGAGCCTGTACTTATTTTGACCAATTTCAAATTATTATTGCAAAAAAGACAGTAATGAAAAGAAGCTGTCAGAATATGTTGAACGCGCACACAAAAAAATTTAAAGCATGTTAAAAGGCCCAATAGGGGCCGGCAGGTGGTATGGTGGATGAGGGCGCGGGACTCTTGGATGGCTGACCATGGTTTGAGTCCCAGACCTGGTGGCTTGATTTCTTACTTCCCCTTTTTCCCTCTGACCAAATTAAAATAATAATAATAACAAATAATAATAATAATAAAAATAAATAATGCTTTTTTAAAAAGCTCCAATATGAATATACTGAAAGGTTACTACATTTTTTAAAAAACAAAGTAATTTGATAAAAAATAATTTAAAATTGGGACCAGCAGTTTGCATAATGGCTATGTCACTGGACTCCCATGTAGTCAACCGCAGTTCGAGCCCTGGACACGGTGGCTTAAACTCAGGCTGGGCACATGTGTATGCATGCCCAAGATCCAGAAAGGAGAATGGAGAAGGGATTGCGGAGTGGCCATCCTCCCGGGGGGTGATTTCTCGCTTTCTGTCTCTCTGTCTCTGTCTTTCTGGTGAGTGCAAGCACCCTATAGCAAAAAGCTTCCCCCCCAAAAAAAGAAAAACTAAATAAATAAAAAATTAAATCAGAGGATCCTATCTCATCCCCCATCACTACCCAAAATGGAACTACTGGCCAAACAGTACACTGCAGAACCCGCGCAGATACAGACACACACACTGTACATCACAGAACCTCCAATGTCTAAGGGGGTTCGCCTGGGCCCGCCGGCCGCCCCCCAGATGGATGTGTGCTCACAGGGAGTTGGAGACCCACTGCTACTGCCAGCACACGCATGTCGCAGCGCCCACCGGGTCGGGGACGAACGAACACGGCTGCTGGTCAGTCAGAATCGTTCCCTTGGGAATTTGCCGCGGGGCAGCCCATGGCCAGATTTACTCACCCCAAATCGATACTCAAGAGGTAGAAGAGCCTGTATTGGAACAATGGCAAGAAGAGTGATGCTAGAGAGAGCCCTTAAATAGCAAGTCAGTCCTCCAGTGTGGTGTCTGGAAAATCATGACACATTTTTACATAGAAAAATACGTCATAACTTTCCCAACAATCTAATATTTATGGACAGAAAAAGGAAGATCTGGGGGAAAAAAAATACATGTAATAGGGACCAGCAATTAGCGTAATGGCTATGTCATTGGACTCCCATATAGTTGAACGCGGTTCGCGTCCCAGACCCAGTGGCTTGAAACTCACGCCGGGCGTGTATGCGTGCATGCCCAAGATCCCAAGAGGAGAACGGAGGAGAAGGGATTGCGGCGTGGCCATCCCCCCTTGGGGGTGATTTCTCGCTTTCTGTCTCTCTGTCTCTGTCTGTCGAGTGCACAAGCCCTATAGCAAAAACCTCTCCAAAAAAACTACATGTAATATAAAAATTGCCATTTTACTCATTTTTAAGCACACAGTTCACGACACTAAGCACAGTCACATTGTGCCACCTTCACCACCACCCATCCCTCCCCCTATATGGAAATACCACACCAACTAGATACCAATCACTTTACCCTTTCTGCATGAGCTCACCAGCTCTCTCACATAAGTGGACTCCCACAGTACGTGTCCTGCTGTGGCTGATTCCATATGGCACCATGCCCTCAAGGATGTGCCACGTATTGGAACTTTCTTCCCTTTTTAAGGCTGAAGAATATTCTATTGTGTGCGTGTAGCCCACTGTTTGTTTACTCATTCATCTGTTGATAGACTACTGGGTTTCTTCCGCCCTTCGGCCACTGTGCCTAACACTCCCCTGAACACAGGGTACAGATACCTGTTGGGGTCTTTGCTTTCCATTCTTCCGTGTATACCCCCAGAAGTGGACTGATGCTGATTTTATTTTTCATCATTTCAGGGACTGCCAGTACTCTTCGGCACAACGGCTGCACCATTTTACAATCCCACCAGGAGGACACGAGGTTCAAATTCCTCCATATCCTCACCAAAACCTGTTCTGCTTCTTTCAAATAAATAAATAAATAAAATACTCATCCTCGTGGGTTCTGAGGTGGTATATAACAGTGGTTGATTCCCCCTGCACATATGCACACCGAAGAGGGGGAAGGAGAGAAGGAAAGGAAGAAAGTACTTCCCATGGGGGGTGGTCACGCTGTAATCCCTTCTCGTCCATTCTCCACGCAGGATTTTAGGCACGCATGCCTGGTGCACTTCTCAAGCTGCTGGGTCCAGGACTTGAACCACACAGTAGGACATGTGATTCCCAGCCAGCCTAATCATCATGCCACTGACGGGCTCTCACTGTGGTTTTGCTTTGGTCGGCAGGTTTTTACACTAGTGATTCAATGTAAGTAAAAACCTGATGCGGACAGGGAAAACTGCGCCCGCCGTGAGCAATGGCGGGCGCTGCACAGCGAGTGAGCTGTGAGGGCCGAAAACTTCACCAAGCAGTGCTGAAGACAGGACCCGGACAGGCAGAAAATGGGCAGCCCCTCAGGGCAGTCGCACAGAACATCGCTGAAAAATCAGTGCTCAGGGGCTAAAGAGGAGAGGCTATTTTATCGTTTCTTCTTCTTCTTAAATGTTTATGTATTACTCTTATGTTTTAACTTGGTATTAGGCATATGTCCTCACCAAAGAGAGACAGCGTGAGAGGGAAAGTGAGAAAGCAAGCAGCCAGGTCCACAACTCAAACCGTGCTTGGCCACGTGCGAGTCCAGTGCGTCAACCACCGTGCTACCTGCTGGCCCTCTTCTTCTTTTTTAAAATCTTTCCTTTTAAAAATTGCCAGAGGGGGACTAGCAGGTGGCATGGTGGTTAAGGTGCTGGACACTCCCACATGGCCGACCATGGTTTAAGCCCCGGACCTGGTGGCTTGCTTTCTCACTTTTTCTCCTTCCCTCTCTCTGTCTGTCTCTCTCTGTTCAAATTAAAATACATGGATGAAAAAACAAAATAAATAATTTTAAAAAATTGCCAGAGGGTCCGGTTCTGTGGCCTGGTGGTTGAGGCAGGCTGAGTATCCACACAGCCAACCGCATGGTTTGAACCCTAGACCCACGAGCTGGAGAAACATGCCAGGTATGTACACACAGTGCCCACACGCTGAAAGACAGAGAGCTGGAGGAGAAGGGATCGAGGTGTGACCATGCCACGTGCGTGGGGTGCCTTCTCACGTTCTGTCTCTGTCAAGTGCACATGCTCTTCAGCTAAAACGACAAAGTTATAATAAAGAAAAGCAGGGGCCAGCAGATGGCATGGCAGTTACATTTCTAGACTCCCACGTGGCCAACTGCAGTTTGAGTCCCAGACCAGGTGGCTTGAAAAATCATGCTGGGCCTGTGTGCGTGTGTGCCTAAGACCTCAGGAGGAGATTGGAGAAGTGACTGAGGCATGGCCATCCCCCAAGGGGGGTGATTTCTCACTTTCCCTTTCACTGTCTGTCTCTCTGGTGGGTGCACATATCCTAAGGCAAAACCTTTAAAAAATATTTTATATGTAATATACTTTGAGCCCATTGGACAGCTCTTATCAGAGGTAGAAACATCAAGGTGACCCCGACAACTCAGGATTAGACTAGAAGAAACTTAGGGCCAGGAGGGCTTCTAACGGAAGGCAGCAGTGTGCTAGGCAGGCCGGATGTGAAGGCACCTGCTCACAACGGTCACTCCGAAGGTGTAACGGTGGAGCATCAGACTTTAAAATCAAGTAGGATCTATGGAAATCCTTTCACGGTGGTGGGTGCAGCCACGTCCTCAGTTTTAAAAGGCAGCAACAGCAACAGCAGCCACCCAGATGTTCGGCTCGCTGGCCGCTGGAGTGAGCTGAGTGAGGGAGAGGACGGCGAGGGGACAGCAGAGGACAGAGGGGGAGGGCTCACTGCTCTGGCTGCAGTGGCCACAGCGGCAGGCCGCCCGAGGGTGACGTCAGCCCCCAGCTGTACGCAGACCTCTGCTCTGTTCGCAGGCCGGAGCGCTTGCAGGGGGGACAGCTGGACGCCGGTGACCGCTCACAGATGCCTCTAGTTTGTCTTTACTGGCCCCGGCTCCTAGGGAAACACGAACCTGGCATAGAAACTCATGCAGTATTTTTAAAAGGATGCACGTGGACGTGCTGCACTATGGCTGTCCAACGTGCTCCCTGTCTGTGCGGGGCACACTAGGAGGGGCGCCTCACTCCCAGGTCCAGGTCATGAACGTCCCTCGTACTCGCCACAGCCCAGGCAGATGTGCAACGCCCCCCGAGCCAGCTCGTTCCCAGCTTCCTCTCGTCTTCCTGACTCTTTTCCAGAATTCCACTTGCTTTCAATTAATCAAACTAAGTCAAAACCAAACAGAACATCTTTCGGAATGGGAAGTGAACACGGATTTTCCCACAGTGAGAAGTGCAACTGTTAAAAAAGAAAGAAGCTCTTACACGAACACAGAACCCACATGACAAAGGCTCCAGGGCCCCCTGGCCTTGTGTTCATCGCTCCATTACCCGATCGCTGAAAGGTGTATATGACCAAAGGCACCAAGGGACCAGGTCTCGTAGATAACTTTTGTACAACAGTTGCAAATGACGAGAGCTAGGCCAGCAACCTACCTCAAGACCAGAAATACAGTTTTCAGAATGTAAGAGAGAAAAGGCCTCTTTATAAAGTCACCCCTCACCTTCAGGGCCGTGTTAAACATCAGAAGTCAGTGTATTCACTCTGGGGTGACCCAGCCGTGGGAAGGATTCGGAGCCAAAGGCAGGACAGGAAAATGGAGCCCTGTCCGTGTGAACGGTGACCATCTGAGTAAGTGAAAAACGGTTCATGAGAAGGGGCTTGAAGCCTTGCTCTTCAAATAATGATGTGGATGACGTCTCATGGAAAGAGCCCAAGGCCCAAAGAGAACCTCTGGGGAATATTCGATAGAACTGAATCCCCCAGAGCCTCCCGAGCTCCCTGGAGAGGAAGTAGAGCCATTACTGAATCAGAGCTCACGGGTGTCCAAGGGGGAGGTCGGACTTGGACTCCTTCCATTTCAGACTCGTTTCCTTTTACTGATCGTACTTGGGGCCACGGCCCTACGCCCTTAACATCCTCCTGCAGTGACACAGCGCCTGCTGGCTACAGCCGAGTGGCACCCTTCAGTAGGGGACAGCCACAAATGCGTTACTACTGCAGGACACAAACGAGTGCCTGCACAGCCAGGGTCCTCGGGGTCGGTTCCCACACACACCATGGTTCTGCTACATGATTTCATCAGATTACGGAGCAGATTTACCCATTGCCTCATTTTTAATGGAGGTCATCTCAGCATCCGCTCTGCAGGATTAAATAAGAAAACATGTGACGTCTCGGGCCCGGGTCCTGGGCAGGGGAAGTGTGCAGATAAACGTGACTGTTATCGCAGCCTTCCCGGAGCCCACCCGTTGAATGCGCTTGAAGACTCCTCAGGGAGGCTCAGGGCGCACCACAGAGCGTAGCAGCTGAGGGGCAGCACAGACCGACCGGCACGCACCGGCATGCACGTGGACACGGCTCTCCCCCTGCAAGTGCGTCTCCACCTCTGACCCCTACCCTCCACCATCGCTCCTGATAGGACACGACTTTTATCTTGTCTACACCAGACCTGAAATATCAATAGTAAAAAGAAAAGGGAGGTGGTACCAGCAGTCGGCGTAATGGCTATGTCGCTGGACTCCCATGTAGTTGACTGTGGTTCAAGTCCTGGACCCGGTGGCTTAAATGCACACCGGATGCGCGTGTGTGCGTGTGCCCAAGATCCCGAGAGGAGAAGGGATTGCGGTGTGGCCATCCCCCCCCGGGGGGGGGGGGAATTTCTCACTTTTTATCTTTCTGGCGAGCGCATACACCCTATAGCAAAAACCTCTCAAGAAAGAAAGGAAGGAAGGAAGGAAGGAAGGAAGGAAGGAAGGAAGGAAGGAAGGAAGGAAGGAAGGAAGGAAGGAGAAAAGAAAAGAAAAGAAAAGAAAAGAAAAGAAAAGAAAAGAAAAGAAAAGAAAAGAAAAGAAAAGAGAAAAGAAAAAAAAAGAAAAGAAAAGAAAAAAGAAAGGGGAGGCTGTGAGGAAACCTGCTGTTCTGCCAGGCTGACCCATGTGGGAAGGTTCTGGGTTCACACCCTAAGACCTCCCTGAGTGTTCTGGGCACACACGTGCCCATGTTCCAGGACTGACTGGGGCTGGAGCAATCGAAGAGTCCCAGTGCTAGTGAGTATGCTGATCTCTTTCAAGAAATAAGTAAACTTTAAAGAGAAAACAATTTTAAAGAGGAAAAAAAAAAGCTGGGGAAATAGGGTCAAATGGAAGGTCAAGCAAGTATTCGTGTGTGCCATGGAAGAGACCGACAGAGAGAAGCGGCAAAAAAAATAAGACGGCCTCACCCCCAACCATGCACACCCACCTTCCCTGGAAGGAGGCCCGCTGCTGGTGACAAGCCTTCTCCCCCTGGGCCTCCCTCTCTGCCCCACCTCTGAGGAGATGAGACACGTGAGTCCAACTCTGCCTGCCTGCTTGGGTCCCTCTTCCCATCTGTCTCTGGCCACCTTGGGTCCCTCTTCCCATCTGTCTCTGGCCACCTTGGGTCCCTCTTCCCATCTGTCTCTGGCCACCTTGGGTCCCTCTTCCCATCTGTCTCTGGCCACCTCGGAAGCCAGCACCTGCTCTGGGTTCTAGGACCCTTCACACCTTTCTTCAATAGCACACGGTCAATATACTTTTTAAAAGTTTACCCATTCATTTTTTCCGTGAGACAGAGACGAGAGAGTAGAGAGGAGAGTGGTCACCACTAACAGGGTCTTCAGGCCTCAGCCCACCGCCAGTCTCAGTCAGCCCGGATTGAGGTGCACGTGTGCCCAGCATGCGCACGAAGTCCCGGGACACAAACCCAGGACTCTCCATGTGGCTCTACTGTGTGACCCCTGTACCACCCTTGACCCCCAGTACAGCACTTGAGGTCAGCCAACGGTCTGACCTGCCTTCCATGCTCCCCCTGCAGCACGGATGGGGGCTGCTTTACCGCATACTAGTGCCTCCTACACAGATCCAAGTGCAGCACACTTCCCGGCACGCGTCCAGGCAGCTGTCTCTCTTAAAGCAGGGTCTACTCTGCTCTAAAACTGGAGGTAGGGTCCAGCAGATAGCGGGATGGTTGTGTCAGTGGACTCCCACATAGTCGCCTGGTTCGAGTCCCAGACCCAGCAGCTTAAAACTCATGCTGGGCGTGTATACGTGCATGCCCAAACCCCTGAGAGAACGGAGAAGGGATTGTGGTGTGGCCATCCCCCCGGGAGGTGACTTCTCATTTTCTGTCTCTCTCTCGGGGAAGTGCACATGCCTGATAACAAAAATCTCTCTTTCAGAAAGAAAAACCGGAGGCAGCAGGGCCAGACCTGGAGCGGTGACGTCGGACCACAGGGAAGGCCCCGGGCTGGCAGAGGCTGGAGCTGGACACACACGAAGGCCCTGATGGGCCTCTCTCCCTGCCCGTCGTCCTCCCTCTGCCTCTCTCTCCCTCAGGGAGGAAATGAATAAATAAGCTTAACAAAAACAAACGGAGGTGCTAAGATCACAGAATTCAGCAGCCATTTCTGAAGAGCAAACACACCGTGTAGAATGGCAGCAGCCGACAGGATGAAGGGGGGACCCAGCGCCCAGCACACAGGCACCTCTGCTCCCCGGGCCCCAGTGCCCTGCAGTGGCAGGATAAATACCACTGCTCTGACCGCAGCACGCTGATGATGAAGGGACATACAGCGACAAGGACACTGCAGAGCACACCGTCAGAGGCTGTGGGGCCACCCCTACACACAAGGGAGACAGGCTTTGCTTCCCCAAAGCACTTGTCACACGATCAGGAAGCGTGTCGTAAATAAGAACCTTTTTCCAAATTTCCTAATGAGCGACAAATAGCTTGCTGATTGCTGTTGGCATCAGATCCAGGAGTCGACATGGACCCACTTTAAATTCTCCCACTCACCATAACTTAGGAGGAAGTTGCTTTTACAAAATGGGCCACGCTATTAGCTCCTTCATAAATGATACTACGTCACCTTTAAAAGTCAGCTCAACTCTATAAAGTGCGCTCACGTCTGCAATTCCATGTAGTAAAATACGCTCTGAGCTAATCCAATAGGTAGCGTCGTTAATCTTGTTCGACTAAAGCAGGAACTGGAGTGGCAGTGCCGGACCCAGAACGCCAGCCTGGAGTCTCTCCGCACAGACCCCGAGACAAGATCTGGCCAGCTACTTTCCAAATCGAGATGCTTTAGAGCAAAGTTAACTCATAGCAGGGGACTCCAAAAGTTCACAGAAAAGTGAAACTAAAACACGAGTTTACCCTGGTGCAAAGTTCTTGAAATCCACGTGTACCTCCCCCCCCCCCAATACATATTTTTCCAGGAACTTTTTGAAGACTGTACATACGAAGGCTTCCCTGGGGTATCAGGGCTTCATTCTCGAGGAATGGAGAAAAGACAGCAAGGGGGGGCAGGCAGGCTGCTCTCTCTCCAGCTGCACTGACTAGCCCAGACTGTCCTGCAGGCAGGCGGCCCAGTTGCCCGTCTTCGCCTTCCTGCGTGGGTGCCAGCTGGGGTTCCCCAGGGCGTTTGGCCCCACGGCGAGGAAACACCTGCCAAGGCTGTGCTCTGACCAGCTTATTCGGCCGGCCAACAACACTGCAGAGCAGACGCTCTCCTTATCACAGCGGCGAACTCCCATGGACAAACACTGAGGAATAAAAGTGGGTTGGAGATGAAAGTGCGGCTTAGTAACTGACGACATGGCCTAAAATTCAGTCCTGAGGAAAGTGAGGTAGACGTCACAGGCCTCATGGTTCAGTCACGAGAATAAAGAGGATGTCAGGTAAGGTGACTTTGAATCAGGTACTACTCTGCCTCTCCTCCCAAAGATGGAACATTTTTAGGGCACAGGTCAAAAGAGTTGGGAGGGACCAGCAGGTGGCATGGTGGTTAAGGTGCTGGATTCTCCCACATGGACGACCATGGTTCGAGTCCCGGACCTGGCGACTTGATTTCTGTGTGTGTGTGTGTGTGTGTGTGTGTGTGTCTGGTCAAATTAAAATAAATGAATGAATAAATAACAATTTAAAAAATAACTATTAGAAAAAGAAAGGGTTGGTAAAAGCTGTTGGCATGCATAAAATTTGGAAGCCTACAAGACCCGACTTACTCCAGTTGGAGCCACTGAGCTTACTTGATCTTACACCGTTTTTATGTAACAGCACGATCACTCCCTACAGCTGGTGCCATGGCAAGGGCAGTTCCAGGAGCCTCTGCAACAGAATGACCTGGGCGACCGGCAAAAGCGGAGATTTTTAGATTCCATTCCAAGGCAGCTGAGTCAGAACCAACGGGTGTGAAATCTGGGAATCCATATTTGAATCTGGGATATTTTATTACACGATGAAGTTTGCAAAGAACTTCTCAAGGCAGGGGCTGACAGGTGGCATGGTGGTTAAGGTGCTGGACTCCCACATGGCCAACCATGGTTCGAGTCCTGAACCTGGTGACTTGCTTTCTCACTCTCCCTTTCTTTTTCTCTCTCTCTGGTTAAATCGAAGAATGATAAATAAATAAAGTTAAGTAAATAATCCTTTAAAAAAAAAAACTGCTCAAGGCAAATGGCATTAAGTTAGGAAAAATAAAAATCTGACGGGGCAGCAGGTGATGTGCAAGTTACAGTGCTTGGGCTCCCTATGGCCCACTGTACAGTTTGAATCTCAGACCAGGTGGCTTCAAAAACATGCCAGGCATGCCCCAAATCCCAAGAGGACAGTGGAGGAGAAGGGATTACGGCATGGCTGTACCCCTGGGGAGAGGAGAATTCTCACTTTTCCTTTCTCTCTCACCACCTATCTCTCTCTCTCTGGCAGCCACACACACCCTACAGCAAACTGGGAAAAGAAAAAAAAGTTGAGGCTCTGGAGTCAGGACAAGGAAAAATATGCAAGAGGCTTTCAAAAACTAACACCACCAGTAGTATTTTGCATCTTTGCAGGACAAAGAACATGGCCTTATAAATATAGCCAGCCAAAATCCATATTTAGAATTTGGATTTGAGGTGGGTATCAACTTTTTTTTTTAACTTTATTTATTTATTTACTTTAATTTGACCAGAGAGAGAGAGAGAGAGTGAGAGAGCAAGCCGCCAGGTCTAGGACTCGAACCGCAATTGGCCATGTGGGAGTCCAGCGGCCTCAACCAGCACGCCACCTGCCAGGCCCTCAACTTCATCTTCAAAGAGCTCAAAATAAAGACCTCTGTTTTGATGTACAGTTAGTTGGTTTGAGTTCTCCTTAAGACCTTCAAAAAATCATTTCTGGAACTTTGCAACTCCTTAGTGACTTAGCTGTAAAAAGTCTAAAGCTTTGTTAACCCAGAACTGTAGACCAAAGTGAGCGTGTAAGAACTAGCACACCCCACAGGTGTGAGGCAGTCCCAGTCCAGACACTGCTACGTGCTGACCGGGCAGTTGGTGCACTGCTTCGACAGCGTGCCGTTTATGGCAAGTTACTTCTCCCTGGTAGATGACAGGACATTTTAACTTAACAATACTGTTTTTAAAATGTCCACTATGGAGTGCATGTGCTCAGTGTGTGCGGGAGGGAGGGGGTGAGAAAGAGAAGGTGAGAGAGCACCCCCGGGGGACGGACATACTACAATCAGTACTTGCTTCTAGGCATGGGGATCCATGAAAATGGCATGAGGGAATTGTCTACGATGACATAAATGGTCTATGACTGATGTGGGTGTAGGTTATGAGCATACATGTCTATCAAAACTGATGAGATGGGACCAGCAGCTAGCATAATGGCTATGTCACTGGACTCCCATGTAGTCGACCGTGGTTCGAGTCCTGGACCTGGTGGTTTAAAACTCACGCCAGCCATCCCCCCCCCCCCCCGGGGGGTGATTTCTCACTTTCTGTCTCTCTGTCTCTGTCTGGTGAGTGCACATGCCCTATAGCAAAAAACAAAACAAACAAACAAACAAAACTGAATGGGAAGATAAGCATTCCATTGCATATAAATGATACTTTCATTAAAAAAATATTAGAGTGACAGGGCCAGTCAGGTGGCATGGTGGTTAAGTTGGCTGGATCCTACATGGCTGACAGCACAGTTCAAGTCCTGGGCCTGGTGGCTTGACAAACATACCAGATACATGTGTATATATGCCCAAAGTCCCCAAAAGAGAGGGGATTGTGACCTGGTATCCCCCTGGGGGGTGCTTTCTCTTTCTTTCTCTGTGCAGTGAGAGTGCCCACGCTATGGCAGGTTTGGGGGGGAATAGAGTATAAAATTGTATATGCTCATAGGAGGCGGTTTTCAAAAAGTTTGTGGAAAATGCACACTGACAAAACTGTGCATGGATTTCAAATTTTTTAACTAGAATAAATTCATACTTAATTCTATTTTTGTATAACTCTTAAGTCTCCTTATAAACTAAGACAAGAGAATACACAAATGTCAAAGTCACATCGGAGTAGCGGAGCTGTGGGTGATTTTCATTTCACTTAAACATTTTCTTGGGCCAGTGGCCTAGTGGTTAAAGGAGCCAGATCCCACGTAGCCGACCACGGTTTGAGTATCGGCACCCGTGGCTTGGGAGACTCACCCAGCCCGTGGAAGTGTGCACCCAAGATCCCAACGGGATGGGGAGAGAGAAGACGGGGGGCTGAGTATGACAATGCCCTACGAGGGGTGCCTTCTCCCTCTCTCTGTCTTTCTCACTGGTGAGAGTACACATCCTGACAATTTAAAAGATAATTTCTAAAATATTCATTCATTTATTTTAATTTGACCAGACACACACACACACACACACACACACACAGAAAGAGAGAGAGAGAGAGAGAGAGAGAGAGAGAGAGAGAGAGAGAGAAAGAGAAAATGAGAAAGCAAGGTCCAGGACTCAAACTGAGGTCAGCCATGTGGGAGTGTCTAGCGCCTTAACCACCACGTCACCTGCTGGTCCCCTTTTTATACATTGTTTTAAAATAAAAAATTTAAAACTGCAAATGTCCATAAATATGTATCAATAACCCATAGAAACGGAATGCATATTCTATTTTCCCTATAGGAAATGGGATGAGAATTTCTGCAGTTAAGGGCTTGACTACCTAAAGATACGAGGAAGACGCAGGATACAGTAAATACATCAACGTCAGACAGCAGATCACGGGGGAAAGGAGCCTCACGGTGTTGTTCTAAGGAGATGGAGGGTTTTATTTTTGAAAAGTTTCTGCAGAAGCACTGGGTGAGCCCCCCATGAAAGGGGTGAGGCTCAGACGAGGGGAACACACAGGCTGCCTGGGGTCAGCTGCCCCCCTCGGCAGCCATGGACATGCATCAGGGTGGGGGTGGGGCAGCAACAGGATAGCCGGCCAGTGAGGGGACGCCTGGAGGCGCTGCAGTCGAAGTCTCGCTGGGTTTCCCAGCTCCTGGCTTTGTGAATTGCCCTTTATTCTTAGCAGTTCTTAGTCATTTGAGAAACTTGTCTCAATTTTCAGAAAAGGTAAAGAAAAATTACCCAGGGGCCAACAGATGGCATGGTGGTTAAGATGCTGGAGTCCCACATGGCAGACCACAGTTTGAATCCCAGATTTGGTGGCTTGAAATTCATGCTGGGCACATATGCACACATGCCCAAAATCCCAGGAGGAGAACAGAGGAGAAAGGGTTGTGGCATGACCATCCCCCCTCTAGGGGTGACTTCTCACTTTCCCTCTCACTGTCTATCTTTCTCTGTCTCTGGCAAGTGCATGCACCCTACGGCAAAAACCTTTTAAAAATATTACCCAATGGGAATGTGAGACCGAGACTCCTTTTGCCCTCATTATTTTGGGAGGAAAAGGTGGACTTGTGAGACGGTGGTGGTGGCAGTGCTCTCTCTGCATCTCCTGTGATGGGCAAGGCACCACGCCTCATTATATTACAAGGTGGTTTAGGCCCCACGGGAAACTAGCCAAATACATCGACTCCGCATCCCCATGAAGGACTTGTACACCAAGACGTGAGGTCACACCGTCCTAGGCACGGGCAGACCAAAACCTGCACAGTTACCTCCGCCCGAACCCCCCGACGGCGAGGGCTGCTCAGCTCACACTCCCACTGGAGTCTGGAGAGCCTGCCCCAGGGACTTCTAATAACGCCCGTCTCCTTCCGATTCCTTTCTCTGGTATGGCTTCTGCCTTGCCAAGTGGCAGATGTGGCGAGTTACCGCACGACTGTAAACCGCACGTGTCATCAACGGTCACCCAACAGCTGTCAACTTTCAGGGGCAGACACTTCGCGATGCGTCGCCTCGTGGAAGCCGCACAGCCACACGTGGGGCACACGCTTATGACAGCCATTTTAGAGGAAGAACACGGGGCAGCAGGTGCACAGTGACGTGTTTTGGTCACCCAGCTACCAAGGATTGAAACCCAGATACCGTGTCCACGCAGTCCTAACCCACCGCTCTCTACTGCCTCAAATTGGAAAACGGAGTTATGTCTGCCATGTCCATCTCTCTTCTCGCCCCACCTCGTGCTCACACTCATAGCCCGGCTGGCGGCTCTGAGGGCGTGCTTCCTTCCCATCCGAAGCCTTTATAGCTGCTCCCCCCCGCAGAGCAGACCCTCCCCAGGGTGCTGTCTGCCACCCTGAGCAGCTCTGCCTACCTCACGGACAGCAGTGACACATTCCCCAGGCATCCTGTCCCGAGTGTGTGAGCAAAACAGAAGGCCAGCCCTGGCACCGACGCTGATAGCGACAGGAGAAGCATGCCAGGCACTCGCTCCTTATCACAGACCGGAGGGCGAGCGTGGGCAGGGCTGTGATGGCTTCCGGCCAGGCTCTGTGACTACGTGGAGGTGCTGAGTCCCTGGGCCCCAAGTCAGACTGCGATTGTGCTTCCCACTGAAAGGCAGAGGCTCCCCCATTCAAGTGGAGTGAATGCGCACCGTGTTCCCGTCCTGCTTCTGCCTGGCCTCCTTCCGGACCTCCTAGCTCCTTATCCACTGCACCGTTTAAGGCACAGACAAAAGCAAATTAAGCTGTCATCCGACAGGCAAGTTGGGGACACGGCAGAAGCCCGCCCGGTCTCCAAGGCAGGGCCGTCTCTCAGCTGTGCGAGCCTCGGACTGTTTCACTAGAACTCCTAAGTCTGGGGTGGGGGGAACTGAAGTTCCGTCTGTCTTAAAATCACCTTTCCAGGGAACCAGCAGTTAGCGTAATGGCTATGTCGCTGGACTCCCACGTAGTCGACCACGGTTCGCATCCCGGACCCAGTGGCTTAAAACTCACGCCAGGCGCATGTGCGTGCGTGCCCAAGATCCCGAGAGGAGAATGGAGGAGAAGGGATTGCGGCGTGACCATCCCCCCTGGGGGGTGATTTCTCGCTTTCTGTCTCTATATCTCTCTCTGTCTGTCTGGTGAGCGCACGCGCCCTATAGCGACAAACCTCTCAAAAAAAAAAAAAAATCACCTTTCCATAAAGAGTCCTTCACTCCATAGCCTAACGTAGTCAGGACCGGTGGCCTGGCTGGTGCTAAGAGCCCAGAGGGCTTAGCCAGGGGTTGGGCCTCACCTACCAGAGTGGGTGAGGAGGAGAGGAATGCAGAAGTCTTGACCTCACATTCACTGCCCTTTGACCTTTGCCCTGATAGAGGAGGGACAGAATAAGAAATTCGGTGTCATTCAAGGCGAGGTGAACAAGCCTGGTGGACTTAGGTTATGTGACATAAGCTGGGCCTAGGAAGAGAAATACCAGGTTCTCACTCAAATGCAGAAACTCAAAAAGCTGACCTCATAGAAGTGGAGAACAGGATGGTGATGCAGGGAGCCCGGCCACGGAGGGAGGTGACGGCATTTCAGTCAGGAAGACGAAGAAGTTCAGGTGCTGTACAGCAGGTGCCTCCGGCTAGCGACAACTACATATTTCAAAATGGCTAGAGGAGGGGACTTGCAGTGTGCTCAGTGCCAAGTTATGGTCAGTGTCCGAGATAACGAATGTGCAGTTACCTGATTTGGTCATGACACACTGTACCCATGTATCAAAACCCAGCGCCAGCAGGTGGCATGAAGGTTAAGGTGCTGGATTCCCACATGGCCAATGACTGTAGTTCGAGTCCTGGAACCAGCAGTTAGCGTAATGGCTATGCTGCTGGACTCCCACGTAGTTGACTGCGGTTAGAGTCCCGGACCTGGTGACTTAAACTCACGCCAGGTGCGTGTGCATTCATGCCCAAGATCCCGAGAGGAGAATGGAGGAGAAGGGATTGCGGCGTGGCCATCCCCCTGGGGGGTGATTTCTCGCTTTCTGTCTCTCTCTGTCTGTCTGGCAAGCGCATGCACCCTATAGCAAAAACCTCTCCAAAAAAAAAAAAAACCCACACTGTACCACAGTATGTACAAGCATGTGTCGATTAAAAACTACATGCATATAAATGTATATGTGTATCTGTTTTAAAAGGGCATTCATTCAAGTCTGGCACATTAGGTTGGCAAAGTTGAAATTCTGATCTTGTCAAAAATTCTCCCAGATGGGACCAGCAGTTGGCGTAATGGTGATGTCACTGGACTCCCATGTAGTCAACTGCAGTTCGAGTCCCAGACCTGATGGCTTAAACTCACGCCGGGCGTGTGTGCGTGCGTGCCCAAGATCCTGAGAGGAGAATGGAGAAGGGACTGCGGTGTGGCCATCCCCCCGGGGGGGGGGGGGGTGATTTCTTGCTTTCTGTCTCTGTCTCTTTCTGGCGAGCACATGCGACCTATAGCCAAAATCTCTCTCTAAAAAAAAAAAGCCTCCCAGAACTGGAGTCTGCTGGGCTGGCTGCTACCTTTGAGTCACTATACCCGTAAGCACACTGTCCGTAAGTGGAGACTCGGCACATGCAGAGATCTGCAGAGAACTGCACGGAACGGCCTTCTGACGACCAGTCCAGATCTGGCGAAGCTAAAGCAGGAAGCAGAGCCTCAAGGCAGACAGCCCGCGCCGACGTGGCAGTCGAGGGAGAAAAGGCAGATGCGTCTGTCCCAAGAACCCCGAGGTCCCCAGGAGAGACAGAACCACACAGAGTGAGGCCTGGAACAGCAGCGCTGACTGTGAGAGCCACTGAGCACGGTGCCCTGGGAGCGGGGAGGTCACCGGGCAGCTGCCCACCCCGACTGCAAGGTCAACACGGAATTCGGGTTTGCGAGCCGCTGCCCTAATTGGCAACACACTTTTTTTTTTTTTTTTTTAAGAAAGAGGTACTTTGCTATAGGGTGTGTACACTCACCAGAGGAACAGAAGTGAGAAATCACCCCCCAGGGGAGATGGCCATGCCATGATCCCTCCCCCTCCATTCTCCCCTCGGGATCTTGAGCATGCACGTGCATGCGCCCGGGGTGAATTTTAAGCTGCCAGGTCCAGGCGTGGGAGCGCAGGGGTGCAACCATTATGCCATCTGTGGCCCCAACATCCTCTTACCTTTATGCTCATCACTCTCTAACCACCCCTGCAGCAAGCAAGGCAATTACTTACATCAGAGAGCGGATTTGCTCACTGCTCTTTAACATGAAAAGTAGTTCAAGAAAAAAAAAGACAGAATTATTTAACAGGAATTCATGCAATTACAAATATTATTCTGTTCCTTTCTTCTGCAAGAGAAATGTTTTGGTCATCAGAAGCTCTGCTAGGCTTAGTCAGATCAGTGTCGGGAATTCTGTGAACTCGAGGTCAGGCTGCCAAGACGGAAAAGAAATGTCGATAGTAAGTGTTTGCACAGATCCTGGAGTGGGCAGCCGACAGCTGCCAGCACGCAGCCCCAGACACAGAGCAGACAGGAAAACCCAACTCACTGGTTTCCCCTCATCCTGTAAAACCGAACAACGACAACAAAAGGCTCTTACCGAGTTCTCCCCGGAGGTTGACGAGTTCTTGAGATAGGGTTTTGTGTTGTTTCAGAGCTTCCTCCCGCTGCGGAAAACACACATCGGGTTACTAATGTTTGTGAGAGGGTCCCTTTCAGTAAAGTTCACACTTGCTATCACCAGGAAAACGAGACCCGGAATTGAGGCTAACAGTTTGTGTGGTTAAACAAGACAGATGTCCCTCAGCTGTTAAGGAAAATCCTGTTTCGAAACTCTCTCTCAGATCCTCATGCAATTTCCACTGGCGGCACTGGGTGGTCCGTTTAAACAAGTACCCTTGAAGCCAGTGCTTCTCCGCGGATCCTGTACTACCAGGGGAAGCTCTTCTCCTCCTCCGGGGACAATAAAGGCCTAATCAGTTCAAGATAAATATTTAATGTTCTAAACAGGCACTTACATGCCCTTTGTCCGATATCTGCAAATAAAATGTTTGGTTACAAGGCCAATCAGGTACTTCAGAAAGAAGGGCAAAAAAGTTTGTTACAAAGTTACCCCAAAAGATAATCCTTTAAAGACCAAATTCAATGAATTTTATTCAGCTACACATTATGTTCTAAGGATTGGTATATTTTGGATCAGCTGGAATGTTAAGTAGACGTTAGAGAAACAAACCGAGGGAAACCAGGCAGCTGTTTCCATATTTAAAAGCAGTTCTTGACCTTGCGACAACAAACGATTTTCAAGTTACCAGCAACTCACAGCCATCACACGCACCCCGATACAGTATGCAGAGACGGTTCCCCCAAAGGCAGATCCCCAAGCACCAGGCGTGAGAGATGAACACGCAGGATTTCCAGGCTCTCTGGAAATGCCCTCTCAAGGATCACCCACCGCATCCTGAGCACAGCACTGCAGAGCCCGGGAGCCCCAGCCTTTGCAGGCAGGAGGTGCTTGTCATTTGAAGCAGTTCCCTAGTTCCAGACAAGCCCGGTGGAGCTGACATTCTTCCAGCAAAGCACTATAAACAAACGCTTAATTACCCTGGTCGCAGCACAGGGCGGGTAGAGGCACACTCTGCTGCCCGAGCAGCCCATCTCCAGCGTCTGTCTCCGACTCCCCCCGCCCTGCACTGTCCGAGCAGCAGCGCGCAGCGCACAGGTGGCCGGGCCACCCAGCAGCGTCAGGCGTCTACATTGGAAGCTCTAGCAGGAGGCGCCCATTGGCCGGGCCGCGCTTCCAGTCCTGCAGGTTCCCGTGTGCCTCAGACTCGGACTCGCCTCTCCCACAGAAGCTGATACTGCAGCTTCTGCCTTTGGCACAAGCAGCCTGTGATTACTTAAAGCCACAGCCCTTCATTTATGAAAAACGAGAGCCAGACATTAGACTGATCGATGGCCACTTACTTAAGTATCGGCGGGGCCGGTGGGAAGGACCGACCCTCTCCGCGGGGATGACGGAGTTATTTTTAGATTTGTGGGCCTTTTTCCTCCCCTCGCTAATTGAGGTCACCAGATTATCACACATACTAAGAGAAATGGGAACTTGCTCTACTAAACCCATATACTAAATGAAGTGATGGGGTGAAGGGCGGCCAAAAGGGGTGCTTTGTGACTTAGGATTTTAAGGGACATCGCACACTGCATGGTGTCTCTCTCTTGAATGCTTAAAGCATATCTACTGGTGTTTTTTTTTTTTTTAGGAAGACTGAAGAGCTGGTTTGAGAGCTGGAGATCTTAAAGATTTCCTAACTTTTTTGTTTAAATCTCTTTTTTTCTTCAAGAATTATTTAATTTTATTTATTCATTCATTTATTTTAATTTGACCAGAGAGACAGAGAGAGAGAGAGAGCGTGCGTGCGAGCGAGCCACCAGGTCCAGGACTTGAACCATGGTTGGCCATGTGGGAGTGTCCAGCACCCTAACCACTATGGCAGCTGCTGGGCCCCAAGATTTCCTAACTTTTACCTTGTATCAGTCTCTCACTGCACTGAGGGAGGGCACTACACACCAGTGTCGCCTGTGGACAGCTAACAATGACTGGAGCCTAGGAAACAGCTTTCACTGAGTACATTTTGGCTTGAACAGTATTCTCAACACCCATTTTGGTTTTTTTAAAGATAGATTTTTGCCATAGGTCATGTGCACTCGCCTGAGAAACAGAGAGAGGCAGAGAGACAGAAAGAGAGAAATCACCCCTTCAGGGGGATGGACATGCCATAATCCCTTCTCCTACATTCTCCTTTCAGGATTTTGGACAGGCACACACACGCGCCTGGCATGAGTTTTAAGCCACCTGGTCCAGGACTCAAACCACGGTTGGCTACTTGGGAGTCCCGCAATGTAACCATTACGCCATCCCAACACCCAGTTTTTAAAAGCATGGCATTAAGTTTCTGAAATCACCAATCAGTGAGTCCAGGTTTTAAAAACGAACAAGTAATTGGTTTCCTATTGTAGTAACTGAAGTTTGAGGAACATCTGTCCGGATAATAATGGAAGAATATAAAATTGAAATATTCATATAGTTTCTTAATCTCGTAAATTTAAGCCTCTATTGTTTGTGTAGTCATCTAGTTCACGCAAAACCAGAAGACGGCTTTACTACTTATCCACAAGCCATTCTCAAACGCGGTGAACTGGCTTAACATCGCCTCTCCAATAGCAGCCAAGTTGCTAGCAGAAGGAAGACATGGCGAATAAGTTAAATCATCTTTCAAATACATGGAAACTAAAGGTAAATGAAAAATGCTAAAAGATATAGCTGGCAGAATTGTGAAGAATCACTGTGAAAACCATCATATTCTACCATGGGGATATTTTTGCTCAGTAAAGGGGCTTGGGGGGGCAAGCCATTTCAGGATGTGTGGGGACATTTCGGCAGCTCCACTGTGCTCAGACTGCCTGCCCTCAGTGCCTCAGAAGCCACGCTGACTGCCAACCTCTGTCAGTCCCAGTAACAGCAACAGGAAACCTTTGAGGTCGTCTTTCACACTCTGTCTGAATGAACTGTACAAGTCAGTCTGTCCTTCCTTCGTAATGTGTCCTGAACCCGCTGCCTGTTTTGGATTGGTACGACTTGCTATCTAGTCCTGAATTTCTCCCACCACCTCCGGACAATTAGAAGCACCTCTTCGTCTTCCCGAGGGCTGCTATGATTTCATACTCTGTGTGTATATAAACTTTATTACTTAAAAATGTCTTCCCATATAGTGCATCAAACATCAGCAACATTAGAACGACGTCACCATAGTCTCGCGGGCCTGAATTCTCCGTTCCTGTTCAGATTCTCAGCCTCTCTCCTGTGGCTGTCCCGGGACACGTGGCAGGCACTTCCCACTCCACAGTCTGGCCAATGCCACGCTCTCTGAACGCCTGACCGTCTTTACATGTCCGTCCCCTCACATACAGATTCCGAGGATGCTCACTGTCACTCGAAACACACCATCCTCGTCCCCTGAAGGCCTAGGAAGGACACTGATTCTTCTGAATCAGTTGGCAAGTTATTACTCGGTCACCGACTAAAACAAAGTATTTTTCAGAAAGAAAATTTAAGACATGGTCCCTGTCTTCAAGGAGCTTGGGACCTCGGCAGAACTGAAATCCCCAAGCCCACCTCTTCGGTGATCTCTCGGAGCAGATGACTTCCCCTGGGAGGAAGCAGTACAGGATAAAGGGAACACCGAGGGTTTGAAGCTGCTTCCGCGAATGCTGCCCAGAGGCCGCACCACACTAGACCACAGTACGCATCAGTGTCTGCCTGACTCCCCGGGAACCTGCCCCTGAAATTCACTTACCGTCTACTTACAGATAATAGAATGCGCTTTTCTGGCTGATTTACTGTTTCTTTTTCTATAGTGGCTCTTAGATCAGTGTTTCTGTCTTAGGTGATAAACTCTTTCACAGATAACAGGTTTATTTCACTCTCTGTATTGCAACAGGCAGAATGCCACAGTGTGAACAGGGAGAAAGGTGGACTCTGGATAGAGAGATGCTTTGCTACTCGTGTATTTAAATATATGACGTGCTCCGTGGGGAAAAAATGGATTTACCATCATTTAATTAGGAGTGCCTGGGACACAGGCACTTAGTCTCTGGCTGACGTCCCGTCAGTGTGCCTGAATCTTGCTAGCCACTGAGCAGCAGCAACGACACGGGTCTTGCAGAGAGGCTCGGATGCACGCTCGCTGTCTGTCCTTGCCCCACGCAGGGCAAGCTCAGTGGCCCTGGGTGTCCATGGTTTTTGTTCTCAGGCAATTTTACTTCAGGCAGACTGCTAGTGGCATTCAACCACTTCCTTTGTTTATGGCCAGTGTAGGTAGATGCCGGGAGCAAGAAAAGACTCGGGGGCATTGAAAGATTAGTCAGAGGTTTGGGGGTGACCTCAGTCCTGTAAGGGTTATCTAGAAACCCAGGAACACTCTTTCCATCGACATCGTCATTCACGTTGGCCTTCCGTGCAGAACACTGTCCAACCATGCAAGGGTCAAGCAAGAACGAGTGCTACAATGAACACCGCCTTGTCCTCTGAGGGACATGAAGTGTGACAGTGGTTTCCAGACTCAGGAGGCATTTATTGGAACTTCTGCTATACAAGGAAGGCTGTCTTCTACTTAGTGGGAAAGCGGTTGCTTTGAATAGATTTGCAACAAAAGGCTAAGTACAAGTTCTAGGATTCCCAAAAATCAACAATTTGTACACAAAATGTTGTGTACAACGGCTCTAACACGGCTCAGAGCAGGTGAGTACTCAGGGGGTGAGCACCCCTCACCTGAGATGCTTGGGACCAGGCGTGCTTCGCATTCTGGTGTGTGTGTGTGTGCTTGTTTTTCAGATCTTGGAATATCTACATATGCTTAGACTCTTGGAGATAGGACATAATCTAAATACAAAATTCACTTCCGTTTCACATACAACTTGATTTTATACGATATTTTTGTATGATAGCATTTTGGCTGCCATCTGTCACATTAGGTCAGGTGTGGG
Source organism: Tupaia tana (assembly GCA_026018925.1). Lineage (NCBI taxonomy): Eukaryota > Metazoa > Chordata > Mammalia > Scandentia > Tupaiidae > Tupaia > Tupaia tana. The sequence goes on from JAKSZU010000002.1 coordinate 148,784,141, forward strand.
ATTTTCCACTTGTGCCATCTTGTGAACCTCAAAATGGTTCGGATTTTGGAGTTCAGGTTTTCAGATAAGGAACCGTGGTTCAGGTTTTCAGATAAGGAATATACAACCGTTCACTTATATATTATACTTGCACATATGGGTGTGTGTGTGTGTGTGTGTGTATAGTATACATATACTCACATATAAAATGCACCTATATGAAAAGCACATGAACATACAACATATAAGTGTATATAGATAGACAGACACTGCTCTGCAGTGGGTTTGAGAGAACTAAATGGTTAAGAAAGTATTTCTTTGGGACCAGCAGTTAGTGCAATGGCTACATCGCTGAACTCCCATGTAGCTGACCACAGTTCGAGTCCCGGACCTGGTGGCCTAAACTCACACTGGGCGCATGTGCATGTGTGCTCAAGATCCCAAGAGGAGAATGGAGGAGGAGGGATTGTGGCATGGCCATCCCCCCTGGGGGGTGATTTCTTGTTTTCTGTCTCTCTGGCGAGCGCCCACACCCTATAGCAAAACCCTCTCCAAAAAAAAAAAAAAGAAAGTTTCTTTATCTTTCCTCTAGTATGTATTTCCTGCTGTTTTATAACAGTCTCCTGCACACATTAGGTAACGGGTAAATATTTGCCAGTTGATTATGAACTAAAGAGACCGGAAGAGTGAAGGACATCCACGTAGAGGCGACGTGCACCTTACATTCGGAGTGGCCCTCAGTATCCTTGTCATGCAGGAACGCGCTGTGTGTCGGCCAGCTCTGCTGGGCGCGGTTCATCCACACACCACTCAGTGCAAACCCTGCTCTCCATGGAATTCCTGCCTTAAAAGGCAAAAACAAGCACTAACTTGACACCTCTGATACAGAAGAAGGAGTATCCGTGATCCTGGAATCACGCAAAGAGCACTAGCAGGACTAGGAAAATCTTCATAAAAGAGGGATGTATAAGCGCATTTAGTGGAATCACGATTTCAGAAGGATTGGGACTAAAGTTCAAGTGTAAATTCACTTAAATAGACGCGCCCTGGGAACTCACGGGGTGCTGGCCACGTCATGGCCTGGCCACACCTCTCTCAGTGTGTTCAGCCCCATGGATTTCCCCCTAGTGGTAGATTTACTCTTGCTGACTGAGCAGCTGGTAAAGCATTTGGCTTGGATTTAGGGGCCAGGCTGCCTGAGGAAAGAAGTGTCTCTGAACACCGGGATTGCATCAAGTGCACAGATTCGCACCATGAAAGGAATTCTTGGTCTGAGAGGTCACCTGAGGAAGAACAGGCTCCCGCCATTCATCCCGACTACTCCTGGGCCTTTGCTCAGTGAGGAGGAGGGAAGGTAGGACTCCGTCCTTCCGTGTGCATTCTCACTCTGGCCACTTGTACAATGAACCCACGTAAATGAAATGCGTGCAGTGGTGTGAAGTTGCCGTAAGAAAGCTCTGAGCATGCAGGCAGCGGGAGGAGGGAGGTGGCCCAGGGCCAATATTTGAACAAGGGATGAAGAAGTACCGGAAGCTCACAGGAAACCTGGAGTTCACAGTGTCCTAACCTGGGAGTAAATCCTGGTCTTCCCCTCCTTAGCAGGGAGATGCCGGATGGGTTACACTGAACCTCTCTGTGCTTCGATTGTCTTACTTGTAAAGGAAGAAAGAAAATCGGGAACTCAGTAAGTAAACAAAGACGAAACCCCTCTGGCTTTTCCATCTCTCTGTTACAGAGTCGGAGCATTTGGGCAGTGGCAGTAACGTTAACAAGGGCAGCTGTGCCAAATTACAGAGTGTTATATTCCAAATTATATGAGGAGGCCTTCGGAAATTCACAGAAGGGGCCAGCAGATGGTGTGGTGGCTGGGGTGCCAGACTCCCACACGGCTGACTGAGGTTCGAATCCTGGACCTGGTAGCTTGAAAATCACACCAGGTGCATGAGTGTGCATGCCCTAAATCCCAAGAGGAGAGTGGAAGAGAAGGGACTGCAGTGTGCCCATCTCTCCTGGGGGCTGATTTCTCACTTTCCCTTTCACTGTCTGTCTCTGTCTCTCCCTGGCAAGCACACACATCCTACAGCAAAACCTAAAAAAATTAAAAGTTCGTGGAAAACACATATTATTAAAAACAAAAAATTGTGCATGGATTTCAAAACTTTTTGCACCAAAATAAACTCATATTTGAATTCCATTTACCATAAACTTTGTGAAGTCCCTTAGTAAACCAGAGTCATGCCCCCAAGATACAGTGGGAGTCATGCATGTGACCATAAACTTCCTGGCTGTCACATCTTAAAAAAGATTAAAGAGTTAATTTTAATAATATATTTTATTTAACCCAAATATATACAAAATAATATCCTTTAATGGTCAGTATGAAAGTTATTATTATTCGAGACCAGCAGGTGGCATGGTGGTTAAGGCGTTGGACACTCTCACATGGCTGACCATGGTTCGAGTCCCAGACCTGGTGGCTTGCTTTCTCTCTCAATGTGTGTCTCTCTCTGGTCAAATGAAATGAAATAAATGAATGAAATTAAATAAATAATTTAAAAGGAAAAAAAAAGAAAGTTATTATTATTGAGGTATTTCACATCCTCTTTTCCACTCCAGGTCTTTGAAATCATGCGTGATTTACACTCAATGCACTTCTCAATTTAGACTGGCTGCATTTCTAATGCTCGGTGGCTTCATAAGGCTAGTGGCTACCACATGGGATGGATCAGTGCAGACAGTGGAGAATCATGGGAGGTTTTATTTTTTAAGAATTATTTTTTATTTAACTTTATTTATATACTTATGTATTTTAATTTGATCAGAGAGGGACAGAGCAAGAGAGAGACAAAAAGTGAGAAAGCAAGCCGCCAGGTCCAGGACTCAAACCATGGTCAGTCATGTGGGAGTCCAACGCCCTTAACTACCACACCACCTGCCGGCCCCACCACTGGAGGTTTTAATCAGCAAATGGAATTCTCTGGAAAGATGACACTGCTAGCAGTGCTTGGGGTAGATTACAGGGGAGGGAGAGTGCGAGTCTCACGATGCGTTATGAAGTGGCCCTCATAATCCAGGGGACAGCCCCTGCGGTCTCAGCAAGCATGGCCACAGCAGGAATGGCAAAGGTGGGATGAGAGGAGACACGGTGTGGAGCGAGTTCTCGGCCCTCGATGACTGAATTCATGTGGAAGATAAAGGGGAGGAAAGGGGTGACGTGAGGGTAGTTAGGCTGAAAACAGTTAAACACAATCATTGGTTTAGCTCTAAATAGAAAAACTATGCAATAATTGTCCCGCTATCTGATGACATGGTTTCTGATTTCGCGTACTTGGTTATATAAACCAACACTTGGGTACTGTCTCACATATTAAAAGAAACAAAAACACTATATACTACTGTAACAATGACCAAAAAAAAACCCCCTAAAAAATACGTATGGACAGAGCTGTGAAGTCTCCACTAAACACTGACCTCAGGGCCAGCCTACGGTGTGGTGGTTAAGGTGGCTGGATCCCACATGGCCAACATGCAGTTGAGTCCTAGACCCGGTGACTCGAGAAACAAGCCAGGCACAGGTGTGTGGTGTCCTACTCCCGAAGGGAGTCCAAAATGGAGGAGAAGAGACAGCGGCACAGAGGGTGTTTTCTCACTTTCCCGCTTTCTGTCTCTCCAGGGAGCACATGCACCCTCTGGCAAAAATACAAACACACACGGAAAACACATTGATCTAAAGTGTTTTACTAGGGTGGTAATTCCTCAGAGGCACAGACCAAGTCTCATGTCCCCCTGTGTCCCTCCCTACCCTCGGCAGTCCACAGCCACTCTGCAGTGACCTCTGTGTGAAAGCAACTCGGGGTGGTGACACTGAACTGAACCACAGTTCAGAACTGAACTGAATCAAACAGCTTCCTCTCCTGAGATACTCATGATACTCATCTTTACAATGCGACACAGGCCACAGGTGGCATGGTGGTTAAGGTGCTGGGCTCCCACGTGGCCAGCCATGTTTGGAGTCCTGGACCCAGAGGCTTGAAAATCATGCCAGGTGCATGTATGTGTGTGTCCAAAATCCCAAGAGGAGCATGAGGGAGAAGGGACTGCAACATGGCCATCCCCTCGGAATGTGATTTCTCACTTTCCCTGTCTCTGTCTCTCTCTCTGGTGAGTGCACGTGCCCTATGGCAAAAACCTCAACCACAAAGCAAAACGAAACCAAAAGCAAAACTGACGAGCCCAAGTCCCATTCTCACGCGTTTCCCTAAGATAATCGCAGATTCTGTTGCTATGTCAGCAGCATATGTTCGTGTACACTTGGTTTTCTCAGCTATGTCAACCAGCGCCTGCGTGAGCGTTCCTGGGGAGCAAAAGGGAAGTGTACGTACACAGAGTCTGCTCTGCTTCTTTTGTACCACAGGTTATTTTAGGTTCGGGTGGAAATTTCGAAGCGTTCCCAGGTACAATTCTGGGAGTTACCTCCAAAGTGTTCTTTGGCCCATAAATAGAACCCACCTCATTTTTAAAATGATAAATGAGGTTGTGCTGTGGAGAGCTACATAAGAGTCGATTCTAGTACACATCTACGGTGTACACACCCACAGCAGGCTTCTCTCACTTCTTCTCACTGCTGCCATTCTAAGCCACAGGCTCTGCAAACAGGCTCTGTCTGCAGCCCAAATACCCAGACTGACTCGGGTATCAAGTGAGCTGACGAAAGCATAATGGGGGGAATGACACCCGACCTTCACAATCATTACTTAGAGATATCCACAAGACGAGAGCGTGGGCAGCACCCCCCAACCCCACACCACCCCCGGCCTTGCGGGGAAGGCTGTGCAGAGGGCGTCAGCCTACCTCAGACAGCAGGTGCTGAACCACGACGGTCAATGCTTCCAACTTGGTGTTTCCACAGCAAAGAAGCTGCTTGAGCTGCAGGATAAATCCACTTTGCTTCTCACATTTTGTTTTATATTGAGCCAATTCCAGTGTTTTTTCGGAGGACAGGACATCTGGAGATGTCTGGGTCTGGATGCATAAACTTCTGGAATTCTTCTGCCTGCCCTTTTCAACTGCAAGAGGAATGAACACAGGCACAGAGAGATGTGACGTTAACGTTGATAATCACAGCTCACGGGCTCAAAGACGACTAGCTAAGCCACCGAAATGCGTGTAAGTTACGTTTAAGGAGGGGACACACATGGCGGGACGGAAGTCATCCAAGGGCCAGATGTCTGGAACACTCACACAGACCAAGATTTTGGCTCAAGACTGCTGTGCTGCAGAGAATTACACACGTGAAACCAGCAGGCGTAGCAATCTCGAAATGTGACAATTGTGTGCAAAGTAACGTGGACTTCATCGTTTCTGGTTGTCTAGTTAACTTGGTAGAGAGACCTAACCGTGACTAGTGCCTGGACTATTCAGATCAAGTTGCTGAAAGGAAAACACAGGTGACTGAACGTTAAATGCCTTTTCCTCTCCCTTTCATTTCCCACAAACTTCTCGTCCTTTCTGCAGACGGCCTGGCCACCACCCAGGTTTGTGCTGCACATGACTCATTCCCTCATCTCTAATACACCAGCACATACGTTGAAGACCCCGTCACATGGTCTCCAAGATGTCTGAATTTCATTATGAGCACTACACTTCATTTTTAATAAAAAGTCAAATGGAGCCACTATTCCATATTTAATCAAATACAAGCTTTGCTGGGCTTGGGTTTTCCCTCCTGTGAATCATGGCTTAAGTAGTTTTTAAAAGCACTTGCTCCTTCTCCTAAACCCATCTAAGAAGCCTGCTAAGTGATCACTCACTTTCTATGTCACGGCGCCCTGGGAATGACTCCACGGTCAATGAAAAACCGCTCGGTTTTGGAACCAGTCCAAACGTTTCCGCCACTTTAAACATCAAACGGAATTGGGAAAACAGGAAGCAAACTGCTTGGCTTCTTGAAATAAACAAGCCAAATAATCCAACAAATCTAAAACTAACAAAACACACAACAAACTAAAAATAAATCCCATGTCCTTATTCTGACAGGCATTCCCTATGGCATCCAGATAGAAATAACAGCGAATTCTAAAACAACTTTCTAAGCAGTTACTAATTTTTCAGGGCAAGGCAGCCTGCTACAGAGACTGTTTAAAGGAAATTCAACAAAGAAACCTGCCTACTCAAGGTCTAAGAAGCAGTGGCAAACACATGCTTATCTGCTCCAAGTTAAAAACAGAAAAACATTCATTTTCTAAGATTGCTTCACTTGGCTAAGCAACACGTCTTCGTATTGGACCCTTGAAAATTCTCAGTGACTAAAATATCCAGTGCTTCGATCATACTTGAAGATGACAGTATCCATTAGCCTTTATCAGTAGTAATTATTAATAGTTGCTTGTTATTTTGCCACTTCTACAGAAGATGAAGGAGACAGCTAAGTTAATATTGTCACATTATGGTCCTACAGAAAGAAAACGTTCTCTATTAGGGAGTCACTTCCTATACTAATGAAAAATAATCTAAATAGATGCCATCTTGTCAAAGACCCGAGATTGGTATTGCTTTATCTTACACTATCATGTTCTCACGTTTGTCACGTTCTCAGTGACTGTATTTGCGACATAACATACAATAATGATCACACAGTGTTCTCCTGATCAGAATGCACCTACTGGGACCAGCAGTTAGCATAATGGCTATGTCGCTGAACTCCCATGTAGTCGACCGTGGTTCGAGTCCCGGACCTGGTGGCTTAAACTCACGCTGGGCGCATGTGCATGCATGCCCAAGATCCCGAGAGGAGAATGGAGGAGAAGGGATTGCGGCGTGACCATCCCCCCTGGGGGGTGATTTCTCGCTTTCTGTCTCTGTCTCTCTGGCAAGCGCACACGCCCTATAGCAAGAAAAAAAAAAAAATCCTCTCAAAAAAAAAAAAAGAATGCACCTATCGACCCCTCCCTGACCCTAACTCTGGAGAAGGAGAGGGGGGCGAGGCTTGTGCATTGTCAAAGGGCTTCCCCAGGTGCAGATATTCCCAGGAATCTATAATTAGCAGTCAGAGCATAGGCCTCTGCACAAGTCTCTGTTTTTCCCACACATTTTGGAAGGTGGATTGGGTGGAAATGTAGTGAATTACACAAATACATAGCTATATAGTAAATTTAACAAGATGTTAACTTTAATACATTACATATCACTATCCAATAACTCATTCTAATTCATTTACATTCAAACATCGATGTATTACATCATTTTATAAAAACAAACAACTGGGGCTGGCACGTGGTTAAGGGAGCTGGACTCCCACATGGCTGACTATGGTTTGAGTCCTGGACCTGGAGGCTTGCTTTCTCGCTTTCTCACTTTCTTTCTCTCTCTTTTTCTCTCTTTGGAAATACTAGAATAATAATAAAGTTAAATAAAATAATTATTTACAAATAAAAACAAAAATAACATTTAATTCTTTGAGCATCTAAAATATACAACATATATGGAAATAAATTCACTCTCCTGACTACTATTTATCCTTCCAATATTTATTTTTTTAAGAACTATTTTATTTAATCTTATTTATTTATTTATTTATTTATATTTTTAATTTGACCAGAGAGGGACAGAGTGAGAGCAGGAGAGAGAGAAAGTGAGAAAGCAAGCCACCAGGTCTGGGACTTGAACCATAGTCAGCCCCTCTAATACTTATTTAAAAATGCATCTATTGGGACCAGCAGTTAGCATAATGGCTATGTTGTTGTACTCCCATGTAATCGACCGCGGTTCGCATCCCGGACCCGGTGGCTTAAAACTCACGCCGGGCGTGTGTGCGTGCGTGCCCAAGATCCCGAGAGGAGAACAGAGGAGAAGGGATTACGGCGTGGCCATCCCCCATGGTGGGTGATTTCTCGCTTTCTGTCTCTCTGTCTGTCTGACGAGTGCACATGCCCTATGGCAAAAACCTCTCCCCCCCGCCAAAAAAAAATCTGTTTATTGGAACACTGCTTTATCATTTTTTAAATCCTTGATTATGTTTGATTCTCGCTAGAATTTCTATACTAGTCAATTTAACGTAGTATGAGAGTTTTAAACCTGTCAGGTTATGATTATTTACAGAATCTAAGAGGTGAATGTTCTATGCTAATATTTTTGGAGAATGTATTAAGAATCTTGGGTTTTTGTTCACAAATACATAACAAAAACGTTGCAGAATACATACAAAAGAACTAATGACGTTTACAGGGAAGGGTACTGGTATCAGATGGTAAAAGGTACTAAAGCATTTCTTAGACCTTTAAATCAGGGAGTGAATTTATCACTCACTCAAACTGTACATACGAGGCCAGCCTCAGTGGTTCGGGCACTCAGTTACACGGGGCACTGCAGTGCTGAGAGCCGCGTGGGGACTGCGGTGCGGAAACACGCAAGGCACACACGCGTCCCTGATCCTGACGCGCTGGAGGGCCAAGGGGAGGGGATCCCGACGTGATGAGCCCCGTGGAGGGAGGCTCTATGTGTGTCTCATGTATGTGCACGTGCTCTATATGAAGGATATAATAAACTGCAAAAAAATTACACATAAAATTTTACAGTAGGGTTTTCCGTGCAGATAGCAGGCCTGCAAGCATGGTGACCGTCCCTAAAACCCACCGGACCGTCTGTACGAAGTGCTCAGGGACAGCAGCGTTATGACAGGAAGCAGAGAGGCTGTGGTGGACAGACTAAGCCTATTTTCCGGAAAAAGGCAAAAACGACAAAGAAGACCGTGCTGAGGCTGAATGTGTGAGCCCAGCTGCAGATCTAAGGGACGCTGGCTACTAAGAGATGTGAGCCTTGTGACCTGGGGGAGATACGGAGAGAAAGGGTCGAGGGACCCAGTTCTAAGCCTCATCCTTTCTATTAGGAAGATGACAAAATCTTGAGGTGAATGTTCACCTCATTTGATTACAGTTGGTCTTTTTGTGAGGGAATAAAATAATCAATAAAATTCCCCTTTTGGGGAAATTTGATTTATGGTTAAAAAGAAAAAAAAAAGAAAATTTTATAGTAGGGCCAGCAGGTGGCATGGTAGTTATGATGCTGGAGCTCCACATGACCAATCACAGTTCAAGTCCCAGACCTAGCGGCTCAAAAATCACACTGGGTGCATGTGTGTGCATGTGGTCCAAAATCCCAAGAGGAGAAGGGACTGTGGCATGGTCATCCCCCAGGGGGTGATGTCCCACTTTTCCCCTCTCTCTCTCCAGTGAGTACACATGCCTTACTGCAAAAACCTTCAATAAAACAAAAAACAGTAAATAACATTATTTTTTTTAAATGGTGAAAATGAAACTGGAGCACTTAAATCTTTAGTTAACGCTCGGTCATCGGGAACACAGTCCGTCCTGAAATCCTCCCCGAGGAACGCAGCCTGGAAGCGAAGTAACACAGGTCTCGTCAGCGAGCACCATGACAGAGGAGAGAGCACCCCGATGCATCGTCCCCCTAAGACCACCTCCTTCAGGCTTTCAAGGGCCCTCTACCTGGAGCCGCGTGAGGAAGCGTGACCTCAATCTTCCGCTCCACATACCACGCTCGCTCCCTGAGGACAGACGTGTCCCACGTGGTGGCTGCTGACCCAGTTAGGGCTTCCCGGCCTCGCCTCGCTCCAGGCTCAGCTGAAGATCAGACATAATGCAGAATCTCCAGTGATGCTCAAAGCCTTAGGGCTCATCAACAGAGCGCTTCACAGAACGGGCAAACCCCGGGTTTCCCTTAAACCAGGATGCGTTACTTGAACAAAATTGACAGGGAACAAGCCAGACATGGCCCTTCCGTCCTCTGTACCAGCATGTTCCTGGCTCTTAATGCAGCTCTATTTAAAAACATAAACTATTTTGTTTCTTATCCCTGCTAACAGTACACGGTGTAATTTCAAAAATCAGTTTAATCGGAAACCATGAAATGAAGTCTTATCTTTTCACAGATTCAGATTTTGCTCAACTAGATATTTCGCATCATTCCTTCAGATCCCACCTTACTGGGACTGATTCTAGTGAAAATGAAACCTCCATTAAGAAACTAAAGTCCTGAATCAAAGACATTTGCTCACTTGAAAAACAACTGGGTAACACTATTTGCTATCTTCGTTCTTTCTACGCAGAAACATGCGTTTAATAAAATTTAAAACTAACCCGATTAACTTATGTATCATCTTCCTAAAGAAAGTGGTTGGGTAAAGAGAAGTAGGCCTCTTTTCAGGCTTAAGTCGCTCAGGCACATCAGCCCCCAACTCAAGGCCAAAATCAATTTTTTTGAGAGAAAACTTAAATTGTAGGCTGCTATCACATACCAGCAGTCAAGTATAAACCCATCTTAAGACCAAACAAGCCATTCGCTTACTGAATCTGCTGGGTTTTCCAACTTACTAAAATCTAGCTAGATATAGGATCTACGGGGCCAGCCAGTGGCCTGGTGGTTAAGGCAGCTGGATCCCACATCAGCCACATGGTTCAAGTCCCAGACCTGGAGGACTAAATCACTGTGGGCACGTGTGTGTGTGTGTGTGTGTGTGTGTGCCCAAAATCCTGTGAGGAGAAATGGGGGAGAAGGGATGGTGGCATGACCATTCTCAGCTGGGGGAAGTGGTACTCTCTCACTTTCCCTTTCTCTATTCCTCTCCAGCAAGCACACATGGTCTCTGGCAAAAATTGAAGGGGGAAAAAAAAAGAGACCTCTTAAGTATTTGGGGGTTCCATGAAACACAAAACTAACTGATAATTGCCTAGCGTTTTGAATTCTCACAGACCTACTCACTCTTTCACCAAGTATTTACCAAAATCTGCGTGTTGCACTGTGGTGGTGCAGGGGCCTGCCTGGTGCCGTGGGTGTGGGCAGGCATCTCAGGAGAGGGATGCCCGAGGAGACCGAGGGTCTCTGCTGATTCGAGTTTGTCTAGTGTTCACCTCTTCCATCCGAATCTCATACCCACCTCTGAAGGAGGGTCATGGTCACTGGGTGATATGTGTTTTTACTACACATTGCATAGAAAATAATGTTTTGGGGCCAGCAGATGGCATAGTGGTTACGTTGCTGAACTCCCACGAGGTCAAATGCAGCTCAAATCCTGGACCTGGTGGCTTGAAATCACACTGGGCACGTGTGTGTGTGTGTGTGTGTGTGTGTGTGTGTATGCACGCGCGCATGCCCAAAATCCTGAGAGGAGAAAGGAGGAGAAGGGATTCGCAGAATGGCCATACCCCCACAGGGGTGATTTCTCGCTTTCGCTTTCTATCTCTCTGTCTCTCTGGTCAGCGCATGCATCCTATAGCAAAAATCTCTAAATAAGGAGAAAAGGCGGGGGGATGGCAGGTAGCACGGCGATTAAGGGTGCTGGACTCCCACCCAGCCGATGGTGGTTCAAGTCCCAGACTTGGCAGCTTGCTTTACTCTCTTTCCCATCGTGCTCACCCCTCCCCCAGTTCTCTGGTCAAAGTAAAATAAATAAATAAATAGACAAATAAAGTTAAAATAATTCTTAAAAAAAAGAAAAAGGAAGAAAACTAATGTTTGTGGGTCAGTAAAATATGGGTAATAAACTCAGGCACCAGGGAGGGGACTCTGGATCGCGACCAGCATTGACGACAGCCTCCCAGAATTCTTTGTGCCCTGAATGTGCCCACCTCTCTGAAAGCCCTAACGGGGCCTCTGCACACACACTGCTTCAGTCAGTGTTTCCTCGCCCCTGATGCTGGGTGTTCACCTGGGCACATCTCATGAAACAGGCATTAAGAATTATCAGGAAGGGCTAACCCCATGGCCTAGTGGTTAAGGGAACCAGAGGCAGACTGACAACTGTGGTTCGAGTCCCAGCCCCAGTGGCTAGGGAAACTGTGTGCCACCCATCCTGAGGGGATAAAGAAATGGAGAAGGAACTGCGGTGTGGCCATGCCCCCCGGGGAACGCTTTCTCTCTCCCTCTCTCTCTGGGAAGAACACATGCCCTCTGGCAATTAAAAAGCAATTATGGGGGTGGGGGAAGCAGGTGGCATGGTGGTTAAGGTCCTGGGCTCCCACATGGCCGACTGTCCTGGACCTGGTGACTTGAAAATCATAACAGGCACACATGCACGCGTGCCCGAAATCCCAGGAGGAGAATGGGGGAAAGAGGACTGTGGCATGGCCATCCATCCTGGGGGTGATTTCTCACTTTCCCTGTCTCCTTCTCTCTCCTGTGAATGTGTCTTGTAATGAAAGACACTATCCAGACATGGACCGGTGACCCAACTGGCCGCTGTCCATGCTGCACCGTCCATGGGACGTTTTCTAACAACTGGTAACTGGTCCCCGTCACCATGAACAGAGACGGACGCTCGCCCCTGACGCCGGCAACATGGTCTGATCACAGCTGCTGCAGCTGTGTGTGCCAGCAGGACAGACTGGGGCACCCAGAAGGGCGGCAGTCAGGGAGGGGTTCCAGACAGAGTCTGGACAGATGTGTGCACACAGGGCAGAAGGAGGGGTTCCAGGTGAGGACGATGCACGAGCACGGAGGCACCTGCATGGGAGCCCGGAGGCCTGGCACCAACACCGTCAGCACCTCCAACTCCGAGGAAAACGCAACGGCACGTGGGAATGTGGCCACGGGGGCTTTATCGTGTGGGGACGGGGGGAGGGGACACTGAGTGGGACCTGGAGGCACGGAGAGCGAAGGCTGGGGGACAGACCTGGAGCAGAGAGGCAGAAGGGAGGCCACCAGGACGCCCTGCCCAGGCAGTGAGGACAGGCGGTGACGGAGCTTGGGAGGCGAGCAGGCCGGAGGGCCAGCTGGGTCGAGAGGAGGCGAGGATGAGTCACAGGCCTCCCGCCAGGAGCCATCGTCAGGAGGAAAGGTGAGCATGTGGGAGGGCGGGCGGGCTGCGTGGGGTGCTGTGCGGGCGGAGGAGCTGTGGGTCCCTGACACCCTGATCTCGCCTCTCCAAAAATATCCCATCTGACGCTCGCTCACCTGCTTTCCGGAGTTAATAACCTGCCCCGTGATTCTCCCAAGGGGCCGTCTGCTCTCTCCTCTCTGTGGTCCTAAAGACCCCTCCGTGTTTACACACAGATCCCCAGTGCACACGCACACGCACACGTTTGTGTCCCGCCGTGACAGGAGCTCACACTGAAACCCAGCCAGACTATTTAAAAACCGGTGTTCACATCACCAATTGCTAGGTTCCGTTTGTACAAAGCTTCCCGGCATCCTTTCTGCAGGGTGCTCATTCTAAAAGTGCTCATGATCGTCATAATTTGGGAGACACACATGTTTCTGTTTTCATGAGGATGGGGCCTTTACTGCATAGGAAACGTTTCAAGAGCAGTAAAGCTCGGTATTAGAAAGCTTCAAGATTGCCCCAGCCGATTCTTGGCGGTGGTGGGGCGGGCTGGTTGGGGGGCATTTGGAGACATTTGATGTTAAGGACCTTCAAAACTGCACATTACACCACGGAAGACTGTGGCCATGACTTAAATCAGATGCAAAAGGATTTCACTTCTTTTAAAAGCATATTAGAAAATAAAAAGTCATATTTATATTTACTTCCATTGTGGGTTCATTATTCTTAGAAAAAATTTTTCCTGGGGAAAAAAAGATAAAACAACAGTCTAGTCTTGATCTTAAATATTTCCCACGGAGCTGGCAGAAAAACAGCCAGAAACTCATGCCCTCATGCGCAGCAAACAGGGCTATTCATTTGTCTCTGTCCCTCAAATACTAACCTGTCGTCTTTATGTGGACTACTGCTCTGTGTCTTAACAGTCATTGCGACTTACTGGTTTTCTTTTTTTTCCTTTTTTGGAGAGGTTTTTGCTATAGGGCGCGTGCGCTCGCCAGAAAGACAGAGAGAAACAGAGAGACAGAAAGTGAGAAATTACCCCCCAGGGGGGATGGCCACGCCGCAATCCCTTCTCCTCCATTCTCCTCTCAGGATCTTGGGCACACACTCACATGCGCCCAGGGTGAGTTTAAGCCACTGGGTCTAGGACACAAACCGTGCTTGCCTACATGGGAGTCCAGCGACATAGCCATTACGCTAACTGCTGGTCCCGACTTACTGATTTTCTTAGGCACCTAAAGTACTGCTCGTTATGACAAAGCCTGTTTATGCCAGCCCTTGTTTCCCTACTTCACACAGGACAGCTGCACCAGCAGGGTGTCCCTTCTAATTCATCGCACGGAGGAGGAAGGTACCAAGGTAGTATTCTGCCACCACTAAGAACTAATTCGATACAAGGAGTCTCGCGGCCTTGTCCCTGAAGTGGCTGCCTGCAGCGCGCTGTTCCCTAAGCCTGGACGCTGTCTCCTCCGTGGTTTGCATCCCCAGCAGCCGCTCAGGTGCTGTCACCACTAGCTGGCAAGGCCACGCCCCGGGGGTCAGCCTTTGTCAGCACCTGGCCCTGGCGGCCAGGTCACACTCACGTTTTTACTAATGGCCCCAGGTAAGTGGCATGGCTGAACGGAGGCGCTTGCCAGAGTACAACCTACGTGGGAAAAAAATTCCCAAAATGCACCGAAGTGGGTAAAAAAAAATCTGATTATGTATTAAAGATGATGACAGAGCATCTCCCAATAGAAACAAACATTAAAATAGCCCATTAAAACATTCAACATTAGTACTACCGATAATACTAACAATAAATAAAAAGGGAACATCATTTTCAAAATATCAACCAGGTAAGGAAAAGCAATTGATGAGGGAGGTGCCCAGAGTCAGGTCACGAGGGAACGGGAGCGAAAAGCTGCATCTTATTCCCCGGAAAGCTCTCTGCATCCTTTCCCCAGGGTTAGATGATTGCCGGTTATTCTCAGTAAGGACTGCCACCTGCTAACGCAGCCCAAAGTACCACTTAAGGTAAACGCAGGGGACGAGCAGATGGCACAGCAGGTACGTCTCCGGACTCCCACAAGGCCGACCGTGGGCTGAGTCCCAGACCCAGTGGCTTCACAATCACACCAGATGCATGTGTGTGCATGCCCAAGATCCTGGGAGGAGAACGGAGAAGGAGCTGCAGCATGGCCACCCCCCCAGGAGGTGATTTCACACCTTCTCTCTCACTATCTCTTTCTCTCTCTCCAATGAGACCATGCATCCTAAGACAAAAACCTCTCAAAAAAAAAAGAAAGAAAGAAAAGAAAAGAAAAGGGACCAGCAGTTAGCGTAATGGCTATGTCACTGAACTCCCGTAGTTCACTGCGGTTCAAGTCCCAGACCCGGTGACTTAAACTCATGCCGGGCACATGTGCATGTGTGCCCAAGATCCCGAGAGAATGGAGGAGAAGGGATTGCGGCATGGTCATCCCCTCTGGGGGGTTGATTTCTCGCTTTCTGTCTCTCTGTCTCTCTCTGTCTTTCTGGTGAGTGCACGTGCCCTATAGCAAAAACCTCTCAAAAAAAAAAAAAAGACAAACACGGAAAACTGATTGTCAATATAAAACACATTTGAAATCATACCTGATGACTTTTTAACCTAAGAAAACAAGTAATGTGCACATACGATTAATAGAATAATTTTGAGCTCCAAAGAACGCTTTAGGGCAATCAAAAACGATCATGTAATTCATAGAACAATCATGTACTAACCAAAACTCAGAATCTCAGCTGTTCTAAATATTTACCACATAGAGCTTGCCATAATCACCCAATGTCTCCCGATTAAAATAACAAAACTAGAAACACTTCCCACTCGGAATCCAATTCCAGATCATCATCTATAGCTTCCTTTCATTTCCGTGTGAAAGCAGATGCTACATTAAAACACCAATCGGTGCACTAAAACTTTAGCTACCTGAAACCTGTCAGGTGAAGACTACTAGCTAACTCTTGATATCTAACTCTTAAAAACTGACCCTACCAGAATGTTATCTATTCTAAATGAAAAGTCATTTAACACTTCATTGCCTTATTAAATAAAATTCTGTAACTTCCAAAGGGAAGACTTTCATGCCACTGCAAGGCTATGCTTATAAACCTGCCAGAGTCGCAGGAGCTTGTTACTGATCTATAACAAAACTAGCATAATGCCACTTATAACATCAGATCTCAGCAAACACTAATCAGCATGGCATAGGCCAACACAATCTTCAAGCCTGCTTTCAAAGAGGCTGAAGACAAAACCTGATTCACCGTGACACGGGCGTGCGGATGGCTACATTTCTCACGTTATTCTTGAATTCAGTCCTTTTGCTTTCTCTTGTATTCTACAAATATAATCTTATCTTGTCAAAAAGTAATCTAATATTTTTGGAGAGATTTTTGCTATAGGACGTGTGCATTCTCCAGAGAGACAGAGGCAGACAGAAAGTGAGAAGTCATCCCCCAGGGGAGATGGTCATGCCACAGTCCCATTGTCTCCATCTTCCTCCCAGGATCTAGGGCACATGCACATCTGCCCAGCGTGAGTTTTAAGCCGCCAGACCCAGGACTCGAACTGGGTCGACAACATAGGAGTCCAGCAACGTACGTGTTACACCATCTGCTGGTTCCTTAATAATATTTTTTAATGACGTGTTCTAAAATGAATTTATTCTCTCTCTCACGCATAAACTTACACTTTTTAAATGAGAGACAGATTACTTTTCACAGGGCTTTACTGTACCACCATCTCCCTGTTCCAGCCCTGCAGCACGCCACCACAGCCAGCTAGGAATCGAACCCTGGTTTTCCAAGCCTCGGCCACCACGCACAGGCTGAGCTGACTTTTTTAGAGAGAGAAATATAAGAGAAACTGAAGATTATTTACTGTCACTTTAATAGTGTGTGAACAGTATACCCACTCTAAAGGCAACACTAATAAAATATTAAATCTATAAAAAGCTTATCTAAAATCGAAAGCATTCTTTCTTTTTGGTTTTTACTTTTAGATTTTGGGGTTCCCCCCCCCATAGGGCATGTGTGCTTACTGGAGAGAGACAGAAAGAGAAAACGCTGACTGCCCTCCCCCACCTCCCCCCGGAAATGGCCACACCACAATCCCTTTTCCTCCATTCTCCTCTTGGGATTTTGGGCATGCATACACATGGTCTTGACATCATTATCAAGCCACCAGGTCCAAGATTTGAACCATGATTGGCTATGTGGGAGCCTAGTGCTTTAATCACCATACGACATGCTAACCCCAAACATGCTTTCTTTCATAAATGAAAATGAATTCATTTGGGGGGTTAAAAATTAAAGATTATGTCTGAACAACAAAACAATTTGAAAGTTTAATTGAGATAACTACCATCATCACCCACCCTCCCCCCAAAAAAATTCAAAGCCTGCTCCGAGAGGCAGTTTGCAGGAGTCACCGCCCATCACTGATCATCTGCCAATACCAGTTTCTGAGAAACTGTGTTGCCTTCTCAATGCCAGCTGCCACAGGGCTCTAAATCCTCTCAACAGGCGTGGACTACAGAGCCTAGAAGCCCAACACTCAATTTCCCAGCCTGCTTTGCAGGTACAGATAGTCACGTGACTGTAACTTAGCCAATAAGGTGCAACGCTGTGGCACCAACCCCTCCTTAGCTCCTTTTCTTCCTGCCTGGGGCAGCCTTTGGGAGCTCACAGGACAAAAGGAGGAAGGCAGGGCTGGGAGAGACCCGGAGGCTGATCCTGACATGGCTGAGCCTCTGATCCGGCTGCTGCTTCCTGGGTGCTGCGCTGAGCAGTCTTCACTGACTGTGAGTGGCAGCTGGCAGCAGTCCTACCAAGTCTTCAGAGTATCTAACAGTAGAAGCTAATTCGATGAAATTCATTCTAATTCAACATATTTATTCACCTTCTGCCTGACTCGCTGAATACCTAGTAAAATGGTTCTTTCACGCTGCTTTAAATAAATGAAAATATTTTGCTCGAATAATACTTCAGCCCTTCAAGATACTTGCACATTCCTCTTTCTCACCACAGTAAACAGCGGCTGACCTTACCAGCTTCCCTGAGAGAGACCTATTTCTTAGCACATTAAACCACCTTCACTTGAGTCAGAAAAACATTAACTCTGGGGTGCATCGTCATCAACACAGAGATCTCCAGCTTCACAGGAAACCTGAATGCCAAGTGGCAAGAAATATTTCTGTTTAGAAAACTTCCCTTCACTGACTCGTTAAAGATGGGACCTCATACTACATTAGGGTGTCATCCTGAGATAGACGGAGCTTAGTATCGGGTCGTCGGGAAAGGCACGATTTCTGTTTGCATAGGAATACCCTGAAAAACACGTCATGAGTTTCCCAACGCTCTAAGACACTGGCAAGAAAGGCTATGACCAAGCACTTTGGCAAGTAGGTGACTTCACCCCGGGGCTTACTGAAACTGACCCCTGATCCTGAGACTGTCCAAGTCTGACACCCCGCAACGTCACTGAAAACTCTTAACAAACGCACTTTCTTTTGCATCTCGCTCTGCGGACAGAGGTTACATCCTGGATCTGACAACGTGCTCAGTCCGTGGGTGTTGTTCACTAACACACCCAAGTGCACCACACCCCACGCAGGGGCTGGGAAAGAGCTCGATCCATCCGGGTCTTTGGGACCCTAGTCCCCCTCCTCACATTCTACGCCCAGAAAGAGGATAAGCCAAGGTTCCTTCAAGGAGCCACTCTCCCACCTGCAGGCCCTCACACGTGGGCCTCTCTGTTGGACCACTGCCCCTTGGCTCATTCCACATACCCAGAAGCTCAACCTGAACGGCGCTCCCTCTGAAGACCTAGATCCAGGTGGCAAAGCCTGCGGAGAGCTGTCTGGGCATCGAGTCCACGCTCGGCCATGGCCACCTGAGGGACTCTGTCCATCTCCTGTTGGGTTGTGGGCTGCTCGAAGGCAATGACGTAGGACTTCATCTTGGCTCTGTTTTCAGTACTTCTGCACTGTGCCTGGCATACGGTACATAGCTCATAGATACTTATTTACTAAAGGAATGAATGAATTCCGCAGCGTGAAAGACAGGGCAGAAGCAGGGGAGAGGCTGGTAGCACAGACCAGATATAAAAACCTTTAAATAGCCGGAAGGCTGGAGGATAGGAAATTGTTACCATCTGGCCAGTTGTTACTTAAAAGAAGAGCAATGTCAGATGTTTCAACCTATTGCAGTAATGCTAAATGAGGATAACAGAGATTAAAAAAATATTTCAAGGGAAGAATTTTACATTCTTTTTTAAAGAATTATTTATTTTTATTTGGTTTTATTATTTATTTATTTATTTATTTTGGAGTTGTTTGTTTGTTTGTTTTGCTATAGGGCTCGTATGCTCGCCAGAGAGACAAGAGAGAGACAGAGAGACAGAGAGTGAGAAATCACCTCCCAGGGGGGATGGCCACGTCGCAATCTCTTCTCCTCCATTCTCCTCTCGGGATCTTGGGCACGCACGCCCGGTGTGAGTTTAAGCCACCGGGTCCGGGACTCAAACCACGGTCAACTACATGGGAGTCCAGTGATGTAGCCATTACGCCATCTGCTGGTCCCCCAAGAACCAGTTTTGGGTAAGATTTATTTCCAGGTGTAGGAATTCATCTGGGGTTTTTTAAATCTGTAGCCAGATGATTTCCTGAGGCTAAGGGGGCTCAGGAAATCGTCCTGACTCTCTCGGTTTGTAACCTGTGACGTTGAGTGCTCAGTCATTCGCTTAGCTACTAGCAGGGCCAGGTGTGACGCAGACTCAGAGTACAGGTCAACATCCAGCCACCAAGGCACCAACACCATTCACTAAGACAAACCCAAGTTACCGCTTGCAGTCCACTTAGCTGAGAACACACGCAGCGGCTCCTGTAACCCATGGCACTGCAGGGCTTCTCGGACCTTACAATGACCCGCTGTGGGCAGGGGCACAGAAGATTCTTTCTGGGGTAAGTAGAATTTCATTCTTTGTAGGATTAAGAAGTGTCCGCCTCACACACAACTCTCCTCATTCCTACTGTTTCCTACATGTAATGAATTAGACCAAAACTCACAGCTGAGAAAAAACTGGTGAGCCAAAAACGAAACAGGGATGCTAGTTTTGGTCCTACCTCTGCCACGTGCTGTGTGTCCTTGGGCAAGTTAATTCACTTTTCTGGGCCTTGGATTTCCTGGATCACCTTTATGTATACTGTACCTCCAAAACTGACCGCATCACATAAATGCTTTAAAATATCTTCACATAAGTTCAGAAAATAAAACATCCATAAAACATCACTATTAACAAACCTTGTGTGTTTTTCTTAAGTTGCCTTGAAAAGTTAACTGTGCTTCATAAAAACACTCCAGACAACATAAAATGTCTACTATGAGACTAATGGTGAAATAAACCATGGCTCAACCAACAATGGAATGCTAATGGGCTTAAAAAATGAAGTAGAGGGGGGACCAGCAGTTAGCGTAATGGCTATGTGGCTGGACTCCCATGTAGTCGACCGCAGTTCACGTCCTGGGCCCGGTGGCTTAAACTCATGCTGGGCGCGTGTGCGTGCGTGCCCAAGATCCAAGAGGAGAATGGAGGAGAAGGGATTGCGGAGTGGTCATCCCCCCTGGGGAGTGATTTCTTGCTTTCTGTCTCTCTGTCTCTCTTTCTGGCGAGTGCATGCACCCTATAGAAAAAACCTCTAAAAAAAAAAATGAAGTAGAGGGACCAGCAGGTGACATGGTAGTTAAGCAGCTGGACACCCACACGGCTGACCACAGTTCAAGTCCCTGACCTGGCGACTTGGAAATCACACCGGGTGCATGTGCATGCTCGCCCACACACCTGGGGGGGGGGATCTCTCACTTTCCCTCTCTGTCTCTGGTGAGTGCACGTACCCTATGGCAAAAACCTAAAAGAAAAAAAAGAATAAGGTAAATAAGCAAGTATTACATGAAATCAGACATACTAAGATGGAAAAGCAAGGTATGAAAGCACGTTTCCGGTTCTGTGTGACCGAGGAGGAGGCTATAAAGGACTCACATATGCTCACGTGTCTCTATGGCAACGGCGGGGAGCCTTGGCCCACGTAGT
Organism: Tupaia tana; assembly: GCA_026018925.1. Taxonomy (NCBI): domain Eukaryota; kingdom Metazoa; phylum Chordata; class Mammalia; order Scandentia; family Tupaiidae; genus Tupaia; species Tupaia tana. The sequence continues at coordinate 148,805,068 of JAKSZU010000002.1, forward strand.
GACCGACCTCCTGCACTGCGCGATGTGCTCTTTAACTGGGAGCATGGATTACATTTTTTTTTTTCAAAACTGTTCAAATTAAAAGGTACTGGAGCCATCAGGTGGTGTGGTCATTGGGCACTTGACTCCCACAGGGCGGACCGTGTTTGAGTCCCAGATCTGGTGCCTTGCTTTCCTACTTTCCTTCCTTCTCTCTGGTGAGTGCATGTGCCCTCTAGCAAACTTAAAATAATAATAATAATAATAATAATAATATGCATATGAATAATGTTTTCAAATTAAAAGCTATTTGGAATTACTTTAGATCATGCCAAAAACCCCTGCTCAAATGAAAAGCTATTTGGAGCTATTTCAGATCATACAAACTACTGCCAATACGGAGTGCTGTTTAGCTGCTTTTCCTCCTTTTCATGTCAATGCTGAGAGAAGACTGAGGCATGGACTGGGAGAGGCAGGGCCACTGTTTACCTCCAGACCCACCCGGTCAGCTCAGACAGAGGGAAGACTGCGCACTCAAATGCAGGTCAAGGGGAGTTACGAAACAGGAGGAAGGGGTGCCGGAAACAGAACTACCCACAGAGCAGGCGCTGCCTCTGGGAACCTAAAAACAGTCCGCTGAAAAAAGCCACCGGGGACGGAGGAGAGCCAAGCGGAAAACAAGACACCGAGAGCTGGCACGCACGCAGACAGAATAACCCTTCTGTTCCCATCCCGTGGAACAATCCTATCGCGGTGGAGTCCGGCTCAAACCAAACAGCGGCGCTTGGGCAGAGGAAACCCGCGCAACCTCCTAGGAGAGGGGCCCGGGAGACCACCCGCCAGGAGTGAGCAGGCGCGAGGCGCTTCCGAGGGCCTGAAACACACAGCGCATGTATTTATTTCTATCTCGGGCACACAAACAAATACCGGATACAAACACAAACAGCAGAGGAGGGATTTGAGACGGGAAACTGCCATCGTGAAGATGGAAAACCGTGTGTGTGTCCACTTACGGCTTCGTAAGCACGTAATTCAGAAGGGTTGAGAGTAAGGACATTATTCAGTCCCCGAAATAACCCATCGGAACCCCAGTGAGGAGCTACAGCAACCCTCTCCCTCACCACCTGTTCTAAGGGAACAAAGAAATACCTCCTTAGTTTATGTCCTGTTTTCAAAGCCACCTGAACTCAAATGCGATTTAACAGGTGGCGCCTTCCCCTGCTGCGGTCGGACGGGAGAGCGGGCGCCAGGAGCACCTGCAGCCTGGAGCTCGGGGCACCCGCAGCCTTGCTCACACACACAGCTGCTCACGGCTGCAAATCCAGCCCACCCTCCCTAGACAGCTTTGCCTCCCATCCTCGGTCTCCTCAGTAAATCCCGGACACACATCTGCAAGTTCAAGATGTCCCCCGCGCAGCGCGACCCAGAGCGACGCCAGACAGACCTGTGTGGAAAATGACAGCGCTTCTCCTGAACCCCGAAGGCAGGCGCAGGTTGCGCAGCAGCCCTTTGGCAGTCAGCCGCACGTGGATGGTGGATAAGGAGAATTTGGGAGACAACAGCATGTCTTCAGTGCAGGGGGCAAGCTCTCGCAGCAGAAGCAGCTCCGCAGACCTGTCACATACTGTCGCCTTCACGCAGGGCTCCTCCAGGGAGAGAAAACATGCCTGCAAGCGCACGGCGCTCCCCCACAGGCACCCACGCGCACAGAGCTGCCCAAGCGCCCCGGGCTTCCGATTTCACTCCAGCTCCGCCAGACAACGCTCTTGCTCCGCACAGAACCTCCTCCCAGCAAGCCCGCCCCAGCAGGCTCTGAACTGCAGCTCTGAACACGCCGTGTTGTGGTTTGCACGGAGAAGCACAGGGGCGGGGCGGGGGTGGTCTCCGGAGCTTTACATAACAAGCAGGAAGGTCAGAGCCCGCCTCTCCTGGGAAGGAGGCTGGGGCCCTGGCTACTTCAGTGCCAAAGGCTTATTTAGTAATCAGAAAAAAACGAACCTCTCCTTAAACTGTGTCCTGGTTTAAAATTTTAGATATTCATGCTATTTATTTATATTTATATATAATTATATTCACACTAATAACATAAGCATTTTTTTCCAGATATTTTACATTTCATCTTTTATATAAACCTGACACCGTGGACAAAGTGTTTTTAAAAATACAGAAAGAATAGGGTCCGTGAAGCAGCAAATGGGTCCACCTACCATCCTTGATAAAAGTTCCGTTTTGGGGCCGCACGGTGGTGCAGAGGGAACAGTTCTCTCTCTGCAAGGCAGCCCCCCCATGGGAAGGCTCCAGTCCGCATTCAGAGGTCCCCCGAGCACACAGGCACATGCCTGCCTATGCTAGGGAGCTGGCCGAAGCTGAGGTTGAATCGTGGGTTCAACGTCCTGTTGGGACTGCTGTCTCTGTTTCTGTCTCTCTCTCTGGCTCATGGAAGCCACAAATGTAAACCTTGATATATTAACCAAAGGTTTACAAAAGATAAAATTCACGTTTAACTTTCATGTAGTGAGGATTTAATAATAAAAGCTTAATGCAATTTATTTACTATTAATAAATACAAATTTCAGAGGCTTAGTCAACCAGGTTGGATTTTATTTACTTAATAATTATTTATTTAATTTTATTTATTCATTCATTTATTTTAATTTGACCAGAGAAAGACACACAGAGAGAAGGAAAGTAATAAAGCAAGCCACCAGGTCCAGGACTCGAACCAAGGTCGGCCATGTGGGAGTGTCCTGCACCTTAACCACCATGCCACCTGCTGGCCCCTATTTATTTATTTGGACACAGGAAATGTGGGCGTGCCAAGAGAGACAATGGGAGGGAAAGTAAGAAAATACCCTCCAGGAGGGTGGCCATGCCGTAGTCCCTTCTTCCCCAATTCTCCTGGGGTTTTGGGTAAACAAACGCACATGCCCAGTTTGATTTTCAAGCTGCCAGGCCCAGGACTTGTACCATGGTCAACCATGTGGGAGTTCAGGACCCTAACTCCTAGGCCACCTGCTAGCCCCCAATAAGGTAGACTGTTTTTTCTTTTTTTAAATAAGGTTTTATACATGTGGTTGTTAGAGACAAGAGAGACAGAGACAGTGAGAGGGAAAGTGAGAAATTATCCTGTGGGGGGATAGCCACAACACAATCCCTTCTCTTCCATTCTCTCCTGGGATTTTGCACACGCACGCTCACACTCTGGTGTGATTTTCAGGTCACTGGGACTCAAACCTTGGTCAGCCATGTGGGAGTCCAGCAATGTCACCACTACAACACCTGCTGGTCCTCCCTCTTTTTTTAAATGAATGAAATGAATAAGTACCCTTAAAATATATCTAGATACATGGATACAGGGTCAGCCTGTAGCACAACAGTTAAGCCCTGTGCATAGGGCCCTGGGTCCCACTTGGCTGACTGTGGTTCAAGTCCTGGCCCCGTGGCTTGAAAAGCATACAGGTGTGTGTGCAGTGTCCCCAAAATACTGAAGGGATGGAGGAATGGAGGGAAAGGATTGCAGCATGACCACGCACCACTGAGGGTGCTGGCTCTCTCCTACAGGTGTATGCGCCCACTGGCAGTTTAAATGCATACATAAATAGAAGACTACAACCGAATATTGATGTTCTTGGGGTTTTTTTTTTTTTCTTTGACATTCTTAAAAATAAATATGCCAGGCCAGTCCATGGCCTGGTGGTTAAGGCAACTGGGTCCCACGTGGCTGAGCATGTGGTTCTAGTCCTAGACCCAGTGCATGCCCGTACTTGTGAAAGGAGAGAGAGGGTGGAGGGAGGCACTGTGATCATGCCCCATGGGGGTGCTTTCTCGCTTGCTCTCTCTCTCTGGCAAGTGCATAACTTCTGGCAAATTTAAAGAAAAAAAATAATTAAGACATGCCACTATTCCACATAGGAGGGATTTTTCATTTTGCTTGCTCAGTAATAGCAAATTCTAAATTATCCTTGTCAGTAAGGAAATTCTCTAGCCTACACTATCTGAGAAAGGAAATCTGCAATCTAGTTATCAATCATACTTACTAAAATTTTTACTTGAATTTTACTAAAGGTCTACCATATACAGTATATTGAAAGAAAACACTAATAATCTTTTCTTTTTTTTTTTTTTTTTTGGAGAGATTTTCGCTATAGGGCGCGTGCGCTCGCCAGACAGACTGAGAGAGACATAGAGACAGAAAGCGAGAAATCACCCCCCAGGGGGGATGGTCACGCCGCAATCCCTTCTCCTTCATTCTCCTCTCGGGATCTTGGGCACGCACGCACACGCGCCCGGCATGAGTTTTAAGCCACCAGGTCCGGGACGCAAACTGCGGTCGACTACGTGGGAGTCCAGCGACATAGCCATTACGCTAACTGCTGGTTCCCAATAATCTTTTCTTTTAAGAGAAATTTTTGCTATAGGGCAGGTGCACTCACCAGAGAGACAGAAAGCAAGAAATTACCTTCCTCCTCGATGGGAGAATAGCTATGCCGCAATCCCTCCTCCTCCATTCTCTTCTTGGGATTTTGGGCACACATGCACGCACAACCAGCATGAGTTTTAAGCCACTGGGTCCAGGACTCGAACCACAGTCAGCTACGTGGGAGTCCAGTGATGTAACCATTACTCCATCTGCTGGTCCCTAATGATCTTTTTTAAAAAGGCAGATCAAGAAACTGAAAGGATAGGGGCCAGCACATGGTATGGTGGTTAAGGCGCTAGACTCCTATATGGTAACCCAAGGTTCGAGTCCCGGACCTGGTGGCTTGTTTTCTCACTCCTCTGGTGAATGCACATGCTCTATAGCAGTTAGAATAATAGTAGTAATAATATATAAAATTAAATGAATAAAAATTCTTTTAAAAAAACTAAAAGAATAAAGAGATAATGTATCAATGAAAAGGAAAAATCAAAAGCAGTTCTGTGTGTACAGGACACACACCCAGAAGTAGAGAGGTACTAGATACAGACAAAACAGCTCACATTGAGCGTTGATTCTTTCCCGAATACAGTCTGCCCCCTGGTGGCCACTTCGCACAGTCAGCCAAAGCAGAGTGGCAAACCATCAACCCTCCAACTGCCAAAGCGGACCACCTACTGCTCCTGGCTCTCTCTTACACACTTTCCATTTATTTTGTCATTTAAATATCTGAATATGCTTATGTAGGGTTATAACTATTCTTATAATACATATTTCCTGGAAAAAGAAATATAAGAAAACTGGTTTGAAAAAGTTCTTTAATTCTTTGCTAGGCTCTTACCACTTGCATGCTATCAGTAGTGTCTGAAATTAAACCATACATAGATATACCTAAAGATAAGAAAATGTCAGTCTTTGATATTTTACAAAGTCTTACTATGATGTGAGGGTAAGTTTTTGTTATGTCTCTGTAATTAACTCTCAAAAAATCATAGAAACAGAAAAAGAATAAAACATGTTTTAAAGTTTTCAATGTTCAAAATGTTTCATAGAAAGCCCACAAAACAAGCTGAGTTCCTACTAAGGACAGATAAAGAAAAACAATAACAAATTGTGTAAAATCTATTACAGTAAAGCTTAAACAACAATTTTTTAAAAAGTGGTGCCACGTCTGACAAGCTCGTGTGTTGCGATATCACGGAAGTTCAAACAACGGGGGTCGCAAATTCTACTGCGGTCTGCAATGTGTGCCAGGGATACACAATTTCAAATCAGCGACTTGGGAAACTATTAATATTAAGATTCTAGACAATTCTTCTACTTGCTGTGCATGTACTCAGATGCTGAGAAATGCACGTGGACTGACGTACCTGTTGTGCATCAGGAAGAAGATTAAGATCTAGACGAACTGACTAGCTGAGGGGCTTGGGTTAAGGCGGCTGGATCCCACATGACCAGCTGCACAGATAGAGTCCTGGACTTAGGATGGCCACAGGTCCACCCACGTGGCTGCACAGGACAGGATTTCCATCTTTTTTTTTTTAATTGCCACAGGGTGTGTGTGCTAGGGAAAGGGTGGCGGGACACAGGGGAGGAGGAGCCAGCTTGCACTCCTTAATGGGGCATGGTCACAGTGCGATCCCTCTTCCTCCATTCTCTGTCCCGTCAGGATGTTGGGGAACACACACGAGCCTGGAGTGTTTTTTAAGCCATCGGGGCAGGATTCGAAGTGTCAGCCATCCAGGCTCTGGTCTCTTAACTCAGAGCTTCGGGGCTGGTCCTGATTGCTTGTTCACTTCTGTGAAAACTACCACTGGGGTTTTGATCAGGATTACAACGGACCCACAGCTCTTTGGGTGGTGCGCCACTGAGTGCCTCTGGTGGGTCTGCCCTTACGTTGCTCACCTGGGAGCTCTCTGCGGATGCTGCTGGGGTCACCCCTGTCCTTTACTGAGTCACGCACTATCACTTTTTTTTTGTGGGGGGGGGGAGGGATTTTTTGCTATAGGGTGTGTGCGTTTGCCAGATAGACAGAGACAGACAGAGAGACAGAAAGCGAGAAATCATCTCCCAGGGGGGATGGCCATGCTGCAATCCCTTCTCCTCCATTCTCCTCTTGGGATGTTGGGCACGCATGCACACATGCCCGGCGTGAGTTTTAAGCTACCGGGTCCGGGACGCGAACCGCGGTTGACTACATGGGAGTCCAGCGACATAGCCATTACGCCAACTGCTGGTCCTACACTATCACGTTTCTGACAAAGGGAAAACTTAAAGCTTTTGTCATCAAGATTACCAACTTCTATTATATCCTAGAGAGACCTTTCTAAAGTCAATACCAGTGCTTTCATCGTTTTAATTTTTTGTATTTAAAATGAATTTCTCTGGAGTACAGAGGGGTCGTGTTTGTGGAGTGTTTGGAGAAGAAATCTAGCCCTGCTAAAAAGGTAACCATTGCCCCGACAAGATACCCTAAATGACCCATTCCCCACACCCCGTCCACAACTTGAAACACCAAATTTATCACATATCAAAACAGCATCTGAAGGGCCAGCAGATGGCATAGCGGTTATGTCACTGGACTCCCACAGGGCTGACCGCGGTTTGAGTCTCAGACCTTGTGACTTGAAACTGATGCCAGGCACGTGTGTGCATGCCCAAGATCCTAGGAAGAGAATGAAAAAAAGATCTGCTTTTTAAGTATAGGAGGATAGCTACAGTGATCAAAAGAACCACGAAGACAGCCTCCTCTCCGCTCTCAACAGAGGCACCCTGCTGCACGAGCACCACCCCTCGGAGCAGGCTGGCACGCTCACCAGGAGCCAGGGCTGGGAACAGGCGACACAGAAGGCCGCCCTGTTCTCCTGTGCTGTCTGCTCTGGTATGAGAGGACCGACTTCCCAGGGCAGGCGGCATGGCACCTGAGGCTGGCGCCCTTGTGTAAAGACACCGGGGAAACGAACAAGTCCAAGTCTGATGCCTCTGGTACCCCACACAGCTTTCCGGTGTGGTCGAAGCGAGGTAATAATAGCACGCTGGGGCCTGCGTGACATCTTCCTTAGGAACAGCAAGCCAAGTTTTATTTAGAGTCGATGTCAAATAGAATCTCATAGCCTCATAACCTTTAAATAAATGACAACAGCGAGATTCCATGAGGATGGTTCTCGGCTCTAAGGAGTTTTTCCTGCTTGCTTTAAGGTTTTAAAATAATTCAACTTCCCAGAGAATAACTTTAAAAATAAGCCCCTAGGATTATAAGAACAAGGGGAAGGATGTTCGCGGTCACTACCCGTAACAGCAGCAGTAGGGATGGACCGAGAATTTTCTATACCGCATTTCTATGAAGTCAGAATGAGCCCTCGTACTGGGAATTACTCCTCAAATGCCCCCCATTCACGAATGGGCAATCAGACTCAGAAAGCTTAGCGACTAGCCGAAGGGCAGGGCAGGCAGAACATGGCAGGGCTAAGACTGAACCCCACATCGCGGCCTCCAAGGTCTTCTCTCCTGCCCTTCTCCACTGTCTTACGAGATCAGGGGGTCTTTTGAAAACAACTGAGCAAGGTTCACACTAAAACAATGATGCAACATTTAAAAATATTTTATAATTGAAAAAAATTTTAAAATATATCCAATGGCGGGCCGGCAGGTGGCATGGTGTTTAAGGGTGCTGGACTCCCACATGGCTGACTGCGGGTTCAAGTCCTGGACCTGGCAGCTTACTTTCTCGCTTTCCCTTTCTCTCTCTCTGTCTATGTCTGGTCAAAGTTAAATAAAAAATGGACATAAATAAATAAATCTTTAAAAAGTATGTATATATACCCAATGTTGACCAGGATATGTTGATACCAACATTCTTTTTTTTGAGAGGTTTTTGCTATAGGGTGCATGAGCTCGCCAGACAGACAGAGAGACAGAAAGTGAGAAATCACCCCCCAGGGGGGATGGTCACACCGCAATCCCTTCTCCTCCATTCTCCTCTTGGGATCTTGGGCATGCACGCACACGCGCCTGGCGTGATTTTTAAGCCACCGGGTCCGGGACGCGGATTGCGGTCGACTACATGGGAGTCCAGCGACATAGCCATTACGCTAACTGCTGGCTCCCAATACCAACATTCTTTATGTGGTCAATTATGCGATAAACTAATAGAAGACGTTTGGAAAACAATTTGGTTACTTGAGTGAGATGACTATAAATATGTATATGTTTGGATGTAATGATACGACTTTAAATTTTCTTTAAGTTTATGTGAGTTATTTCTTGAGAGAGAGGGAGGGAGGGATACCCTCAACGGGCTTGTAATGCCTCGACCCTCCTTCCAACCCTCTCAGCAGCTCAGATCATGAGTGACAGGGTGTTCAGGTCAACCCAGGACCCAAACCCAGGCCTCCCCCATGGCTCCAGCGTCATGCAGTGTCACCCACTGCCCGCGCCCTTGCAGCAGGGCCAACTGATGCTAATTTGATGACTGTCACAAGAAACTTGCCCAAGCTTCAATAAGGCTAATTGGAAAGGTGTTCATTTTAGATTTTGAAAACAATATAGAACCACCCCAAATATTCAGAAGTAGTAGTTAAATAGTACAGCATATGCTAATGTAACTACCATTGAATGATTACTGGGGCCAGCCCGTGGTACCGTAGTTAGGGCAGCTAGAGCCCATGGCCCCCTGTGGTTCAAATCCTGGCCCTAGTAACTGAAAAACATGTTGGGCATGTACACGCAGAATCCTGACAAGGAGGAGACATGGGGACCAGCAGTTAGTGTAATGGCTATGTCACTGGACTCCCACGTAGTCGACTGTGGTTTGAGTCCCAGACCTGAGAGTTTAAAACTCACACCGGGCATGTGTGTGTGCCCAAGATCCCGAGAGGAGAATGGAGGAGAAGGGATTGCAGCATGGCCATACCCCTGGGGGTGGGGGTGGGGGTGATTTATCACTTTCTGTCTCTCTGTCTCTGTCTTTCCAGCAAACACATGAGCCCTATAATGAAAAAAAAAAAACTCTCTCGGATTATGGCATGACTATGACCTATTGGGAAGTGTTTCTCTCTTTTTCTCTAGAGAGCACAAAAGCCCTCTACCAATAAAAAAAAAATAAAGTATATACATATATATATGCACACATGTGTGTGTATATATACATACATACACACATACATACATATATACATACAAACATATAAATATATATATACATATAAATAAATAAATAAATGATTGGGGCCAGCTGGTGGTGTAGTGGTTAAGGCACTGGACTCCCACACGGTCAGCTGTGGTTTGAGTCCCAGACCTCGCGGTTTGAAACTCACACTGGTGCATGTGCAAGCATGCCAAAAATCCTGAGAGGAAAATAGAGAAGGGATTGCAGCATGGCCACCCTCCTCTGGGAGGTGATTTCTCGCTTTCTGTCTCTCTCTGCCTCTCCAGTGAGTACACGTGTCCCATAGCAAAAATCTCTCTCCCTCTCTCTCTCTCAAAAAAAAAAAAGATATATATAGTGATACTATATGTTAAGCAACAAATGGAATATTAAATTATCAAATTTTATTCAAAAAGCACAAATAAAAAAACTAAAGGGTGATTTCAAAGCCTCTACGTGCTAAATTATTTGGAATTTGGTAAGCTGCCATAATTAAAAGTAAATAGCTATGTTACTAAAACTAAAGGATACAAAGTTGGCCAGCTATACTCTTGGTTTGCTGCTTTAGGAAAATATATCATCTCTGGCTGGCTCCATGGCCTGGTGGTTAAGGATGTTAGACCCTACAGTTCAACCACACAGTTCAAATCCTGGCTCCGGTGCCTTAGAAAACCTACTAGGAATGTAGGCATACATGCCCCAAATCCTAACAGGGTGGAAAATGGAGGAGAAGAGATAGTGGTATGTGCCCCACTGGGGTATACTTGTGCATGCACTCTCGTTCTCACTCTTCCTCTTACACACACTCTCTCTCTACGGCAAATGCATGTGCTTTCTAGCACAAAAAACAAACAAAAATCTAAAAATATAACTTAAAATTCAACGCTCAGAGGAACATGTTTGTTTGTAGAAGCAATGTTTTTACAACATCTAACGTATTCTTTGCCAGCAGAATATGAAGGAAATCAGGGTGATTTACTGTCATAGAATAGCACAGTGGAAAAATACCCTTAACGATCAACCCTTCCAATTACACAGAAAACAGTATCAAAGAGGTCCAATAATTAACTCAAAGTCTTTGGCTACTCAGATATCGGTTCTCAATAACAAAGCTGTTCCCACAAGGTCAATATGCAAAGCGAATCTTCTTTAGGCTCATCAGAGTACCAGCTTAGTCTTATGTCATGATAATAAGTAACCACCAAATAGAAGAATCTAGAAAAATTATGCTAGCTACAACTGCAATGCTGAGCCCTCAAATAAATCCTTTTCCATTGCAAATATCAGAGTAGTAATTAAAATGATGATGAAAATGTTAGTGGTTAATTGGAAATGGCATTCTAGTACTCTACCATAGACCCCATTTTCTACTTCGTGGTGAAAGGCTTTACCAAATAAAGGCACAGTACGATTGATTCATACTCTCCACTTCTTTTCTCCCTTAATCAGGAGTTAAACGTGCCATTCTGATGACTTTACCTGTCAAGGGTGATTGACACACGCTTTGGAAATAAGGTGTGATATCATCCAACAGTCCAACAAGGTAAAATGCCTAATGCCACAGCTTTTCTCTATAGTAGGGAAAGGGACATGAGGGCACTTCATAAAGACTGTGGGAAATGGAATTGAAGTACCAGTTTATTTTGAGGAAGAAAATGTTTGAAACACATGTATAGTTCTTCCATAATGTGCCTTTTCCATGAAGTTTTTGGAGACCTCTCAAATAAAAGAAACTTATTATGCCTGTTGGAAAAATATACTTTATCATAGACTGCCTTTCCAAGTTGCGTGTTTAACTTATACTAAAATAGGCATATTTGATTTATCAGCCACTTCACTGTGACCAGTATCAATGACACCTTCCAAAGCAGAGAGAAGTCACTCTAAAAAATAGTAATGAATAAAAGAAGTGTTCAAAACTTACATTTTCAAAACTAGAAAACACCATTGAAAGAAATTATATAATATAGGGGACCAGCTGTTGACATAATGGCTATGTTGCTGGACTCCCATGTAGTTGACAGTTCGAGTCCTGGACCCAGTGGCTTAAACTCATGCCAGACACGTGTGCATGTGTGCCCAAGATCCTGAGAGGAGAATGGAAGAGAAGGGATTGCGGTGTGGCCATACCCCCAGGGGGGTGATTTCTTGCTTTTCTGTCTCTCTGTCTCTCTCTGTCTTTCTGGCAAGTGCATACACCCTATAGCAAAAGCCTCTCCAAAAAAAAAAAAAAAAAGAAAAGAAAAAGAAAAAGAAAAAAAGAAACTGTAGAAATTATATAATACCTAGCTAAATGGGAAGACATTCCATATTCATGGAGTGGAATATCTAATATAGTTAACATGACAAAACTCATCTACAGATTCAATGTAATCCCTATCAAAATCTCAACTGAATTCTTTACAAAAATTGGCAAGATGACCTTGATATTCATATGGAAATTCAAGGGACCTCCCAAATAGCCAAAACGATCTTGAAAAAGAACAAGACACTTCCTAATTACAATACTTACTACTCTATAGTAATCAAGACAAAGTAGTATTGGCAAAAATAGACATATAGGTCCACAGAATATAATTTAGAGTCCAAAAATAAATCTTCACATTCACAGCTGATTATTTTTGACAAAGGTGCCAAGACATTTCAGAAGGGAAAAAACAGTATTTTAAAGTGGATGTCTACATGTGGAAGATTGAAATTGGACCCCCTTCCACCTCACATTACATAAAAAATAAATAACTCGAAGTGGATTAAAGATCTAAGTCTAAAAGCTAAAACTATAAAGTCATAGAAAGCATGCATCTAAATCTAAATATAACATTGGATCAGACAACAGAATGAGATAAAACACCAAAAGTACAAACAAAAAGGGAAAAAAAAAATCCTGGACTTTGTCAAAAGTAAACCCATTTGTGCTTCAAAGTATTCCATCAAAAAAGTGAAAGACAGTTCACGAAATGGGAGAAAATTCTGCAAACCATATCTGTAATCAGGGCCTAATATCCAGAACATATAAAGAACTCCTATTTCCCAACAATAATACAAATAACTCGATTTTAAAAGTAGGCAAATAATTTAAATAGAACTTCTTCAAAGAAGATATAAGTATGACCAATAAAGCACACACAAAAAAATGCTCAACATCATTAGCTATAAGGAAAATGCAAAGTGAAACCCCAGTAAGGTAACACTTCACATCCAACAGGATGGCTAGTAAAAAAAAAAAAAAAAAAAAAAAAAAAAAAATACAGAGAAAAGCAAGTATTGACAAGGATGCAAAGAAACTGGACCCCTTGAACCCGCTGGTGGGAATGTGAAGTGGTTATGGCCAGCTTTTCAAATAGTCTTGAAATGTCTCAGTTAAACACAGACTTAATACATGTTCCAGCTTTCTAACAATGGTTACTTATTTTCTAACATAAAGGCATTCTACAGAACGTTCACTGTCTTCTCCTCCTAACTACAGGACATGCTGGAAATTTAAAACAAAAGAGAATTTAAACTCAATGTGCACAGAACTGTTTCTTTTACATTTTTTAAATGAGAAAAGCTTTAGTAACCACAGATATTCAAACTCAGGCTATTGGAAACCCTTGGAATTTAAACCATTCTGCTTGGTGAATAGCTTCTCTAACTTCAAGAACCTATAAAAGAGCAACGATTTTGCTATAATTTCTTCTCACTTTCCTGCCTTATTAAGCTCAGGAAACTGAATAAAGCTGGTGGGACATGAAGGATATGACCTATGTAAGTTAGCCGCTCGATTTTCTTCAATTACTAGCTACACACAGGAGGTTTGCAAATGTACACCTTACTCCTCCTGCCCAGGTTTCTCTCACTAGATTACACCCTTCGATCCAGACATCTCCCGTGGGAACATGCAGCCTGCCCACCCGCCTGGCTGCCTAGGACTCATTGCAACTGTGATTCATGCTCATTTGTGCAATTCATGACGATGCTATAAGCTTCCTGAAGACAAAGTCCTTATTCATTTCTGGCTCACAATTATATCTTTTTTATTTAACTTACTTACTTACTTACTTACTTATTTATTTATTTATTTATTTTCATTTGACCAGAGAGGGGCAGAGTGAGACACAGAGAGAGAGAAAGTGAAAAAGTAAGCCACCAGGTCCAGGACTTGAACTGTGGTGGGCCATGTGGGAGTCCATTGCCCTTAACCACCATGCCACCTGCTGGTCCCTCACAACCATATCCTTAAACCAATGCTCTCATGGTGCAGAATAAATTGTAGTCAAAGGACTTTTCTCTCTTCTGATTTTCTTCTCATTTGCAATGGTCTTAGAAGCCACAGAGCTGCCTATTTACCATATATAAAATAAGAGAATGTAGGTCATGTCTGGAGACCTGATCAACCATTAAGTATAAAGAGAGGGGAACCGGAAGATGGCATCATGGTTACGTCGCTGGACTCCCATGTAGTTAACTGCAGTTTGAGTCCAGCTTAAAACTCACACCGGGTGCGTGTGCGTGCGTGTCCAAAATCTCAAGAGGAAAATGGAGAAGGGATTGTGGCCATCCCCTCGAGGGTTATTTCTCACTTTCTGTCTCTCTGTTTCTCTCTGTCTCTCTGACGAGCACACGCGCCCTATAGCAAAAATGTCTCCTCCCGCCCCAAACAAAAAATATAAAATAGAGTGAACAGATCACGTGAAATCTCTGGCTTCTCGAGAGACAAAATGTCTGATGCTCCGTTATGTTTCAGATGGCTAAGCGTACAGGAGCTGTCTTAGAAGACAAATGTCTAATAGAAGTGTAGAAACGAACAGGAGGATGTAAACTGCTGGACGGTAAAATGTCTTGGAACTGGGTCTTAATACTTTAGCAATTACAGGTGATCCAATTTAAAAATTGAGATTAATTATCTCATGGATGTTTATCAACACTTGGTATTTAAAAAATACCATTTATATTGGGAAAATTATATTTTCCATTTCATTTAGGCCATATTAATAAAATTATCTTTTGGGAACCAGCACTTAGCGTAATGGCTATGTCGCTGGACTCCCATGCAGTCGACCGCGGTTCGCGTCCCGGACCCGGTGGCTTAAAACTCACGCCAGGCGCGTGTGCGTGCGTGCCCAAGATCCCGAGAGGAGAATGGAGGAGAAGGGATTGCAGCGTGACCATCCCCCCGGGGGGTGATTTCTCGCTTTCTGTCTCTATGTCTCTGTCTGGCGAGCGCACTCGCCCTATAGCAAAAACCTCTCCAAAAAAAAAAAAATTATCTTTTAAAAGACTACAATTCTCTATTATTAGTAAAACATCCTTTTATGCATCAGACAGCTTGCCAATCACACTGGCCGAATTTTAATGCTAGGTTGGTCCAGGTCATGAGCAAATATGTTTATACCTCAGCCATGAAATTCTACTTATAAGCAGTGAAAAATCACTGTAAATAAACTTAAATACTTGTAATAATAGGATAACTTTCAAAAAGATTCTTTTTCACCCCATCCATATTTAAAGTGGTCACTTACCCACATTAAAAGCTGTAAATAGATTTTTTCTTGGAGGACCTAAAATAAAAAAAGAAATGTATGTAAATTATATACATGTCTTACTTGAAGTATCACATAAAAATGATAAATAAGTGCTGTTTTATATTAAAAAAAAAACCAATCCATTAACCTCTAAACATTAGGCTCTAGGTGAGGAATAGCACTGAGAAGCAATCAACCTTCATCAAGGAGCATATTTTAAGTATAATATTCCAAATGGCATCAACATGGTAGCTAAAAAATGAAATGGGCACATCACAAATGAAATGTGATTAGTTTGAATAGGATAAGCCGCGATATTTTTACAGTCAAGAAAAGTTTAAGTTTGTACAAGCAGAGGTTACGTGTGCCCCAAACCCCAACAAGAGAGAGAGTGGAGAAGGGACTGCAGCATGACTACACCCCAGTGGGAGGTCCTTTCTCTTCCTCTCTCTCTCTCTGTGTCTCTCAGTCTCTCTCTGGCAAGTGCATGGGCCCTCTAACAATTAAAAAAGAAAGAAAGGGACCAGCAGTTAGCGTAACGGCTATGTCGCTGGACTCCCATGTAGTCGACCGCGATTCACGTTCCGGACCCGGTGGCTTAAACTCATGCCAGGCGCGTGTGCGTGTGTGCCCAAGATCCCGAGAGGAGAATGGAAGAGAAGGGACTGTGGTGTGGGGGGTGATTTCTCACTTTCTGTCTCTCTGTCTCTCTCTGCTTGGCGAGCGCACATGCCCTATTGCAAAAAAAAAGAAGGAAGGAAGGAAGAAAGAAAGAAGACAGACAGACAGGCTGACCGACTGACTGAAGTTCAAATACAACGGGACCAAATGCGCTCATTTATAAGCATGAAATGCTCCTCCACACCTGCCCGGTCCAAGGGCCCAGACTTTAAGAAAGGCCCACGAGTGTGCTTTCTAAAATTGCCAATTTCTATCAGTTATGAAGAAAAATACACTTAAGCTTTTTCTCCAAACTGCTGTGACATAGCACACAACCAAAAGCAACAGGTACAGCTCCTACAAGGGAAACACACGTGCCTCCATCCAACATGAAAGGGTCATTTTCAGCGCACGACCGCGGCGGATTACAGGTTGGAATAGCTGCCAAATTCTTTCTGCGGAATTTTTACTGAGACGATAATCTCTTAAACTATGAGGCCTTCATCAATGGAGAGCATTGATTCCCACTCACGAGAAACCTTCGTGATACAGAAATGTACAAATGCAACAGCAAGCCGCTTTGGAATACTGGGGTCCCCTCTTCTCCAAAGTTACCCACGAAATCTAAATTCCCCGTCCCTGGAAGTTTCCTAAGTGTCAGAGTTTGACGATGTTTCTTTCGAGTTCCTTCTTTGTGGATGGCAGGGCTCTGTTATCAATAAAAACCAGTTTCACATCATGATGTCATCGAATGGAGGGGTCATTTGATGACTCAGGGATTCAAGACCCTGGACACTAGAGATCCTTCCAGGTTCTGAAGACTCATTTTCCCAATATTTAGTCCTATTTTCTCTTTGATTCAGTAGAAATGAAAAGTGTCAATAAACATCCATGAGATAATTAACCTTAAATTACCACGTGATCCTCTCACACGTGTGTGTGGGAATGCTGGCGGGGGGGGGGGGGGCACCAAGCAGCAGACATCCCCATAGTGCTCTCAGAGAGTAACAGCTTTTTTTAAACTTACTTTGTTTTCTAAAATTATTTAATTTTAACTTTATTTATTTATTTATTTATTTATTTACATTTGACTGGAGAAGGACAGAGCGAGAGGAAGAGAGAGAGAGAGAGAGAGAAGGAAAATGAGAAAGTAAGCCGTCAGTTCCGGGACTCAAACCATGGTCAGCCATGCGGGAGTCCAGCACCCTTCACTACCATGCCACCCGCCGGCCCCGAGAGTATCAGCTTTTAAGAAAGTTACTTAGTAATATACACAAACAATTTCAACAAGGTTCATAGAGTTTAACCTGGCGATTCCTTTTGCAGGGACAGCCCATGGGATAATTCGAATGTGCGACAATGAGAGCGATTCCCGAAGATGTTCATCTCAGTACTCAGCAGCACCAGGACGGCCGGAAGCTGGCACCCAGGGAACTGAGACTAGTGCCCACGGCACAGCCACTCGCCGTGCAGGAGTGCTCGTGAGACTGGACTAAATCAACAAAAAGGGAGACACAGAGAGCATGCACCACGACCCTCGCTTTCTTGAAACGAAGAAAACCATGCCTATATGTAGAGCGGAAACATATGGAGAAGACGCGGCTGGTGTTCGATGAAACTTTTGTTTTTGAGAGGTCTTTGCAATAGGGCACGTGCACTCGCCAGACAGAGAGAAACAGAGAGACAGACAGAAAGCGAGAAATCACTCCCCGGGGGGGATGGCCACGCCACAATCCCTTCTCCTCCATCCTCCTCTCGGGATCTTGGGCCATGTACGCACACGTGGCTGGCGTAAGTTTAAGTCACCGGGTCCGGGACTTGAACCGCAGTCAACTACATGGGAGTCCAGCGACATAGCCATTACGCCAACTACTGGTCCCAACAAAACTTTCTAATAGAAACACCAGTCTCTTAGGTTGTGTTTCTCACCCACAGTTCAGCAATCTTTTTCTTCACTAGGCACAAAGACAACTCCTGCTGTTTCAGAACCTCTGTGAGAAAGCTGTGGGAAAATGCTGCGTATTAAATATATACAAGGGAACCTCAAGAAAGCTCATGGAAAATGAAATTTAAGTATGAGTTTAGTTTGGTGCAATTTTTTTTAAATTCATACATATTATTTCATAATAGGTGTTCTCCATGAACTTTTTTTAATCGTCAGAGGGCACATGTGCTTGCCAAAGAAAGAGACCGCCCCAACCAGAGTATGGCCACAGGGCCAGCTCTCGGCAAACTTTGAGAGGAACTCAATACGCCACACATTCTGTAGACCTGAAAGCCACCACCATTATAAAGCGAGTGACACACAAAAAAAGGATTTGAGATAAAGGACAGGGGAAGAAAGAACACGGTCTTGAGCCAAAGAAATAAAAACACAGCATCGTAATAAACATGAATCATCTACCCTGACGGGAAATAAATCGTGCTTTTCCAGTCCTTCCCACGTAACTACCTTACAGCATTCTCTTAGACTAATTTAACTCCAAATTTTGTATTTATTTTCACCTTATACCTTTGTTCTGCCTGCTGATTTTTATGTAACAAGTCTTTTTTCTTAAAGAATTATTTTATTTAACTTAGTTAATTAATTAATTTTAATTTGACCAGAGAGAGAGAGAGACAGAAAGTGAGAAAGCAAGCCACCAGGTCCGGGACTCAAACTGCAGCCAGCCACGTGGGAGTCCAGCGCCCTTAACCACCACGCCACCTGCTGGCTCCATATCAAGTCTTAATTACAGAATCCACTGACTCTCAGAACTCCCGCAGTGTAAAAATGTATTCTATCTCCTTGCACAATGGATGTTTTTTATAAGTAATGATTAAATATATCATAAACTGAAGTGTCAAATTTTGACTTCCTACAAACCTAGGACTTTAAAAAAAAATCAAAGTTTTGCCTTCCCTCTCCCACCCACGGTGAGGACCATACCTTTCGAAGGCGTTTTTAGCAAGTGCACGTGAGCCCTGGCTGCCAGAGGCTTCAAATACAAGGTCCCTGGGGCGCCGTTTTGAAAAGCTGGTTTGGGAGGTTTCTCCTCATACTTGATGGCAGGAGCAGGCCCGGCTGTAAGAAAACAGAAAAAGGCCTGTCACTTCCGACACGCGCAGCACCGATCTTCCACGTGAGAACCTCAAACTGCCCGTCACTGCGGAGCGCTGGGAACACCACGCCTGACAACACCTCGCCCCGCCAGGAGCACCAAGTCAACGCTATACCCAGAGAGACCACCGGTTTGCCTGGCAAAGTCCAGGTGATGCCGCTTGTCCAGTTCGGCTTTCATCCCGGATAAAAACGGGGAGACAAACTGCAGTGACCCACGCTGCGTAACAAGAATGCCTGGGTGCACTGGGACGAGCACCCGCTGCAGGAGTCAGGGCGGGGAGGCGGCCAGCTGCTGCGGATGCGAGAACGCCCAGGTGCAGTCTCCCCCGTCGCCGTGAGGAGACCTGGACTGACCCCCGCCGCTGCAGCGAGGAGCTGGAACGCCAACCTCCGTCCTGGAACAGACGTGCCGACCTCCAAAGAAAAAACGCAAATGCGAATCTCATCTAAACCATATAAATCGCTGATATTACATGTAAAAATGTCCCTCACATCAAACCACAGTGGATTTTTTTATTAGCTTAAATAATCTTCAACAGCCAATTCTCTCCTTTTTAAAGAATTATTTATTTAATTTTATTTATTATTATTGTTGTTGCCGTTATATTAATTTGCTATAGGGCAAGTATGCTCATGAGAGAGGGACACGAGAGAAAGAGAGAGAAAATAAGCAAGCAAGTCGCCAAGCCTGGTACTCGAACCACGGTCAGTTCATGTGCGAGTCCAGCACCTGAACTACCACGCCACCTGCTGGCGCCTCAACACCCAGTTCTAAGCATCCAATTCTACTGTGCCGTTCCACCCTTATAATCACAGGGTGGGGTCCCTTCCCCACCCCCATCTCCAGCAAAGGGCAAGATGCCTACGTTATTTACAAACAGATTATAAATGTGATGGCAGCTAGAAACTCCCCCTAAGCTAGGCCACCCCAATTCTACAGCAGTGCTCACAGATGTCAGACTCAGACCTTGCAAAGGCATGCTATGATTGCTCCTGATCCACGTCCAGTCCCTGTACACTGCGCCAGCTGGTCACTCTCCTTGTGTCCAGGTAACATTTCTATTATTAGGTCAAATCCACACGGGGCCTGTCTTCCAGCTGACAACCTTCTGTCAACTTCCCATCCTTCTTTCCGATTCTCACCTGCCCCAGAACCTACAGACTCGATTTTTCCAAAGCTGACAGGAAGCCAACAGAAATGACAGTTCTAAAGATACCATTACTACGAAACTCAACTCAACATTTTAAACAATGGATAGGGCATGACTTCAGTCTTAAAATAACAACCAAAATTACAATAGAGCATATTTTTTTAGAATTTCATATAAAATGGATATTAGGTTTCAATGAGCATTTACTGAATCACATCCAAAAAAGGAAGCAAATGATGTTACAGTCTTACCCACGTATTATAACAATTTGAATTTTAGTTTTACTTTTCTGTAAGCAATTTTTTATTATATTCAGCATCAAAAACGTCACTTAGATTTTGAAAAAATAAATTTAGTTCAATTTGTAGACCTAAATAAAATATTGTACGATTTTAAAAATCCAGGCTTTTCTAAGTTTCAGACACAAAGACCTCCAGTGTACAAAGAATTCGGTAAAAGATTTCTCACTAAAGCAAGGGACATGTTTCTCATGAGATTCGGCCCTGTCCTCCCCTTGGCTCTCTGGCACACACAGACAGAAGGACTGTCTGGAAAAAGCGGTCCCCTCGCCACTCTCCCGGCCCGGGGCAACGCTGCGCCAGCAGCAGCTCCGTCATCAGTTTTGTGACACTTGAGTCAATGTCTGTATGTTTATACTGCATTTGGGGACCAGCAGATGGTGTAATGGTTACATCGCTGGACTCCCACATAGTCGACTGTGGTTCAAGTCCCAGACCAGGCAGCTTAAAACTCACACCAGGCGTATGTGAGTGTGTGCCCAAACTCCCAAGAGGAAAAGGGATTGCAGTGTGGCCATCTCCCCAGGAGGGCTGATAGCATGCTTTCTGTCTCTCTCTCTGGCAAGCACACACCCCCTATTGCAAAAATCTATTTGAAAAAAAAAATACTGCATTTGACTCAGGTAGAAACACACATTTATATTTTTATACATATTTACATGGATGGCTATATCAACCACACATGTGCATGATATACATTCATACACTCTATGATCATCCATTACACATGCTTCGAGAGGTATTATATCCAAATGCTAACTCCTTAGTGGTAACAGTGCCAACATACCAAGTGAACAGTGGTGGTTTCGAGCAATGAAATGGTACCTGCGATACCCACATCTGGCCCCACCCTGGTCACCGCCTGGCTGTGCTGCCACTTCACATCTCTGTATCATGAACGGGTTTCGATACCAGGTGTGGACATGGACAGTGCCCATGCTGTCACATGGGCCCCAGTAACTGATTATGGTCCCACTGCCCCAGATGCATCCTCAGAACCCTCCTGAACAAAATACTAAACACGGGGGGGACAGCCAGGTGGGGTAGTGATTAAAGCACTGGACTCCCACATGGCTGACCGAGGATCCAGTCCCAGACCGGCAGCTTTTTCTCCCTCCCTCTTTCTCTCTCTCTCTGTCTCTCTCTCTCTCTCTCTCTCTCTCTCTCTCTCTCTCTCTCGTAAGCTCACGTGTCCTATAGCAAGTTAAAAATAATAATAATAAATTAAATGAAATACATAAATAACTGGGTTTTATTAGTCAATTGCTTTCACTATGTGACTACGACATATCAACTCTGTTACTTCCAGTACAGAATCAATAATTACTTTTATTACATTTAGGCAAATAAAGAATTTGTGAAGAGACAGTATCAACTGAGACTTTTTAACACTTATGACTAATCCAGTCTTAAAATGCCAGTCTTAAAAACAATTCTGGAATAAGCCCAGATACACCGTGGAAATACACAGAGCTCATAGCTATGCCACACCAAAAGGACGAGAAAGCAAAAGTGACTTTATAAAGTAGATCTATGTAAATAAATAAGATCTCATCCTTTTTTTCCCTGTACATAAAGCATAGATTTCTGACACAAATAACATAATGCTTTGTTTCATTCACTTCAAAGGATGAACAGAGAAAAAGACTGAAGAGTATCAGCTTCCAGATTTTACGCTTATTTTTGTCTATTTCTATCACTTCCCTGCCATATTCTAACATGAGCAGGAATGACTTTTCAGTACACTGAGCATGTGAGTCTACAACTGCTGTGAAGACAGTTACACCTACTCCCCGTTGCTTTTGATTTCCCATCTCTTCCTTGCTTCAAACCCCCATGTAAGTATCTTTTTTCGAGCAGCCTGTGAATTTCCAGCCTCCTTTTTGGCGTTGACAAAGCTGTGGCAGGCAACCACTTCGGCAATTTTTACACCCAGCTCTTGAGTAGCTAAGTGGTTACTAAGCTCCTCAGCCTTCTCAATGTTCAAAAACTAGGGACCAGCAGTTAGCGTAATGGCTATGTCGCTGGACTCCCACATAGCCGATCGCGGTTCGTGTCCCAGGCGATATCACGATAAAACTCACACCGGGCGTGTGTGCGTGCATGCCCAAGATCCCGAGAGGAGAACGGAGGAGAAGGGATTGCGGCATGGCCATCCCCCTAGGGGGTGATTTCTCGCTTTCTGTCTCTCTGTCTCTCTCTGTCTGTCTGGCGAGTGCATGTGCCCTATAGCAAAAACCTCTCAAAAAAAAAAATATTCAAAAACTAAACTTGGGGGCCATGACCACTCATGACAGTTGGTGTGTAGTCAGTATGTGAAATTTTACAAGTTACCTCGGTCTCAGCCATCTCTAGTATGCGGTTTAAAGTTGCCCTGTTATGGGGGGGGCCAGCAGGTGGCATGGTGGTTGAGATGCTAGACTCCCGCATGGTCGAACATGGTTCAAGTCTCAGATTTGGCGACTAGAAACTCACGCTAGGCGCATGTGCCACTGTACACAAAGTCCCAAGTGAGGAGAAGGGATTGCAGCGTGGCCATAGCCCTTGGGGGATTATTTCTCACTTTCTCCCATCTGTCTGACGAATGAATGCACCCTATAGCAAAAATCTCTCTCTCTCAAAAAAAAAAAATTGCTCTGTTATGTTGTCAACCTTTGCCTAGCTATCTCAATTATCTCAATTACACCAGAATAATAGCTTCTATGGAAGGCACATTTTTGTTTCCCTGTGGCACAAGTGAAGTAAGAGAGAGAGTGAGGTGACCAAGAAAAGAAAATGAAGAGATCTTCTCAGAAAAGTCTAAGCAAAGGAAATGATTTTTCTATTAGAAAAGAGCTTCTTGTCCCAGATTTTCACTTGCAAACTAGCATTTCATACTCCATTGTAGCACCTAGTTAAAATTAGTTTTTGTTTTGCTTACAAAATTATGTATATACGCACAGAGCCAACCTTCTGCTCACTTTCTGAATTTTCTGTGAATCGGTTAACACTCCCCATTGTGCCAGATCATCTGCCCACTTGGCTAAAAATCAAGTCACTACTGAAGTCTGAGCTTTGCAGTTTCCAAAGCAAAATCACTCAGCTTCGTAGTAACAACAATGTCTCAAAAATAAGAACGACTGATAAATTAGTAGTGGTCTGAATCATAGTGTTTTCCTATTACGTAGCCCGTTCAGAAGGGCTAAGTCCTAAGGTGTTCTATTGGGTTGTCAGAAAAGTCATATTGTATTTTTTCCATGCAAAAACCTGTCATGACTTTTCTGGCACCCAATATATTATAAAGCCAGCAGTGTAAACTCACCTCTCATCTATTCCTCACCTGAGGCAGACACCATCAGTCAAACACAAAACTTTCCCTCTAAACACAGAAACTGTCCAAGAAACCTTCAAAACTGTGCTTCAGGGGCCAGATGGTGGCACTGCAGTAACACTACGCTCGGTGAGGTTGACCCATACTCACAGGTTGGGTTTGCGTCCGGAGACTTCCCTGAACACATCAGGCACATGTGCGACTATGAGCCAGATTGGCTGACGCAGGGCTGTCATAGTGTTGGGACCGTATGGAGAGTTCTGTCTCTCTGGCTCATGGATAAAAATAAATGAATCAACCTGGGAGCCGGCAGGCGGCATGGTGGTTAAGGCTCTGGATTCCCACTTGGCCAACCTCGGTTCAAGTCCTAGATGGCTTGCCTTCTCATTCCTCTCCCCGCCCCCTAGGTCAAATTTAAAATTATAATAATAAATAAAATTAAGTAATTATTTTTTAAAAATAAAGAAAGAAATAAACTTAAAAACGAAAAACTATACTTCAAATGATTCTTATGAACCTACCAGTGCAGGCAGGTGAGAGGATACTCGCCGGCCATACTGGCCATAAAACAACCAACCAACAAGAAAGAAGGAAAAATTGAGAGCCAGTAAGACTTATCTTTCCATCACTTTCGACGCTGGAACAACTAAGAACACACTCCTCCCTTATGAACTATTAGGCACTATTTTATCACAGTGAAGAGAGGAAAAGAGGGAGATCAGAGATGTTTGCTGCTGCGAGGACTTTGAACATGGTCTGAGCCCGCCTTCTGGTTCATCAGAGAACACCAAACCTCGGAGGAGAGCGAGTGCTGTCTGAACTTCACATGCGCTAGTGAGAAACGGGGACGCCTCCCTGTGGAGTGCCCTCTCCTTTGTACCACACCCCCTGGGCTAGGGCTGGCCACGGAGGTGAAGGGAAAGCCAGCACCACTTCTTCATTTGGTCATTCTCCTCCTATCATTACCCCTCACCATGTCTCTCAAAAATAAACGTGATTTTGTGGCCGAAGGGGAAGGAGATCTTTGGATTTCATATTCCTGCTGATGCCATAAAAGTACACGCTCTCCCAAGATCTCTTTCACAATGGCAAACAATCCTCAAACTTCCTACTCTATTTGAGACCTCATTTATTTTTATCCCATTACCTAACTGATGGTTAAAACTGGACGTTAGGTGGGTGTGTGAGAACTCGTAACATGTAACCTCTGCAAGTGAGCACATTTGGCACAGAGACCACGGTGCCGTGCTTTATTCGAACATCCCCCAATCGCTCCACTTTAAAATTCTACGCTTAACAGAACACACACAGAGAACCTGCTAAATCTCCCAAATAAGACAAAAAATGATCATCTTACGTATCTCAATCAGGTCAGTTTAAAACTTGTTTCTGCCATTGCTGTAGCACCCCACAGTACCCATAACCGGATGCAAATTTTCCAGCAGCAGTATTTTCTCGCCCAAGTTCTTACATATCACATCACACAGACATGGCAGACACGGCCAGGAAACAGCATTCTTTCAAAGGGATCAAATGCTTCAGCCAATACGAATCAAAACACAAATCCAAAGATTATTTATTAATATGACCCTTCATTATCAAAAGCAGGGAAATATCAGCTCAAAATGACTTTCCCATGTTTTGAGGTAATCTATTAAAAAGCACCCATTAAATACTTCTGGTTACAACTGGAAAAAAGAAATCAAGATATAAGGTTTTGAGCTGAATTCCAGGAAACTCATTTCTTAGTATTCACACAACTCTAAGCCACATACACAAGAACTCCTAGTGATTCAGCCAGAACTTAAACCATCAAACAGTCTTTGACAACAGGATAAATTCATGTAGCGAGAACATTGACAAAGCTGCCGAGTTATATTTAAGAAGAGTCCCAAACGCGTAAGCTAGGCAGGGAAGCCGCTTCTATACAGGAGCAGTCACACCCTTATAAATACACACGACCATGTCCAACAATACAACAAACATAAATGACAAGTTATAAAAATAGCAATCGAGATCCTAAGTCGATGTATTGCAGAAAGATGTAAGCATGCTTACAAAGAAAAGAATCAAACCAGAAACTGTCGACCTACTTCTTCTCCCAGTAAACGTGGCTAACAAAGGGATGATACAAAGGCTGTACGATCCCACGACCAGCAGTGTCAGTAAGGTAGCATCGTAGTGCCGCTCTGAACCGGCCGGGGGGGTGAGAGTAGAATTGATAAAGATTTTTGAAGAAATATCAGTTTCTGTACAACTGCGGAATCCTCCTGGTACAGTCATTTAAAAGGCTCAGAGCACGCTTAAGCAGGAAAAGCTGCAGCCATGTTCACTCTCCTACCCCTCATGCTTGCTCTTAGTGAATTAGAGTGGAGCAGAAAAAAAAAATCTGTAAGCACCAAGGCGCTACACAAAACAGATCAAACCAGCTAGCAAGCCAAACCGAGACAGCGACTCATTGATTCGAATGCTTAATCTGCAACAGGGACACCTCGCCACTAGACAGGCTCGGTGGGTGTGCGGTAAACCCCTTTGTTAAAAGACAAAAAGGAATGAACAAAAGCATTTTACAACCTCCTTAGGCGTGTCTGACACGGGACTGAAACAGTGGCCCTGTCAACATGGCTGTCGATGGAAGACTGGGTGACGGCACTGTAGAACGCGTCTGCTCTAAGCGCCACAATTTTCACCGCCGCGACGTCCTTCAAGAGCAGGTTGGTGATTTTGTTTTAGCGATTTGTTTTTGGAAATTCGCATTGCAAAACAGAGGAAGCTAGAAGTGACATGAGCTTAAAACAATGCATGTGTGAACCAACACACAGTCAGAGAGGATCAGCTACTTGCAAACCCTCCTGACTCCATGCCACAACTCCCCGAGGCAAACAATACACACATGGCAATCCCGTTTAATTTTAAGTAACAGGTTTTGATATTCCTGAAGTGCCAGGCGGCAGCTCCTTGCTGTCGTCTGAGCCCAGCGCCTGCTGCTAAGTGGCCTGCAGGGTTAGCTCATTGCCTTTCATGCCCCAGGAGCACTCTCCATCCTGTCCTGCATTTGCTGTGTGACTCTGGACCAGCGGCACCGCTGAGCCTCAGTGACCTCACATTAAAAAACAGGGTAACCACAGAAGTCATTTGAGAAAAGCATGAGGTAGCGTATAATTCTGAAGCTCTGCTCCACGGCCAGGCGGCTTCATAACCACGAATTCCACACTGGCCCCGCCCACCTGTCACCACGAAGAAGAAATTGATCCTAAAGTGGAGACCAAGTCTCCGCTTCTTCCACACTCTCGTACCTTGGCGAGCAGGTTGTGTGGTCACCCACGTAAGTATCAACCTTCTCTCCAGCCGCTTTTCAGAGTAAGGACTTCTTTTCTCTTCTGTATCCCTCACTATACCCAGGGTGGGGCCGACATGCACAATCAATTTGAATCGGTTTGAATCGATTCCTTACTTATTTTGTGAGGCAATTTAGGAAGAAAATGAGAAAATAAACACTAAGACCCAAGTTTATCTTTGAATGAAGGGGAGAGTTCCAACAATTCACCAATTTTAGACACAGTTAACAAAATCCACATTGGCTGGAACCTTTCAGAATCCATTATTAGGTGGAACCTTTAAAAATCAGTCTCCTGAGGATATTCAGAATTAGGCTTAAAGTCATAACCTGTGAATCACATTACACCGACTCTACCATCCAAAGTAAAAGATGACAAAACATACATCCACCGCATACAGTCTTTTATGAAGTAAATAAAACTGAAAGGATTATTTTTCTGATTTCTATTTGGGTCCCAAGAGCCCCGAGGTTGCTTCTCTTTCCTTCAATAAATCCCCGAACACCATCACCTCAAATGACGTACTCTAGAGTCCTACGTGCAAAAACGTACCCGGTGGCCACGGCCCGCCTGCGGTGGGGCAAGTGCGAAGGCGTGGTGGCTGAGGCGCACGGGAAGCCCTGGGTCGGTTCCCAGCCCACCCTAAACAGGCTGGACACAGCGGTGCATGCACATGGTCCTAGCTAACAGGGAGGCTGGGGTAGTCCAACTGTGAAGGGACTGAGACCCTGTCAAGAATATCTACCTGGGGCCAACAGTTAGCATAATGGCTATGTCACTGGACTCCCATGTAGCCGACCATGGTTCAAGTACCTGACCCGGAGGCTTAAGCTCATGCCAGGTGCGTGTGCGTGCGTGCCCAAGATCCCGAGTGGAGAATGGAGGAGAAGGGATTGCGGTGTGGCCATCCCCCCTGGGGGGTGATTTCTTGCTTTCTGTCTCTCTCTGTCTTTCTGGTGAGCACATGCGCCCTACAGTAAAAACTTCTCGGGAAAAAAAAAAAAAAAAAAAAAAAGAGTATCTACCTGGGGCCAGCGAGTGGCATGGTGGCTAAGGTGCTAGATTCTACATGGTCAACTCCATGGGTTTGAGTCCCAGACCCAGTGGCCTGAAAAACACTCCAGGCATGTGTGCATATATGCCCAAAATCCCAAGAGGAGATTGGAGGGAGGGATGGTATCATGGCCATCCCTTCTGGAGGGTTATTTCTCACTTTCTCTCTCTCTGTTCAACAAGTACACATGCCCCTTGGCAAAAAAAAAAAAAAAAAAAAAAAAAAAAAAAGAAAAGAAAAGAAAAAAAAATCTAATAAAAAAAGAAAAAGAAGGAAAGGAAAAAAAATTATGTCCTCCTCTCTCCTTCTCATTAAAAAGCAAATAAAAATAAAATAGCAGGTGTCTTCGACACAGGACTATTTCAGTGTTTTGTACAACAGCATAGTAACTGAAAGAATACTTTTAAAAGGATCCCATTTTCCTGCTGAACTTGCAGAGCAGTATGCATATCTTCCCTTAAATCACAAAAATAAAAATGCTGCTCGTTATTTGCAGAAGATGTGTTCTTCTTATGACTACTTTTCAGTAACCCAACTCACAATTATTGCTGTAGGTGCTCGGGTCGCTGTGGGCGCTGGTGACGGAGGGGGTGCTCCCTGTCCTCCGCAGTGCAGGACTTTTCAAAGACACCTTAGATTTAGGAAGTGGTCTAGACAGGTTCACCCAGGACGGCTGTGCGGTTTTCAACGACGTAGGCTTTCCTTGGGTAAAATAAATAAATAAATAAATAAAAACATTTCCACTGTCACTCATCTTGATAATCAGCACTTTAAGCTTTTAAACTCAAACTTCTGCACTAGTAACCGAGTTAAATGCAAAATGAATATTCAGACTCATACACCTTCAGAAAAAACCTCAGACTTTTTTTTTAAAAGAATTATTTATTTAATCTCATTTACTGTTATTATTTTTTATTTTGACCAGACAGAGAGAGACAGAAAAAGACAAAGTGAGGAAGCAAGTTGCCAGATCCGGGACTTGAACTGTGGTTGGCCATGTGGGAATCCAGCACCTTTAACCACCACACCACCTGCGGGACCCCAGATATTTTTTTAATATATACTTTAGAGACAGAAAAGCTGCTATGACAAGGCCACTGGGACATGAAATTGGGGCTGGTAACCCTGTAATTTGGAGTAACCAACCTGCATAGCTTCTCCAAACAGAAAATAGACTGAGGGATCGTGAGGGCCGGTGGCGGCATGGTGGTTAAGGCGGCTGGCTCCCACATGGGCGACTGTGTGGTTCGATTCCTGGACCCTCGCTAAGCATGTGTACATGTGTGTGCCCCAAATCCCAAGGAGAATAGAGAAGGGACTGCAGCATGGCCATCCCCACCAGGGGGATGCGTTTCTGCTTTCTCTCTTTTTCTCTGTCTCTGTCTCTCTCCTGAAAATGTACTCACCCTACAGCAAATTAAATAATAATAATAATCATGTGAAAAGAAGGCTCTTACAAAGATAAAGTCAAAGCACAAACAGATCTGACCCCCTCTCCATACTGTTGATTAAAAATAACAAAATAGCCCATGCATATATCAGGTTACCATAAAAAATAATTTTTTTAAGGTGAAAACTTAAAAACAACCAAACCAGGACAAAGAATTCAACTTGACAAGAAAATTTCATTGAAAAAAAATGCCTCCCCCGAACAGCAGGTGGTGCTATAATATTAATGTTCTTTTCCATCTCATCTGTTCCATCCTTACTCTTTGTAATTTATTTGCCAAACTTCCATGATCTTTACTCAGATTTCTAGACCTTTCTCGCAGCGAAGGTGTTCCCGTGAGTCAACACGCATGGCGCCTGCTCTCTGCTCTCCTCTGGCATCTCTGGGGCCATGCGCCTGACACGCACACGTGCTAACTACAGCGCATGGGGGTTCGATTCCGCCCGGCGCCTTCACGCCCGTGCTCCTGATCGGCTGAGGGCTTTGTTTGCTCTGCTCTAGCCACCGCCTCAGAGGGTGCACTCTGGCCTGCTGCCCTCGCCTCCCACGGGCCCCAGGGCCTGCCTCAGTCCTTGCTGGGTGCCTCGCCTGGGCAGGCACACCCTACTTCCGCTCCTAGAAGCCACTTCTCCTCGCCCACACGTTTTGTCACCCAGGCACCCTATAATCCAACACCAAACGGCTCCACATGACCAGTGTCACATTAATTATAGAATTTTTAAAAATGCAGTGAAGTGATACTGCGGCAGGTGACTGACGACTGTAAGTAAGGCAGTGCTGGCAGAGCCACGCTCACTGCTCCGGCCCAGTGACCTCACTTAAACCTCACCCAGCGGAGTACGAGGAGGCCGGCGCTGGGGCGCAGCAGTCCTGCACTGCTCCAGAGGGCGGGGTCTTGCACAGGGTGCCAAGGGTTTGAATCTCCAGCCCAGTCAGCCCGGAATGACTGGGTATGCGCATGCACCCCCGAGATCCGACAGGCTAGGTTAGTCAGGGGACTGCAAGGTGACCAGACCCTCCGGAGCGTGCGCACGCTCTCTCTCTCTCTCTTATACTTACACATGTGCATGCTCTATCATCAAAAAGAAAACATACTTAACATCAAATATAAATATAGCTCTCTCTCTCTGCATTATGTATAAAGAGCTAAGTTCCTTAGATGCTGTAGGTCACGTGCACTCAGGCTCCCCCTGTGTGGTGCCTCTGCCCTCACCCCTGCACTGTTCTTTGACCTCGCTGCGCCCTCTGCTCCAGTCCCCCTTGTTCTCTGAGGCCAGGGCACACCTCGTGCTGTTCTACTTCACCAAGCACATCGCTGCAGCTCAAACGCCTCTCCCGCTCTCAAACCGAGTCCTGTGAATCCTTCTTCCCACCCCTTCCGATCCCTTCATGTTGACTTCTAGAACATGAAAAATAAGGTCACGACCCAAGCTGACATGTGACACGCCCCCATATCTACTATTCTTAACCCTCTTCATTTTTCTGGCTCCACCATAGATGGGCCGAATCACGATAACGTGCAGATTACACACGCGTCGGTTTCGGCAGCACTGCTGGGATCCTGACGGCTCTGGGAGCTTTCCTTCCAGGACCCCTCCGCTGCCTACGAGGACCACAGCTTCCTCTCTGCTCCTGCCACTGCCTCACCTCTGTCCCAGCATCTGCCTCCCCCAGCCCTGAGAACAGGAAGAGTACCCGATTCAAGTCTGTCCCTAGGACCTGGAAAAGCCAACGGCACAGAATGAGACGATAAATGTTTGCGAGGAGGAAACAACTAATTTGGATCGAGTCGTGTCTTCTCTTGTCATCTCTACGGAAGCATTAAACCCTTATTTTCACGAGCTTATAAGTTGCGTCAGTCCAGTAACTAGCGGAAGGAAGACACTTTTCTTTACGGCCACTATACGCGCACACACTAGGTACTCAAAGACCCACTAGATTTCTTCATTTGTACTCAGCTACCCGTTTTACTGGCTACTGGAGAAACAGATTTTTCGAACATGAAGTTACCGAATTGCTGCCCCTTCAGCAGACACATTCTGATGAGTCATCGCTGTCAGAAATAACAAGCAGGGCTGGGCAAGTAGCAGCTTGGCTTTTCTGTCCCGCAGCCACGGGGCTCAGCCAGTTTAGAACACCAGCTCACTGTGCAAGCTTCAGCGGCAGACAGACTAAACCTGGAGCGACCCGCAGGAGATTAGCACAGCCCCTGCACACGGTGGCACACAGACTCGTGAATTTCATTACTGTTATTATTTTTAGATCTTTCCCATAGGGTGTGTGGGCTCGCCGGAGAGAGACCTCGCTGCAGAGAGATCTTATGCAAGAGACAGACAGGAAGAGACAGAGAGAGAGAAAGTGAGAATTCATCCCACAAGGGGAGGCCACATGGCAGTCCTTTCTTCTCCATTTCCCTCTCGGGATTTTGGGCATGCACGCACAAGCTCCGTTTCCAAGCCACTACATTCAGGACTTGAACCATGAGGTTGGACATGTGAGATCTGGCGCCTTAACCACCATGCCACCTGCTGGCCCTGTGTCCCATATTTTGGTCTCACTAAAAGTGATCTCAAATAGAAAAAAAAAAAAAATCAGCTTATTCTGCAGAAAGCCATGTTCTTAAAGCGGCACAGGTTTGCAGACATCTCTCACCACGTGTCAGAAATACAACAGAGACAGCCCCTCCGATTCCAACGCAGAGCCTGCACCAGTGACCAGCTCACCCCCAAGCACAAATGGCATTGCCCTGTCCCATCTTCACAAGTCTCACTGTCCCCAATTCTGCCCTTTCCTTTCACCTAATGACAACACATATGCTTCATTGAGTCTTCCCCATT
The DNA here is from genome assembly GCA_026018925.1 of Tupaia tana. Classification (NCBI taxonomy): domain Eukaryota; kingdom Metazoa; phylum Chordata; class Mammalia; order Scandentia; family Tupaiidae; genus Tupaia; species Tupaia tana. The sequence continues at coordinate 148,837,316 of JAKSZU010000002.1, forward strand.
CCACCGTTACTCTCAACTTTGAAGCATGGGGGGGGGGGGAGGTGCTAGAGAATGCTTATTTCACCAAAAGAGTCAGTCCTGAGAACGAGAACACTACCAAAGTGGCTACATGGATCAGTCAGGTCACATACAGAACCACTGACAGCAAGGCCCAGAATCGAGACACCTAACCACCAGCCCAGCGTTCACGTTGTGCCATGAACCAAAACATCACCGTTAAAGGAAGAGGCCTGACGTCTAATGAGGAAGGAGCAAGATGGTGAAAACAATGGCAATACAACCAAGGCACTTACCTGTCCCACCAACAGTCCTAATGTTTCGCTTAACAGGAAAGTGGGCCGAAAGTACTTATACGTGGTTTCATATTTAAAAAGTAGTAAACAGGGACCAGCAGTTAGCGTAATGGCTATGTCGCTGGCCCCCCACGTAGTCGACCGCGGTTCACGTCCCAGACCCGGTGGCTTAAAATTCACCCGGTGGCTTAAAACACGCCGGGCGCGTGTGCTTGCGTGCCCAAGATCCCGAGAGGAGAATGGAGGAGAAGGGATTGCGGCGTGGCCATCCCCCCTGGGGGGTGATTTCTCGCTTTCTGTCTCTCTGTCTCTGTCTGTCTGGCGAGCACACGCGCCCTATAGCGAAAACCTCTCAAAAAAAAAAGTAGTAAACAGAAACATTATAAGCAAGATTAAAAGAGGTAGAGAAAAAAAATCATACTGAACTCCCACAAATAAATGTACAACTGCTAAATGTTAACAAAAATTCTTTAAAAAAAAACTCAAAAAACCTAAGACTTGGCAATATTGGGAATATTGAGAGCGTCTGAGTAACCTAAGAACCAAAATCGTAAATAGTCACATCCATACAGGGCTCCTCTGACTTACATGCATGAGAGGGTGACGTGTACCAGTTCACACCACACTGTCATTTATCCCAGATGGGAAGGAGAAGATTTACGACGCACTTGCAGAGAAGCTGCCGACCTTCGTGTGCTCACTTGAAGCTCATGTACTTAGCATCGACTTACGGCTAGACAACAGATTTGTTTTGATTCTATAATTACAACCACCTTTTCGCACAGGGAAAATCTGGAAGAAATAACGTGCACTTTGCCTTGGAGAGCAACACAGAGAATCTGCTGGAATGGAAGCACACTTTCAACAACCAGGCCACTTTCTGAGACCACTACTTTGGAAAACCCAACTAACTATATTGTATTCAACAAAATCAGGAAAGGAAAAGAAAAATAAAAACCTTGCAAAACTAAAAATCGAATAGATTTTGTTTTTAAATGATGTTAACATGGTCCTGTGTTATGGAACCCCAGAAGAGCGGTGCTTACAGGGGCCGGGGCTGTGGAGAGCCAGCTGATGGGCGTAATGCCTCACTTCTACGAGGCGAGTTCCGGAGACGCTCTGTGTTGAACAACCCTGCATTGTGCACTTAAAGATCGACTACATGGGTAGATCTCATGTTAGGAGTTCTTCCTCCCAAAACACAAGCAAAGAAAACCCCAAAGGTGTATTTTGCATGACTCTTCCTCCCTAAAAAAGAAAAAACTCTATCATGTTTTTAATGCTTACACTTAATATATATTGAGAAAGTCCATATGGATAGATTGTGATTTTCTGAGACTATCAAACGGAATAGCAGAATGGGACAGAACTGTGGAATTTTTCCATTCATACTTTATCCACATGTTATTCCACATAAACTTCTTTTTACAAGGAACATCGTTTTATAATAAAGCTAATAAATACGATTAAAGTCAGTGGGGTCAAATGTAATCAGACAAAAGACTCCTAAGAGAAAACAGATACAGAAACCAAGAAAGCATAAATTTACCTATAAAGTGAGTACATTCTCATGATTCATTTTTATTCCTGTACAGCTGTAAGCATTCATTTTTCCTCCATCCTTTTTATTACAATAATAAAGAAAGAAAGAAGCCACTGTCTTAATTGGTGCTTTTATGTGGCTATTATGAAAACAGTCGCCATGCTAATGGAAGGTTCTTCACGATCCCATAATGGGAATGTTTCCTAGGACTGTAATTAAAGGTGGAGAATGAACTCCTGAATGGTCCTCCTTTGATCTGACACTAACCGTAAGTGATTCACTCCCCAGGAGAAAGCGCCCGGCCTCCACAGGTGGACAGTGTAATCTCTCGGCTCCTACACAGCCTCTTCCATTCTCTACAGAAAGGCCTGGGAAAGAAGGCAGCTCTCGCCTGGTCCAGGAAACACCTTCGCAGTAGTGACAGCAATTCGCAGGGCCACCAAAGTGTCTCCCATCAAAGCCATTCCTCCTCTCTGAGCTACCAACTAGACATGCAGGAATTAATTCGACTTCGACCTGTCTTCTATAAGACAGCTCAGCGGTGAAAGAATGACTTGCCATTCTCTACATTTGATCGAATGGATGGGTTTTGAAGATGAGTTTCAATCGTTCAACAACAAAACTGGCTACTCTGTGGCGTATATTATGGGGTCATTGGGAAAGTCATGACGTATTTTTCTACGCCGAAATGCATCATGGCTTTTCTGATGACTCGACAGAAAACAAACAGCGCTGGGTCCAAGGCACAGTGAGGGAGATGGGTCCCCTGTGGGTGACTGAAGTTTCAGTGCCACCCTCAGTGGCTTTAAAACATTCTAGGCATGTGCGCATGAATGTCCACACTCCTGACTGGATGGAAGAAAAAGCACAGGGGTGTGACCATCCTCACTGGTGTGTGTGCGCTCTCTCTCTCTCTCTCTCTCTCTCTCATACACCAGCACACATGATCTATGGCAATAAACAAAATTACAAAGAAGTTTTTTTTAAAAAGGCAGAAGTTTTTGCCTTGGAGCACATGTGATCGCCAGAGAGAGATAGAGACAGAGACAATGAGAAATGAGAAATTACCCTATTGGGAATGACCACACCACAATCCCTTCTCCTCTATTCTCCTCCCAGGATCTCTGGTACGCACACACACGCATATGCCTGGCACGAGTTTCAAGCCTCCAGGTCCAGGACTCGAACCACAGTCATTCATGCGGGAATCCAGCGACATAGCCACTATGCCATCTGCTGGCCCCCAAAAGCAGATAATTTTAAAAAGGAAAACGACAATGACAAAGATGAGCATTAATAAAAAATCTGGACAATGGATTCACACGTGGAAGTATTCTGACCCCCTATCTAGTAAGTAACTGCCACATTATCACAGAACGCACACGCGCACCTGCTGGAAACATCAGGCATCTTACTGCACAAGTCACTGCTGGGCATTTCCAGTAAAGGCTGTCGACCACGGGGAAGACGTGGGGTCTCTGCCCAGTCCTGAGAGACACTGAGTAGGAACACGGCGCCAGCCAAGTAAAGGGAAAGAAGGCCTCACAGGCTGTTAGTCTGCAGCTCAGTGCCAGGCAAAACCCCAGACCGTAACTGCTGGGGACGGACAGTGGGAAATGGGTGGGCCCCAGTGGCTTTCACGGTCGGCATCTGCACGAGAGCCTGGTCCTGCGGCGGCGTGCAGGCCCGACCGAGGGAGCGTCTGCAAGGGGAAACGCGCTAGGCTGGTGACCCTGCCCGGGCTGGGGAGTGAGAATTTCAGCCAGACAAGGAAAGGAAATAACCGAGGTCAGTTTGTAAGAGTTGACCATGATGCTGTTAAAGAGTTTGGAAGAGGGACCAGCAGTTAGCGTAATGGCTATGTCACTGGACTCCCATGTAGTCAACCGCAGTTCACGTCCCGGACCCGGTGGCTTAAAACTCACACCGGGCATGTGTGCGTGCATGCCCAAGATCCCGAGAGGGGAACGGAGGAAAAGGGATTGCGGCGTGGCCATCCCCGCTGGGGGGTGATTTCTCGCTTTCCGTCTCTCTGTCTCTCTGTCTGTCTGGCAAGCGCACGTGCCCTATGGCAAAAACCTCTCCGAAAAAAAAAAAAGAGTTTGGAAGAAAACCGCCAAATAAACAGACGTAGCCGCAGGTAGTTAAAATACAATTGATGAGCATATGTTTACAGCTGTAATTATAACTTGGGTTCTTTAAATGCAAGTTCAAAGAAAAAGTGACCTGTGGGGTAATTATCTACAGTAACCAGGAATTGCTATAAAATGAAAGTACTAAGTGATAAATTAACAGTAAGTTAGAGGACAAATAAATTATAATATTCAAAATGGAGTGCAAGTTCACCCCTAATGAGCTCCCCAAAAAAAACAGATTCCCTCACTAACACTAATGGGCGTGTTCAAGACTTGCTGGGATGGCAGAGTTTTAATGAGCGAGTATTATTTTAAGAAACCTGCTCAGCTGCTCACAAAATAAATCCTATTCACCATCAACGGCTTTCCTATGCACGAGGAAACATGAGAGGAGACCCTTTACTGTAGCCACCAGAGGCTGCCCACAGAGGCACGTGCACACACACCCTGACGCTATGGAAAATCTCGTCCTTTGTGAAAATCACACCAATGAGAGAAAGGTTTGAGTTGGTGTGCATCCATGTTAATTCTTCCCCGCATATTTTCACTGAATGCTAATCCAACCTAAACCCACACGTGACTGCTTTTAAAGGAGGAATTGAGACAACCGGGAAAAAAGAAAGCTTTAAATTCATCTAAAAAAATTAAGAGAATAATCAAAAAACATCCTGGAACAGAAAAATAATGAGAAGGCTACAATTTAGCAATAACAACAACAAATCCAAGGAAAAACTCAGCAAAGGGCTTGAACAGACATTTCTCCAAAGACATACAAACGGCCACAGGCCTGTGCGAAGATACCGGACATCTCGAGGCCTTAGGAACAAAGGACTCAAAACCGTGAGGCGGGTGATGGATGACAGACGGCGCAGCAGGAACGAGACACCGCGAGGCCGCCCCGGGCGAAGGTTCCCGGTCTCATCCAGAGCGCTCCCCGAGCACACAGGGCAAGCGCGTGTCCATGCTCTGAGGCTGCTGAGGACTGCGGTCTGAAGACCCTGTTGGGGGTGCCTGCCTCTCTCTCTCTCTCTCTCTCTGTCTTTTTTGCTGGGGGAAAAAATAAATGATTAATTTTAAAAAATAATTTTAAAAAAGGGAAAATACAATTGAACAGAAAGTATTAAAAAATTGTTTAAATGTTAAAAAGAATGTGAAAAACTGGAAACATAGTATTTTTGCAGGTAAGAGTATAAAATGTTGCAACCACTGTGGAAAATGGCATGGTAGGCCCCCAAAAAATGTATGATTCAGCAACTCCATGTCGCGTAGACACAGAAGTGCAGGCAGGAACGTGAGCAGCTAGCCGCACTTTCACCTTCGTGGCGGCATTACTCACGATTCCAAGTGTAGAAGCAACCCAGTGTCTACAGGCAAGTGAGTAACAGCCAGTGGTACATACCTACGAGAGAATGGGATCTGGCCTTAAAAAGGGCCAGCAGATGGCAAGATGACTAAGTCACTGGACTCCCAGATGGACAACTGTGGTTTGAGCCCCAGAACCCCCAGCAGCTAAAAAATAATGCTGGATTGGGTTGGCAGTTGGTGTGGTTGGGGCACTAGACTCCACATGACCGACTGTGGTTTCGGCCCCAGACTTGGCAACTAGCTTTCTCTTTCTCTCTCTCAGTCAAATTGAAGAATAATAATGAATTAAATTAAATTTAAAAATAGGGAACCAGCAGTTGGCGTAATGGCTATGTCACTGGACTCCCACGTAGTCGACCGCGGTTCCCGTCCCGGACCCGGTGGCTTAAAACTCACGCCGGGCGCATGTGCGTACGTGCCCAAGATCCCGAGAGGAGAATGGAGGAGAAGGGATTGCGGTGTGACCATCCCCCCTGGGGGGTGATTTCTCGCTTTCTGTCTCTCTGTCTCTCTCTGTCTGTCTGGCGAGCGCACGCGCCCTATAGCGAAAAACTCTCAAAAAAAAAAAAAAGAGAAGACACTAAGTGAAACAAACCAGTCACAAAGGGCAGATACTTCATTATTCCCCCTTTAGAATTCATAGAATACAAAAGCAGAACGGTGATTGCTACAGGCTGGGAGGAAGGTGGAACTGGGAATTTGTATTTAATGAATTTCAGTTGGGAAAGACTAAGTCCTGGAGACAGATGGTGGTAATGGTTGTACAACGTTAATATGCTTAATTAATGCCAGGGACCTATACATTAAAAAAAGTAATCTATATATTTAGAGAGTTGTTTTTGTTTTGTTTTGTTTTTTTCCCTTGGGCCAGAGGCCACATGGGGTCACAGAGAGAAACAGAGAGAGAGGGAGTGAGAGCAAGAGAGCACCCCCCATGGGGCGTGGTCATGCCATAGCCCTCTCTCCCATCTCTTCACCCCATCAGCACTCCGGTGTGCACGCACACACACAGCATGTTTTGCAAGCCACCAGGCCTGGGATAACAGCTACATAGCTGGCCACATGTGATCTGCCTCCCTGACCCACCAGGCCACAGGGCCAGCATTACACTTTATATACTTTAAAAAATTATTTTTGTAGTTCATGATAGTATGCGAACAAACAAGAGTGAGGAACAGATAAACACCCTCCACAGGGTCTGGTCATCCCACAACCCCCTCCCTCCAATCCCCCAGCCCATCACAGCTTGGGCACTCGCTCATCACACGCTCAGGGTGCTCGTAGGCTGACAGAGTGCAGGATTCAAACACGCTCACCCTGTGGGATTGGCTTCTCCTGTGTAACTCATCATGACCAGAAGCTGATCCTTTTACGTAATCTTTTAAAAGTTTTAAAAAAATGAGGAGAAACTTATGCAACTAGTTGGAATATTACAAAATGTTCAGTCTATTACTGGCATAAATTGCACTGACAGGTTAATAAACGAGGGTATAAATCTCAGAAATGTAAAAATTCAGGCTAGGACAAGAGAGATGCCTTAAATAAGTAAATCCTATTTATTGGCAGCATTACAATATTAAAGGAGCCAGACCAGATGGCATAATGGTTAAGGGAGCTGGAGCCCACGTGGCCAGCCACTGTCTGAATCCCATCACCAGTTGCTCGAAAAACATGTCGGGCGTGTGTGTGGCCGAAAACCTAACAGGGCAGAGAGACAGAGAAGGGACTGCATATGATCACACCCCATTGGCGGTGCCTTCGCCTTCTCTCTGCCTGGTGACTGCACATGCCCTTGGACAATTTAACACAAATAGATAATAAAATATGAAAAAAAGAATACATTTGAATCAAACAAATGAAAACATCAGAAGCAGTATGGCATAGTGGTCAGGGGTTGGTGATCCAGAGTCAGCCGATCTGTGACTCCAGCCCCATCACACCCTGGCTGTCAGCAGGTCAGTCAACCTCTGTGGGCTTCTGTTCCTTGTGGTAAGAATGGGAGGGGCTTGTAGTGGCATTTACTTCATGGGTTTTCATGGAAGTTAAATGAGTTTATGCTTTTTTTCAGAGAGATTTTTTTGGTTACCAGAGAGACAGAAAGAGAAAGAGAGACAGAAAGCAAGAAATCACCCACAGGGGGAGGCCATGCCTCAATTGCTTCTCCTCTATTCTCTTCTTGGGATCCTAGGCACGCATGCACAAGCGCCCGGCATGAGTTTAAGCCGCCAGATCTGTGACTGACTACACTATCTGCTGGTCCCAATGAGTTTATGATTTTGAAAAGCTTACGACAGCAGCTGGCACACAGTACCATATAAATATTAGTGACTAGTTTTTGCTGTCTACCAATAAATTAAACATAAAGGTTTTAAAATGAAATAATAAAAACCAGTAATTAACTATACAGAGGGTTTTGTTATGCATAAAAACATAGGGAAAAGACAGGAAACAATATATTTGACAACATGAAAATAAAATTAAATCAGCTGGATGGTGGTGCAGGGGCTGGCCAAGCTAAGGGTGGACGGTCAAGACTCTGCTGGAGGGACCAGCAGAGGACGTACACAGCAGTTACATCACTGAACTCCCACATGGCCAACCACGGTTCAAGTCCCGGACTTTGCTTGAAAATCATGCCACGTGCCTGTGCATACATGCCCAAGATCCCAGGAGGAGAATGGAGGAGAGGGGATTGCAGTGTGGCCATCTCCCCTGAAGGATGATCTCCCACTTTCCCTTTCACTGTCTGTCTAGTCTGTATGTCCCTCTCCTGTGAGAACACATACTCTAAGGCAAAAACCACTTAAAAAAGAAAAAAGAAAAGACTGGGACCAGCAGATAGCATAATGGCTACATCGCTGGACTCCCATATAGTTAACCGCAATTCAAGTCCTGGACCTGGGACTTAAACTCACTCCGTGTGTGTGTGCGCGCGCACGCGCGCATGTGCGTGTATGTGCGTGCTCCAAGATCCCAAAAGAATGGAGAAGGGATTACGGCATGGCTATCCCCCCCGGTGGGTGATTTCTTGCTTTCCATCTCTCTGGCAAGCGTACCGCACCCTATAACAAAAAACTCTCAAAAAAAAAAAAAAGCCGACTCTGTTGGAGGTTCTGTATCTCTGTTTCAGGAAAGAAATAAACTTTTTAAAAATTTTAAAAGACACCATATTGGGACCAGCAGTTGGCGCAATGGCTATGTCGCTGGACTCTCATGTAGTCAACCGCGGTTTGAGTCCCGGACCCGGTAGCTTAAACTCACGCCGGGTGCGTGTGCGTGCGTGCCCAAGATCCCAAGAGAATGGAGGAGAAGGGATTGCGGCATGGCCATCCCCCTGGGTTGGGGGCTTGATTTCTCGCTTTCTGTCTCTCTGTTTCTCTCTGTCTTTCTGGCGAGCACATGTGCCCTATAGTAAAAACCTCTCCAAAAAAAGAGAGAAATGCATAAGGAACCGAGGTACAAATATATCCTGTCGGGGGTTGCGTCTGCCCACCCCTCTCTGGAGGATAAGCACCCTTTGGTAACCAACAACAACCAAGAATCCTGTGCCCTAAAATGTAAGCAAGCTGCTCTAAAGAAAAGCGTAAATAAAGAGTCGTTACAATTTTTATTAAATGTAACCTTCCAGAACCAGCTGATAGCTTAGTGGTTAGGCTGCTGGACTCCTTATGGTCGACAATAGTTTGAGTCCTGGATCTGTGGCTTCAAAATCACATGGGGCATGTGTGCATGAATGTCCAAGATCCCAGGAGAACGGAGGAGAAGGGATCGTGGCATGGTCATCCCTGGGAAGGGGGGATAATTTCGCGCTTTCCCACTCACTGTCTGTCTCTCTCTCTCCAGTGTGTGCTCATCCCCTAAGACACACACACACACACACACACACACACACGCACGCAAAACCCTCTAAAAAAAAGTAACCTTCCTATATCTAATGCCTTTCCTGATCACCCAACTGCCCTTCCCAACCCCCACGTCCACTGCTCACATCCTGTGGAAGTTAAAAGCCAAAGCCTTGCTTCCCAACCTTTCTCGACGTTGGGGCTGACCATGTGATCTGGCCTGTGCCGAGCAGCTGTGCAGAGAGGTGTCCTTGTGGGTAGGCTGCTGAGTTAGAGTCCTCCTCCCTGGCAGCACAGAGGGGCATGTCAGGCGAGAGACGCACCCTCAGAGGCTGTCCTTCGGGGTGGCAGGAGGGTGTGGCACGTGGAACCCTTGGCGACCATTTTTAACTGAAATGCCAATGACAAAAGCAACAGGCTGAGGCGGCAGGATTAGAAGGACAGAAATAATGCTGCGGCTGGTTCCAAACCTTAGGTCCTGATAAGCACGCCAGCTCCAGGTTTAGGCCCGGCAGCCGGGCTGTCTGTCACCAGCCTTGAGCTGCGTTAGGCCCAGGCCCTCCAGCCAGCAGTACTCAGCGAAACTGACTCCTCTTCTCCCTGAAGGCATTCCTTACGAGGCTCCTCAGACACTGCTCCTGACTGACCTCCGTCCTACCCCCGGTCTTTTTCTGTGTGTCCTCCTTCGTGATTCCTCATCTCCTCGGAACTTACGCTTAGAAGAACCTACGAGGTACTTTAGAGCATTCCAGAGAGTACCCAGAGGCACCCTCTGACCTGTCCTCATTCCCCTGACATTCTCATCCAGTCTGGAGACTATTATCTACACGTTCCTGAATCCCAAATTTAGGTCCCTAGCTCGACACCTATGTACGTTAGACTTGGGCAAGGGGTCTTCACACGTGTTAATCAGCCAGTTCTGCAGCACAGTGGCTCAGCACAGCGAGGAGGAGAGCTGGATTGCACACGGCTGACCATGATTCAAATCCCAGTCCTGGCAGCTGAAAACCATGCCCAGTGTGGGCCAGCAGGTGGTGCAGAAGTTAAGGTGGCTTGATCCCACATGGCCAACTGAAGCCCTGGACCCAGCAGTTGGAAAGTCATGTGGGTGCCTGTTGAGTGCCCGCTCAAAATCCCAAGAGGAGGGACCAGCAGTTAGCACAATGGCTATGTTGCTGGACTCCCATGTAGTCGACTGCGGTTCGAATCCCAGATCTGATGGCTTAAACTCACGCCGGGCGTGTGTGCGTGTGTGCCCCAGATCCCGAGAGGCGAATGGAGAAGGGATTGTGGCGTGGCTATCCCTCCCCCCCCCCCCCGGGAGGGGTGATTTCTCACTTTATGCCTCTATGTCTCTCTCTGTTTTTCTGGCGAGCGCACACTCCCTATAGCAAAAACCTCTCCAAAAAAAGAAAAAGAAATCCCAAGAGGAAAATGGAGTAGAAAGGATTGCAGCGTGGCTATCCCCTCTGGCCTCACTTTCCCTTTCCCTCTCTCTCTCTGTCTCTGGTGACTTCACACACCCTACAGCAAAACAAAAAGCAAACACACGAAAACACCAGGCAGATATGCATGCATACCCAGCATCTGAAAGAAAACCAAAAAAAAAAAAAAAAAAAAAAAAAGGAGGAGTGGATTATGGTGTGGTCAAGCCCCAGTGTGTGTATGTGTGGGGAGAGAGGATTTCTCTTTTTTTTCTATCTTGCTCACATGCAGGCTCATGCCCTCTGGCATTAAAAAAAAAAAAAAAAAAAGTGCATATTATGAAAAAACTATGCATGGATTTCAAATTATTTTTGCACCAAAATAAACACATACTTTTTATTACATTTTCCACGAACTTTTGGAAATCTTCTCACGTATCCAACTTTCTATTCAACATCTTCTCAAATCTACTGTTCATAACGACAGAGTATCTCTATAAATGAGTCCACCCCCAACATCTGTGTCTTCCTTTTCCACCTCAGTTAATGGCAAGAGCACCCTTTCATTACTCACACTCAGTGCTCGTTCACGGTCACCCCGGACCCCTCTCTCACCCAACGCTAAGAAACCCAGTTGGCGTGATCCTGGACAGTGGTCTGCTGTAGTGACCACGCCCCAATACCACAGGTGTGGTCAGAGAAACCAGCCTCCTGCACGATCACAGCATGAACTCCTCACTGGTGTCCCGGTCCCGCCTTCACCTGGATCCAATCTACTCCTAACACAGACATCCGGGGTGAGCCTGTAACAAAGTCACTTGGTTTAAAAGCCAGAGAGTGTGTGATTGTCAAGACACCACGTGACCCAGCTTTCATCACCTCTCAAACCTCGCCTCCCACTCCCTCCTCCCTAGCACATTCCGGGCTACTCCTAGGGCATGTCGGCCCAGGTCCTCTTGCTGCTGTCTCTCACTGAAATTATCTTCATCCAGACATCCATATGACGGGCTAGTTCAGGGCTTCACTCAAAAGCCACCTTCCCTGGTGACGCTAACTGAAATTCTCTCTGTCTCTCACGCACACCCTTCAACGTTCCCCAGCCCTCTTCTCTGCTCGAGTATTCCATCTCTCCTTAGCACACACCATTACCAAACACGCTGCGCTTGTGTTCATGGACAGCCTGGCTCCCGGACCGCAGGGTGGCTGTGAGAAGGGCCGTGCTTTGTCGTCACTGCTGTCCTACAGGACTCTGATACGTCAACCTATACTCACTCAGTAACTCGCTGAGTGCCAAACATGTACCAATTAAAATGAGATGCCGTTTTGCACATTCCCCAAACCACGCACATTTGGAAAGAGTATTAGAAATGTTAAAATACCGGCGAGGGTTTCAGGAAACACTGACATGCACAGAGCAGGAGCACGGACTTTGATGACATCACTGAAGGGCAACATAGCAACGTCTGGGAAAAGCCTTAAAAATGTTCACAAGATAGGACCAGCAGTTAGCGTAATGGCAATGTCTCTGGACTCCCATGTAGTCGACCATGGTTCATGTCCCGGACCCGGTGGCTTAAACTCACACAAGGTGCATGTGCATGCATGCCCAAGATCCTGAGAGGAGAATGGAGGAGAAGGGATTGCGGCGTGGCCATCCCCCCTGGGGGGAGATGTCTCACTTTCTGTCTCTCTGTCTCTATAGGAATGTAGCTGAGGCACTGACCTGTCCACTTTGTGTGTTTCCATATGAAGCTCTTCAGTGTAGAGTTACTATACTAGGAAAATCTAGAAACAACATCAACGCCCAGAAAGCCAAAAGAAATGAATCACAGCACATTTGGCTAAAATATTGGTCACAGAAAGCCGTGTTATCCAAATGAATTTAAGGGGACCAGCAGATGGCGTAATGGTTACACACCTGGATTCTCACACAGTCGATCACAGTTCAAGTCCTGGACCCAGTGGCTTAAGATTCATGCCGGATGCATGTGCGTACATGTCCAAGATCCTGAGGGGAGAATAGAGCAGGGACTGTAGCATGGCCATCCTCCCCAACCCTGGGGGGGGGGGGGATTTCTCACTTTCTGTCTCTCTGTCTCTCCAGTGAGTACATGCGCCCTGTAGCAAAAGTCTCACTCTTAAAAAAAATTAAGAATCTGTGCAAATAAGCAGCATACCGTCTAAATGGAAAAGAAAACTCAATCAGCTAGTAAAGTGCCTCCTGACTGTTAGGTGTGAGATTTCTAACAGTCTAACATGTCCCCATTAAACATACGCCGGCAAGTGCCTGAAAATATGTGAAAAGAAATGAACTGAACTTAAAAGCTATTTGGTGGTGGTGAGTATAAAGGTGATGTTTTTCCCCTTCTCACTCTCATTTAAAATGCTGTACTTCTTTTATTAATTGCCAGATGGCATGTGCACTCCCTAGAGTGACAGAGAAAGAGAAAGAGAACTAGAGAGAGAGAGGGCTGACGAAGACAGCACCCCCACTGGGTCGTGATAACACTGCAACCCCCTCTCTTCCATTCTCCATCCTGCTGGGAGTTGGGGCACGCGTGCACACATGACAGGCATGGTTTCCAAGCTGCATGGGCGGTAATTCAAATTACATAGCTGGTCAAGTCAATCCAGGCCCCTAACCACTAGGCCACAGGGCCGTCCCTAAAATGCTATACTTCTAAAACAGCCTACTAGGAAGGGGACAGTGGAAGCTTGACAAACTACCCGAATGTCTGGCCAAATCCAAGATACAACAGGAAGTGGAATAAGTTTTTTTTTGCTTCCAATGATGCCTTCATGTTTCTTGACCCTGAAAGATATGTCCCGACTTCTCTGTTAGCGGCCAGCACTCCAATCCGCGTCCAGGCGGCCTCCCGTCTCTGCCATCAGTACTGTCCTCAGTATTTACGTTCTATACCCCGAACCCTCATTTTCTAGTCTTTTTCCTAGTACCCCAGCCAAGTCCTAGAAAACCCAAGTCACAGAAAAACATATACCCTTCCAATTTTTATGTCTGGGATCTCGACAGGCAAAAATTACAGTAGAAAACACCAACACTAAGCCAACACTGGCCATATGTAGGTAAGACAATTTCCTGTATTATAGGAACAAACAATTTAAGGAAACTTTGGTTTTTATAACCATGCCCTTTCTTGAAATCTTACAGCTATTTTTGTTTACTATCATAAGGGCTGGAGGAGAGAAGGGCTTGTCCTCTTCTCGTTTGACTGTTGACACCCTGAAGGCAAATCCACCTCTTACTCATCCCACAATTCCTCCACGTCTGGCACGTGATGCACGTAGTACACACTCTTGACCTACTGTTCAGTGAACGCGTTGTCTTCTAGAACACAGAATTTCGGAACACGCTACTTTTCATACTTTGGAAACGGATGCTAGTGTTCTTCATTCCCGAGCCGGCCAAAGCAATATTGCACTCACGGGCTTTAAGACCATGTGTACTCATTGGCCCTTGCCTGGGTCAGGGGTAAGCTCACATGACAGTCACAGCAGTAGAGGTGAGTCACGGCAAAGACACGGTGAGTATGAAGAATGGTCATTTGACCGAGAAACAAGAACGGCCCACACAGCAAGGTCCTCATAACCACGGGCAGCGTGGTGTTCCCGGTGGTAGTGCCCGTCCTGTCTCTGCACGTCTGTGGGCAAGATGTCTGCTGCTTCAGATGAGGATCAAACAGAAATAACTTTCTCAGTCGTGGGTCTGGGAACGCATGTCTTCCACCCAAAGGAACACAAAAATCCATTGTGTCGGGACCAGCAGTTAGCGTAATGGCTATGTCGCTGGACTCCCATGTAGTCGACCGCGGTTCGCGTCCCAGACCCAGTGGCTTAAACTCACGCTGGGCGCGTGTGCATGTGTGCCCAAGATCCCAAGAGGAGAATGGAGGAGAAGGGGTTGCAGCGTGGCCATCCCCCCTGGGGGGTGATTTCTGGCTTTCTGTCTCTCTGTCTCTGTCTGTCTGGCGAGCGCACGTACCCTATAGCAAAAACCTCTCAAAAAAAAAAAAAAAAATCCATTGTGTCCTACAGCAGACTCAGACGTGCTACCTCTGAGAGGTGCCACACCCTTCCAGGGCCACCGTCCAGAGGTCGGATAAGGGGCTTCCCGTGTTCATTGGCAAATGTGTTCCCCTCCAGCCTTCATGCTGAGGACCCCTGGGTGCAGAGGAGGGCACCCGGCAGCCCCCGGCTTGTTAGAAGCAGCCCTCCCCTGGGCAGACAGATCATGAAAACCTCAAAATCGAACACCATCTTAATTCCTTTTCTAAGGTTACAAAAAATCCACAGGTCAGTAAAATTTGCAAAAGCTCATCTGGAAGAAATCACCTAAAATCTCAAAGAAATGGGCCGGGAAAGGGGACGCTGCTCACCCATCATCGAGAGCTGCCGTTCTAAGGCGCCGCGCTCGCGTCCCGGGTTCGTCTGCAGCTGCGCACTCTGCGATCCCGTATTTCAAGAGTGCGTTGCCGTAGGCGGTACGTTCGGTTCTCCCATGGCCCAGTTCTCACGGTAATCTCCGGCACCATCTCTATCAGCTCTCTGACCAAAGGCGTCCTGAGGCTCTCCACTTCAACTGTCCGAAATCTCAAACACGCACACATCCCCTGGGGGTGCTTCCCAGTCTGGCCTCTTCGAAGGTAACACGCCTCGAACTAAACCCCTGATTCTCCTCCTGAAAAACCTCTTCGTATTATTCTGTCTCCTGTAGACCTTTTTTCCTTTATGGCCTCACCACTGACCCAGCCATCCAAGTTAGAAATCTGCAGAGACGACCGGGATGATTTATCACTAAATAGAGCTGCCCAGACACTCATTCTACAAAATGCCTTCAATACGGGCTCTACTTTTTTTTAAGTTTACTTATTTTATTTATTTATTTTGGAAAGGTTTTTGCTGTAGGGTGCATGAGCTTACCAGAAAGAGAGACAGAGGTGATTTCTCACAAGAAATCACCCCCCGGGGGGATGGCCACGCCGCAATCCCTTCTCCTCCATTCTCCTCTCGGGATCTTGGGCACGCAAGTACACGCGCCTGACGTGAGTTTAAGTCACCGGGTCCGGGACTCGAACCACATAGGAGTCCAGCGACATAGCCATTACGCCATCTGCTGGTCCTCTAAGTTTACTTATTTTTATTCATGCGAGAGAACATGCACTAGTGAGAAAGAGAGAGAGAGAAAAGAGAGACAGACAGGCAGCTCTGGCAGAGTCTCATCACACTGCAGTGCCCTCTGTAGTCCTCCGCATCAGGGCTTGGCAGCACACATATTAACACCCAGTGTTTTCAGGTCAGCTCGGGATCCAAACCCGGGGCAGACTATGTGGCCTCCAGCTCTGCAGCTCTGTACTGCCACCAACTGCACCACCAGGCTGGGTCTGCGCTCTGTTTTAGCCCCCAAACCCTGTAAGACGTACAAGCTTGTGTCTCAGAGTGTTATCATACAATGACCTGCCTCGCCTTCCTTGAGTCAGACCCAACACGCATTTTGCTGGAGGCAAGCTGACCCTGCCTCATGGTTCCCCAAGCACACCTTGCCCTTTCAAAGTCTGCGTCTGCACCCCCGGGAATGGCAGCGGCTCCCCTGACGGCCAACCCCGACGGGCACACGTTGAGGCCGTTGCAACGTCAGCGGTCTTCTCCAGACTCCCCGCAGGCCGGCCGGGGCTTTCCCATTTACTGTGGACACTTGGAGCTGCAGGCAAGTCTCCACTCAACTCAAGCAAACAACATATCTAAACAGCTCTTGTGTAACAGCCACACCTTGCTGAGCACTGGAAATACAAAAATAACTGAGACCTGGACTCCGTCCCTAGGGATCGCACAGTCTGGCAAGAGACAGACGTGTACGAAAATAACTGTCACAACACCGCACAGTAAATGTCAGTATCAGGGGCCAGGCCTGAGCAGCGACCTGAATGACGTCTGCACCGCACGACTTTACTCCGACAGCTTTACCCCACCAGTGAGCTCCTCAAACGGGCATATTTGCTCACGTCTTTTTTTTTTCTTTTTTTGAGAGGTTTTTGCTATCAGACGCCTGGGCTCGCCAGAAAGACAAAGAGAGACAGAAAGCGAGAAATCATCCCCCGGCCACGCCGCAATCCCTTCTCCTCCATTCTCCTCTCAGGATGTTGGGCACGCACGCACACGCGCCCAGCATGAATTTAAGTCACCGGATCCAGTACTCGAACCGCAGTCAACTACATGGGAGTCCAGAGATGTAGCCATTATGCCATCTGTTGGTCCTGCTCATGTCTTATTCTCTCACCCCAGGGGACTGCCCAACACAGAGTAGGGACTTTGAACATTTCCTGACTGGATAGAGCAGAGCCTGCACTGGGCCTGCATACTTCATGAGTCGCTCAGGGATCTACTCCAGGATGATGGTGAAATGCAAACTGTGTGAAATACCTGGGCAAGACCAGGAGCTCACTGTAACAGCCTCAGTGAGGACAAAAGGGACGATACTGTCCCCCTAGTGCCCAAGGCCTTCTCCCCTCCTCCTCCCCCCTCCCCTCTCTAGAGCCCGCCACTGAGCTGACACTGCCTCACTTCAGGTCTCCACACCGGTCCCTCTGCCCCGAGAGTCCTTCCACCAGACATCCAAACATTTCTCCCTCCTCTGCCTCAGGGGTTTGCTCAAGTGTCGCCGTCCACATGAGGCCTTTCTTGACCGGCCTATCTCTCACCGCTTTATGTTTCTCCTCGGCACTCACCATCGGCGTATGATTAAATGTTTTACTTACGCCATTTGTTTGGGGACGCCCCATATGAGGACCCAAGCTCCCCGGAAGCAGGACTGTGTCTCTTCTGTTCCCTACATTCCCAGCCCTGAGAACACTGGCCAGCGCACACACGCACGCACTAGGTACTCACACACATACCCATCCCTACTGCGCGCAGATGAAGCACCGGGGTCAACAGCGCAGACACGGACCAGGCTGCCGACCCACTTCCAGTCTCCAACAATCAACTCTGTGACGTGGGGCAAGACACTTGGTCTTTTACAACCTCAACTTCCTAATGAAGAACGGGGATACTCGTGGTATCCGTGCAACATGAGCTGTGAGAATTAAATGGGATCGCACACTTGTGAGAGTGTAGCACACCCTCGGCACTGCAGACATGTTAGCTACTGTTAGTATTTCTGTGGAAGGTAATCCTGAGACAGTCTTTAAAATGTATTTTTTTCTGAGATTTTTGCTATCAGGCATGTGCATTCGCCGAGAGACAGAGAGCCAGAAAGTGAGAAATTACTCCCCAGGGAGGAAGGCCACACCCAATCCTTTTCCCCTTATTCTCCTCTCAGGATTTTGGGCATGAGTTTCAAGCCACCTGCTCCAGGACTCGAACCAGTCAACCACATGGGAGTCCAGCAATGTAACCATTATGCCATCTGCTTGTCCCTGAAATGTATTTTAATGACATACTAATATGTATTAGCAACACATTCTAGCTACCTTTTAGAAGAAATTAGGTGATAATTTTTTTAAATAATTTTATGGGAGCATATAAAGTATGTAAGTATGTGAAAAAACTTCCCATAATTTTGTTTACTCCCTCTCTCAAATACTCACCAAGGAAAGGCAGTGGCGTAGTAGTTAAGGCAGTTGAATTACACATGGGCAACTACACAGTTCAATTCTCAAAACCAGCAGCTTAAAAAACATGCCAGGCACATGTGCCCAAACTCTCAGGAACAGAATGGAGGACAAGGGATTGTCGGCTCACCATTCCCCCTGGTGGCTGCTTTCTCGTTCTCTCTCTCTCTCTGTTGAGTGCATATGTCCTACAGTAAAAAATATTTTAAAAAAAGAAAGGGCTAAAATGATGTAAAAGTAATTTGAAAGTTATTTCAATTCACTTTAACACTAAATATATGAACGCATCGGTTACAGAAACCAAGAAGGAAAGAACTTAGCCAGGAAGCAGAGAGTTCTCTAATCGGCAAGTCATCACGAGTTTCGGATGAGCTACCGTCTTGAAAGGAATTTACTTTATTAACCTACAATAAACTGGATTAAAGCAGAGGTTTGCCTTTTTGAAATGTGATTTCTCTTTCTCTAGGAAAGAAAAGTACAGTCTGTCTCTTTAATGCGGCCTCTCTTCACAGGACTGGCCCCAGAACATTCTTTGCTCCAGGGCCTTTTCCACACCCCTCCCACAACCACTGTGCTACTGTGTGGTTGTTGCGTAAACTCACTCGCATTTCCCTCTTAGGCAGGTTAAAGCATCAACAGATCCTCTGTAGTCCTTTTTTTAATTTCCCCCCATAGGGTGCATATGCTCGCCAGAGACACAAGAGAGGGAAAGTGAGAAATCACCCCCCAGGAGAGACGGTCACACCACAGTCCCTCGTCTTCCTCTATTCTCTCAGGACTCGGGGCAGGCACACACATGCACCCTGTGTGCTCTTCAAGCCACTGGGTCTGGGACTCAAACCGTGGTCGGCTTTGTGGGGCCAGCACCTTAACCACTATGCCGCCTCTGGCCCCCGGTAGGCCTTCCGCAATCCCACCTGGTCACTGTGAGAGCGAGTGCATGTGTGACGGAGGACCGTGAGCACTGGGGCTCCACAACCTGGTAAGCACTCGTGCGGCCTAGAAGACAGGGACAGGCAGTCCCAGAAGAGGCCCGAACTGATCGCCAAGGCTCTCCTGAGCAGTGACTTACTGAGCAGCATTGTTTTCCTTTCTTTTAAAAAAAAAATGTATGATTTATTTTCATCCCATCATTGCAGCATCATTACTTTTCAATAGCCATATAAAATTATTTGCATCACAGTAAATTAATAGGGTGTTAGGCCAAGGGTCTAAAAGGACAAGTACCAGTTTCTGAACCACCCAACTGAATACAGGAGTGCTGACATTCTCAAACTCGTGGTTATACTGAGTGATTCTTTACACCAGCCTCCTGAGGGGTAAGAGCAGACTCCAGCCAGAGCCCATCTGCCAGGATGAACCCCACTTCCTGCCTACACAACCTTGGATAAGTCATTTAACTTCTCGCTGGCAGTTTCCTCATCTCTAAAAGAAGATAGGCCTTGCCAAGTTTGTGTGAGGATTAAATGAATTCATAAGCAAAATGATTAAAACAGCCTGGAACATGGTACGCATTTAACAGTGTGATGTGCTGTCATTGGCATCACAATTATTATTAGGAATAATATTCATCACAATCTCATCTTAATTAATTGAGTGTATTAAAAAAAAATAGGCATCCCAGGGACCAGCAGTTAGCGTAATGGCTATGTCGCTGGACTCCCACGTAGTCGACCGCGGTTCGAGTTCCGGACCCGGTGGCTTAAACTCACGCCGGACGTGTGTGCGTGCGTGCCCAAGATCCCAGGAGGAGAATGAAGGAGAAGGGATTGCGACGTGGCCATCGCCCCTGGGGGGTGATTTCTCGCTTTCTATCTCTCTGTCTCTCTCTGTCTGTCTGGCGAGCGCACGTGCCCTATAGCAAAAACCTCTTCAAAAAAAGAAAAAAAAAAATAGGCATCCCAAATCAGTAAGGGTGTTTTGGATTTGTCTATTAGAACACCCTATCTGGTTTCTTAAACATACCCACATTTAGATGAGTAAAAGGGAAAAGCGCCTTTGGATTTAATAACAATTCTCATGCTCATTTTAAAGCTTCGAGAAAGTGGTTTTTTCAAGTCTGGGTCTGGTTTTCTTCTTAGTTTTCTGAAAGGATTTATTGAAAATAAATGATTTACCCTACCCTGGCTGGAACATCCCCACTGCTTACCTTTCAGGGGAGACGCTTTGTGTGAGTACAGGGGACGGCCATGCGGTTTCAATTTCTATGCACAAACGCCTCATTGTGGGCTAAGTGGCAACAGACTCTCAATGTTCTCAGAGCACCGTGTTTTTGCTCCTTGGGTTTTCCATTCTACTTTTAACTCTGTGGTGATTAAGTTTCCTGCCCCCTGCGACAAGTACCTCTCAGTGTGTTCTAAGTATCCATGCAAGTTAGTGGCTATCGATATTTTAAAAAACATAATATAGTACATTTTTACAAAACCCCTTCTTCCATTCATATACCTCTTCCTGGGTTGACTCCCCCAAAACTGCCTAACCTTGACACTAGGCCTGAGTCTAAATAAACAACCCTTAAACCACATGTGTGTGTGTGTTACAGGCTTCTCACACTAACTTCCCTAAACACAATAGGAAAATAAAACCTGAAAATATTCGATTGTAGTGAAGTAAAAAAAAAATCTTCTGGGACACGGTTGGTTTTGTTAGTTTCCATAAAATGTTCTCACTCTAAAGGCATTTTTCCCCCCAGACCATTCGACAATAGTCTCCATTTTTATAGACGAACTCACTTCCAAAGCGATCCAGCTTGCCTTTCATGTGCTCAAGGCTGTACCTGCGAGAACAGGGGGTGTTCCCTGTGGTGTGACGGGAATAGCTGGCAGGCTTTTTGTCCTAGTTTCTGTGCAACAGGACTGATTTTCCATTTCCTGCTTTGAGTTGCAACACAAAGGTATCTGTACCTTGGCCAGATTTTATTAAGTCGCTTAACAGCTACCCTTGAAGCTCTCAGACTTCATCGGCCAAATGTGACTTCAAAACCACAAATCTAAAACATCAGCCAGCATAAATAAAACTTTGTATGAGCAAAGTTGAACTTTTTAGTCATCCTCACATCCTGCGAATTTACAATACATCTTTCAATAAAATCCAAAGAAAAAATTAATCTCTTCACTTGGAGTGGGAGTGCATTATATTGAATCTACTACACAATGCTTAAGAATTAACTAACCATTTGCAAGAGACATTAGAATGAAATGACTCATCTTTATAACAACTACCCAAGTGTATATTCACGCGTGCATCTTTCTGTGCGGCTTGTGAGCTGGTTTCAACATCGCGTATCTTTCCCCAAGTGGCCTCTGCTCTGCTCAAAGGGCTGTGTTCTTCCACTGTCCCTGCACAGGACTCGGGCCCATAAAAGGCGAAATATTTTAGTGACAGAATCTGTGAGTCCTCTAACCAAAACTGTGTCTCTGCTTTCTGACAAGCCTAAGTGTACATTCAAGTAATTCATAAACTCCTGCAAACACCATTGAGCTGTTGTATTCTTACCAGAACTGGACACACGCCTGATCCTCTGGGGAGATAAGACTCGATCCGAATTGAGATTTCTACTATCGCTGTTCCGCCTCAAACAGGAAACAGAAGGCCCTACTTTGCCTTTCGGGCCAGGTGTTTTCCTCAAACTGCAGGAGTCAGGCTTGGATATACTCCTACCTGAGGTAGTGGAAGTTTTGGAAGCAGAACCCTGTGGAAACAGTTAAGATTTTAGTTCAGATCATACCTCTCCCAGACTGCGGCGTCAGCTCTGTGAAAGAAACCATTTGGGTCTAAGTGGCTACACCCATTAAGCTGGCTTTTCCTGGCAGGCTTTGGATCCCGCTGGCTACTCCCTCTCGGAGCCCTGCTCTCTGCCCTTAAATGCTAGCCTTCACGTGGCCCTGCTTTCCGGCCCTACCACGAACTCTCCCTATGGAGACTGTGTCTGCTCTTTGAACCGCCATGTAGACATGGTGCAGGCAGATGCAGGCTGTCCAGACCCCTCACTTCTCCCCGCCCCTCTTCATTCGGCTCCCACCGGCAACACTCCTTAACAGTGACCCCAGTCATTGCTACTGTTCTTTTTTTTTTTTTTTTTTTTGGAGAGGTTTTTTCGCTATAGGGCGCGTGCGCTCGCCAGACAGACAGAGAGAGACATAGAGACAGAAAGCGAGAAATCACCCCCCAGGGGGGATGGTCACGCCGCAATCCCTTCTCCTCCATTCTCCTCTCGGGATCTTGGGCACGCATGCACACGCTCCCGGCGTGAGTTGTAAGCCACCGGGTCCGAGACGCGAACCGCGGTCGACTACGTGGGAGTCCAGCGACATAGCCATTACACTAACTGCTGGTTCCCATTGATACTGTTCTTTAGGGACATACTACTGCTCTGGTGCCATGCAAAATATCATCCCAATTTCTAAATACACGTATCAACTCATTTAATCCTCATAATAGCCTAGGAGGTAGATGTTTTTATCATCTCTTTTTTTAAATTATCCCCCACGGGAAATGGTCACACCACAATCCCTTCACCTCCACCTCTCCCTCCGTAGGGACTTTGGCCATGCACGTACATGCACCTGATGTTTTGGGAGTCAAGAAGTCTGGGACCTGAACCACACAGCAGGCCATGTGGAATCCGGCTCCCTTAGCCAACAGGCCATGGGCTGGCCCCATACCTCATTTTTAAGAAGAAAATTAAACTTACTGAGGGTCAGCAGGTGATGTGGAGGTTAAAGTGCTAGACTCCCACATGGCTGACCATGGTTTGCGTCCCTGACCTAGCAACTTGCTTGCTTTCTTGCTCTCTCTTTGGTGAGCACATATGCCCTGTGGCAAATATAATAATAATAATAATAATTCTTTTTTTAAAAAAGAAAATTAAACTGGGGGACCAGCAGTTAGCGTAATGGCTATGTCGCTGGACTCCCACGTAGTCAACCACGGTTCGCGTCCCGGACCCGGTGGCTTAAAACTCATGCCGGGCGCGTGGGCGTGCGTGCCCAAGATCCCGAGAGGAGAATGGAGGAGAAGGGATTGCGGCGTGACCATCCCCCCTGGGGGGTGATTTCTCGCTTTCTGTCTCTATGTCTCTCTCTGTCTGTCTGGTGAGCGCACGCGCCCTATGGCAGAAACCTCTCCAAAAAAAAGAAAAAAGAAAATTAAACTTATTTTTCCATGCATCTCAAAACTCATCTTTTCCCATATTCACCACAACATAACCAGGCACCCAACTCAGTAAAAGCCATTTCTGGGTGCTTTCCTATCCTACCTCCATAACCTCTCTTCTAGCCCCCCTCAGCAATGTCAGCATCCTCCTCACCAGGACTAAGAAAATCATGTCCTGAGGATCTTTCTGGTCTCACAGGCTTCTAATTCATCCTCCGCTCCCCTGCTTGGGCAGTCTCTCCGAAATTCAAACGAGGTTCGACAGCTTCCCCCTGCCTCCCGGAGAAGGTCAACTCTTCTTATTGGGCTCCCCGAGCCCTGTTGGACACGGCAGCCCCTGCGGCCCTCCTCACCTTCTTCCTCACCTCACGTCAAGGTTCTGTGCTCCGGCTCCTGGCGGAACCAGTCCCTGGAGCTCCCTGAGACGGTATCCTCCCAATTCTCATCTTTGCACCTGCTTTTGCCTCCACCCAGAATACCTGCATTTCTGTTTGGGCTAGTGACTAACATGACATCTCCCCAAGAAGCCATCTTTGCACCCTCCCATGGCCACCATCCTGCTCCCCTCCTATGCCTGCACCCTCCCCATAGCCATGATCCTGTCCCCTCCTATGCCTGCACCCTCCCCATGGCCTCCATCCTGTCCCCCTCCTATGCCTACACTGCCTGCACCTTCCCCATGGCCATGATCCTGTCCCCCTCCTATGCCAACACTGCCTGCACCCTCCCCATGGCCTCCATCGTGTCCCCTCCTATGCCTGCACCCTCCCCATAGCCACCATCCTGTCCCCTCCTATGCCTGCACCCTCCCATGGCCACCATCCTGTCCCCTCCTATGCCTGCACCCTCCCCATGGCCTCCATCGTGTCCCCTCCTATGCCTGCACCCTCCCCATGGCCACCATCCTGTTCCCCTCCTATGCCTGTACCCTCCCCATGGCCTCCATCGTGTCCCCTCCTATGCCTGCACCCTCCCCATGGCCACCATCCTGTTCCCCTCCTATGCCTGTACCCTCCCCATGGCCTCCATCCTGTCCCTCCTATGCCTGCACTGCCAACTCGGTTCTGAGCACACTCTGGTTTACTGCTGCCCGCCGCACCCACCAGCACACCTGCCCACCAGCTGTCTTTCCTTTCTACATGCTAACAACCAGCACAGTAATACAACACATAGTAGGCCCCCAATCAACGCTCCATTCTACATGCGGTCTTCCTCAAATTACCCCCCAACGCCCAGGTACGACAGTACTGCCCTTGTGCATAAAGAAAACTTGAGCCTCACGGAGCCTAAGAAGCTTGACCCAGGTTCCTTTCCACCGAACGCTGGAGGGACAGATTGAAACTACTCCAAAATCCATTTTCATGACCTCGATGCTGCATACTCCCTATAAACCCTTTCCTCTTTTGTCAATAAGTCATCAATGATCATTTCCAGTAGAGATACCTGAAGCCCTGCCTCCATGGTAGTTGGATTCACACCCGAGACGATTTCAACACTAACTTAATAGACCAGTCTCCCAAGGAAACAGCTGAAGGTCATGTTTGGGGCAGAACAACACAGAAGGCCGAGCAAAGCAGCCGATCAATAGCACAGAAACTAACAGATCTTCTCTTGTTCTTAAGTCGCTACATCAACCTTCCAGAGAAAACCGTTTAAATAGTAAAGCAGAAAGGTGCATCTTCAACAAATGGCTTCTTTTGCTTTTCAGAGTTAACACGTTATAAAATTATGAAACTATAATGTACAGGCAGGGGGGAGGGGTGGGGACCTTCAAGAAGTTCACGGGGAAAGGTGCACTATGAAAAACACCTCCACATGGATGTTACCTTTTTACACCAAAATAAACTTGCATTAACTTTCTGAAGTCCTCCTGTATATAGCAAAAGGGCCAGAATGCGGGTCAGGGGACCTGAGCTTGAACTGCAGTTTTACTACTTGCCAGCTGTGATTATTATTATTATTATTATTATTTTAATTAGCTTTAGGGACATACACTTAGTGGGGGGGGGGTCAGGAGAGGGGAGAAAGAGAGAAAGCATCCCCCAGGGGTATGGCCATGTCAGTCCCACCACCACCGTCCTCGGGATTTGAGGCATACACAAGTGCCTGGCAAGCCTCTCAAGACTCCAGGTCTGGATTCAAACCGCATTGTCGGCCATGTAGGATCCAGCCATCCTAACCACGCCGCCACCAGCCAGCCCCAGCTTCGTGAGTCCTAAGTAACCTTCCTGAGACATTGAAACATAGGCAACAAAGGCCAGCCCCACAGCCTGAAGGGGCTTGGCTGCATGACCGACAGCTTAAAACCAGGCTAGGCATGTTTGTGCACATTGCACATGCCCCGAATCCTGACGGAACAGAGATGGAGAAGGGACAGTGGCATGGCCCTGCCCCACGGTGGGGTGCTCTCTCCCCCCTCTGGCACACTCCTTCTACTGATTAAAATTATATATATGTGTGTGTGTGTGTGTGTGTGTATATATATATATATATATATATATATATATATATATATATATATTGAGAGAGAGAGAGAGGGAGAATCATTGCTCCATTGTTACTGGGAAGAGTAAATGACAACAGCTTTAGATAATTGCCCACTCCCTTTATCTAACGTGATCACAAGTACACAACCTCCACAATGGGTAGCTAGTTACTTTACACCCTTTATCAAATTAAAGTCAAATCCCTTCTTCCAAGTAAGCACATTTCTAAAATTTCAGGTCAACCTTGATCACCGAACAGCTATGAAGCTGCAGACAGCCTACGGATTCAGTCACTCCGAGGCCTACCCTGGCTGAAGACCAGCGGAGCACGCCGAACATGAGCTCTCTCTAGGGCCACGGAGCCTGGGCAGGCAGAGCCTTCGGGTCCAGCTGGCTCGGCGGATGATGTCGGGGTTGGAGTAGACGGCACAGCAAACGTCCCTCCTCTCCGCTGGCTACTGTAGGTGGGCCTGTGGGCTGCGCCGGCCTACTCAGCCTCTCTTCGCCCACTGTCCCCCACACATGGGGAGAGGCGTAAGAGGGCGCCGTGCTGACCCCGGGACTGTGGGAAGCACGGATTCTCGCCAGCTGCTGTGGCGCAGGGATAACGCACGTGTCCACTGATCTGGATGTGACTACGGACAGCCACAGGTCTGAGTCTCGGGTTAGGCTGAAATCGTCGCAGGGCACACACGGGCTCCCCAAATCCTGACAGGCAGCGTGACGAGACCTGTCAAGGGCGCCTCGCTCTCCTTTCCCTCCCTGTTGTGCTCTCACAGGGGCTGTCAGTGGGGGCGTGGGGAGTTCCTTACCCCAGCTGGTGAGTCCAAGGGCCAAGACTTTGGGACAGCGCTTTAGGACTTTTGAAGTGTTTTGTATCTAATCATAAAACCTAACCGTAGGACTCCGAAGAGGAAACTCGATTTTTTTTAAGCATGCACTGGGGGCTGCTTCAGCCTGATGACTGTATTATCTTACTTCGATATCACGTAATTAGCCTGAAAGAAGGCCATTGTTCTGCACGTAAGAAATATAAGCCTAAGACTAAAAGCTCACATTGGAAAACCTTTGGTTTCAAAATTAGACAACTAATATTTAAGATAAAGTTTTAAAACTTTATACTACTTTTTCTGGAGTTTGTGGGGTGTCGTACAATAAAAATCTCCCATAAATCAAAGAGAAATATAATTTTTAATTTGCCAGAGAGCACGTGAGCAGAGAGAAAAAAACAAGAGAGCACCCACCCCAGGGAGGATGGCCAAGCCACAATGCCATCTCCCCCATTGCTCCCTCTCCTGGGATTTTGGGCACATATGCCCCAGGTGCTTTTCAACCTCCAGATCTGGGACTCGAACCTCTCTGTTAGGCACATGGGACCCAGTCACTTTAACCAACATGCCACTGGCTGGCCCTAAATTTCTTATCTCTAGGTATATCTATAAACACTAAGAATATTTATTACGATAAAGGGGTTATTGCAATTTAATTGAGCAAAATATTAAAATGATACATGATCCAAAATGAGTTTCCTAAGCTTGACTTCCAGGAAACAAAGTGTGACTCCTTCTACCATCCGGGAGTGTGTGGAAGCCTCCTACACGTAGAACCTCTAGAAGACCAACCCGTGGCACCAGTTGGTGGCGTAGTGGTTGTCCAGGTGCTGGACTCCCACGTGGCCATCCACTGAGTCTCAGACCTGTCAGCTTGAAGGTCACGTTGGGTGTGTGTGCATACATACATGCCTAAGATCCCAAGAGGCGAAGGGACTGTGGTGTGGCCACCACCCCCTGGGGGGTGAGTTCTCACTTTCTCTCTAGTGAGCATAGGCACAATATAGCAAAAACATTTTTAAAGGGGGGGGGGGGGCAAAGATGTGGGAGGCTGTGACCCAAGCCATTTATTTACTTACTTATTTACTTACTTACTTACTTTTAGGGAGAGGTTTTTGCTATTAGGGCTTGTTTGCTCACCAGACAGAGAAATAGAAAGCAAGAAATCACTCTCCAGGGGCATGGCCATGTCACAATCCCTTCTCCCCCATTTTTCCTCTTGAAATTGTGGGCACACATGCACATGCGTCCAGTATGAGTTTTAAGCCACTGTGTCTAAGACTCAAACCACGATCGACTATGTGGAGTCCAGCAATGGACCCGTTATGCCATCTGCTGGTTCCCAAGGCCACTCTTTAATTTTTAATTTAAACACAGTCTTGCTTGGGTCGGCCCAGTTGCTTAGCTGTGGAGGCGGCTGGATCCCACACGCTGACTGCGCAGTTCAAGCTCTGGACCAGCTGCTGGAGGAACAGGCGCGGGCGTGTGTGCCCGAGTCCCAACGTGGCTGGGGCGGAGGAGAGGGGACTGCAGTGTGATCACCCCCTGTGGGGGCACTCTACCCTCCCTCTCTGTTGAGGACGCCTGCCCTCTCACATAACAGCAGCAGAGAAGACAGGGCCGTGCCATGCCATGGTCCCGCCTGTCTCCGCACCACCAGGACGGGACAATGGGCACACTTCCTACCCTGGCTGTCAGTATGGGTGCTCACCAGGGCTAGGCCCCGAGGCTATAGCTTCTGGCTATCCACAAGGTGTCCAGAACAGTGGGAGCACAGAGCTCCGAGACCAAAGGTGTGTGTGCCCCCAACGAAACACCATTCCATTTTGGCAAGAGGTGTGCTAACACGTACGAGCCACAGAACAGTGACTCCAGAAGTGAACCACATGGACAGCGCAGGTGAAGAAAGGCAATTCACACCCAGAGATAGCGGCATGGAACGCGCTGAACTCCACAGCAACCTTCCTGCAAAGGCCACTGGACACGGAATCCACGTGACGATGTCTCTCCCCCCAGGATTTAAACTAGAGAAAAATAAATTTAAAAAGTGAATTTGGGGGCCAGCTGGTGGTATGGTGAAGGTAGACGAATCCTACATGGGCAGCTGTGAGGTTCAAGTCGGCTGGCACGTGTGCACACATGCCCAAAATCCCAACAGAGAATGGAGAAGGGTGCAGCGAGGCCATCTCTCCTGGGGGAGGTATCTCAGTCCTCCATCCCGTCTCTCTCTGGCTAGTGCATGTGCCCTATAGCAAAAACAACCCAAAAAATGGTGTATTCATACTCTTGTAATCTTGTTAAATGACTTAAAAACTTACTGCCGTAAATGGAGTTGCTATATCCTTTAAAACATGGAGGACACTGAACATTTTCTGAGTACAAGGAAGTCAGAGAGCTACATGGAATAGCGATTATAGAGGTTATAGAGGTTACAAAAACATGGGAGTTAGGGCCAGCAGGTGGTATGGTGGTTAAGGGCACTGGACTCCCACATGGCTGACCATGGTTCGAGTCCCACGCCTGGTGGCTTGCTGTCTCACTTTCCCTCTCTCTGTCTCCCTCTGGTGAGTGTATGTGCCCTATGACAAATTAAAAAATAATAATAGTAATAGTAGCAAACAAATTAAATAAATAAGTCTTTTTTAAAAAAGACATTAAGAGTTTTAAAGTGAGTATCTTAATACAAGGCCTTATCGTGGGAGCTATGTTAAGTTTTGGGGACAGTGGGACACTGACCATCCTCCTCATTACACTGAAAACAAATGATAAAAGCTTAACGGGATCTCTTGGAGCACCTCGTGACAGTATGCGCACATTCAAACTGCGGTACCTTGGTCGGGAAACCTAGGAGTAAATGGGAACCGGAAATCATTTGAATGGAGGTGATACTGACGGTATTTGGCGGCCCATTTGGGCAGGCCAGGATGAGACGCGCTAGGATTTGGGACTGGAGAAAGCACTCCAGGAGGTACCCGTGACTGGGAGTAATGTGTAAGTTAATACCACAGAGAACAATGCCACGTGATCCCACCTCAGGAACGCAACCCTGGGCACATGAGGGCCAGGAGCAGTGCTGTGGTGGGTGGCTCTCCTTCACGTCATTGATCTAGTAAAGGTATCTTTTTTTTTTTTTGTAGAGGTTTTTCGCTATAGGGCGCGTGCGCTCGCCAGACAGAGAGAGAGAGACATAGAGACAGAAAGGGAGAAATCACCCCCCAGGGGGGATGGTCACGCCGCAATCCCTTCTCCTCCATTCTCCTCTCGGGATCTTGGGCACGCACGCACACGCGCCCAGCGTGAGTTTTAAGCCACTGGGTCCAGGACGTGAACCGCGGTCAACTACTTGGGAGTCCAGCGACATAGCCATTACGCTAACTGCTGGTTCCCGAGTAAAGGTATCTTATCATATTGCAAAGGAATGTAAGCAGGGCTCCAGAATATCTCAATCTCTTGAGGATGTGCTGAAACAAAAACTAGAGCTATAGCAAAAAAGAAAAAAAAATCAGAGCTAATGGACGGTCATTAGTTTAGTACGTGCTGTGGTATATATTCTTCCAAACAAAAACCAAAACATCTCCACACTGACTCAGCTCAAGAGTATCAGGCCAGGACCAGCCGGTAGTGTGGTGGTGAAGGCAGCTGGATCCCACATGGTCATCTGTGAGTTCAAGTCCCAGACCTGCACATGTGTGTGCACATGCCCCAAATCCCGAGAGAAGAATGGAGAAGGGATTGTGGCAAGGCTATCTCCTCTAGGGGTCATTTCTCACTTTCTTTCTGTGTGTTTGTTTGTGTGTGTGTATGTGTGTGTGTGTGTGTATACATGTATGCATGTGCCCAGCAACCACAGGTGCCCTATGGCAAAAGTTAAAAAAATATATATAAAGAATATTGAGCCAGCCAGTGGCGTGGTGGTTAAGGTGGCTGGTTCCCAAGTGGCTGGCTGCAAAGTTCAAGTTTCAGATCCAGCGACTTAAACACACTGAGTGGTGTGTGCCCAAAATCCCAAAAGAAGGAAAGGAAGAGACAGGAGACACCCTCCTATGGAGGGTGCTTTCTCACTGTCTATCTCTCCCACTCACTCACCAGCAAGCATACATACTCCAGCAAAACAAGTTTTATAAACACTATAAAAAAAACAACAAAGAGACCAGAGTTAGCGTAATGGCTATGTTGCTAGACTCCCACGTGGTTCAAGTCCCGGATCCGGTGGCTTAAGCTCATGCCAGGCGCATGTGCGTGCGTGCCCAAGATCCTAAGAGGAGAATGGAGAAGAGATTGCGGCATGGCCATCCCCCCGGGGAGTGATTTCTCGCTTTCTGTCTCTCTGTCTCTCTCTGTCTGGCAAGTGCACGCACCCTATAACAAAAACCTCTCCAAAAATAAATAAATAAAATCAGTCTCCCCTAAAGACTCCCCAAGAAGCTGCAGTTCCCCGCTGTGTAGCCCCCATGCAGCCTGAGGTCATTCTAGACCCGCTCCTCAGCGCTCGGCCCCAGTGCGTTTCATTTCTGCCAACGTGAACCCTGCACAGACAGGCTGTGGGGGTCACATCTGCCTCTCTCCCTGGCACCTAGCTCCACCCCTGGCCCAGAAGACAGGCACTCAAGGACGGGGCGTATGGGGCTGAAAATACACGGAGTTCCCACTGCCAGAAACAGGGCTGAGGACAAGTGTGTGACACCGGGATAGCCTGTGGGACGTCTCTCAAACTCCGAAAACTCACGGCTTCATACTGTTGCAAAAACCATCTCTGAACTGCCTATGCATTCTTACCTCGTAAAGGGGGAACCTAACCCTCCTCCATGTGACAGGTGTTATGGAAACACACTGCCTTTTCGCTAGACGCACACACACAAATTTTAAATACCAAGAATCAATACACTAGGGCTCTGAGACTTCAGTCGTTCCCTAGTCCAATCCTTTCACCTTCGGGTCTTCCAATTTACTTGCCCAAAGTCACCTTAGCTGCTCAGAGGCAGAATCCAGAACACGCCTGTTCGAGAGAGCTCTGCTTCCCAGAGCTGCTTCGGCAAGAGCCCTGGGTTATTTTTAAGCTGACGTGTTTACTCACGCTGCCTAACCATTTCTTCAGTCTGATCCAAGGCATTTTAAAGTGTATAAACAAACACGTTCACCTCCAGAAACATAAAATATGATTTGATTATATCAGGTACTTAACCTCAAGTAACTAATTATACTAAAATATTAAGATATCCTGTTCTTTTAGCATATCATGAAAAGGAACATGGGTACTGAAATTGAGGCATGTTTTGATACACATAGTGGTTCTCCTGAGCCCTATTAACACTCTACTGTGTCCTGACAAATGAAGAATCAACACCCAAAACAACCTGCAGGCCTCTTTCTGCAACACCATTGATAAGCAGTAGATAGTTCCTTGCTACGACACCCCAGTTTTTCCATACCCTGAAGCATGCAAATAATTTTCACTTACCAAAAACAGAGAACCATATTCAAAAGTCTCATTCATAATTTCCTTTTTCGGCTCTTGTTTTTCCATAGGTGCTCCATTTTCTTTTTCATCCTTTTCAGGGCTAATCCTTTCGATGTTGGAAACATACGTCATTTCCAAACATTCGGCGCTTTCCATTTTAACAGGGAGGGTGCCTTTGATCTGAACAAGCGCAGCCACAGACCCGGCCTCACAGGCCGAATCAGCAGAACCTGCCTGGTCAACATCCTCCCGATTCGATTTCATGGCAGACGTTGTTCTTGGCGCCCGGTGCAGAGCATTTTTAGAATGAGTTGTGACATGCACAGCCTGGCTGGTAATGAGTTTATTCAACTGCTGCTTGTGCGTCTTGTTCATGAGGACTTCGGCTTTCGTGTCTGTGTTCAGGTCGGGTCTCAGTGTTCTGCTCAACACTGTCAACTGTCTGGAGGGGAACCCCGGGGACGGGGAAGAGGGGCCGGTCAGCTGAGGTTTGGGTGGGACCCTCGATGACGCGGACTCTTTGGATGGCAACACTGGCCGAGACATGACTTTAGCTTTGACGTTCTTAAAGTTTGGTCTTGGATAACTTATAATTTCAGTTTTCCTAACTTTGCTGCCTACAGAGGTATTTGCTTTGGTGGTCGATTTTCCTAGGCTGGGTTTAGAGGTACTCGCAGGTGTCCCCTTGGAGTCCGGTAAACTGTTAAGCTCTCGAGGGCTCTTCCCCACTTTCTGACATCTCTCTGTCCTTCGGATGGGTGAGACAGAAAAGCTGGCAGTCGTGTGTTCTAGGACTGGGGTGGACACTAGGACTGTGTTCTCTGCACTAATGAGCATGTCGTTTGTGTCCCACGTCAGTTCCAACGGTGAGACCACCGTCTGTCCCGGCGGGCTGCTTACTATCAACTCTATGGTACGGTCTTGGATTCCCGAATCCTTGTCGGTAGAGGCGACTGGAGTGTCTTCAGTCACAGTGACATTATGCTCTGAGTTCAGCACTTGGGCTTTACTTTTATCAAAAGCTGGCACCAGAAAAGGGCATTCATCATCAAAAAGACAATTAGACCCTGTTTCTCTTCGATGTTGGCCCGTTTCCTTCCTCCCATATGCGCTCTGTGAATGTGTCTTACTATTCGGTTCATCTTTAGATAAACAAAAGGACTCTTGTAACACAGACCCCCTGGGGACTTCCACGCCATCAGAACCTGCTGTGAGAGCTGGTGTCTTTTTTTTCCCAACAAGTCTGTGCTGTGATCCATCTGTGTATTCGCCGGTGGCCTTCCCTGAAGAACGCTGACACCGATCTCCAGTATCTGGAACAACCACCTCGGTTTGCATGACCACATCGGAAAACGCAGTGTCACTCATCTCTGGGCCCTCTGACGGCGTGGCTTGAGCAGCTCCAAATCCCCCTCTGTCATAGCTAGTTTCTCTTAAATACGTCTTGTCAGAATGAGAAGATGCCCAGGTAGAATGGGATAAAGATGCATTTCCACTTCCCAGACTGGGTGGCTGCAGACTCTCGGTGGGAGACAAAGACTGACTCTCGTCCATGGCCTGGTGGGTTGTGAAGGTGCAGTTACCATCCTCTTTCATGTCAAATGTCTGGTTTAGTTCCAAGGCCGGAGGGCGGTCCGGACAGTTCAAATGGACGTTAGGCTTCCACGCGCAGGACAGAGTAAGCTCAGGGCTCTGGTCCTGGTCTGCTTCCAGGGAAGGACAGCTGCCCTGGAGGGACACAGGCCCCTCTGCATGAACGAGCCCCGGAGATGGACGTGTGGCACCCCCCGTGCACATCTAACGCCTGCTCACTAATGAAACCACCTGAAGACTTCCGGTGACCGAGTACTCCGACATGCTGATGGTTTAAGGAAATAGTCTCACCAGGCTCGGCAGCAGGTTCAGTTTCCAAATCGACCACCATGGCGTCTGGGCTGGCAGGATTCCAATCCCCGTAACTGGCTGAAGAGTTTGGTGTAGCTGGTGATTTTTGGTTGTATGCATATATATTTCCATTTTTATCTCTTTGAAATAAAGATGGCAGTTCATCTTCTTTCTTGTCATCTGAAGTATCATCATTCATCCTGAATGTTAACTTTAAACGTCTGCCATTTTATTTCTTCAATTCCATTCAAATGAGAGGAAAGGGAGAAAAAACAATCTTCTGTCTCCTAAGAGTTTCAGCCCAGTGGAAAGTTTTCCAGTCTAAGATGCTTCTGAGTTGAAATGATATGTTGTTCTCTGGAAGAAATAAAATGTATAACTCAAGTAAATATTATAAAAAGGAATAGACTTCCTTGATTTATTTTAATTGCTTCATTTTCACATTAAGAACCCACAGCTATCACTTTGGGTAATTAAGATATTAGCTGACCTACGACCCCCTTTGAAAAACACGCTCTTTTTATTTTGGGAATGGGGCCAATGGAGGATGCAGACACTGCTGAGTTGTCTCTGTGGCTGACTTCACAACTGGTAAGTCTCCTCCCTACCCCTGGGGTCTCTTGCTTGTCCTAAGAGACAAGTAAGTTACTTGTTTAATTAAAGGAAGTTAAATCTGGCAAGTTTTTCCTCTTATTGGGTGACAGAGCGACCATTCATCCTGGTTTGCCTAAAATAATCCCACTTTGTGTCTGCTGTCCAGCATAACTAGTACCCGTGTCCCTTTCATTCTCAGAAGGACCTCCCTACTGTTTCCAGGAGTCACGACCAGACAGACCATGCAGGCCCAGCAAAGAAGCTGAGATCGATGAAGAGTTAGGGAATTAGCATTTCTCCTCCTGTTCTCATTCTTGTCTTAAACAGACGCCACTTCCAAAACAAAGGAGGAAAAGTTGATTCTTAAAAAAGAAAGTGGTTCTGGGACCAGCAGTTAGCATAATGGCTATGTCGCTGGACTCCCATGTAGTCAACCGCGGTTCGCATCCTGGACCCGGTGGCTTAAAACTCATGCCAGGTGCGTGTGCGTCCGTGCCCAAGATCCCGAGAGGAGAACGGAGGAGAAGGGATTGCGGCGTGGCCATCCCCCCTGGGGGGTGATTTCTCGCTTTCTGTCTCTCTGTCTGTCTGGTGAGCGCACGCGCCCTATAGCAAAAACCTCTACAAAAAAAAAAAAAAAAAAAGAAAGTGGTTCTGGGACCAGCAGTCGGCACAATGGCTATATTGCTGGATTCCCATGTAGTTGACAGCAGTTCGAGTCCCAGACCCGGTGGCTTAAACTCACGCTGGGTGCGTGTGCGTGCATGCCCAAGATCCGGAGAGAAGAATGGAGGAGAAGGGATTGCGGCATGGCCATCCCCCCGGGGGGTGATTTCTCGCTTTCTATCTCTCTGTCTCTCTGTCTTTCTGGTGAGCGCACGTGCCCTATAGCAAAAACCTCTCCAAAAAAGAAAATGGTTCCGTTAGCTGGTCGTCCAAGTGGTAAGCAGCGAGCATTATCACGATGTTACAGGGAGAACTACGCTACGGACTGAATTGTGTCCCTCCAAAACTCAAATGTTGAAACCCTAAAGTGACTCTATTGGAGATCAGGCCTTTAAGGCGGTGATGATGGTTAAATGAAGCAGAGGCAGAGTACTGATCCGAGAGAACTGGTTCTCTCACAAGAAGAGACCACACAGACCTGTCCTATCGCAGTGGGGCAGTAAGAAGTAGTTATCATCCAGGCAGGAAGAGAGCGCTCTCCAAAAACCCACCTGACAGAACCTTGGTCTTAGACTCCCCAGCCTCCAGAACAGTTAGAAAACACATTTGTGCTGTTTAAGTCGCCCAGTCTATGAGACTTTGCTACGGTAGCCTGAACCAAGAAGCCATAAGACCTAGTCATTCTACTTCTAAATTTCTACTGAAGAGATATAAAAACACATGTCCACACAAAAATGTGTACACAAATGTACCAGGAGTCTTGGTACATTCATAATAGCCAAAAAGCTGAAACAATCAATTAGCATGTAGATAACAAAATGTAATGTACGCACAGAATATCCTTCTGCAATAGAAAAGAATACTAGATTGATAAATGGTACAACACGGATAAAGTCTTACAACTTGAAAAACACTGTATTAAATGAAAGAAGCCAGTCACAAGAAATCTACATATGATTTACATGAAATGTCCAGACGAGGCAAATCTGTCAAGATGAAGAACAGACTAGAGGTTCTCTCAGGGTGTGAAAGGTCGGGGGGTGGGGTGGAATGACAAACTGCTGCTAACTGAAAGATTATTTCTTTTAGAGATAATTAAAATGTTCTAAAATTACATTATGGTGATGGCTGAAAAATGGTGAAAATATTCTGAAAACTACAAATTACACACTTTAAGAAAACCTTTCGAATCCCCATAAAAGGTATTAAATCTAAGGATTTTTGCAAATAACTATTGAGTCATCGAAAAAATCGTGACTTTTTTTTTTAATGTTTTTCTATGCAAAAATGCATCATGACTTTTCCAGTGACCTACTAAAATCTCTTTACAGTGTTTGTCAAACTGCAGTGCTTAAGAAAGGCCCAAATGTCCGAGCTGGCCCACAGAGCAGTCACACAGACACGCATTCGGCAGTGTGCACCTTCTAATCTTAGGAGTCCACGTCCACCAGATGTCACAGTCCTGTTCTGAAGAAGTACAATAGCCACCGGGGGGTGGGAGGAAATGACACTGTGGGTGACCTACAAATTTCTGAATTCAGAGTGGATCTCACTTTCCTATTCTGCAACCTTCTCTCTGTATTCAAACTTGAGTGACCTGAACAAAACTCAGCGTAGGATCCAGGGGAGGGCGGGAGGGATGGGTGTCTGCACGGACAGCTCTGTGTTTCTGGCTGTACCCACAAAGCAGCATTTACGGGGCAAGGAAAGATGGCAGGGGTCATCTCGGCTGCCTGCACTTGGTGAGCACGCCCACGCCCACGCACACGAGGCTCAGTCCTAAAGTTGGGCAGCGTCAGTCACACACACCGACGGAAAGTGCAAATAGCCAACTCTTTAGCCATACAGCTCTACAGTTGAAGGAATTAGTTCAGAAATTGTTCATGGGGAACCAGCAGATGGCATAACGGTTACATCTCTGGACTTCCACATAGTCAACCACAGTTCAAGTCCCAGACCCAGCGGCTTAAAACTCATGCTGGACGCTTGTGTGTGTGTGTGTGTGTGTGTGTGCCCAAAATCCCAAGAGGAGAATGGAGGAGAGGGGACTGCGGCATGGCCATCCCCTGGGAGGTGATTTCTCACTTTCTGTCTCTCTCATGAGGGTGCATGCAGCCTACAGCAAAAATCAAAAACAAAAACAAATTCTCTTAAAAAAAAGAAATAGTTCATTGGCCATAATTTTAATAAAAGTATCTATGAAATATAAATAATAAAGTATCTATGAAATAACATTTTTAATCCTCTGGTATAAGATACGTTCCAGCTAGCGACCAACAGATGGCATAATGGTTATACGGCTGGACTCCCACGTAGTCGACCACAGTCTGAGTCCCAGATCTGGTAGCTTAAAACTCAAGCCAGGCACGCACGCATGTGTGACCAAAATCCCAAAAGGTAACTAGAAGAGAAGGGATTGTGGTGTGGCCATCCCCCTGCGGGGTGATTTCTCGCTTTTTCTCTTTGTCTCTGTCTCTCCAGTGAGTGCATGTGCCCTATAGCAAGAATCTCTTAAAAAAAAAAAAAAAAGATATGTCCAAGCTAAATGGTTAAATCAAGAAGTACACTTATTCATTTTTAGACTCACATGTGGAGTATAATTTCCAAGAGCACTAAACACGTCTACCTCCCTGCACCCCTGAAGGCCTGTGTCCAGTCAAGAGACTGCGGTGTGAGCCCGTCTGAGCTAAGCGCACCGCACACATGCCCACTTAGCGTAATCACACGTTATCTGTCTTCATTAGCAGTCATTTGCTTCCATTAGCAGACCTGTTATTACCTAAGCTCCTTCTTCCAAAGTACACAAGAAATAAATACGATCAAATAAACCTAGGGCTGGCCACACACAAGCAGGAGGGCGCCACTGCACGACGGCCGAGGTCTCGAGACCCACCTAAGCAGGCTGGGCAAGGTGGCCGGTACCCCAGGTCCTAGTCATTATTTCATGACTACTTATAACGTGATTTTACTTCCCACTTAAGTCATTATATGGCATGCCGGTTTAAAGTGTGAATGCACATAGTTATGATAGCTTCAAACCCTCTAATCCCTGCAGTCCCCTTCGAAGTTTTTACGAACCCACACGTACAGTAGTAGTGACTCTAGGCTCCAAAACCCAAAATAGTACTGATCTTCAACTTGCTTTAAATTAAAGAAAAAACCAGACATTAGCACTAACTCAGCTACAAATGATATTTTACTCTAAAGTAACAAATAAAGCAGTGAAGCTGGGTGCGATCACACAGGCCTTGCTGCGTGGGAAGACCTGTTGGAGATGCCTCCTACTCTCCCTTCCTCTCGCCCTCCCTTCTCAGAAGAAATAAGTCAACGAACTTAAAAAAAAAAAAGGGGGGGTGGGTGGGTTGAACAACACCACAAAAACCAACCCACCAGAGCTGGCCCCACGGCACAGGAGTAAAGTGCCGCTTGAGAGAAGCTGGATCCCACATGCCAGGGCAGCTGGACTCCCTGGGCTGGTCCGTCTGAAACACACAGGTGTGTGCCGGAGAGCCCAGGGTCCGAGGGGTAGAGGGCCGGAGGGAGGGGATCACAGCCTGACCAGATGCCCTGGAGAGTGCTCCTCTGTCTCTCACTCTCAGAGAGACCTCTCTCAGTATGCACACGTTTTATAATAAATACAAAATAATTTTTTTAAAACATCATCATCCCGGGACCAGCAGATAGCATAATGGTTACGTTGCTGGACTCCCACACAATCTACTGTGGTTCAAGTTTCACACCCGGCGGTTTAAAAATCACGCCGAGTGCATGGGCATGAGTGCCCAAGATCCCGAGAGGGGAATGGAGGAGAAGGGACTGTGTCGCAGCCATCTCCCCGGGGGGGGGGGGGGGGATTTCTCGCTTTCTGTTTCTCTCTCTCTGTCGCTCCAGTGAGCACACATACCTTGTAACATAAACCTCTCTTTTAAAAAAATCAGCAGCACATGTTATTAAAATAGATATACTAGGGCCGGCAGGTAGCATGGTGAGTAAGGGAGCTGGACTCCCATATGGCCAACTGCAGTTCAAATCCCAGACCTGGTGGCCTGTTTTCTCACTTTCCTTCTCTCTCTCTCGCTCTATCCCTCTCTAGTCAAATGGTCAAATTAAAATAAATAAATATATAAATAAATAAAATTAAGTAAAAGTAATTGTCTAAAAAAAAAGGTAAACTCATAAACCTCTACTTTCTGCTTAAGCCACCTGTACGTAGAGATGACAGCATGACTACAGAGGAGAGGGCAGGAGTGACAGTCACGACAGCGACGAGTCGAAGTGCGCTGGTCACAACACTCAGGCGATATCCCGGAGGCTGGCAACGGACGACCCAGACACTGACCCTTCGGCGATTCGATTATGGGGCAGCCAAGGACTGGCCCAGGAGGGGCTGCAGGGGCTCTGGGCCGTGACCATTCACGAACTGTTACAGAGAGCGGGGTTGGGGGTGGGGCCTGTGTTACTCACCAGCCCTCGAAGAGCACACAGATACTCGATCACAGATGATGTCGCCGTTCACGTGCCACCTCCCTTACTCTAAGCGTTTCTCACTGGTCCAGAACCCAGATCAAAAGGGCGGTTACTTACTGAACCTTCAGAGACCCTGATAAATATTACATTGTCTTGTCTCTTTTTAATTCCTAACTTAAATCTATGACTTCTACAAAGTTCCCTGTGTAAGGTTTACCATTTTAACTGTTTTTAAATGTACAGTTTGGGGACCAGCAGGTGGCATGGTGGTGAACAGCATTGGACTCCCACAAGACTGACTACGGTTTGAGACCTGGACCTGGCGGCTTGTTTCCTCACTTTCCCTCTCTCACTCTCTCTCTCTCTGTCCCCTCTCTGGTCAAATTAAAAAACAAGTAAATAAACATAAATGAAATAATTCTCAAATAAATAAGTAAACAGACGGTTCATCGGCCTTAAGTACATGCACATCGTTATACGATCATCATCATTCACCCCAGAACGTTTCATCTTTCCCAATTGAATCCCTGAGCTCATTAAACCAACCCGCCATTTCTCCTGGCCCCCAGGCCCTGAGAACACCATTCTACTGCACCACTGGGAAAGTCATGCCACACTTTCTTCATAGAAAAACAGAAAAATACGTCACGCCTTTCCCGATGACCTGATACCCGGTATCTATGAACGGCTGATCTGTAACCTCATATAAAAGGGACCATCCAGTCTCTGTCCTTTTGTGACTTAGCACAATCTCTTCAAGGGTCACTTAAGCTATGGCACACTGGTGTGAGCGTGCCCCCGAGCTCACGTGCTGGAATTTGGTGGCACTGTGAAGGTACTAAGAGAAAACTTAAGCGGACTAGGGGATCACGAGGCAGGCCTCTGGGAGGGAGGTGGGGAGGGCCCCATGAGGACTCCTGGGAGGATGACAAGGAAAGGGAGTGAAAGACACGTGGGCCCACCGCCTGCTCCGCCCTCCGCCGCAGTGTGATGCGAGGAGACCCTCACCAAATGCCAGCGCCAAGCTCTAGACGTCTCAGCTCCAGAACCAGAGGCTAAATAAACCTCTGTTATCTCTGACACCACCCAGACTGGATTCTGCTATCATCAACACAGCATACGAACACACAGCCCATGCCGAAATGTCCTTCCTCTTCACGGCTGAATAATACTGTCCTCTCTACATTCGACACTTCACCCGTCCACTCCTGCGTCAGCTCCAGGCTATCACAGACCATGCTGTGCCCACGGTGCACACGCACCTGCTCAAGTTCCCTCGTGCACTCCTGTGGGGCATGCACCCAGAGTGGAAGTGCTGGAACCACACCGACCTCCACAGCACGTGTGCATCTTACACTGCACAACACAGAGGTTCGTGGTTCGCGGTCTCCATACCAGCGCTCGTTACTGCTGAGGGCTTCCTTAATCCCGCTGTCTTACGGGCCGAGGGCACGTGTGAACACAGGAAACAGAACAAGAGAGGGAGCAGACCCATCCCAGGAGCTTCATCAGGCGGCAACTCTTTTTTCCCTCCATTTATCCATCCTACCAAGATCCTAGGCAGGCATATCCATTTATCCATCCTACCAAGATCCTAGGCAGGCATAGGGCGTGTTTTTCAAGACTCTGGGACCGGGGAACCAGCAGTTAGCGTAATGGCTATGTCGCTGGGCTCCCATGTAGTTGACCGCAGTTCGCGTCCTGGACCCGGTGGCTTATAACTCACGCCGGGCGCGTGTGCGTGCGTGCCCAAGATCCCGAGAGGAGAATGGAGGAAAAGGGATTGCAGCGTGACCATCCCCCCTGGGGGGGTGATTTCTCGCTTTCTGTCTCTATGTCTCTTTCTGTCTGTCTGGCGAGCGCACACGCTCTATAGCGAAAAACTCTCCAAAAAAAAAAAAAAAAAAAAGACTCTGGGACCGGGACCCACACCGTGGACTGCATCTGCAGCCACTCACTGCCTGGTGAGGGGCTGCCTGACGCCTTCTGTTTTCGGATCTCCGTGATGGTGTTCCTAGGAGCCAGGGAAGAGGGACCTCACTGTGGCTCTGGGCTGTTTCTCTGATGACGAGACATGCGGGACATCATTTCACATGTGTACTGGTCATTCGGACAACTTCTTGGGAAAATGTCTATTCAAG
Organism: Tupaia tana; assembly: GCA_026018925.1. Lineage (NCBI taxonomy): Eukaryota > Metazoa > Chordata > Mammalia > Scandentia > Tupaiidae > Tupaia > Tupaia tana. Next base: position 148,879,223 of record JAKSZU010000002.1, read on the forward strand.
TCCTTTGCCCATTTGTTAACTGATGTTGTTGCTGTTATTTTTCAGTTAGCCCAGTTTTTTTGTTGGTTTTGTAGGTTTTTGCCATAGGGTGCGTGCGCTCATGGAGGGAGAGAGACAGAGACAGAGAGGGAAGTCAGAAATCACCCCCAGGGGATGGTCTGCCAGTCCCTTCTCCATTCTCCTCTCGTGATTTTGGGCATGCATGCACACGCGCCTGGAGTGAGTGTAAGCCACTGGGCCCGGGACTTGAACCACGGTCAACTACATGGGAGTCCAGCAACATAACCATTACACCGACTGCTGGTCCCAGTTCGGACTTTCTGCCCTTCAGAACTGTGAGAGCTTACATTTCTGCTGTTTGAAGCCACCCAGCTAGTGAGTGGTGCTATGACAGCCCCAGGAAACCAGTTAACGCTTATCACAGAAGCGAGTGAATTCTTGGGGGTCCTTTATGAATCAGCTGTCTGGAATCCAGAACAGTTTTATCAGAAAGTATAAATACTCGTTACATTCTCCCACAGCCCAGGGGCAGTATTTCTACCCGTAAATGTACCATAACGGCTGGCTGGCAGCTTCGCCATTTCCACCAGAATTATGGAAAGCGGCCAGCACTGCACAGGGCCTCCGTCAGAACACAGAGCCTTGGCCGCAGAACAGACGTAACTTATGAAATATTTTTTTCTACCCTTTCTAGGGGGCACAATGGAGACAGGAACCATTCTTCCCCAACCACTCAGAGAGAGTCCTCTGTACTTTGCTGCCCAGGTGGTGAGAAGGTCGCTCACCTTGTCCCCCACTCACACCCGGCTCCAGATGGACAGCTGCTAACAAGATTAGCCTCACTCCAGATTACTCTCCCTATTTATAATGGCAGCGAGTTAAAATAGCCCTTCCTCTTGCGTAACTGTGGAGAATACATAATTGCAGGTTCAGATGCTGGTATAAATCCAAAAGGATCCTTACCTTGAGAGCAGCCGGAGCAGACGGCAACCAACCATTTAAAGGCTTAGCAATACTGGAAGCAACAGAGACTTAGTTTCTTATTTAAAATATTATTGTAGTTGGGAAACGTAAGCCCTGAAGGGGGTAAAGCTGTAGGCCTAAGCACTTGCTGTATTCCCCTCAGAACAGGCGTGGTCGGCCGCAATAATAAACCATGCCACTTCCATGATTGAATGTAACTGTCCAGGGAGCTTTGCTCATATTCCCGGTCACCCAGGTGCTTCATCTCGAAGAAAGCTTCCGTAAATGGAGTGAGCAGGTAGTATGGTGGTTAAGGCACTGGACTCCCATGGGTCCATCTGTTGTTCAAGTCCCAGACCTGATGGCTTGCTTTCTCCCTTTCCGTCCCTCTCTCTGTCTCTCTCTGGTTTGCACACATACCCTTAACAAAATTCAAAATAGTAAGTAAAATGAAATATCTCTTAAAAAAATAAAAAGCTTCAAAAATCATCAGACACTTGGAAAGGTCCTCAGAAAATCATGTACTCATCCTGCCTGTGTGTGTGTGTGTGTGTGTGTGTGTGTGTGTGTGTGTTATTGTAGCCAGGGGCTCACTGCATTCTAATCCACCCACCTCGGCCTCTTGAATTGCTGGGACTACACAGGCATGCACCACCACACTCAGCTTTTAGGGTGGGCTGCAAACAAAACCCAGATCTCCCACGTGGCTTCGGCAAACCAAGCAGCAGTGTGCGGCCATGCTCCACGGCTAGGCCCACAGACCTCTTCCTGCCTAGAAGTGGCAAGCCCTGTGCCACACCATACCACACAAAGCAGGCCAGAGGGCAACAGCCAGCCTTGGGGAGCCTGGGGGTGCAATCTTACCCCTGCCCAGGAGTGAAGAGCGGAAAACGGGTGTGCAGAACAGTAAGGTAGTAAAGGAAGAATTTATTTTTGCTCACAATTAATTATATAAGGGCCAGCAAGTGACACGGTAGTTAAGGCATTGGATTCTGACATGGCTGATCACAGTTCAAGTCCCAGACCTGGCAGCTTGAAAATCACACTGGGCATGTGTGTGTGCATGACCGAAATCCTGAGAGGAAAGTGGAGGAGAAGGGACTGCAGTGTGGCCGTCCCCCCGCTCCCACCCCATAGGCCATGTCTCACTTTCCCTCTCTCTCTCTAGCCAGTGGATGTACCCTATGGCAAAAACCAAGGCGGGGGGCGGGGGAATTAATTCTGTCAACATTCTGCATATAGCACACCATCCCGAATTAAGATCTTTACTAAATCTGCCACAAGTGACACTGACTCACCTGCCTAAAAGATTCTATTCAGCCAAGAACTTCGTCAGTGGTCCACAGCCTTCAGGTAAGAAGAGGGGGGAAGAGGAGAGCGAAGTGAAGGCTTCATTTGTCAGCAATATCTGACTTTTCTCAAAATGCGGTGTGGCTTTTACAACTCGTAACAGGCCGCCTGGTCACCTAACTCATGTCCTCTGCTTTCTGGCACACAGACAGACAGTGTTTTCCTACGCCTCTTGCAGGTAAATGTTATGTCCTTCAGTCAATAAAACGTTACGGACGTAACTGGCAACTCTTCCCCCTGTGACCTTAGCAGGATGACAAAGCCAGCCGAGGGAGGTGTTCGCTAGATGGCAGGGACACAGGATGGAAGCTGCCGGACCCCTGAACTGCTGCTCGAGGGTTCCTGTCCGCCAATCACAAATACGTGTTCTGGACCTCAGAGAGCGGGAGAGAAACCAGTACCGTGTTTGATCTGACCACGGGGGGCTTTGTTTGCAAGGGCGGGGGTGCATGGGGGTGATGGTGGGTTAAACCTGACTACTGTGACTACTTTCAAAGAAGGGGATAATAGTTATAGTGATGACCATCTTAGTCATCTTTTGTTTTGCCATAATAAAAGATGTTATAAATCAGCACGTGCTTAATGTGAAAAAAAAAAAAAAAAAAAAAAAACTAAAAATTCCTGGGGATGCATACAATCAAGGTAGCTGGTCCCATTTGACCTACGTGTCATGGATAATGTTGAGACATTCAAGCTCATAGATTCTAAAATAGCATAAAAATAAAAAGCGTTGGAACCAGCAGTTAGCGTAATGGCTATGTCGCTGGACTCCCACATAGTCGACCGCGGTTCGTGTCCCGGACCCGGTGGCTTAAAACTCACTCCAGGTGCGTGTGCGTGCGTGCCCAAGATCCCGAGAGGAGAATGGAGAAGGGATTGCGGCGTGACCATCCCCCCCCGGGGGGTGATTTCTCGCTTTCTGTCTCTATGTCTCTTTCTGTCTGTCTGGAGAGCACACGCGCCCTATAGCAAAAAACCTCTCAAAAAAAATTAAAAAATAAATAAATAAATAAATAAATAGCATTACTTGGGGCCAGCAGCTAGCGTGGTGGTTAAGGGCGCTGGACTCCCACATGGCCGATTGTGGTTCAAGTCCTGGATCTGGCGCTTGCTTTCTCACTTTCTCTCTCTCTCTGATCAAATTAAATAAAGAAACTTAAATAATTCTTTAAAAAAGAAAAAAACTGGGGGGGGGGCGGGCACTTTCTCTGTTCTAGTGTATTATGGAAGAAAAACTGGGCCGATCAAATAGTTTATAATAATGAATCCCTCGCACACGCAACAATCTCCGTGCTCTTTTTTTGTCTCTAAACCTCCCCAGATGAAGCCTTCACACATTAATGTAGCCGAGTGGCTGGCAAACTGAATCATGCAGGGCTTTACGGGGCGTACCGCCTGGGCTGCATTCATTCAGTGCCCCTGTTCAGCACGAGCGCGGCCCTACACAATACAGAAATGAGCAAGCAGGACGGTGCCCCAGCACTGTAAGGCACGGAACACGGGCAGCGGCCAGGCTGGGTCCTTGGACTGCAGTCTGAGGCCCTGAACCAGCCTGCTCTCCGAGGCAGCAGCTCCCTGTCTGTGCATTTCACCGCCGTGAGAATGCGGCCAGCCCTCGCACCAGCAGCTGCCACATCTGCAGATTCAAGCAACGGGACACTGAAAATGTTTGGGGGGGGGGGGGGGTTTGCACCTGTACTTATCATACACAGTTCTCTTCTTGTCATTATCCCCTGAACAATGAAGTATAGCAACTATTTACGTAACATTTACACTGTAAGTAATCTAGAGATGCTGTGAAGAATATGGATACGTGCAGGTTACATGCAGATAGCCATTTTATCTAAGGGGTTTAAGCAGAGCTTGATATCCACACGGGGTCCTGGAACCAGGCCCCCGTGACACTTAAGGACAACTGTGTATATATTTCCTTTTTTTCCCCAGTATACATTATATATTGGCTCGATCAAGGATATTACCCTACATGTTATCATCAACAAAAATTTTTCCATTTCTTTTTATTTTTTGGAGAGGTTTTTGCTATAGGGCACGTGTGCTTGCCAGACAGAGAGAGACAGAGAGATAGAAAGCGAGAAATCACCCACAATCCCTTCTCCTCCATTCTCTTCTTGGGATCTTGGGCATGCACGCACACACGCACCTGGTGTGAGTTTTAAGCCACTGGGTCCAGGACTCGAACCACGGTCAACTACATGGGAGTCCAGAGACAGCCATTACACCAACTGCTGGTCCCTATGTCTTGTTTCTTATATATTTTACTTTCTTTTTTCCCCCCTTGATCCCCTACCTCTCACCCTTTGCCAACTTCCCCCCTTCTCCCACACTGTCTCTGGAATGTACAGTTGTTTTCCATACTTTTTTTGGTTTCTTTTTTACGTTTTATTGATTCACTAAAAATATTAATTAAAGACTTTCTATATCAGGCACAGTTGATATATACATATCTATGCAGGTGTGTCTGACTTCAGGCATAAACCTCAGTGAGTAAAGTGAACATACTATAAAGTAGCACCTCGCTGGGGCTATATAGCTTATTGCAGTCATTAAGTAGGCATTAATAGGTATTTTTAACGCAATGCATTTTTTTAAATTCAAAAAGAGTTTTAGGTTTTTTTTTTTTTTTTTTTGAGAGGTTTTCACTAAAGGGCGCGTGCACTCGCCAGACAGACAGAGACATAGAGACAGAAAGCGAGAAATCACCCCCCGGGAGGATGGTCACGCCGCAATCCCTTCTCCTCCATTCTCCTCTCAGGATCTTGGGCACGCACGCATACGCACCCGGCATGAGTTTTAAGCCACCGGGTCAGGAACACAAACCGCAGTCGACTACGTGGGAGTCCAGCGACATAGCCATTACGCTAACTGCTGGTTCCCAAGAGTTTTAGTTTTAATAGATCAAAATCAAAAAATGCTATGAGAAATTTGCTTAAAACTTAAAGCCAGGAAAAAGGTTAAGATTCAGTTCAAATAGTAGGTAGATGGAACTATCAGTGGTTCAGGAGAAGACAAAAACTCTTAAATAAGGAAATCAAGGTGTTGAAAAAAATGAGTAATGTTTTAGTCTAGAGTAAAAAAAAAATCTATCTCATTAGTTCAGACTCACATAATTAATCTCTCTTCTATTGAATTTACAGCGTTAGTGTGGTCTAATCTTTCCATTTAAATTCTGGAATTAACATTCAACTCCAGACTTGTCCCTACCATTAGGCTGGTCATTCTCTTGGTCGTTTCTTGTACTCTTATTTCTGTGTCCAACTTTAGTGTTCCTGGCAAAGCGTTCCCTTCAGCACTTCTTGGAGTGTTGCTCTGGTGTTGGTAAATTCTTTCAGGTTTCGTTTAACTGAGAATGTTTTTGTCCTTTTTTTCCCATATGAAAGATAACCTTGCTGGGTATAGTATTCTTGGTTGAAATTGTTTTTCACTGAACATTTTGAATGTATTTTCCCTTTCTTTCCCTGCTTGCATCATTTCCAATGAGAGGTCTGACGTTAGCCTGATGGGATATCCTCTGAAAGTAACTTGACGTTTCTCTCTTGCCAATTTTAGTATCTTATCTCTGTCTGTGGTTTTGGTCAATCTAGCTATGATGTGCCTTAGGGAAGATCTTGGGTTGATTCTATGTGAGGTCCTTTATATTTCTTGGGTCTGGATATTTGAGTTCCTCACTAGGTTTAGAAAGTTGTCTTCCAAGATTTCATGGAAGAGATTATCAATACCCTTATTAGATTCTTCACTTTCTGGGATACCAATGACTCAGATGTTTGGGTGTTTAATGGAATCTAATATTACTCATATGTTATTCTCATTTTGGGGAGGTTATTTTCTCAGTCTTTTTGGTGAATTTTTCTAGGTCAGAGGTTCTATCTTCTACATCTGAGATTCAATCTTCTGCACGATCTAATCTGCTTTTGATATTTTCAAGGGAAGTTTTGGTTTCCTGTATTGCAGCCTTCATCTCTAACAATTCTGTTTCATTCTTTTTTTATGATGTGCGTCTCCTCTTTCAGATCATGCAAGAACTTCCTCACCTCCTGGAACTCGGTGTCTCTTTTCTCCTGCATCTTCTGGAATTCCTTGTCTCTATTCTCTGGCATCTCTGTTAGCTTTATCACCATGAATATTTAAAAATCTTTACCTGACATTTCCATGAGTTCCCTTGTATTCTTTGTGGAGGAAGAGGAGTTATTCTTTTCCTTTAGAGGAGAGATATTTTCTTGGTTTCTCATATTTCTTGTGCCTCTGCCGTGGATTCTAGTCATCTGATGGATTATGTTTCTTCGTATTTCTGGAGTTGAATCTGAGCAATCAGAGGAATGCAGAATGAGGTGACCTGCAGTCTGTAAACAGTACCATTTTTCTCCTTGCACAGCTGATTCAATGAGAATTGAGGATTAATCTAACTCTAAAGGTATTCAGTTATCGGCTACTGAGCCTGTCTTGAAAATCAGTGTAAGGAGGCTGAGTAGAAAAGTGAGAAACTGAAAAACAAAAGGAAAAGGAATAGAAAAGAAGAAGAAGAAGAAAAACAGCAACAAGACAAAAACAATAAGAAAAAGAGAAGAAAAACATTTTTTGTGAAAACTGCGTGGTGCACTCGAAGCCCAGAATGGGGCCGCTTGAAATTCAGATCTAGATGGCAGCTGACTGGCTTATCCTGTGGGGGCGGGTGGGAAGGGAAGAACTTGAAAGATAAAAGAGCAGCAGAGAGCTCAGTTTAAAAGTTAAAAAAATAAAATTAAAAATAGAGAGACGGGAAGAGCCAGAGAGAATAAGCAGGGTGCTCTAACTTGAGTCCTGGCTAGACTGGGAAGCAGCAGGTGAAGTCTGGGCAGAGGGTCTTTGGGGGCCGTACTCTCTGGACGGGGCCACGTGGAACTCCAATACACATGGCTGCTGACTGGCTTATCCTGGCTCCCGGCTAGACTGAGGAGCAGGAGGGTGAAGTCTAGGCACAGGGTCTTCAGAGGACAAAATACCTCTTGATTTCATTTTTATTTCTTGACGCTTTGAGAGAAGTTAACTCAGGACTGGAACAGTACAGTCTCAATTGTCTGGTTAAATTGATCACTGCTTATCTTCATGAAAACGCCCATTCACAACATCAGGTAACATAGGGTTCTGCGGTTATCCACTGTAAATATCAAAAATTGGCTCCTAATTTTCACAAATCTTTTACATCACTTATAGAAATTATCACCTGAAAAGGGGATACACTTACTAGTTTACCCTTATTTAAAAAAAGATAAATAAAAAATAACAGCCTAATTAGGGGCCGATGGCAGTACAGTGGTAAAAACATGAGGTTCTATGAGGCAGACCACGTGGGAAGGTTCAGGGCTTGTGTCCGGGATGTATGCAGGTGCCCAAGATCCCAGGCTGGCTGGGGCGGAGGGCCAGAAAGAGGCATCAAGACCCTGTTGGAATAACTGTCTCTCGTCTCTTCAAAGAAAGGAGCTTTTTATAAAAAAAGCTTACTTGTAATTTCAGAGCCATTATAAAAATAGTTGACAATAAATAGGAGCTATTTAGTGAATTTTTATCGGCGAGTTTAAATTCGGTATTAGCTGTCGGTAAAGCTGCAATGTGAAGACAAGAACAGAAACCTGGGAACGACTGGTACGGACGGCCCACAGGGTGCCACGTGCCAGCACGCCCAGCACATTGGTGGCCATCCGTGGTTAGACAGACCCCGGGAATGAGAAGTGTGTCATGCCAGCCCGTCTCGGAGGCCACCACAGGTCCCATCCCGCCATGAGGGCTGTCCCTGCTGTTCCAGCACTCCGAGCTCGTCAGCCGCCAGAGCTCTGCGACTCCGAGTCCCACAGCAGACACGGCAGGTGCTCACTCACGACTCCTCTCACCTCTTCGCAGAGACCAGCGTTTGCACAGGGACCCATCTCCACCACGTAATTCAGGAAGAGATGTCATCTCCTTAGGGGTCAATTCTGATTAATACCAGCCAATCATCAGGTCTTGATTTCCCATGGAGCCTAGAAGACTCAGTAGAAGACCTGCGGATTTAAGATTCTATGTGGGGCCAGTAGAGGGTGTAGTGGTTAAAGCCCTGGACTCCAATGTGGTTTAACCACTGACCGTGGTTCAAGTCACGGACCTGGTAGCTTGAAACTCACCAGTTCAAGTGCATGTATGCCCATAATTCTGAGAGGATCACAGAGAAGGGACTGTGGCATGGCCATCCACCCTGGGCAGTGAGGTCTCACTTTCTGTCTCTCTGCCTCTCCCCAACAAGCAAAAATGCCCTAGAGCAAAAATCTCTCAAAAAAACAATATTACATTGCAAAAACAAGTTTTAATACTCTAATTTAAAAAACTTACTGTATATAAATATAAGAGTACTGCCACATGGTTGACTGCGATTCAAATCCCAGACGCTGTGGTTTGAAATTCATGCCAGAAGCATGTGCATGCATGCCCAAAATCTCAAGAGGAGAATGGAGAAGGGACTGCAGTGTGGCCGCCTCTCTTGGAGGGTGATTTCTCATTTTCATTTTCTGTCTCTCTGATGAGCGCACATACCCTAATAGCAAAAATTTGTCTCAAAAAACAAAAGAACAGTAGGAACAAAGTCAAAAGATCGGATTCCTATTTTGACGACAATTTCAACAAAGTCTATTCTTTTCATTAGAAATTCATAAAGACCGCTATAAAGGACTGAGATACATATCCCTGTGGATTTTTGTTTTGCTTCGTTTTTGCCACAGGGCACGTGTTCTCACCAGAAAGAGACAGAAAGAGGAAAAGTGAGCAATCAGCCCCCAGGGTCTGGCCATGCCGCACTAACTTCTCCTGCGTTCCTTTCTCAGGACAAACGTGCCCAGTGTCACTCCCAAGCCAGAGTCCAGGACTCAAGCTGCTGTCAGCCATGCGGGAACCCAGCGCCGTAACCACTCTGCCACCTGCTGGCCCCTGTGATGTGTTGCAGAACAACAGAAAAAAAATTAAAAGAATTCATAACAATTAACAGAAGCCAATATATGACTATTTCACATGAATTCTCACATAATCCATAAACAGCTCTGGAGGTCTAAGGTGCAATCGGGTTGTTGGAAAAGCATGGAGCATTTTTGCATAAGACACAGAAACGATGCATCACGACTTTCCCGATGACCCAGTAGCAGCATCTCCAACTTCCCTGACACAAGGAGCTGAGCTATCTGTCACGGCCAGGAGGTGCCCACGGAGTGGCCTGCTCTCATGCCCATCTTTCACTACCACACTAAGTGAACTCCCGTGGCAAAACGAGGTCACGCAAGGACCAAACACCAGGATGACACGCTTCACCACATGAATGCTTGACACTGGGAAAGACGAAGCTTTATCTCCGAGTTTCTGAGAGAGAGGTGCTTCCAGACTAGAAATCTCTATGCCACTTACCCATCGCCCCACAGTGAGCACACCCCGAGGGGTGTCCGGCCGGGAAGGTCTCAGACTTACGTCCTTACATGTTTTCTCAGGAAACTGAAAAACGGAGGATGGACTCCTCCAAAACGAGGAAGTAAACCAAGTAAAACGGTCACCAGCGAACAGGGAATCCAATAAGGAGAAGGGAAAACCTCTCGGAAGCTCCAGGGCCCGCCGTGTCCAGTGCCAGCCCACTGGCAGCAGGACAGCCAACTGCGGCGGCTCTGGGACACGCGGGCTAGTACATTCTCAGATGCCGTATAAATGGAGCAGAAACCGAGGCTGGCCCTGTCACCCAGGGGTGACGGGACTGGGCTCCACATGGTAAACCGCGGTTTGCATCCAGCCCTGAGGCCTGGAACATGTGTAAATGTGTGCCCCAAATGCCCACGGGATGCAGACATGGAGAAGGAGCCGTGGCGTGGCCGTGCCCCTCTGGAGGGTGCTTTCTCCTTCTCGCTTCCTGGCAAACGCACACCCTCTGGCAATTGAAAAAAATAAATCGAAAAAATTGAACAGTAAGAAATCACAGAAAACCATTGGAATATGTGAGATATTTGTGCAAGATGTTCAAAGAAAACAAAATAAACTGACGGGGGGTGGGGGCTGTGAGGTGAGGAGGAGAATAACTGTTAACCTTAAGAAAAATAAGTAATCGTGGGCCAGCAGGTGGCATGGAGGTTAAGGCACCGGATCCCACATGCCCCTGGGTGGTTCAAGTCCTGGACCTAGCAGCTTAAAAACCATGCAGGGTGCACCACCATGAAAATGGAATCAGGAGCTACAAGGGGCATTTTTATCTTTATCTTTTTTTGTCATCTTTTTTATTACATTTAATCACTGTACATCTTTATGGCATTCACAATAGTCCTTACCAGCATGAATACAATGTATTTAGTCAAAAGATAATACCATATACATTATCATCAAGGGATGCGCTTTATTTTTGGGTCTGGTAAGTATTTTTTTGTCCTGATCTTTCTCCTACTCCCGATTACCCATCTCCTCCTATACCATCTCTAATACGAAGCTGTGATCATCAAAACAGCATGGCACTCGCACAAAAACAGACAACGTAGACAATGGAACAGAATAGAAAACCCAGAAATAAACCCCGAAACATACAGTCAAATAATTTTTAGAAGGGGAACAAGGCAATCCAGTAGGGGAAAGAAAATATCCCCTAAATATATTATAAAAAATTATATTAAAAAAAATCCCCTAAAAATATTCCCCAAAACAGTGTTGGAAAACCTGCACATCCACTTGCAGAAAAATAAAACTAGACCTTTATCTCTCACCAGTAACAAAAATCAACTCAGAATGGATCAAAGACCTACACTTGTTAAGTTTATTTATTCTATCAGAGAAAAAGACAGAAAGGTACTCTCCAATGGGGTCTTCATGCCCCAATCCATGTTCACCCTCAGCCAATCCAGACCACAGACACGCACGCACCGCTGGAGACTTTGGGACACGAACCTGGGTCATTCAACATGGTTCAGCATCATGGAACACTGGGTTACCTCTGCGCCCTCATGGACGGCCCTGCGGCATTTTTCTGAATCTAATACTAGCGACTCAGTTCCTGTTCTACACAACTAGTCCGAGCTGGCGAACAGAAGCTGCCAAGTTTAAGCACTATTCAGAACGTCTCTCCTGCCAACTCTAGTAGCTCTGGATAATCCCTACAGACCATCAAGGTCAAATGTCAAAATCTGTGTACTTACTTGTTAAAGCTAAGAGCTGGGCCAACAGGTGGTATAATGGTTAAGGCGCTGGACTATTATATGGTCGGCCATGGTTCAAGTCCTGAATCAGGCAGCTCAAAACACACTGGGCACGAGTGCATACACGCCCAAATCCCAAGAGGAGAATGGAGGAGAACGGATTGTGGCATGGCCATCCCCCTTGGGTGGTAATTTCTCGCTTTCTCTCTCTCTGTCTCTCCCTGGCTTAAAAATAGCTAAGAAGCTGACTTTAAAAACATACCCTAATTTCAGAGACATAAGACGTGAAAACATCCATCTTAGAAATAATGAAATACAATGATTCCTTCAAATAAAACTCAACATTTCAAAGTCATCAACTCTGAGAGTCAGAAGAGATCTTAAAAATTATCTGTGGAATCTAGGCCAGCCTACACCCTGGTGATTAAGACAGTAGAATCTACATAGCCAACTGCATGGTTCAAGTCCCAGACACAGAGGCTTGAAAAACATATTGAGCACACATGCATGGGTGCCCAAAATCCAGAAGGGAGGGAAGAGAAGGTGTTGGAGAGTGACCATGCCCCATGGCAGTGCCTTTTTGCATTCTCTCTCTGGCAAATGACATGCACTCCAGCAAATAGAAAAAAATTAAATAAATAAATATGGGATCTTAAAATCCCATTAGACTAACCATGAAAATCCAACATTATAATATCATTAGACTGGGGACAAGCAGGAGGTATGACGAATAAAGCGCTGGACCCCATATGGCTGACTATGACTCAAGCCCCAGACCAGGTGGCTTAAAAATCATACGGGGCCAGCAGATGATGTGGTGGTTAAGGGCACTGGACTCCCACATGGCCGACCATGGTTCAAGTCCTGGACCTGGTGGCTTGCTTTCTCACATTCCCTCTCTCGGTCTCTCTCACTCTGTCCTGTGATGAAATTAAAATAAGTAAATAAAGGTAAATAATTCTTAAAAAAAAAAATCATGCCAAGTGTGAGGACCAGCAGTTGGTGTAATGGCTATGTCACTGGATTCCCATGCAAATGACCGCAGTTTGAGTCCTGGACCCAGTGGCTTGAACTCACACCGGGCAGGTGTGCGTGCGTGCCCAAGATCCCGAGAAGAGCATAGAGAAGAAGGGATTGTGGCATGGCCATCCCCCCGGGGGGTGATTTCTCGCTTTCTGTCTCTCTGTCTCTTTCTGTCTTTCTGGCAAGGTGGGGAATGGGTGCCTGAACCTGTACCCAGCTAAAACTTCTCTAAGTACAAAGGGAGAAACACGTGGACTGGGGCCAGCAGGTGGTGTGGTGATTAAGGCCCAGGGCTCCCACATGGCCAACCACAGTTTGAGTCCCGGACCAGGCAGCTTGCTTTCTCACTTTCCTTCTCCCCACCCCCTTACTCTGGTCAAATTAAAATAATAATAATGATAATAATAAATAAAATTAAATAATTTTTTATATGTAGACTGGTAATATCATCTAACACATACAATCGGGGATACTATTTTTTGGTTTTACTATAGGAAAGTGAGATTGTTAGAAAGAAAGGAAGAGAAAGTAGAATGACACATTCCCCAGGGGAAAATGGCCACACCACAGTTCCTTCTCCTCCATTCCCCTCTCGGGATTTTGGGCATGCACACAGTCGCACCTGGTGTGATTCTCAGGCTGCTGGGTCCAGTACTCAGGCCATAGGCAGCTACGTGGGACCCAGCTGCCCCGACCTTCGCGCCACCTGCTGGCCACCAGGGGCACTACAGGAAGCATGCACTTGTTGCCGCCACCTGCCAGGCATGGCTAGGTTCTGTGGCTGCTGGGGACCGGCCTAGGTGCATTTGTGCAGTGAGAGATGACAGCACCGAGCTAAGAGCCTTCCGAGAGGGAAGAGTAACAGAACAAGAGCGACAAGAGAAGCCATAGACAGACCACATGCTTGAGGGGAGACGGACGTTTGCCTGGGGAAGTCAGGGCAGATCTAGGGCTTTATCAAGCGGAAATGGAGAGACAGGTGATGCCCCAGCGGGAACCACGTAGGCTCCGCAGTGCGAAAGGGGCGGGCACGCCTGGAAACAATGCAGCTCCGAGCAGCCGGGCTTGCTGGGGACAGAGGCGGCGGCCTGCCAGCTGGAGGGTTCGGGTTCTATTCTTGGGTGATGGGTGTCTGCCAAAGCTGTAAAGACCGATGCTGACACCCCAAGTGTCAAAGATGACCTCCAGGGGAGAGACTGAGCAGGAAGTGGTCGGGATGACATTAGCTAAGGTGAGGGGGGCAGGATGAGAGGGCAGACGCCACCCGCACTGAGCAGCAGAGGGCGCTAGTGAGTGCCGGCATCTGCTGAATTAAACAGTATTTTAAAAACAATTTCACTTATATTTATATTTAAAGGAGGGAACCACAGTGCATAGCATAGAAAAGTCACACAAATAATCCATTAGAATCAGAAACAAAGAGGAGATAAGTTTTTACTATAAATTACAAGAATTCTATAGCATTCTCTTTTTATTTATTTTTTAATAAATGAATACATGAGTTTAGGATATTAATTCTGTATCCGCTAGAGGCTAAAGGGCTTTTTAGCCATTCTAAACACTAACAGAAAGCTTGTTCAAAGGCAAAATGAGAGATGTGGGTTAAAAAATAAATATTTTATTAAGCATAGAGACAGGCCAGGATCTTCGAGGAAGGACTGCCCCCCCAGTAGCTTCAGCCCCGGGATCCCCAAGCCAGACAACCCTCTTTCAGCCAGGTACACTTTTTTTCCCCCTTCCCCTTTCTTCTTCTGTCCCACGTCTTTCATTTGTAAATTTCTCTCTTCTGATTAACACACAGGAACACCCTCAGGTCCACCACACCACACTCCCAGCTTTCAACCCCTGGCGAAATCGCACCCCACGTATTATTTTCTTCCCACTTATTCAGTCCTCACTTCCTTTATCTTCACCATCCCTGGCTGTCTAAATAGGTCTAGAATTACAATTCTGAAACATTCTAGCATTTTAAGACTCTCTAGAATCCTCCATTTCACTGAACCACCTGCGAAGAAGGAGATACATTTCTTTGGACACCTGCAGAAAATACTTTTTCTTGGCTTACATTACTAAACACAATTGAAGAGAGACTTTGGCTGTCTCCATTCCACATCAGAAAGGAAACACACTTGCTCCTATTGGAAGAAACGTTCTTGTAAAAGGTTTTTCAAAGGGAACACATCTCCCAATGGTTAGAAGTAGAACCTCAGGCCTGAATAAAGCAGGAAATATGTCTCCATCAAAGGAACGCAGTAACTCCCTTCCTTTTCTTGAAAAAATACAGGACGTTACCAAAATGTCCGAGAGAGAGTTTAGAACATTCATGTTGAACAAATACTATGAGCTGGAACAGAAAAGAGACAATGAACTACAGGAGATGAGAAAGTCCTTCAGCAATATGAAGGAAGAAATGCTAAGGAAGAATAAGATGGACCTATTAGAGATGAAGTCTGTAATACAGGAAATCAATAACTCTCTCAAAAGTATTAAAAGTCGATTAGACCATGCTGAAGGTCGAATCTCTGATGTAGAAGATAAAACTTCTGACCTAGAGAAAACCACCAAAAAGATAGAGAAAATAACAAAAAAACATGAAGATAACATACAAGAATTACTAGATTTCATTAGACGTCCTAACATCCGGATAATTGGTATCCCAGAAGGTGAAGAAACTAATAAGAGCATGGAAAACCTATTCCATGAAATCTTGGAAGAAAATTTCCCAAGCATAGAGAGGTACTCAAACATCCAGACCCAAGAAATACAAAGGACACCAAATAGAATCAACCCAAGATCTTCCCCAAGGCATATCATAGCCAGACTGGCTAAGACCACAGATAAAGATAAGATACTAAAACTGGCAAGAGAGAAACGACAAGTGACTTACAAAGGTCACCCCATCAGGCTAACACCGGACTTCTCAACAGAAACGATGCAAGCAAGGAAAGAATGGGAAGATGTACTGAAGGTGTTAAGAGAGAAACAATTTCAACCAAGATTATTGTATCCTGCAAGATTATCCTTTGTATGGGAACAAAAGATTAAAATCTTCTCAGACAAACAAAACCTGAAAGAATTTGCCAGCACCAGGCCAGCTCTCCATGAAACCCTGAAGAAAGTACTGGTCCAGGAAAACTAAAGAAGTAACAGCCAGAAATAAAAGAGTAAAAGGCAACTAAGACAATGGTCAACTTAAACGTCGTCGGGACAGATCCATTAACATCGATAATAACATTGAATGTTAATGGATTAAATTCTCCAATCAAGAGACACAGACTGGCTGAATGGGTTAAAAAACAAAAACCCTCTATCTGTTGCCTACAGGAAACCCACTTCATGGATAAAGATATACATAGACTGAAAGTGAAGGGTTGGAAAAAGATTTTCCATGCAAATGGGAACCAAAAAAGAGTTGGAGTCGCAATACTAATCTCTGACAAAATAGGTTTTAAAACAAAAACTGTTCGAAGAGACAAAGAAGGGCACTATATTGTAGTAAAAGGATCAATTGATCAAGAAGATATAACGCTTATTAATATCTATGCGCCTAACACAGGAGCACCCAAATATGTGAAGGAAAGACTGCTAGATCTAAAAAGGGAGATAGACTGCAACACACTAATTGTTGGAGACCTCAACACTGCACTATCCCCCCTGGATAGATCTAGACAAAAAATAGGTAAAGAGATAAAAGATCTAAATGATATCATAAATCAAGTGGACTTAATAGACATCTATAGAACTTTCCATCCTAAAACCTCGAGATACACTTTTTTCTCGCCACCACATGGAACATTCTCAAAGACTGACCACATTATTGGGCACAAAGCAAGCCTCTACAGATTCAAAAGCATAGAAACTATACCCAGCATCTTCACCGATCATGATGGAATTAAACTTGAGTTTAATTTCAAGAGAAATCCTCAAAAATACTCCAATACATGGAAACTTAATAACCTACTCCTGAATGACTCCACAACTACTGAAGAAATAAAGACTGAAATCAAAAGGTTCATGGAAGCCAATGACAATGAGGACATGAGTTTCCATAATCTTTGGGACACTGCTAAAGCAGTCATAAGAGGGAAGTTTATAGCAATTAGTGCACATAAGAGGAACATGGAAAGAAGGCAAATGGATCACCTAACATCATGCCTAACAGAATTGGAAAAGCAACAGCAAAAAGATCCAAAAAACTCCAGGAGAAAGGAAATAATAAAGATACGAGCAGAAATAAATGAAATAGAAAATAAACGAACTATACAGAAAATAAATGAAAGTAAAACCTGGTTCTTTGAAAAGACAAACAAAATTGATACTCCACTAGCGAGACTTATTAAGAAGAAGAGAGAAAAGAACCAGGTGAATCAGATCTGCAATGAAGCAGGCAAAATAACAACAGACATAGTAGAAATAAAAAACATTATTAGAGGGTACTATGAACATCTGTATGCCAAGAAACAAGATAATTTGGATGAGATGGACAAATTCCTGGACATGTATAATCTACCTAGATTGAGCCAGGAGGATATAGAAAATCTGAATAGGTCCATAACAAGCCAGGAGATCAAATCAGTTATAAATAACCTCCCAACAAAGAAAAGCCCTGGCCCTGATGGATTCACCTCTGAATTCTACAAAACTTTCAAAGAAGAGTTAACCCCCATTCTGCTCAAGTTATTTCTAAATATCCAAAAGGGTGAATCTCTCCCTAATTCATTCTACGAAGCCTCTATCACCCTTATCCTTAAAACTGATAAGGACAGGACAAGGAAGGAAAACTATAGACCAATATTCCTGATGAATATAGACGCGAAGATTCTCAACAAGGTACTAGCAAATCGTATACAACAACTTATCAAAAAGATTATACATCATGATCAGGTAGGCAAGATTATACATCACGATCAGGTAGGCTTTATCCCAGGAATGAAAGGTTGGTTCAACATACGCAAAACCATAAATGTAATACACCATATTAATAGGAAGAAAGGTAAAAACCACATGGTCATATCAATTGATGCAGAAAAAGCATTTGATAAGATACAATATCCCTTCATGATCAAGACTCTCAGCAAAATCGGCATAGAAGGGTCATTTCTCAACACAGTAAAAGCTATCTATGAAAAACTCATAGCGAACATCATCCTCAATGGAGAAAAGCTGAAGGCTTTTCCACTAAAAATGGGTACAAGACAAGGATGTCCACTTTCCCCACTCCTCTTCAATATAGTACTAGAAGTCTTGGCCATTGCAATCAGAAAAGAGGAAAAATAAAAGGCATTCAAATAGAAAAAGAAGAGGTGAAACTCTCTCTATTTGCAGATGACATGATTGTATACATAGAAGACCCAATGGTTTCCATAAAAAAAATTTCTGGAAGAAATACATGAATACAGTAACGTTGCAGGTTACAAAATTAACATCCAGAAATCTATAGCATTTCTGTATACGAACAACAGGCAGACTGAGACAGAACTGAAAAAAGTTGTTCCATTTACCATAGCCACAAAAAGTATAAGATACTTAGGGATAAATCTAACTAAAGAAGTTAAAGACCTCCACAAGGAAAACTATGAGAAGATAAAAAAGAAATTGAAAATGACACAAAAAAGTGGAAGGACATCCCATGTTCCTGGATTGGAAGAATTAATATAATCAAAATGGCAATTTTACCCAAATTAATCTACCTATTTAATGCAATGCCAATCAAAGTACCAGACACATTCTTCACAGATCTAGGAAAGACAATCATAAAGTTTGTCTGGAATCATAAAAGACCCCGTATTGCCAAAACAGTTCTGCACAAGAAGAGTAGAGTGGGCGGCATCTCACTACCTGACCCAAAAATATACTACAAAGCTGTGGTAATCAAAACAGTATGGTACTGGCACAGGAACAGACAGGTGGACCAATGGAACAGAATAGAGTCCCCAGAAATGAATGCTCAAACATACAGCCAACTGATTTTTGACAAGGGGTACCAGTCAATCCAGTGGGAAAAGGAAAACCTCTTCAGCAAATGGTGCTGGCAAAACTGGATCTCCACTTGCAGAAAAACGAATCTGAACCCCTACCTCTCACCTCTGACAAAAATAAAGTCAAGGTGGATCAAAGATCTAAATCTAAGACCTCAAAACTGCTCCTGGAAAACACCGGGGAAAATCTGGGAGACATTGGGGTAGGGAAAAACTTCTTAAATAAGACTCCCAACGCACAGTCTATGATCCCTAAAATAGACAAGTGGGATTACATCAGACTAAGAAGTTTCTGCATCGCAAAAGACACAGTGATAAGTGTGAACAGAAAGCCCTCAGAATGGGAAAATATTTTTGTAAACTATGCATCAGACAAAGGACTGATAACCAGAATTCACAAGGAACTCAAGCAGCTGTTCCAGAAAAAGACAATCAATCCTATTAAAAGATGGGAGAATGAGTTGAAAAAACCACTCTCTAAAGATGACATACGAATAGCTAAAAGGCATATGAAAAAATGCTCAACATCCCTCATTGTAAGAGAAATGCAGATCAAAACAACAATGAGATATCACCTAACCCCAGTTAGAATGTCCAAGATTAAAAAAACAAAAAATGATAAGTGCTGGAGGGGGTGTGGTGAAAAGGGAACTCTCTTACACTGCTGGTGGGATTGTAAATTGTTCCAACCACTGTGGAGAACAATTTGAAGATTCCTCCAAAATCTACAAATAGAACTACCATATGATCCAGCAATCCCACTCCTTGGTCTCTACCCGAAAGACAGAAGAACACTTAATCAAAAAAGTGCTTGCACATCGATGTTTATTGCGGCACTTTTCACGATTGCTAAGTCATGGAAACAACCTAAATGCCCACGAACTGATGAATGGTTAGAAAAACTGTGGCACATATACTCAATGGAATACTATTCATCCATAAAAAACAACAAAACCCTGGCTTTTGAAAGGAAGTGGATGAATATGGAAGACTTACTGCTGAGTGAAGCAAGCCATGCTATGAAGGAGAGGCGTTGTATGTCCCCACTTAATATATACCGAGTGTCTGCACTCTAAATATATATATATATTTGAAACCATACTGCTTCTGTTGTTATAGAGTTATAAAAATTATACAAAATTATTAGACATATTTTTAACATTATCTTTAAAATTCAGTATTTTGAAATTTTGAAAGTTGTTTGTAAACTGTCAAGAATTATGGAGTATGAACTAAAATTTTTTGCTATGTAAAGTAAATGTTTGTGGAAAAATGTAAAAATAAATAAATGAAAGAAAATAAATAAATAAATAAAGGAATAAATAAATAAATAAAAGCATAGAGACAGATATTATTTAGTTTAACTATCCAGAGAAATGTCATTGACTTCTAAAAGTCACACATTTAAGAATTTTTTTAAGAGAAAATACTACTCAACAAAGAAAACTATCAGAGAAATTCTGCTTATAACATGGTTAAAACAACAACAAAATTAAAACTGGGGGACCAGTAGGAGGCGTGGTGGTTAAGGTGCTGGACACTCCCACGTGGCTAACCACAGTTCGAGTCCCAGACCTGGTGGCTTGCTTTCTCACTTTATCTCTCTCTCTCTCTGGTCAAATTAAAATAAACGAATTAAACTTCTCCCCCCAGACTATCCGGACTGCCAGAAGGCAATAGGCTCCCCTGCAAGCCTCTGGCCGGCAAGGGACACTGAGGGAGGGTCACCTCTGACCCCCACCTCACTTCCAGACCCCCAGGCCCCAGACTCCACCTTCTAGACTATCCGGACTGCCAGAAGGCAATAGGCTCCCCTGCAAGCCTCTGGCCGGCAAGGGACACTGAGGGAGGGTCACCTCTGACCCCCACCTCACTTCCAGACCCCCAGGCCCCAGACTCCACCTTCTAGACTATCCGGACTGCCAGAAGGCAATAGGCTCCCCTGCAAGCCTCTGGCCGGCAAGGGACACTGAGGGAGGGTCACCTCTGACCCCCACCTCACTTCCAGACCCCCAGGCCCCAGACTCCACCTTCTAGAGTTCCGCTCCTGAAAACACATTGGTAAAAACAACAGAAGAGAGACTTCAACAAACAGCTATTCCCATCAAAAAGGAAAGACTCTTACTTCTCGTGGGACAAAAGTTCTCCCAAGAGGTCTTTAAAAGGGAAGTAATCTTCCAATGGCTAAAAGTAGAAAAAGAGCCCCAGGTCTGAATAAACAAGAAAATATGTCTCCAACAAAGGAAAATGCCCCTCCATGTCTCGTAAATATGGAGGACGTTACCAAAATGACAGACACAGAATTTCGAACATTCATGGTGACCAAATTCTGTGAATTGGAAAAAAAAAGAGACAACGAACTACTGGAAATTAGGAAGTCCTTCCAGGATATGAAAGAAGAAATGGATACTCTGAGAAAGAATCAGGTGGAACTATTAGAGATAAAGTCTATAATACAAGAAATCAAAAACTCTCTGGAAAGTATTAAGAGCCAATTAGACCATGCTGAAGATCGAATCTCTGATGTAGAAGATAAAACCTCTGATCTAGAAAAAAACTACAAAAAGATCGAGAAAATAACTAAAAAACATGAGGATAATATACGAGAAATACTAGACTCTATTAGACGCCCAAACATCAGAATAATCGGCATACCAGAAGGTGAAGAAACTAATAGCGGAATGGAAAATCTATTCCATGACATCTTGGAAGAAAATTTCCCAAGCCTAGAGAGGCACCGAACCATCCGGACCCAAGAAATACAAAGGACCCCAAATAGAATCAACCCCAGAAGATCTTCCCCAAGGCACATCTTAGCCAGGCTGTCTAACGTCACAGAAAAAGACATGATACTAAAACTGGCAAGAGAGAAACGAGAAGTAACTTACAAAGGCCATCCCATAAGACTAACACCAGACCTCTCATCAGAAACAATGCAAGCAAGAAAAGAATGGGAAGACATACTGAAAGTGTTAAGAGAGAAACAATTTCAGCCAAGACTATTATACCCTGCAAGATTATCCTTCATTTGGGAAAAAAAGATTAAAATCTTCTCAGACAAACAAAACCTGAAAGAATTTGCCAACACCAGACCAGCTCTTCAAGAAATCCTGAAGAAAGTACTGTTCCAGGAAAACTAAAGACGCAACAGCCAGAAACAAAGAAATAACAGGCAACTAAGACAATGGCTAACTTAAATGTCGGTACAGATCCTGTAACATCGATAATAACATTGAATGTTAATGGGTTAAATTCTCCAATCAAGAGACACAGACTGGCTGAATGGATAAAAAAACAGAAACCCTCTATCTGTTGCCTACAAGAAACCCACCTCATGGAAAAAGACATACATAGACTGAAAGTGAAGGGTTGGAAAAAGGTTTTCCATGCAGTTGGGAACCAAAAAAGAGCTGGAGTTGCGATACTAATTTCTGACAAAATAGGCTTTAAAACAAAAAGTGTCCGAAGAGACAAAGAAGGGCACTACATCATAGTAAAAGGCTCTATAGATCGAGAAGATATAACGCTTATTAATATCTATGCTCCTAACACAGGAGCACCCAAATATGTGAAGGAAAGATTGTTAGATCTGAAAGGGGAGATAGACTGCAACACACTAATTGTTGGAGATCTCAACACCGCATTATCCCCTCTGGACAGATCATCTAGGCAAAAAATAGGTAGAGAGATCAAGGATCTAAATGATACCATAAATCAATTGGACTTAACAGACATCTATAGAACTTTCCACCCAAAAACCACAAGATATAGTTTTTTCTCACCCCGACATGGAACTTTCTCGAAGATTGACCACATCATAGGACACAAAGCAAGCCTCTGCAGATTCAGAGGCATAGAAACTATTTCCAGCATCTTCTCTGACCATGATGGAATTAAACTCGAGTTTAATTTCAAGAGAAATCCTCAAAAATACCTAAAAACATGGAAACTAAATAACCTACTCCTGAACGACTCCACTATTACCGAAGAAATAAAGTCCGAAATCAAAAGATTCATGGAAGCCAATGACAATGAAGATACAAGTTTCCATAATCTTTGGGACACTGCCAAAGCAGTCATAAGAGGGAAGTTCATAGCAATTAGTGCACATAAGAGGAAGACAGAGAAAAGGCTAATGGATCACCTAACATCAAGCCTTAGAGAATTGGAAAAGCAACAGCAAAAAAATCCAAAAAATTACAGGAGAAAGGAAATAATAAAGATCCGAGCAGAAATAAATGAAATAGAAAATAAACGTACTATACAGAAAGTAAGTGAAAGCAAAAGCTGGTTCTTTGAAAGGATAAACAAAATTGATACCCCACTAGCGAGACTTATTAAGAAGAAGAGAGAAAGGAACCAGGTGAATCAAATCTGCAATGAGGCTGGTAACATAACAACAGACATAGTAGAAATTCAAAACATCATTAGAGGATACTTTGAACATCTATACGCTAAGAAACAAGATAATCTGGATGAGATGGACAAATTCCTGGACAAATATAATCTACCAAGAATGAGCCAGGAAGAAATAGAAAGTCTGAATAGGCCCATAACAAGCCAGGAAATTGAATCAGTAATAAGTAACCTCCCAACAAAGAAAAGCCCTGGCCCCGATGGATTCACCTCTGAATTCTACAAAACTTTCAAAGAAGAGTTAACTCCCATTCTGCTCAAATTATTTCTAAAGATCCAAAAGGGTGAATCTCTCCCTAATTCATTCTATGAAGCCTCTGTCACCCTCATCCTCAAAACAGATAAGGACAGGACAAGGAAGGAAAACTATAGACCAATATCTCTGATGAACATAGACTCAAAGATTCTCAACAAGATATTAGCAAATCGTATTCAACAACTTATACAGAAGATCATACACCATGATCAGGTAGGCTTTATTCCAGGAATGCAAGGTTGGTTCAACATACGCAAAACCATAAACATAATACACCATATTAATAGGAAGAAAGACAAAAACCATATGGTCATATCGATTGACGCAGAAAAAGCATTTGATAAGATACAACATCCCTTCATGATCAAGACTCTTAGCAAAATTGGCATAGAAGGGCCATTTCTCAATACAATAAAAGCTATCTATGAAAAACCCATAGCGAACATCATCCTGAATGGAGAAAAGCTGAAAGCTTTCCCACTAAACACAGGAACAAGACAAGGATGCCCACTTTCTCCTCTCCTTTTCAACATAGTTCTGGAAGTCCTCGCCAACGCAATCAGAAAAGAGGAAAAAATAAAGGGCATTCGAATAGGAAAAGAAGAGGTGAAACTCTCTCTATTTGCAGATGACATGATTGTATACATAGAAGACCCAATGGTCTCCATGGAAAAACTACTGGAAGTAATACATGAATTCAGTAAAGTTGCAGGATATAAAATCAATATACAGAAATCGATAGCATTTCTATATACGAATAACAGGCAGACTGAGATAGAACTGAAAAAACTTATTCCGTTTACCATAGCCACTAAAAGTATAAGATATTTAGGAATAAATCTAACCAAAGAAGTTAAAGACCTCCACAAGGAAAACTATGAGAAGGTAAAAAAAGAAATTGAAAATGACACAAAAAAATGGAAGGACATCCCATGTTCATGGATTGGAAGAGTTAATATAATCAAAATGGCAATTCTACCCAAATTAATCTACCTATTTAATGCAATGCCAATCAAAGTACCAGACACATTCTTCACAGATCTAGAAAAGACAATCTTAAAATTTGTCTGGAATCATAAAAGACCCCGTATTGCCAAAGCACTTCTACACAAGAAGAATGGAGTGGGTGGGCATCTCAATCCCCGATCCAAAAATGTATTACAAAGCTGTGGTAATAAAGACAGCATGGTATTGGCACAGAAACAGACATGTGGACCAATGGAACAGAATAGAGTCCCCAGAAATAAGTGCCCAAACATACAGTCAACTGATCTTTGACAAGGGGTACCAGTCAATCCAGTGGGAAAATGAAAGCCTCTTCAGCAAGTGGTGCTGGAGAAACTGGACTTCCACTTGCAGAAAGATGAATCTGAACCCCTACCTCTCTCCTTTGACAAGAATCAAGTCAAGGTGGATCAAGGATCTAAATCTAAGACCTCAAACTATAAAGCTGCTCCTGGAGAATGCTGGGGAAACTCTGGGAGACATTGGTGTAGGGAAAGACTTCCTAAAGAAGACACTCAAAGCAGAGTCCATCGTCCACAAAATAGACAAGTGGGATTACATCAGACTAAGAAGTTTCTGCATGGCCAAAGACACAGTAGTTAGTGTGAATCGACAGCCCTCAGAATGGGAAAATATTTTTGTAAATGTTGCATCAGATAAGGGACTGATAACCAGAATACACAAGGAACTAAAAAAGGTGTTTGGAAAAAAGATGATCAACCCTATTAAAAGATGGGAGAAGGAGATGAAGGAAACACTCTCTAAAGATGACATACGAATGGCCAAAAGGCATATGAAAAAATGTTCAACCTCCCTCATCGTAAGGGAAATGCAGATAAAAACAACAATGAGGTACCACCTAACCCCAGTCAGATTGTCTAATATTAAAAAAACAAAAAATGATAAGTGTTGGCGGGGGTGTGGTGAAAGGGGAACTCTTTTACACTGCTGGTGGGAATGTAGATTGGTCCAACCACTGTGGAGAATAATTTGGAGATTCCTCAAAAATCTACAGATAGATCTGCCATATGATCCAGAGATCCCACTCCTCGGTATCTACCCAAAGGACAGAAGAATTCTTCATTGGAAAAGTGCTTGCACATCGATGTTTATTGCGGCACTATTCACAATTGCTAAGTCTTGGAACCAACCCAGATGTCCCCGTATGGAGGAATGGATTGAAAAACTGTGGCACATATACTCTATGGAATACTACTCAGCCATAAAAACCAACAGAGCCCTGGCTTTTGACAGAAAGTGGAAGAATATGGAAGATGTACTGCTGAGTGAGGCAAGCCAGACTATGAAGGAGAGACATTGTATGTCCCCACTTAACGTGTACCGTTTGTCTGCATTCTATGTCTGAAACTGATTGACTAACAGTTGAACAGACACAGGAGATGGGTGTGAGTGTCAGATGAGGTGTATGTGGAGGAGTGGGGCCCAGCGAAGGACATTTGGAGAAGGGATACAGAGGTGGAGCGTTGACGGGATGGGGAGGTGTGGTGTTATCTGTTGAAGATGTTTCGATCAACGGGTCTGGGGAGAAGTGTTCACATGTCGAGGTGGTCTCATTGTAAGCCAAACAATATGATTGAAAGTATATACAAAAATAAATAAATAAAAAAAAAAATAAAAAAAAATAAACGAATAAATATATAAAATTAAATAAATCTTTTTAAAAAAATTAAAACTGCAACAAAAAACCATCACCCCCCTCCCCTAGCCACCTTCAGAAGAACATAATGAGGTCTGTACTTAGGACATTTTTAAAATCCTACATTTTACTAATTAGGATATTTTATAACAGTAATTAAGTATAACAAAGTACCTTAAAAGCAAATAGAACTCCCAACATAAAATAAAAATGTAAAAGCTTGCCACATTACGCGATTACTATTAGAAAAGAGAGCGGGGTGGGGCCTGTCCGTGTCACAGTGGTTCAGAGAGCTAGATCCCACACGACCAGTTGTGCAGTTCAAAGCCCAGACCTGGCAGCTTGAAAAACACAGTGGGCACCTGTGTGTGCCAAAAAAATACCAAGAGGAGGACTGCAGCGTGGCCAACCTCTTCTCTCTCTCTCTTTTAAAAAAAAGATAGAGGGGCCAGCAGATGGCGTAATGGTTGCATCACTAGACTCCCCAGTAGTTGACTGTGGTTTGAGTCCTGGACCCAGCGATTTAAAACACACCAGGTGTGTGTGCACATGTGCCCAAGATCCCGAGAGGAGAAGGGCCTGCAGCATGGCCATATCCCCTGGGGTTGATTTCTCCCTTCCTGTCTGTCTAGCGCACACAGCCCAAAGCAAAAACCTCTGTTTAGAAAAAAAAAAAAAACCTCGCAGCTAAGCCTGGGGCGCCTCCACACAGGTCCAGCCAGTAATGGGGTCACAGGAGAGCCCTGGGTTGGGACCTGGGTGAACCCTCATAGGCTGGGTGTCCGTGATTGAGGCTAGCTGGAAGACTGGGGAGGAGTTCAGCTTGGTGAGACTGTCAAGGGTGTCTGGCTGTCTCTCTCTCTCTCTCATGAGAGAAAGAAAACAATAAACTCAGAAGAAATTTCAGCACAAACCCAATTCACTGACATTCTGAGGTCAAAGAATTCCAATTCCTGCAGTTCATTCTAAAAATACGCGTTTATTCCAAAACCTTCTGGCCCAAAAACTTCTAAAACCTGCAAACCAGCACGAGGAAGACCCCACACAGTCGCCAGCTCTGAAAACTGCATTCCTGAAAGCTTAGTCAGTACTCTGCCTAAGGAAAACGCTTTAACATGTTGCTTCTCCAAATAACTATACTTCGGTCATCCGGTATTCATTACGCATTTCATAAATTGCAGCATAAGTAACGAGACTGTTTCCCTAAATCATCTGTTAGTGATAAAATAATGGAAGAGCCAAATTGCCAAATTACACATGCTTGGGACATTTTAGGTTGTAAATATTTTTTTCCCTTTTTTTTTTGGAAAGGTTTTTTCTTATTGGGTGCGTGCGCTCACCAGAAAGACAGAGAGAGACAGAGAGACAGAAAGCGAGAAATCACCCCCCAGAGGGGATGGCCACGCCACAATCCCTTCTCCATTCTCCTCTTGGGATCCTGGGCACACATGCACACGCGCCCGGCGTGAGTTTAAGCCACCGGGTCCAGGACTCGAACCGCGGTCGACTACATGGGAGTCCAGTGACATTGCCATTACGCCAACTGCTGGTCCCTAGGCTGTAAATATTCAAGGGGCTCTAGCTTTCTTCCACGGCCCCTCCCACTTACTGGTCTACCCAGACCATCGCTGAAAATAGGAAGGCCTTGTGGTGTCAGACTAAATCAGCACACATGCTTGCTGGGTGATTGCCTCTGGATTAAAGAAAGCAGAATATTCCAGTGACTCAGTTAATAAAGAGGGAAAAAAAAAAAGAGTGGAAGGACGGATGTTAAGTACACATCGACGCCACCACTGGCATTTGGATTTAAGGCATAATCCTGATGGAACTGCCTAGGATTTTCCTTCTCGTTTCCGACACTTACATGAACAAATTCCTAGGCATTTCGTATGCCTTTACACGTTAGAAGTTGTCATTGCTCAGAAATTCTCAAGTTCACAAATAATATGAGTTAGAGAAAGTTTCTGAAAGCTACAAGCCACACCACTAACGGTGCTTGGCCATCTCCAGGTCAGTTGGGGGACAGGGAGCAGGCAGAAGGATCCTTCCCATCATAAATGTGTTTTATACATTTCTATTATTATTGAAATACGTATTACTTCTGAAATTCTATTTAAATAGCAAAATATTAAAAATATATTTATGCTCCAATGGAATAAAACCTATTTACGAATAACATTTTTTAAAAAGCTATTTCTAGTTTTTTCCTTGAGAGAAAGAGATGGAGAGGGACAGGTATCCCCCCACCAGCAGCGTCCTCACGTCATGACCCGCCCCAGCGCCACCACACCAGCATGTGGGCACACGCGTGTCCACACCCAGCACACGCAGCGAGGCCCCGGGACGCACACGCAGCACCTTTCCCACGCGGCCCGTCTATGTCACCATGCAGCAGCAGCTGGCCCCCAGGTGGAACTTTCCCGATTGGCCTTTCTTTCACAGAAACTGAAGTGGAAAATCTGGAAATCGTTTCTTTAGCGTCTCGGGCCAGCCTGTCTGCTGAGAAACATGAACAACCGGTGTCCTCAAAGTCGCTCCTTTACAAACCAGCCCACGCAGCTCCTAAATGAACTCAGATTCCGTCCACAGGCTGTCTGGTCTAGACACCCAGAACACGCCAGGGCGTCTGCGCGTGCACGGCAAGAGGCGACACATGCAAACCGTGTGTGTGCAAACTGCAACGGGGGCTTCTCCTGGAACCACAGCGACACTGCTCCCTGCAGACAGCCTCCTGCTCTGCTGTGAGCGGCCCGTTCACGGGACAGAGGCTGGCTGACCTTCGTGGTCAGAGGTCATCGAATCCCACCTGTTTATTCCACAGGTGTGAAAACTGGGGTCTGGAGAGGACGAGTCCCAGTCACTAGCAGTGCCTCCTTTGTTGTGTAACTCCGGGAGTCACCAGCCACATCCCCCCTGGAAGAGAAAGCGCAGGGCTGCCATTTTCAGTGGAGGTGGTGGTACCGCTCCGGTGCCCTGGAACTGCGCGGGGTGGCAGCCGTCACGACGTTGATGTTCACGGGATTACTGAGACAGAACCAGGATAAGGATTATCTCCACGACTGGGGGACAGGCAGAGGTGCAGTGTGACACAACCGGACCCACACACAAGCGTCCTGGGTTCGCATCCTGAGAGCTCCCCAAGGAGGCCAAGTCCGTGTGTGCCAGAGATCTGAGCTGACTGCGGGCGGCCTGCAGGCTACCTGTCTCTCTCTTTCTCTCTCTCTTTCTCTCTCTCTCTCTCTCTCTCTCTCTCTCTCTTGCTGAGAAGATAAACTTTAAAACTTTGTTTCCCACATCTTTAACTCATCATCATCTTATCTCACAAGAGCTCGAAATACAACAAATGGTAATGATGCATGAAGACCAACTTCATGGCCAGGTAGCCAGGCAGCCAGGTGGCCTGGTGGTTGAGGCAGCTGAATCCCACATGGCTGACTCCTGATTCGAGTCCCGACTGGTGGCTTGAAAAACACGCAGGGCATGTGCACCTGAGTGCCTTAAGTCCCAAGAGGAGAAGGGAGGAGAAGGGATTTCGGGGTGGCTGCCACCCCACTGACCGTGGGAGGGGAGAGATGATTTCTCACTTCCTCTCTCTCTCCATGCCCAGCACATGCGCCCTATAGCAAAAACATTTTTAAAAAATTTGTTTTGAACTCAAATTTTTATGCTTCACTTTGTGAATCTCCTCTAAGCCCCTATGTGAAAGACATGAATACCGTAGACTAGTTCCACATAAACAGCATCACACATATTTAAAGAAAAGCCTACAGAAACTAGAGACAAGCTCAGAAAACAAAACCATTGTGAAAAAAATTAAAAAGAAGGAAACTAAAGGTGGCCTGATCAATGCAATGTATCAAATACTCTGTATCCCGAAGTTACAGGTGAAAACAAAAGTAAATATTTCACTGACATCATCCAAGCTTATTTTTTGTTTTTAATTTCCCAGAGGACATGTGCCCTTGCCAGAGAGAAAGAGAGGAAGACGGAAAAAGCACCTCCAGGTGGGGTGTGGTCATGCCACAATTCCTTCTCCATTCTCCACCCAGTCAGGCATTGGGGCATGCATACACGTGCCCGGCAGGGTTTTAAGCCACTGGGGATGGGATTTGAACTGGTGGTCAGCCAAGTGCACTCCCTTAACCACCAGGCCACAGTCAACCTGACCCAAATCTGAATCTGTTTTCGATACCTCCACTGACTGTATCGCTGCAGAGATGAAGATACAGAGGTTCCCAAGTATGTACATCATGTTGCATCAACTAAAACAAAGTTACCCGGCCCTGCTCCCTAATGGCGAGGGGGTTCCACCAAGGAAGCGCTTTGGCTCCCATGGCTGAGGCCAATTAAGACAAGAAACCAGTCCGTTCAGTTCTGAGCTGGGCTGCAAAGCAGATGAAACTTTTTTAAATTTTTTTTTTTTTTTTTTTTTTTTTTTGGAGAGGTTTTTGCTATAGGGCGCGTGCGCTCGCCAGACAGACAGAGAGAGACAGAGAGATAGAAAGCAGGAAATCACCCCCCAGGGGGGATGGCCACGCCGCAATCCCTTCTCCTCCATTCTCCTCTCGGGATCTTGGGCACGCACGCACACGTGCCCGGCGTGAGTTTAAGCCGCCGGGTCCGGGACTCGAACCGCGGTCGACTACGTGGGAGTCCAGCGACATAGCCATTACGCTAACTGCTGGTCCCAACTTTTTAAAATTTTTTTTATTTGTTCTAATTTATTTTATACATTCGATCACTATACTTTTTAAATTTTTCGTTTGTTTTAATTAAACTCTCTACAAAGAAAAACTAGACCAAAACTTGACACTGTATATTTATAACCCAGTCTCACGCAATGATAAAGATCCAGGTTCACAAAACAGCAATGTTTCAGATCCCCCCTCGGTAAGTAACCAGAGGGGTCCTGACCCCCGAGACCGCCCCTGAGAGTCCTCACACACACGGAAGGTATAAGCACGGCAGGGCAAGCGGGAATGGACAGGTGGCGCCCTGGGAAAGGTACTGGAGCGGGAACTACTTGAAGATTATAAAACAAGACTAATCCAGGGGCCAGCAGCTGGCACGTGGCTAAGGAACTGGAGCCCACATAGACAACATCCCAGTTCGAGCCCCAGTCCTGGCAGCCTGAAAAATTTGCCAGATGTGTGCATGCCCCAAAATCCCAAGAGAAAGGAAGAAGGATTGTGATGCAGCCAGCCCTGGGGGGAAGGGGTGATTGCTCACTGTCTCTCTGTTTCTGTCTCTCTGGCAAGCACACATGTCCTATGACCAAAAAAAAAAAAGACATTAAGACCCTAAAGATAAATAAATTAACCAAAAAAAACCTGCGAGGAGCTAAATTACCTCCGCATTTCTAGGCTGTGCAGTACACACGTGCACACACAACTTTACCTTTTCCCCAGCTGGTTTGAAATGTTATTATTTCTCTTTGCTCCTGACATGCCTCCTTTTCCAAGAAAAAAACACACTCAATAAAATATCAAGTCTAGGAATCAGAACCCAAGAGAAAATATAACATATCAAACAGCACTAGAAATGAATGTCTTTGAACCAAACTTCTTCCGTTTTTAATTTGCCAGAGGATGCGTGCACATGCCAGACAGAGAAGGAGGAGGAAAGCGGGAAAGCAACCCCCTGGGGCTTGGTCACACTGCAACCCCGTCTTTTTTACTTCTCCCTCCTTCTGAAACTTTGAGCGCACACACGCACACACACACAAACACGGACACGGACACACACACACACACACACACACACCTGGCAGTGTTTCTCCAGCTACTATGTCCAGTACTCAAACCCCGCAGTGGGCCCCACGGGATCCCGCTGCTTTAACCACAACACCAGCTGGCCCCAAACCTTTTTCTTCTTTAATTTGCTATAGGGCATGTGCACTCACCAGGGAGAGGGAGACAGATAAAGAAAACACCCCTGGGGGATGATCACACTGCAATCTCTTCTCCCCCATTCTCCTCTAGGAATTTTGGACACGCATGTAAACACGCCCAGAATGTTTCTCAAGCCACGAGGTCCAGGACTCAAACAGGACAGCCAGCCATGTGGGATCCAACCACCTCAACCACATTTTTAAGACCTCAGTGCCCCAGATCACCAAACCCAAGTGCAGCCATGGGAGAAGGGTGCTCCAAGTCCCACTGGCCACACTGTCATTACAGCAGCCTGGAGCAGGTCTGCGGTAACTGGAGCGAGTCAGAAGCCCAGCGTCTGCACCAGGGGCTCTCCTACACAAACGCAAATGCAGGTAAGAGTTGGCTCCACTATTTTTTCTCCGCTTTGGAGAGGTTTTTGCTATAGGGCGTGAATGCTCACCAGAAAGAGAGAGAGACAGAAAGCAAGAAATCAACCCCCCAGGAGGATGGCCATGCTGCAATCCCTTCTCCTCCGTTCTCCTCTCAGGATCTTGGGCACGCACGCACACATGCCCAGCTTGAGTTTAAGCCACCGGGTCTGGGACTCAAACCGTGGTCAACTACATGGGAGTCCAGCGACATAACCATTACACCAACTGCTGGTCCCGAGTAGGTTCCACTTTAACACAGACACCGGGCTAGCACTTCAAGGACGCTCTGCCCTCTCCCACAGTCACTCCTGGTTAGGCCGGCCATTTGGACACACATCGACGCTTGCGGGTCAACAGCTAGGAGCTCTGTGGTGGAAACGCCCAAAGCACAGGAGGAGGATGGAGGAGCAGCCTGCTCATTCTGAAGCCCACGTTCTGCCACCCGCAGCCTTCGCACACACTCTCCCTGCTCTTCTGTCACCTCATCATGCAACCTTTAATGATGCTGCTGGAAGGCCAGTCCCCAACACACACACGTGTAACCCAAAGTTCATGCTTCAATTTTCATTTATGTCTTCCACGCTCAAGACAGAGAAACAGCGCACAGCATGGTCCCGAGGCTGCGGTCCACCCACAGTCCTCGGTCAGCCCCGGGTCATGGACAAGGTTTGCGTCGACCACTGAAGGAGCACCGCACACTTGAACCAGGAACCCTCCCATGAGGCATCGCCAGGTAGAGCTTCATGCGTCACTGCGGCCCCACTCCCTGGCCCCATGTGCAGATTTAGTTTAACTAAAATACTCATTTCCTTGCAGAATTGCTATTAATGGTGCTTAAGTTTCCAGGCCTGCCCCCAAACTGAAAACCATTTAATCTACAAAACAGCTCCCACTGGTTCAGAAAAACCTACCATGCCCCTAACATCCGTATAAAGGCCAAGAAACTGACTATCACGTGGGCATAGTTCCAACGGGAAAAAGAATCCAGGTCAGAAAAGAGAATCAAAACCCTTCTCCCACCTGACTCTGGTACCCCCCACCTTAACCTAGAAGTCAGAGTAGAGAATAGAGAAGAAATCTCAAGTTTTATCCCTGTATTAAAATTTTTTTTCCCAAATTTTTGTCACAGGATACATGGGCTCCCTGGAGAGACAGAAACAGAGAGAGGGAAAGCGAGAAATCAGCCCCCAGTGGGGACAGGCACGCCTCAGTCCTTCTGCCTCTACTCCCCCCCCCAGGATGTTGGGTACACACATCCACCTGGTGTGTTTTTCAAGCTCCTGGGTCTGGGACTTGAACCATTTAGTCAGCCATGTGAGATCCAGTGTCTTTGACCCCACGCCACTGTTGGTCCATCCCACTTTTTTCTTTTTTAATTTAAAGAAAGGGAAGTAGGAGCAGCAGGTGGTATGGTGGTCAAAGTGCTGTATTCCCACACAGTTGACAATGGTTCAAGTCCCAGGCAAGTCCCCGACCCAGCTGCTTGAAAATCATGCCAGGTCCATGCCCAAAGTCCCAGGAGGAGAAGAGAAGAGAAGGGACTGAAGAAAAAGCCATCCCCCTGGGGGAGATTCCCCACTCTCTCTCTCTCTCTTTTCCTCTCTCTCTCTCCCCCTCCAAGAGAGCACAAGAGTACCATGGCAAAAATCTACCCCCCCCAAAAAAAAAAGAAAAGAAAAAAAAGGGAAGGGGAAGCACTGCCACCAGGCATCAGGGTAAATCACAAAAAGCCTGTCTTTTAGGAAATGCAAATGAAAAGTACAACAGGCGTCCATTTACACCCAGTAGGACGGCTATTACCAAACTGCAGGTAGGATGAGGGGAAACTGGTGAGAAAAGAAAATGGAAAACAATTTTGTAATCCTTTAGAAACTAAGAGTTGAATTACCACATGACCTAGAGGTCTACTTCTATATCCAAATGAATAGGATAGGATCTCCAAAAGACATCTGTCCGCCCCTGCTCACGGCACCATTACCATAATAAACAGTGGGACAACCCAAGTATTCATCAACAGACGGATGTGTATATAAGCCACACACGGTGTATATATATAACATATATACATACACACACACATGTATTATATATATAATGGAATATTACATATATATGTAATGTATAATGGAACATTACATATATACATAATATATAATGGAATATTACATTATACATTATATATAATAGAATATTACATATACATTATATATATAATAGAATATTATATATACATTATATATAATAGAATATTATATATACATTATATATACACACATATATATGTATCAAATGAAATGTTATTCAGTCATAAAAATGAATGAAATTCTAACACGTGCTACAACATGGATCAACCCTAAAAACAATACGTAAAATAAACCAGTTAGGAAATAATCCAATTTAGGACCAGCAGATAGTATAATAATTACGTTGCTGGACTCCCACGTAGTCAACAGCGATTAGAGTCCCAGACCCGGTGGATTGAAACTCATGCCAGGCGCAAGTGTGTGCATGCCCAAGTTCCTAGGAGAAGAATGGAGAAGGGACTGTGGCATGACCATCCTCCCTAGAGAGTGATTTCTCCTTTTCTGTCTGTCTTCTCTGTCTCTCCACTGAGCGCACAGGCGCTACAGCAAAAATCTCTTAAAAAAAAAAAAAAAGAAAAAAGAAACCATATCAGCATCTCATAACTGAGCAATTTCATAGCCTGTGTTTTGGCACCATCTTTTGAGAAGTTTTTGCGATAGGGCACGTACACTCACCAGAAAGACAGAGATAGACAGAGAGACAGAAAGTGAGAAATCACCCCCCAGGGGGGATGGTCACGCCGCAATCCCTTCTCTTCCATTCTCTTCTCGGGATCTTGGCACGCACGCACACACGCCTGGCATGAGTTTAAGCCACTGGGTCCGGGACTCGAACCGCGGTCAACGACAACATGGGAGCCCAGTGACGTAGCCATTACACCATCTGCTGGTCCCTTAATCACACTTATCTTTACAGTAGACAACATTGCTTTTTCCAGCACACATACCATGCATATTGGTCAAGATAAAGACATCACTATATACATTATCATCAGCAAATAGCTTTTCTCTCACTCCTTCCCTCAGTTACCCACCTTGCATTACCCATCCTTACTTCCTCTAGTGTCTACAATTGCCCTCTCTGCTTCTGTACCTTCCAAACTTTCAGTTTCAGCTATAGAGCACAATCAGTATATACTGAGTGGGGACATACAAGGTCTGTCTTTCATGGTCTGGCTTGTTTCGCTTAGCATTAAATCTTCCATATTCGTCCACTTTGTATCGAATATTAGGGTCTCATTGTTTGATATGGCTGAGTATTCCACAGCGTACCTATGCCGCATTTTTTCAATCCAATCATCAATTTTTGTACATTTGGGTTGATTCCATGTCCTAGCAACTGCAAATAATGCTGCAATAAACATGAATGTACAAGTGTTTTTCAAACTTTGGGTAAATACCTAAAAGTGGAATTACTGGGTCATATCTGTAGGTTTCTGAGGAATCTCCATATCGTTCACTAAAGTGGTTGTGCTAATTTGCATTCCCACCAGTGTAATAGGAGTTCCCTTTTCACTACAGCCTTGCCAGTACTTATCATTAGTTTTTAAAATTTTAGTGGTTCTGACTGGGATTAAGTGGTATTTCATTGTGTTTTTTTGTTTTGTTTTATTTTAAGGAGATTTTTGCTATAGGGCATGTGCACTCACCAGAGACAGAAAAAGACAGAAAGACAGAAAGCAAGAAATCACTTCCGGGAACCAGCAGTTAGTGTAATGGCTATGTCGCTGGACTCCCACGTAGTCGACCGCGGTTCGCGTCTCGGACCCGGTGGCTTACAACTCACGCCGGGCGCGTGTGCGTGCGTGCCCAAGATCCCGACAGGAGAATGGAGGAGAAGGGATTGCGGCGTGACCATCCCCCCTGGGGGGTGATTTCTCGCTTTCTGTCTCTATGTCTCTGTCTGTCTGGCGAGCGCACGCGCCCTAAAGCGAAAAAACCTCTCCATAAAAAAAAGAAATCACTTCCCAGGGAGGATAGCCATGCCAAAATTTTCTCCATTCTCCTCTCAGGATTTTGGGCACACACACACACATGTGCCCAGTGCAAGTTTTAAGCTGCCGGGTCCAGGACTCAAACCACAGTCAATTACATGGGAGTCCAGCATCATCTGCTGATCCATTACGCCATCTGCTGATCCCTCTCACTGTGGTTTTAATTTGCAGTTCATATGTCTTCTTCGGAGAATTGTCTGTTCATCTTTTAATTGGACTGATTTTTTTTGGGGGGGAGGGAGAGGTTTTTGCTATAGGGCGCGTGTGCTCGCCAGAAAGACAGAGAGAGACAGAGAGACAGAAAGCGAGAAATCACCCCCCAGGGGGATGACCACGCCGCAATCCCTTCTCCTCCATTCTCCTCTGGGGATCTTGGGCATGCACGCACATGTGCCTGGCGTGAGTTTAAGCCACCAGGTCCAGGACTCAAACCACAGTTGATACATGGGAGTTCAGCGACATAGCCATTACGCTAACTGCTGGTCCCTTGATTTGTGTGTGTTCGTAAGCTGCTTAAGTTCCCTGTATATCTGGTTATCAGTCCATTATCTGAGGTATAGTTTACAAATATCTTCTCCCACTCTGAGGGTTTCTTCGCACTCTACTTACTGTTTCTTTGGCTATACAAAAGTTTCTCAACTTAATACAGCCCCATTTGTCTATTTTGGGGACTACAGCCTATGCTTTGGAGGTCTTCTTTAAGAAGTCTTTGCCTACGTCAAGGTCTCCAAGAGTTTTTCCACCAGTATTTTTATAGTTTGAGATTTTATGTTTAGATCCTCAATCCATTTTGAGTTGATTTATGTTGGTGGTGAAAGAGAAGGATCTAGTTTCATTTTACTGCAGGTGGATATCCAGTTCTCCCAGCACCATTTGCTGAAGAAATTGTCCTTTCCCCACTAGATTCTCTTGTGCCCTTTGTCAAGGATCAGGTGGCTGTATGTTTGGGGCTCATCTGGAGGTTCTCAATTCTGTTCCGCCGCTCTACCTGCCTGTTTCTGTGCTGATACCATGCTGCTGCAATTATCACAGCTTTGTAATGTGTTTTGCGGTCCGGAAGTGAGATGCCTACTTTATTCCCCTTGCACAGTACTGCTTTGGTGATACGGGGCCTTTTATGCTTCCAAACAAATTTTATGATTGTTTTTTCTATTTCTGTGAGCAACATCTCTGGTAGTTTGATTGGAATTGCATTAAATTTGTAGATTAATTTGGGTAGAATTGGCATTGGGATGTTTTTCCACTTGTTTGTATCTTTTTCTAGTGTTTCATAGTTTCTCTTGTAGAGAACTGTCACATGTTTGGTAAGGTTTAGTCCTAGATAGCTTATTGATTTTGTGGTTATTGTAAATGGGATGGCTTCCTTCAATTCTGTCTCAGGTTGTTCATTGTTAGTGTATAAAAATGCTATAGATCTTTGTATGTTGATTTTGTATCCTGCCACTTTACAATATTCACTTGTCACTTCCAGGAGTTTTTTGGGGGATGGATTCTTTTGGATTTTCTATGTGTAGCATCATATCATCTGCAAATAGAGAAAATTTCACTTCTTCTTCTCTTATTTGGATGCCTTTTATTTGACTCTCTTGTCTAACTGCGTTGGCTAAAACTTCCAGCACTATGTGTGTTTTGTTTTGTTTTTGAAAGACAATGAGAGGGAAAGTGAGAAATCATCCCCACTACGCCACAATCTATTCTTTTCTCAGGATCTTGGGCACATGCACGTGCGCGCGCACACACACACACACACACACACACACACACACACACACAAACTGGCACAAGTTTGAAGCTACTGGGTCCGGGACTTAAACTGCGGTCAACTAGCAGCATAACTGGTATGCCATCTGCTGGCCCCAGTACTATGTCAAAAAAGAGTGGAAAAGTGGGCAGCCTTATGTTCTTCCATTTTTTAGGGGAAAAGCTGAAAGTTTTTGATGTTAGCTATGGGTTTTTCACAAATAGCTTTAAAATGATGTTAGCTATGGGTTTTTCATAGATAGTGTTTATTGTGTTGAGAAATGTCCCTTCTATGCCGATTTTGCTGAGAGTCTTAGTCAAGAAGGGATGACATATTGTATTGAATGCTTTCTCTGCATCAGTTGATCTCGAGGGCCACGGGCAGGGCAAGCCCAGGCTCCCGGAGTGGTGGCGAAGGTGTGCCAAAAGTCCCAAAGTTGACCCCAATCCCCCAGCCAAGCTCACTCCCAAACTCTTGGATCCTAGGATAGCTGATGAGGGAATACGGACTTTGGAGGACAGAAAAATGGCCCGTATTGTTCTTATAAAGACAGAGAGAGATGCGGCAAATTGCTGGACTTTTCTACTAGGACCTGAAACAGCGGCTGATCCCTGGGTGCAAGGTCAAATGCAGAGAAAGCTTATGTTAGAAATGCCAGAAAGGAAACCAGCAGTTAGCGTAATGGCTATGTCGCTGGACTCGCACGTAGTTGACCACGGTTCGCATCCTGGACCCGGTGGCTTAAAACTCACGCTGGGCGCGTGTGCGAGTGTGCCCCAGATCTCGAGAGGAGAATGGAGGAGAAGGGATTGCGGCGTGACCATCCCCCCTGGGGGGTGATTTCTCGCTTTCTGTCTCTATGTCTCTGTCTGTCTGGTGAGCGCACGCGCCCTATAGCGAAAATCTCAATAAAATAAAATAAAAATAAAATAAGAAATGCCAGAAAGATGGGAACAGCAGTTAGCATAATGGCTATGTCGCTGGACTCCCACGTAGTCGACCGCAGTTCACGTCCCGGACCCGGTGGCTTGAAACTCAAGCCGGGCACGTGTGCGTGCATGCCCAAGATCCTGTAAGGATAATGGAGGAGAAGGGATTGCGGTGTAACCATCCCCCCTGGGGGGTGATTTCTCGCTTTCTGTCTCTCTGTCTCTCTGTCTATCTGGTGAGCGCATGCGCCCTATAGCAAAAACCTCTCCAAAAAAAAAAAAGAAATGCCAGAAAGACAATCCTGGTTTTGAATTCAGTAGAGCAAAAATCTCAGGAAACTGCACTAAACGTGGACAAGATTGCTCAATCCTTGAGAAATCACCACTATTTTTTTTCTGCATTTCTTGGATCCTAGCAGAAGTTACTGGCTTACTCAGAGGAACAGATATGTGGTGGAAGAGAAATGTAGGCGCCTTTAATTAACCAATTGCAGAATATATTTAAACATGGTTCTAAATATCATATTCGAGCATGATTTACATGGGACACGTGTCCTGTGGGTGCTATTCTCTGGATACGTGGCTACCTTTTTTTGGACTTATTTTTGCTCAGCATGAAGTTTTATATGTTGTTTTGCTAATTTCCTATTTAATCGTACTTTTGACACAAAATACATAAGAGTATAGATCATGTGAAATGAAAGGGTGCCTTCACGGAAAATTAAATTTTTCTTTTGATAGTGTGATGTGGCAATAATGTTCAATAAAGTTTTCCAAATAGGAAAAAAAAAAAAAAGAAAAGAAAAAAGAACCCACACTGTATAGCCCCACCTACGTGCAGTGCCCTGAGAAGTCAGAGTCACAGTGACAGGAGGCAGAGCCCAGGTGACCAGGGAGGGAAGAAGTTCAGCTGGAGATGAAGAAGAAGGTTCTGGAGTGCACGTGCTGACGATGAAATAACACTGTGAATGTACTCGATACCACCGAGTTACACACTTAAAAGCAGTCACAAGGGTAAACGTTATGTATGTGTATTTTCCACAATTTTTTCCACAATTTTCTTATAAAGGCAGTGCCACGAGCAGGAGCCAAAGGTGTCACTTGATGATCCCTTAATTCCCCCACTCTGCAGAATAGGAGAAACACGTCACCTACCTTCGAATGATGGGCTACTTCGGAATTTTTTTTGGGGGGGTGGGATTTGGCCATAGGGCATGTGCCAAAGAGAAAGAGAGAAGGGGGAAAATGAGAAATCGCCCCCCAGGGCAGAACAGTCACTCCACAACCCCTTCTTGTCCACCCTCCTCTCAGGATTTTGGGCACACGTGTAAACCCACCCAGCATCATTTTAAAGCCACTGGGTCTGGGACTCGAACCATGGTTGGCCATGTGGTAGTGCAGCACCTTACCCACCACACCACCTGCTGGCCCCACATCATGAACATCGGAGACCTCAAATGTCAAATCCACAATGGAAGGGGCTGCGCTACAGACTCACTATCCTTACCTACCGCTGGGCGTAGACGTTCTTCTGAGCCAGATGGTCTCTTGGAGTCTATCTGTACATAGGAACCCGTCCCTCATGTCTGCAAGTTCTGCTGCTCACTGCAATGCTCTCCAACTTAAGATTCATGAAACAGACAAACGATTCCAGAAAAGAGTAAAATCGCATAGTAATCAGAGCATGCTTGATGACAAGGATTTTTAGGTGACTATCTATAACTCAGAAGTTACTAGGTAGACCATCCAGACCCACCATGATAGACACTAGGCCAGGCCCAGCAGAGCACAGGTGCAAATTTCAGGCGAAGCAGACAGGCCAACCCCGGCAACCCCAGTTAGAGCCAAAACTCAGTGACCACAAGACGCACAACCCAATTCTGAGTCCCATGGCTTAGGAACAGGCTTCTGAGTGGGAATCCCAAAGTTAAATCCAGGTGCTTGGGTGCCCAACCATTCAGCACCAGTGCTGACATTTCCAGACAAAGGAAGACGCAATGACCTCTGCATGGAGAAAACCCATTCAAAGTTCACTTACTACAGAACTTCCCCAGGGTTAAATAAACCTCAACTGGGATGCATAGTTCGGAGAAGAAAAGTCTTAGAGACCCACTTGTATTTGCAATTTTGGGGCACGCTGCTTACATAAAGTATTACATGTATTTAATCAATATCGACTATAAATTAGGTTTTCACCATCCTTTTTTTTTTTTAAGTTTATTTCTTTCTTTCATGAGTGAGACGGCACTCCCAATAGGGATTTTTTTTTTTAGGAGAGATTTTTGCTATAGGGCGCGTGCGCTCGCCAGATAGACAGAGAGAGACAGAGAGACAGAAAGCGAGAAATCACCCCCCAGGGGAGATGGTCACACCGCAATCCCTTCTCCTCCATTCTCCTCTCGGGATCTTGGGCACGCACGCACACGCGCCCGGCGTGAGTTTAAGCCACCGGGTCCAGGACACGAACAGCAGTCAACTACATGGGATTCCAGCAACACAGCCATTATGCTAACTGCTAGTTCCTCCCAATAGGGTTTTGATGCTGTGACCTGCTCCCAGTCTCAGACACCCACAAATTATGGGCACACAGGTACCCAACATACTCAGAGAGATCTGAAGGTGTGAATGCAGGACCCTGCCACATGGGTCGACCTCACGGAGCTCGTTTGACTGCTATGCCACCATCCAGCTCTTAGCTATCCATTACATGTCCCTCATAGGTGACGGATCAAAATTAAGAAGGGTGGGACCAGCAGATGGGATAACAGTTGTATCATTGGACTCCCACAGAGCCGACTGCAGTTCAAGTCCTGGACCCAGTGGCTTAAACCTCACACTGGGCATGTGTGTGTGTGTGTGCCCAAGATCCCGAAAGGAGAATGGCGGAGAAGGGATTGCAGCATGACCATCCCCTCTCCCCCCGCTCCCTGGGATAATTTCTTGCTTTCTGTCTCTCTGGCAAATGCACGCACCCTATACCAAAAATCTCTCATAAAAAAAAAAAAGGGTAAACTATTTTTAATAATTAAATACAAATAGACACCCAACCTGTTCCTATTTTAAAACCTAATAGTAGCTGCCCCTTAGGAAAGCCGTTGCAACATTCCTAAAAGTGGATTTATTTCACCTTACTTTAAATGGCAAACTAAGTGTGGGACCAATTCGCGCCTCTCCCGTCTCTGAATCCCTTCTGCTCACAGAGGCGGGCTCTGCCACTGAGCTAGTGAGTCAGCCCCGGGAGACGCCTGCTGCCAATGGGGTCAGATTCCCATCCGCAGTGTCTGGATTCAAAACAGCTGGCCATTCCCTGTGCCCTGGAACTCCTGGACAGAAGCACATACAAATCCAGGTCCTGCACACCAGCCACCTTCCTCCCTGCACCCAGAGGCAGAGGACACAAGTGTTCTTGTCCACAACCTCCCCTGGAGGGCGACTTTTCACTTTCTGTCTCTGTCTCTCTGGCAAGCACACACGACCTATACCAAAATCTCTTTCTTTTAAAAAAAAAAAAAAAAGAAAGAAGAAAATAGAAAGAAAACTAGGAAGAAAAAGCTAATAGCCAATGGCTAGAAATAGCCCAGACATCATCACTGCTCGATGAGTAAACACACCCAGCAGGGCCAGGCATGGTGGGGGAGCGGGCAGGCAGCAGGTACGCTGCTGTGAGGTGTGAAGATCACGTGGGAGCTCACACTCACACCCAGAGCCTGCCACAACACACGGGGTGCGCCTGGAGGCTTGTGGCATGAAGACCCTGCCTAGGGTACCTGTCTCCCTCTCGCTCTCAAAAGTAAACTTTTCTTCAACTCATCTGAAAACACGATTTGCAGTAAATCCACACAATGAAATGCCATTGCACAATAAAAAGGTAAACAATGAATGCGCAGACCACAGCTCTGTCGTAAATACAGACGCCATGGGACCGCGGCCAAGTACAGAAGGCCACCTCTGTGTACCTCATGTACATAATGCTCTAGAACGGCCAATCTAAAGGAACAGGATTAGGGACTGCCCAGCAGTAGGTGAGGAGAACTGAACAGGGGCACAGGAAAACTTCCTGGAATGATGAAACTTCTGTTTTTCCACTGTGGTTAGAAGTTACAGGACTATGGGTGTTTGTCAAAATTCAATGAACTGTACATCTGAAAAGAGCAAATTTTGTTACACATACATTATACCTCCATGAAAACTGAAAGATGGCACTGAGCTAATAACCCAAATCACGGCTACTTAGGCACCTTTGAAGCATCTGTTTGCAAATATCAGGTGCCATTCATTCATTCACGAAACGTACTGAGTACCTGTCAGTTAAGGGTTACGAACACTCAGTTAGGGATTAGTGAGTACAGGGCGAACATAATAGGCAAATGATACAACCACATAAACCAAGGGTAGAA
Organism: Tupaia tana; assembly: GCA_026018925.1. Lineage (NCBI taxonomy): Eukaryota > Metazoa > Chordata > Mammalia > Scandentia > Tupaiidae > Tupaia > Tupaia tana. Next base: position 148,922,493 of record JAKSZU010000002.1, read on the forward strand.
AAGCATGGGGACTGAGCCAGCAGATGGCGTGGTAGTGAAGGCACTGGACTCCCACGTGGCTGATGGCAGTTCGAGTCCCAGACCTGGTACCTTGAGAATCACAACAGGTGCAAGTGCATATTTGCCAAGGATCCCGAGAAGAGAATAAAGGAGAAGGGATTGAGATGTGGACATCCCCCCCCCCGGGGGGGGGGGGCATGTTTCACTTTCCCTCTCTCTGTTTCTCTCTGACAAGTGCATGTGCCCTAGGGCAAATAAATAAATAGATAACTTTTTTTAAAAAGGCATGGGGCCTCAGACTGCTATCATGAGAGTAGGCGTCAGGGAAGGGTGCTGGCAAGTCCCATGTGTACCTTAGACCTGAGTGAAGAGGCCAAGATCAGAAGGGTTTCTGACACGTATCATAGTAACAAGAGCCAAGAGCAACTCAGCTGCTGAAAACTGGGAAGTGTGGCTGTTTTGATCGGAGGTGGCACGGGGTCCTACACGGAGCCCTGGTAAGTGAATGAGGAGTTTAACACAACTGCAGGAATTACTCAGATACATACAGAAGCACTGGATTTTAGGGACCCCTCAAAGAGTACCGAGTCCTTCTCATTATCAGGTATTTTTAAAAATTAACTGAATGGGGATCAGCAAGTGGCGTCATGGTTACATCGCTGGACTCCCACACAGTGGGCCGCGGTTCAAGTCCTTGACCCAGCAGCACCTTAAAACTCATTCTGGACGTGTGTGTGCGTGTGTCCAAGATCCCAAAAGGAGAACAAAGGAGAAAAGATTGCGGCGTAGCCACCCCCTGGGGGAGTGATTTCTCGCTTTCTGTCTCTCTGTCTCTCTGCCTCTCTCTGTACAGCAAGCGCATGTCCCCTATAGCAAAAAAAAAAAAAAAAAAAAAAAAAAGAACAGAATGTATAGATTTCCCTGAAGTTAGGTTGCCTAAGGATAACTAAATCATTCTGGTGTTTTAAAAATCTGTTGTACTTGCTTTTATTTTTGGCTGAATTTCCCATGATGTTTTAGTCTCTGTGGCTAGCGAGAGAAAGGACCCGAGTCTGGACAGTCTAAGAGAACGGAGGAGTATCTGGCTCAGTGCTTGGAGGCCAACGTCCAGAGACCACAGGTGGCAAGGGCATTTCTGTCGGGGCCCCAAGGCCATGCAGAGTGTCATGTTGCAAGAGAACAGGAGCACACATCTGTGTGTCCATCCTTGTGTCTGTCTGTGTCCTCCAAATGCTCAGGTGTTGGGGTTCACCTATAACGGTATTAAGGGGACGCTTCACAGGCATGATGGAGGCTGCAGTTCTACCAGCTGAAGCCACAGGGAGGCCTGGGTTCTATTCCCTGCCCACTATAAACACCCACTCATGCTCGTGGTGTTGAAGAGTGAGTCCTTTCGGAAGAAATTAAGGTGAAGTTTATGAGGGTGGAGTCCTCTCTTCATGCCTTTTTCTTTGAGAGGTTTTTGCCATAGGACATGTGCACTCGCCAGAAAGACAGAGAGAGACAGAAAGTGAGAAGTTATCTTCCAGGGAGGATGACCACGCCACAATCCCTTCTCCCCCATTCTCCTCTTGGGACCTTGGGCATGCATGCACACGCACCCAGAGTGAGTTTTAAGCTGCTGGGCCCGAGGCTCGAACCACAGTTGACTATGGGGAAGTCGAGCGACATAGCCATTACACTACCTGCTGGTCCCGATTTAGCAGGTTCTAAATGAGGATCACACACACACACACATCCAAAAGAATGAATACAAACATTCCTGGTTTGGTAAACAAACTTCACGCTATGGGCTCAGGCTCAAGGCTCCCTCCCTACGTGACCTCAGAGGCACTCTTCTGTCCCGGTTTTCCGCGTAAACTCACAGGTTCCTCTTGGCAAATCCTTCTGCTGGACCCTTCCCTAACCACCCTCAGAATTCTGAGAGCAGGGCAGGGTGCAGCCCCTCACTCCTCCTCTTCCTGCACTTACAACCTGCTCTAAATACCTTCTGTTTTACAGTAACTCCTACAAGTGTGCATCCTGGGCCCATCTGTCCCCAGTGAGTGAACACTCAACATCTCTATTTACATATTTAACAGGCATCTCACTCTCATGTCAGAAAGACAACTCCAGGCTGCTAGACCCCTGCCGATTTCCACAGCACCCTCAGTAAAGACCCCACTATGCACCCAAGCTGTCGGGCCAGCCAGAACAGCTAGGAGTCACCTGGCATCGCCCCTTTCCCTCTCCCCCCAATAGGCAGGGATTGTCCTCAAAATACACCCACAGGCCCCACTTGTCCTGGTCCACGGAGCCACCGGCCCTCCCAGTCTCTGACAGGGCAAGTCATCAGCCCCTCCTTCCCCCTCACACAGCGCTCTCCGCGGGGCAGCCAGTAGGGCCCTTCTGAACTGTGACTCGGCTCATACCACTCCCCACTCCACGCCTTGCAATGGCCTCCTCTCGTGCTTACCAAGAAAGGGTCCCACTGGCCCAGCTGCACAGGGCATGACAGAGGCTGCAGCTTGGTAAACTGAGGCCACGTGGGAGGCCCGGGTTCGACTCCCTGCCTACACTGAACACCTATGGAGACATACACTGTAGTCCTAGCTGCTCAGGAGATGAGGTGGGAGGATCGGGGTATAGCAAACACTGTTTTTAAAAGGGACATGGGGGAGGAGGGTACTAGCGGAATAATTATGAGCAACAAATTATCCTTTGTGTTCAAGGTGACAAGCAACCTCTTCAAAAGCAAGAGTCCTCTATGCCACCCCAAATGCGATGTCATTGTTCACACTTAGCCATCAACCTTGAGGTGATGTGGAAGAATCCCTGGAAAGCAAGGACCGCCCCCTTTGTAAATCAGCACGTGAGACAGACACTGCCCCGCCTGATTTAATCCACTTCTGCAATCAGCCTGAAGACTTCGGGTGAAAAGGGTGCTCCTGGCCTTTTGAGCAGATAGTTTAATTACAAGGTTTCTATCCTGATCTGGTATCGCCTAAAATATTAATAGAACAAAGAATTATCTAAAAGAAATAGTAAGTTTTGAATCTGTTACACCTAACAGGAGATAGCTACCATTCTGAAAAGGTCATTTTATGTCTCAATCTCCAACTGAAATTTCACCCTCGAGGCCTACAGGACTTCAACAGAAAATGTGCACCATGTCATAGCCAGAGTTACTACTAAGAATGTTAAGCAATCCCCCCATAAATTTTCAATTGCAATCTATAGGTCTTTGTTTAAATGTCTTATTGTCTGCAAGTTTTCAAACAATGCTTCGCTCTGTGTTCCCAGTAGAGGAAACAAGACATGTTACTGTTTGGATTTCTCGGTCATTCTGTGATTAACATTAACTACAAAAGAGCTTCTTGCAAGCTAGAATCATCTAGAAATATATCCCGGCCAGCCTAGTCTAAAAATAACCTCAATAGTTACTTTTCTGTTTCCCCCAAATTTTAGGATCAGTTTGTAAAACTCTTACCTCCGCTTACACAAGCCAGGAAGAAAGCGCCCTCCTGCTCAAGCTTCGCACCTGTCTCCGGACAACACGCCCTCCTCGCACGACCTCCTCTCCGCCTCCGAATGTGGTCATCCTCTGGCAGCAAGGAGGCAGTGTGGCTCCGTGCCACTCAGGGCTTCTTCTAAGTGACAGCTATTTTTAGGCCAGCGGTCCCTCTGATTCCTGACTTGGCCTGGATGACCTCAGGGCAGGCTAGCTTTAGCCAGAACCCCTCCAGAAGCCAAGCAAGTTCCGGGAGTTGCAGTAACTGCTCTGCTAACTCAGCAAGAGTGTCCTGAGGGCTGCAGCGGAGAACGCCCTCCAAGGACAGCCCTCGGCCAGCCAAACCCAGGGCTGGGCTCTTGTCCGACGTGTGACTCGTAGTGTTGTGACCTGACCACATTAAATCGAGGGTGGAAGAGACCGGCCACGCCTGCAGGGATTCTAACCCGTGTGGCAGTAAATGTGAAACGACTCACAGGTGAGCTTATCTTTTTGAAATGGCATATCCTTTAACGACACGGAGATTTCACGTTTGTGTAACCGACCTTGCAAAGTCTCGATAAACTATTTGAACAGAGTTTTAGTCACCCTTTAAATAAAGAATAGCATACCAGGGCGAGCAGCTGGCATGGTGGTTAAGGCGGCAGGACTCCCACATGACTGATAGTGGTTCGAGTCCCAGACCTGGCAGCTTGCTTTCTCACTTTCCTTCTCTCTGTTCAACTTCAGTAAAAAAGAAGACAATGAATAAAATTATTCTTAAAAATTAAAAAATTACCAAGATGACGTAGCAGTCCCCTCATGCAATTTACATGAATAACCATGTATCATTTCTAATTGGAAGACGACTACCAGAAACATCACATACATCTGATGATGAAACTATACACGACCGACTGTAATACCTCTATAAAAGACAAGCATAGGGACCAGCAGGTGGCATAGTGGTTAAGGCACTAGATTCCCACATGGCTGACCACGATTCAACACGATTCAAGTCCCAGATCCGGCAGCTTAAAATCATGTCGGGCATGTGTGTGCATGACCAAAACCCCAAGGAGAGAATGGAGGAGAAGGGACTGCAGCATGGCCATTCCCCCTGAGGGTGGTTTCTCACTTCCTCTCTGTCTCTCTTTCTCTCCCATGAGCAAATGTGTCATATGGCAAATGCCTGAGGGGGAAAAAAAACTGAGTGACATGAATTCTAACAGCTGTAAGTTCAAGATATATGTTTGGCTGGATTTTACCCTCCACTAGTAAAATGATGTCTAAGGACCTAAAGCTAGGTGTAAAAGCTTTACAATGGCGAGTTGAGGGGCGAGCACACCCAAAACTACAGAGGAAAACACTTTTAGGGATCTCCACTCCACCTTCCTCCCAGGACATCAAAATTCCTCATGACCTCCCAAAGCTGGTCTTGTTCCTTTCACCCCAGCTTGGGTTCTTTGAAGAACTGTAATACGTTTCTGAACCCACAAATCTACAGTGTCAAAAATATTTGTTCTCCCGCTTTCTGCAGATACCATTAACGGAAGACGTGAAAACAATGAGAAACGCAGGACTGCAAGACTTGAGAACCCGCCCTTCTGATTGGGGCTGAAGGGCCCACAGATACAGGATCCGGCGGGCACCTGCCTCGCGGAGGCTCTGGCCTGAGGGTGAGTATGCCCCTCCCAGGCAGGCGTCCTCACCTCCATCCCCTCTTACAGTGGGAGGGTGGCAGGAAGACAACGTGGATCTCGGGAAGCAGGAGGCCTGCCAAATTCCCTCCCATCCCTTACAAACAGGACGGATTCTCACCGCTCCAAGGCTGGCCACATCTCGTACTTCTTAGATGGGAGTGCAGGAAGGAGGAGCCTCCAGGGTCTCCGAATCTGTCCTCAACTGACATCGACGAACAGATGGTGGAGCTTTTTTATTTTTATTTTTATTTTTTTAAAGAAAAATGACCAAGCTGGCCCTTCCAATGCAGCAGCTAAGCTGCACAAGGGAAGCCAGGTCCCACGTGGCCAATGAGGGTTTGAGTCCTAACCCTGGAGGCTGGCAAAACAAGCCAGGCAAGCACACGCCCAGGGCCCTGAGGGGATGAAGAACTAGAGAAGAAGGGACTGCAGCATGACGGGGCCTCACTCTCCCCCCCTCACATACATGCATTTGAATAAGAAAATTGAGAGAAATTTGTTGACAAAATTAAAGTGGCAATTAAAGAAAAAAGAAAAAGAAAAAGACATTCATATGTAGTTATCATGCTCTGAGAAGAATTTGCGAATTCCCCATGGGTCTTTGTTTAGCATTTTAGGCTAATGTGTTTAACTCAAAGCCTTCAGTTCCCTGAAAACAGCCCCGGAGTCTGGCTGCCAACATGACAGCTAACACGACAGCCTTTAAGATCGTTGGTATGGAGGTCCATCAACGCGAAATGTCTAACACCAGCCCTCAGCAACAAATTCTCAACAGGAGCAACTCAATTATATGCTGGTTCTACGCTTGAAGGCAACCCAAGGTCCAGGTAGGACCAGCACACCCTGCACGGGCCACAGGCAGGACCCTGGCTACCAGGGGCTAACACCCTCTTCTGGATTCTAACTTAGCTGTTACGGGCAAGATGGCATTGTGATTCCACTTACCCGCATTTACAGCTGAGAAATACACTATTCCCTGCCAGTTATAGAAATGAAGGTGTTTCAGTTGTCAACCTAAATCTTATCCATTTCCTTACAATCGTTCTCTTAATTTTAGAAACTTTCAAGAATGAAGTAATCCTGGGACCAGCAGTTAGTGTAATGGCTATGTCTCTGGACTCCCACGTAGTCGACCGCGGTTAGAGTCCTGGACCCAGTGGCTTAAAACTCACACTGGGCACGTGTGTGTGTGCCCAAGATCCCAAGAGGAGAATGGAGGAGGAGGGATTGTGGCATGGCCATCCCCTCTGGGGGGTGATTTCTCGCTTTCTGTCTCTCTGTCTCTCTCTTTCTGTCTGGCGAGCACATGCGCCCTATAGCTAAAATCTCTCCAAAAAAAATTTAAAAGAATGAAGTAATCCTGGGGCCAGCAGGTGGCATGGTGGTTAAGGCACTGGACTTCTACATGGCCAACTGTGGTTCAAGTCCCAGACCCAAGAGTTTGAAAATCATGCTGGGTGCGTGCCCATGTGCGTGTGTGCCCAAAATCCTGAGAGGAGAATGGAGGAGAAGGGATTGTGGTGTGGCCATCCCTTCTGGGGGTGATTTCTCACTTCCCCTCTCTCTGTCAATCTGTCTCTCTCCAGTCAGCACAGACACCCTATGGCAAAAACTTAGAAAAGAAAAAGAATGAAGTCATCTTTATTTAGTTTCATCATATGAAGCTCTTCCAAGAGCTACCAAAGAAGGACTCAGAAGAGTGTCAGAGAAGGTTCGTGGCTGCAGAACAGGTCGGCCACCGCACTCGGCCAGCCTGCAGTTAGCTGGTCCCTGCTGGAAGGGCCTTTCACAGCAGCTTCCCCTCCACTGTCCCCACACACGCCCGCTGCTCTGCCGCTCTGCAGGGGGACGGGAACACCACGGTGAACAAGACGACCCGCCCCTCAACAGGAACTGTCTTGGGGCCGGCAGGCAGCGTGGTGGTTAAAGGACTGGACTCCTGCCTAGCTGACTGCTGTTCAAGTCCCGGACCTGGTGGCTTGCTTTCTCACTTTCCTGCTGTCTCTCTCTCACTCTGTCCCTTTCTAGTCAAATTAAAATAAATGAATAAATAAAGAAAGAAAATAATTCTTTAAGAAAAGAGTACCTGTCTCCTTCCCTCTCTCCCTCTCTGCCTCTCTCTCCTTCCCTCCCTTCTTCATGAAGGACACGAGAACGGGTGTGATGTTTAATAAGCAGCATTCAACACGCTGCAGGAGCAGCTCGTTTTGGGAACACGAGAGGGAAGCACACGACAACTCAGCTCGGGCCCAGGGCACATCACGCGGTTCTGCAAGTCACTGTCCAACTCCCCCCTCAAACCAGCACACAGCCAGGATGTGCTTTTCAGAAAGAAAAGCATGGAATTTTACAATAATGACGTGCTGTGGAACGAGGCTGCTCTGAAGCGTCGGAACCCCAGAAGGACCTGCGAGAGAGAAAACTACGTAAATAGGCCCTCGGCACAGCGAGGGGCTGACACACCCTCAGCCATGCCATGCGCCGTGTGAGCGAGGGTGGGTCAGGACGGCGAGCGGCCACTGCTCTGCCATGGACACACACAGTCTCCGTGCACAGCTCCTCAAGGCCCACAGCATGTTCTCACAGTCCTCCCGGTGACAGTCCTGCGGGATGGACAATCACATGACAGCCGCCTTCCCTCGCCCCTCGTCCCCTTTTAGATATTAAACCTGGCGTTTCCAGGAGTTTAATACCTTGCCCAAGAAACAGAGTTAATGAGTAGCAGCAATGGACTACACCCAGTCTGAATGTGTCCTTTGTTTCTGAGTTTATTCACTTATTTCTTCCATGAGGGAGGGAAGAACTGCACCTCCAACAGGGTCCCAACGACACGATTCATGCCCTGGGCCAGCCCCGGGTACTCGGGAGGCCTCCGGACCTGAACCAGGGAACCTCCCACGTGGGACTACCTCACAGAGCTCTTCACTGCGGCACCACCTCCCTGCACCCAGATGTGTGCACTCGACCTCGTTCCACCCGCCCTCCCACGACAAGCACGTCACCTCGCATGGGTCTCGCTGCGGCAGGTCACTGGACGTGGGGGCATGCGTTCCAGGGGCCCCCAAGCTCAGCAACTGTGTTCCCTTGGGCAAGCTGAAAATAATCATGGCCTCTTTAGTTTCATCTACAAAAGCTGATACTACAGGACCAGCAGACGGCATAATGGCTATGCCGCTGGACTCCCAGACCCAGCAGGTTAAAACTCATGCCGGGCATGTGTGCGTGTGCGCCCAAAATCCTGAGAGGTTATTGGCGGAGAAGGGATTGTGGCATGGCCATTGCCCTGGGGGATGGGGAGGATTTCTCACTTACTGTCTCTCTGACGAGCGCACGTGCCCTATAGAAAATGTCTATTTAAAAAAAAAAGAAAAGATTTAACAATAAAAATTCATCACACAGCTGTTTTAGACTTAAGTAAAATGTTTGGGGGCTTTCTAACTCACACACAATTGTTGATTGCTACTATTAAAATGTCGACAATCACATAAGATGAGCTTTATCATCCTCCTCCTCACTTTACTGATAGCCAAAGCTCAACAACCTGTTCACGCAGCCAGGGAACTCTCTAGGGTGACAGACATGCTCTTGTATTCATTGTTCGTTACACCGACGTTCATTTGTCGAAACTCATTTAATTGGGGCCCGCGGATGGTGTGGTGGACTGGACTCTGACATGGCGAACCATGGTTCGAGTCCTGGACCTGGCGGCTTTCTCTCTCTCTCGCTGTCCCTGTCTAGTGAAATTAAAAATAAAATAAATAAAGTTAAATAAAATAATTCTTTAAAAAAAAATATCATTCACTTGTACACTTTAGCTGGGTATGTTTCATGATACTTAATTTTATCAGTTAAAAAATTGTTTTCAGTGGCCAGCAGGAGCATACTGGCTAAGGCACTGGACTCCCACATGTCTGACAGCAGTTCAAGTCCCAGACCCAGAGGTTTGAAAATCATGTTGGGCATATTTGCATGCGTACGGACATGCATGCCCAAAAGTCCCAAGAGCAGAATGGAGAAAGCACTGTGGCACGGCCATCCCCACTCGGGGATCATTTCTCACTTTCCCTCTTTCTGTCTCTGTCTCTTTCTCTCTCTCTCTCTAGTGAGTGTACATGCTCTATGCAGAAACACACACAAAAAAATTTTTTCAGAGCCAGTCTGTGACATGGTGGTTAAGTGGTTGGATCCCACATGGCTGACAGCACAGTTTAAACCCCGGATTTAGAATCCTGAAAACACAACAGGTGTGCCCAAATCCTGAGAGAATAATGGACAGAGGACTGCGGAATGACCAGGCCCCAGGGGGTCTCGGTCTCTCTCTCTCTCTCTCTCTCTCTCTCTCTCTCTCTCTCTCTCTCTTTCTGATGAGCACACACACCCTATAACAAAACCTCTCTCTTAAAAAAAAAAAAAAAAAAAAAAACCTTTATCCAAGATCACGCGGCCAGTAAACAGCAGCATGTATTCTGGAACATACCCACTAATTCATGTTGAAACCTAGAGGTTTTCCTGGTACCTGTTCTGCAACCCGCTTTCCAACTAATCCTTACCCGGTTAAAAGCCTTGAATGTTGACTACACGTACGAACTACCATTTCTGCCTGCCCTACTTACTTAGAATGTTACGCGTTACTGTCACCTCCTGAACATATTCACCTAGACCTGCCGACAGAGGTAGACTCTGGCAGCACCCCAAGGATCACCACAGCAGACTGAGCAGGCACCTTGACATGAGCCCACGCATAATCATCAGTGACTTCACGTTTGTGTCAGCGAGGCACACTGCTTTTCCCCCTGCCCCCCTCCCTCCCTCTCCTCCCACCCCCACAGACCCTATCCTTACTATCTCTAGTATCTACGATGCCCTCCCCGCTACGTGATCCGTCTAACCTCTCAGTTTCTGCTATGGAGCGCAGACATTCGGTACATACTGCGTGAGGACACAAGGTCTGTCTTTCCCAGCCAGTCAGGAGTGGCTGTCTGCACTCCGAGGCCGACAGACCTCTAAGAACCCGAAACACATTTCCCGATCTAAGTCAGCATTCCTTTAACAATTTACTGAACGACCAAATAGAAAACACTATTCTAAATACTCCCAAAAGGTGAGTAATTACGGTAGACAGTTGCAGAATTCCACCAAAAAAGTAAACCCTTGGGACCAGCAGATGGCATAATGGTTGCGGTGCGGCACTTTCCCGTAGTTAACCATGGTTCGAGTCTCAGACTGGAGGCTTAAATTCACGCCGTGTGCACGTGCGTGCGTGCCCAAGATCCCGAGAGGAGAATGGAGGAGAAGGGATTGCGGTGTGGCCATCCCCCCTGGGGGTGATTTCTCACTTTCTCTCTCTGTCTTTCCGGGGACTATACATACCCTATAGCAAAAACCTCTCAAAAAAAAAAAGTAAGCCCGACAGTGGTAAGTCAACGCTCCAACATACTGAACACAATTTGGAAGATCAGGGTTCGGCTGTATGTGCCAGGAGACGTGTGTGCACGAGTGCCCAATCCTGGCTGGCTGGAACAGGCTGGAGAGAACATGGCAGCGTGGACCCTGCTGACAGTATTTGTCAGTCTCTCTCTCTCTCTCTCTCATGAAATCAATCAATAGATCTTTTTTTAGAAGAAATAAAACTAAGTTCCAGGAAAGTGCTGAACTAAAACAGAACACACCATTTTCATAAAAGTCAATACCTAAAAACAAATCACCACTTATACCCACGCCCACCAAGCAGCAGTATCAGGAACTGGACAGCTGGACTAAGAGAAAAGAAGTGATATAAAGACTTCGTGTGCTTGGGATCAGCAGTTGGCATAATGGCTATGTTGCTGGACTCCCATGTAGTCGACCGCGGTTCACGTCCCGGACCCGGTAGTTTAAACTCATGCCAGGCGCGTGTGCATGTGTGCCCAAGATCCCAAGAGGAGAATAGAGGAGAATGGAGGAGAAGGGATTGCAGCGTGGCCATTGCCCCTGGGGGTGATTTCTCGCTTTCTGTCTCTGTCTTTCTGGTGAGTACACGTGCCCTATAGCAAAAAACTCTCAAAAAAAAGAAAAGGAAAAAAAAAAAACACGTAGTGTGCTTTTTGCTTCTAATTTTTTTGTTGGTTAATGTTTTCTTAAGTGTACCTACTTCTTTCACAAGCAAGAGAAAGAGAGAGAGAGAGACACTAGCCCCTGCGGGGCCTGACACCACGATTCCCCCCAGCCAGCCCAAACCATGAGCTCGCATGTCTAGGGAAGTCTCCGGACCTAGACCCGGGCCCTCCCACACAGAGAAGCCTCACAGAGCCCATCTGTTTCAGAGCTAGGATCTCACTACGTTGCCTGGGCTAGCCTTGAACTCATGATCCTCCTGCCCCAGCCTTCCAAGAGGCTGGGGTTATAAGCATGAGTTATGAGTGCCTACCGTGTTTCTAAATTATACCCGCCTAGTTTCAGGAGCCACGTTAAAGGCAGCACAGGTTGTTCTAGGGAGGTGGGGTAGAACAAGCGGGCAGGGCAGTTCTAAGCCGAAACAAAGCTGTTCAATGAGCGCAAACAGCTCCTTGTTGGGAACCCCAGACACTGCCTTATCTCTTCAAAGTCCACTTGGCTAAAAGGAAATAATTTTCCATTTGAATCATGCCAAGACCAACCGAGAAATGTCATTGTGTGTGTACTGACGCAAACTGGCACCGCACCTCCCAACCTTCATTAAACATCAGCTTCCTGCACCTTCTGCTCGAAAATGATTACCCACTGGAGGCTTTCTCCAGGCCAGCCAGGGTCCTTGAGCAGAAGGTCAACACAGGCACACACCTAACTCACCGGCCCCAGAGACGGAGGGCCTGCTGCTGAAGTCCTAACACCACACCTCTCAGAAGACAGTGACAGGGAGCGGCTGGCAGGGGGCATGGTGGCCAAGGGCGCTGGACTCCCACATGGCCGACTATGGTTTGAGTCTTTTCTCACTTTCCTTCTCTCTCGCTCTCTCTCTTTGTTTCTCTCTCTCTTCTGGTCAAACAGAGAGAGAGAGAGAGAGAGAGAGGAAGGAGAGGAGAGGAGAGGAGAGGAGAGGGGAGGGGAGGGGAGAAGAGGAGAGGAGAGGAAAGGAAAAGAAGAAAGAGAAAAAAGAAAAAAATAATTCTTTAAAAAAAAAAAAAGAAGAAGAAGACAGTGGCATGGAGAACTGATGACCTAGGGCGGAAACTGTGACTGAAACTCAGATGCCGCTGTGGTTTCCTGGGCCATTCATCTCTTTCCAGTTCTAATTAGTACCAGGCCGCACCTCCAAGTTAAATTCCCACCTGAGATTATCCCCCTGGCCCCAGTAATTACCTGCCTCTGTGTAGCTTTAAACAGGGAAGAGGGTGGGGCCAGCAGGTGGCGCGGTGGTTAAGGCACTGAATTCCCACACGGCCAGACCCGGCGACTTGAAAAAGTACGGCGTGCATGTGTGCACACGTGCCCAGAATTCCAGGAGGAGACCCAGAAGGGATTGCATCTCATCTCCTCCAGCTGGGGAAGGGCTGATTTCTCCCCTTCCCGTCTCTCCCAATGAGCACACATGCCCTAAGGCAAAAACCTAAAAAAAAATTAAAAAAAAAAAAAACAGGGAAAGAGGATCCAAGATGTCTACAGAAATAAGTGTCAGGAAAATATTAGTCTCTATTCAACAGACACGACCTTGGCTTGCTCATCTGTGAAACAATACAATCAAATGATTGTTCTTACAGAATTTTATTAGGGATTTGGAAAAGCAGTCTGAAACTATAAAGTCCTACAGACATGGGATACATCATTGTAATCATCTGTAACTGTCAATTTTCCATTTGCGCTCCTAATCTAAGAGGCTTACAACATTTAACACTCGGTTTTATGTTCTGTGGTTAGAAAAGGGAAAAGTAACGAACCGTAATTCTGAGCTATGTCATCTCAAATGGTACATATCCAGACTACTGTGGGACTCTGACTCCACTTCAACAGCAATGCGGAGAAAATCCTAGCAACAGCAGCGTGTCACTTCTGCTGGTGTTAAACTAGACCAGGAACAGTGTCACCCTGGCCCAGCCTGCTGGTGCGGACCCAGGACTAGGCCGCCACGCGGGAGGCCACGGGGCTCAGTGGGTTCCAGATGCCTGAGGGGAGCCCTGGCAGGCTGTCGAAGGGGGATCGTGCTGTGGCGACACCCTGTTGAGGGTGCTTCTCTCTTGTATACTATCAAAAATTAAATTAATTTTTAAAATTTATTTTTTGATTTTAAGGCAGTTCCAGTTTTAATAAATCAAAATTTTAAAATGTTCAGAGAACTTTGCTTAAGACTTAAAGCCAGGAAATAGAATAGCATTCTGTTCAAATAATAGGCACATGGACCTGTCGACAGCTCAAGGGAAGACAGAAATCTTTAACTCTGGAAAACAAAGCATCGAAGATCAGTAGTGTTTTAGTCAAAAGTCCTAAAATCCTGTTTCACCAGTTCAGTCTCATGTACTTTATCTTCCACTGTGGTCCGATCTTTCCGTTTTAAGTTCTGGAAGTTAACATTCACCTCCGGACTCGCCCCTCCCATTAAGCTGGCCATTTTCTTAATTGTTTTTAAACTCTTATTTCTGTGTGTCTGACTTTAGTGTTCCTGGTATAGCACTCCCTTCAGAACTTCTTGGAGAGCTGGTCTGGTATTGGTAAATTATTTCAGGTAATTAAATTAATTCTTTAAAAATCAGTGCTGGGGGACCAGCAGTTAGCATAATGGCTATGTCGCTGGACTCCCATGTAGTCAACTGTGGTTTGAGTCCCGGACCTGGGACTTAAACTCATGCCGGGCGTGTGTACGTACGTGCCCAAGATCCCGAGAGGAGAATGGAGGAGAAGGGATTGCGGCATGGCCATCCCCAACAGGGGGTGATTTCTTACTTTCTGTCTCTCTGTCTCTCTCTTTCTGACGAGCACACACGCCCTATAGCAAAAACCTCTCCAAAAAAAAAAAAAAGAAAGAAAGAAATAACATTAATCCAAGGAATTCTAAACCCCCAATTTTTCTCATGCTTAACACAAACTCACAACCTGCTCAATCCAACTCACAGGGCTGATATAACTTAATGAAAATGTTCTCGATGTCATATTTACAAAGCAGTTTCCAAAACCATGTAGAATTATTGGGACCAGCAGATGGTATAATGGTTACATCGCAGGACTCCCACATAGTGGACCACATTTCAAGTCCCAGACTCAGAGGCTTAAAACTCACTTTGGGTGCATGTGCGTGTGAGCCCAAAATCCCGAGAGAATGGAAGAGAAGGGACTGTGGCACAGCCATCCCCTCTAGGGGGTGATTTCTTGCTTTCTATCTCTGTCTCTCTGGCAAGTGCATGTACCCTGTAACAAAAATCTCTCTTAAAAAAAAAAAAAAAAAAAAAAAAAAAAACACATGGATTATTTCACTTTGCTTGAAAGATGGGAATTCAGAATTGCTTTACTATTTAAATGTATTAATAATAAGTAACATTTTACAATTGCCACTCTCAAATATGAATGTTCTGGACTAAATTACAGGCTGAAAATTAGAACAGGCCTATTGGTACTCTAAAACCTATAAGCACAGTATTAGTTCAAAGTGATGATTCAACTCTGCATGCTTTTAGAATGAGCTCATAGCAAACTGGCAACATGACTTAGAGCTTTGAAAGATGAAAGTATCAGTTTTGGGTTAAAAAAAAAAAAATTACAGCTCAAGTATAACAAAGTATCAGCATCTCCCTCAACTCAAACTCTAAAGCAAGCAAGAGGTAACAAAGCCAGAGCCCAAGAACTGATCACAGACCTTGTGGGCACAAACTAACATTCTTAAGGGAAAAGGGAGAGTTACCAATCTCCTACGCCTGGAATTTAACTCCCCACAGAGAACACCGGCAGGTCCAAGCAGTACCCCAACCAGAGCAGGGTCACAGAAGGTAAAGGGAACACCTTTCTATGAGTCAGAAGACCTTTAAAACAAGAGACAGGGGAAGGTTATTAGCACCCAGGCGTCCCCTCTGCACGCCTGGCACTGAGGCAGAAGGGCCCCAGGACACAGTGCGCTCCTCAAGGTCATAACGAAGCTACGACACCAGGTAATGAAGTCACTGACCCAGGGTCACCCTAGACAGATCTCAGAGGCCCATCCAGTGCTGCCACGGGCTCAGTCTGTGCACTCTTCACGACACTCATGGGCCAACGTCCGGGTCCATAATAATAATAAATACGGTGTTGTAATAAAGCATGTCCCCGGGCTTTCATGGTGAACATTCAGGCCAAGCACAATCAAGCTAAATGCTGAAATGCCTCTATCTGTTTTATATTCCAAATCCAATAAAACAAGGAAGAAGGAAAGAAAAGCAAAAGCCAGCACTGGCGGTTAGGGAAGAAACTAATCATTCAAGGTGAAAACTGCTTATGTAAATAGAAAATAATTCTCAATTGATTCTGTATCTACAAGGCTGTAAGTGGTAAGTTTAAGTAAACTGTAACTAGTATTCTCCACAACACAGTTATACTGCAACATAAAATGGCTTCGATTTCTTCATAGGAAAAAAAAAGGAGCATTTTCCCTACTTTTATGCCCTTGTCATGGACTGAAACTACTTTTTGCACGTCAGGATTAAGTAAGTAAATCCCTTTGCATAGTTGCCATTAATATCTCAAAGCAGCATCAGGCAACAAAGCAAAAATTTTTAAACATTAAATAATTCAATATTTTGGGACCAGCAGATGGCATAATGGTTATGTCACTGGACTCCCACATAGTTGACCGTGGTTCAAATCCCAGACCTGGAGGTTTAAAACTCATGTTGACCAAGTGAGTGCCTAAAATCCAGAGAGGAGACTGGAGGAAAAGGGATTGCGCTGTGGCCATCGCCCCAGAAGGGTGATTTCTCGCATTCTGTCTCTCTGTCTCTGTCTCTCCAGCAAGCATATTGCCCTACAGCAAAACTCTAAAAACAATAAATAATTCAATATTTCTTGACAGCATTTAACCCAATCCAGAACAAATCTGGTGAATTACCAAAAATACTTACGGAGCCAGATGGCGATGCATTGGTAATACAATCGGACCCACATGGGCAAGGTCCTAGGGTCATTCAGGACCTCTCTGAGCATACAGTGGGTACATGGCATGCCCATGATCTGGGCCAGCTGAGACTTGGGGTTCGTGGCAGTGTGAAGACCTACTGGGTATGCCTGTTTCTCTCTGTCTCTCTGTGACTCTGACTCTGTTTCTGATGCCATAAACTTTTTTTTTTAATTTACATTTCATCACTGTACATTTTTTAAAATTATTTAACTTTATTTTAAATTTGATCAGAAAGGGATAGAGTAAGAGTGGGAGAGAAAGTGAAAAAGCAAGCCACCAGGTCTAGGACTCAAACCACAGTCGGCCATGTGGGAGTCCAGCGTCCGTAACCACCTGCCGGCCCCCATCACTTATATCTTTACAGTGTACAATAGGGTTTTTCGAAGCATGCATGCAGTCCATGACAATCAAGTCAAAGACATTACCATATAATCATCCTCAGCAGATGACTTTCCATTCTTCTGTCTGTTAAATGGTTTATTTTTCTGATTTAAAAAAGTTTTACAGAAACGCGAAACCAGTCTGAAACACACATCTTATGAAATAAACGAAAAATCCTAGACGGAGAAGTCATCTGAGTGCCTCTGTAAGCTGTAAATAGTTTTCTCAATAGAAAACAGCCCATGTCTCATGTCTCTGTGGATTGGTGATTGTCGACCCAAATGGAGACGGTCATAAATGATCGCGTGGAGTTCATCCTGCAGTGGTATTCGCACATGGGTGTGACAGATGTCCTGAGAAGACCGTAGCTCAGAAGGAACAGGAGTCTTCCAGCACCTTCTGGCTCTATGGACTCTGTTCCTCCTAACGTGGCCTTTCAGGGAGACACAGACCAGGCTGAGCGGCCTCTGCAGAGCAGTCACCAGGCCAGCAGAAGAGCAGAGAAAAGCAGTGAGGGGGTTAGCGTCTCCAGGTTCAGACTTCTTAGTAGCTGTGACTAACTGAGAAAAGAACTTTAAATCCCATGCCAGTAGAGCTTAACATGATTTATTCCGGCCTACAGCTAGTATAAATAATTACAAAAGCACAAATGTCCCCAGCATCAGGAAGGTTAGACCCTGTCCCCAAGATGCAACAAAAGATGGCTGAATGTGGTATTCAGAAAAATCAAGGGAAACCGCAGAGTGCACTGTTAAGTGTGGCATTGCTCCACTCTTCCCGTGAGAGGGGAGAGTATTAGTGACTGAGGGTAAGGATGCTTTAAATAAACAAGAATGTCAGTAGGGCCTGAGCGCTGGGAAATCCAATAGCAATAGCAGGAGAACTCAAATTTACCGTGGGTGGCACGATGCCAACCACCCAGGGGAACACTTCTGGCCACACATCCCTAACACTTCAAAAACGCACTTTACACAAGCGTGGGGGTTATTCTAACTCATCCCTCTGAGAAAGGGGGTCAAATTCCTCCCATATCTGTGCCCTTCACCTACTCAGTGTTAGGCCCTTAGAAAGTGCTCTACAGGGATTAGGGCCAGTGAAAAAAATGCAGCCCTGACAGCGGGGACCATAGGCACACCTGTCACGTACCCGGTAACGTGCCGCACAACCCTGACTGCCGCTGCTCACAAAGCCGTGGTTCTCCTCGTGGGGTCTACACTGAGAACCAAGGACAGAAAGCAAGGGTTTTTGTTTTGTTTTGTTTTGTTTTGTTTTTACCATGAATCAAATTTCCCTGAAAGGGGAATTTTATTGATTACTTTACTCCCTCACAAAAAGACCAACTGTAATCAAATGAGGTGAACATTCACCTCAAGATTTAGTCATCTTCCTAATAGAAAGGATGAGGCTTAGAACTGGGTCCCTCGACCCTTTCTCTCCGTATCTCTCCCAGTTCTCCTTATCTCTCCCAGCATTCCCTTAGATCTGCAGCTGGGTTCACACATTCAGCCTCAGCACGGTCTTCTTTGTTGTTTTTGCCTTTTTCCGGAAAACAGGCCTAGTCTGTCCACCACAGCCACTCTGCTTCCTGTCATAACGCTGCTGCCCCTGATCTACTAATCCATTTATTTCCCCCGGCTTTCTTTATTATCAATGAGTGGGACTTCCACAATCCTCACTGCAATTAGTCTGCTCAGTTAGGGTAGCAGTAATGGGCAAATACGGCTCGAATCTGTGTTAGATGAGTACAGAATAGGAATTTACGTATAGCAAAAAAGTACACATTTTTTTTTTTTTTTTTTGTCAGAGGGCACATGCCCCCAACAGAGATGCAAGAGAGGGAGTGAGAAAGCACTCCCAGGGACATTCAGGCCTACCCCCACTCCT
Source organism: Tupaia tana (assembly GCA_026018925.1). Classification (NCBI taxonomy): domain Eukaryota; kingdom Metazoa; phylum Chordata; class Mammalia; order Scandentia; family Tupaiidae; genus Tupaia; species Tupaia tana. The sequence goes on from JAKSZU010000002.1 coordinate 148,941,019, forward strand.
CCTCCACTTCTCCCTGCCTTCAGATTATTCTGGACAAGCAGGTAACGCACCATGCACATCCCTCAAGCCTCCGGGTCCAGGACTCAAACTGTGCAGCCAGCCATGTGGGATCTCACCACGTTAATCACCAGGCCATGGGCCAATCCCCCAAAGTGAGATTTTTTTTATACCACAAGGTGATTTAATCGGCATTTGGTAAACGCAATGACCGACTGGACCCGGAGGTCTGGGAAAGGAGGCAGGTCTGGTTTTATTCCATGAATCTTGCCACAGGAGCAATGTTTAAAAAAAATAATAATAGAGTTTCAACTTAATATCATTAATTGTTAACAATCATCACAAAATCTACAAGATAAACATTAAAAAAAAAAAAAAAAAAAGGATTTTCCCCGGTCATGGAACACTGCCGAAGACCTCACAGGAACTGCTTACCTGAGGTGGGTGAAGCGATGTTGACTTTCCTTGGGGACCAGCGTATGTATAAGTAACGCCTGAGTTAACAGTTACAAGTTCCCAATGGACAAAACTATAAAATCAAACAACCCAATAGTCAAGGCTTAACGAATAGCCACACACAATACTTAAGCCACGTTTAGTTAACACAAACACTTGTGTGTGATGTTACACAAGAATCTTTTTACCTCTCCTTCCTACCCCTCTAATAAGTGGGATTCTTTCCCAGGCGTTCATTTCTTCTTTTTAGAGAGAGATTTTTGCTACAGGGCCTGTGTGCTAGCTAGAGAGATAAAAAGACAGAAAGCGAGAAATCACCCCCCCGGGGGGTGGGGGATGGTCACACCGCAATCCCTTCTCCTCCATTCTCCTCTCAGGACCTTGGGCACGCACGCACATGTACCCGGGGTGAGTTTTAAGCCACCAGGTCCGGGACTCAAACCACGATTGACTATGTGCGAGTCCAGAGATGAAACCATTACACCATCCTCCCAGAATTTCTTTCTCAATGCCCAAAAGTTCCTGAAATGTTTAGCTGATTGTAGATGAGGGAAATTATGAAGGATGGATCCTCAAACACAGATTTTCTTTACTTCTGCACTGATCTTGTGAGCGTAGGCCCCACATACTGGGCTCTCCTCCTTCCTCACCCTAAGTCCTAGACACGGCTGTGGCCCCGCTGGGCCTTGTGACCATCCCCTCACCTCATGGATATCAGCTCGTGGCTACAGCCAGGATGGAAGTATGCACCCCTCTCCACATCAACATCCCCAGATCAGAGGCGCTTATTTTATTTTACCTTTTTTTTTTGGTTTTGCCATAGAGCTCATGCACTCGCCAGAGAAAGAGAGAAACACAGAGAGAGGGAAAGTGAGAAATCACCCCCAGGATGATGGCCACGCCACAATCCCTTCCCCTTCATTTTCCTCTTGGGATTTTGGGTATGCATGCACATACCCTGGTGTGGTTTTCAAACCACTGCGTCCAGGACTCAAACCTTGGCCGGCCATGTGGGAATCCAGCACCTTAACCACCACACCACCTGCTGGCCCTAGCACTAAATTAATGCACAACTCCAGCAACTCTACTAACCGATCACTTGACCATTGTCATCCTTAATGTCGTAGAAACCAGATCCCTCTCTGGCAGACAGGAGTCCGTGTGGCTCTCACAGGTGGCCCACGCACTCTCTGATCTGTCGCATGTAATATGAGCTTACGTTGCAACGGCATGGACCGTTCTCTGCCTGGCCACAGTGCGGCTGCCCCGTAGGCTTCAAGTCTTCCCCTACTGGACCTTCAGGTGTGTTCTCTGGGATTGGCAAACATCATGGGGAATCCCTCTCGGATCTGGGGCTCCCCAAGACACCTTAAAATTTAATTTACAAAGTATAAGTATTTGTATTCTAAAGGATGATAATAAGGTCTTTTGATGACTTTTTAAAAAAAATGTTATTTATTATCACCATTCTTCAGTTTTAACCAGAGAGAGACAGACAGAAAGGAGAGTGAGAAAACAAGCCACCAGGTCCAGGACATGAACCGTGGTCAGCCATGTGGGAGCCCAGTGCCTCAACCACCACGCCACCTGCCAGCCCCTTTCGATGCCTTTAAAACCTCTTTCCCAGGCGCCTTGCCTAGAAGGCTAACGTGTTCCAGCATGCCCTTCCCTGGGGCCTTGTGTGCACGGGTGAGCTCCTGAGGCCTGCCCTTCACTCAGCACAACCCACTGAAACAGGCAATCAGTACAACGTCAGGAAAATGGCGCCACCTGGCACTCATCTCCGTGCGGCCTCCTCGCCTCTCCCAGCTTGCTGACAGTGTCTGGCCAGCAGTCATCTTCTCTCACAGCCTAAAACACTCTGTCAGGACCAGCAGACAGCACGGTGGCCACAGTGCTGGGCTCCCACGTGGCCCACTGCAGCTCCAGTCCTGAAAACTCACAGCAGCATGGCATGGTGCCCCAGATCCCGGGAGGAGAATGGAGAAGGGATTGCTGCACGGCCATTCCCTCAGGGGACGATTTCTCATTTTCCCTCTCACTGTCTCTGTCTCTCTCTAGCTCCCGGCAAGAGCACTTGCCCTAAGGCAAAAACTTGAATAAAAAAAATTTTAAAAAGTAAACATCTCAAGAGAAATGTGAACTTTTAAGAAATTTAAAACTGTCTTTCCTTAGTTCCACAACCTCAAAACGAAATATTGTCTAGGTTAGAATGAAAATGTGTGACCAGCTGCAGCAGCACAGGGTTAGGGCACCACGGAGCGTGACGCTGGGGCCACAAGGTGGGCCCAGGCTCAGAGTCCACGCTGCCCAGAAGACAGGGAAGACGACGGCATAGCAAGGGCCTGTCAAGAATCGCCCTCTCTCATAAAAGATATTAAAAAAAAAAAAAATTTAAAGGGAAAACTTGTGGATTTTCCGTTTTATTCATGTAGCTAATGTGTACACGGAACATTTTTAGTTTAGACATCAGACTCTGAGCAAGACTTAAATACAGATTACCTTCAATAATTACTTTTTCTTAAAGGTTTTTGACTTAGGGCTTGTGCACTCGACAGAGAGAGATGGTGAGAGTGCAAGTGAGAAAATTCCCCCAGGGGGGTGGCCATGCCACGATCCCTTCTCCTCCTGTGATTTTGGTCATGTGCACACATGCGGCCAGCATGATTTTCAAGTCACTGGGTCTGGGACTCAAACCCGAGTTGGCCATGTGGGACTCAAGTGCCATAACCACTATAACACCTGCTGGCCCCAATAACTACATTTCACTGCTCTCCAATATGGAACTTAAATTAAATCTAAACAAAATCTACTAGCTTTAGCAAACAAGGCTGTTTGTAATCAGAGATTTACATGCAAACTTGTGCTTCTCAGTGCCTGAAGGCTGTTGACTAAAGTGGAGGGCCTGTCTGTGCTCAGCCTTGTTTACACTATAAATTTGCTGAGCAAACCCTTCTTTGACTGCTCTGGTATGCTGTATGAAAAGGAACCTTTGCTGTGTCTGTCCACATACTAAAGATCAGCCTCCGATCTATCATCCCTGAAGTGGGGAAGTCTTTTTTCCCTGACATCAAGTGAACAAGAAGAAGTCAGACACTAACATCACCATGGCAAACCGCCAGCATTAGAGTAACAACTTCTGACTTGAAGTTCACAGAAAGAAAGAATGAACGCGCGAGTTTATTTTGTTGCAAAAAAATTTTTGAAATCCATGTTGTTTTTTTCATAATATGTACTTTCCATAAACTTCTGAAGATACCCTTCTTATACTATGGTTTTCTTCCTTTTTTTTTTTTTTTTTTTTTTTTTTTTTTTTGTGGAGAGATTTTTTGCTATAGGGTTCATGTGCTCACCAGACAGAAAGAAAGCAAGAAATAACCCCCCAGGGGATGGCCACGCTGCAATCCTTTCTCTTCCACTCTCCTGTAGGGATCTTGGGCATGCACACACACACACACACACACACACACACACACACATATGCCTGGTATGAGTTTCAAGCCACCAGGTCCAAGACTTGAACTGCAGTCGACTACATGGAAGTCCAGCGATGTAAGCGCTGTCATCTGCTGGTCCCAGTTTTGTTTAAATCAGCATCATCAAAGCAGCATTTTATAAAACTTGATTTAGAAATAAAATTTTGGGGGACCAGCAGTTGGCGTAATGGCTGTGTTGCTGGACTCTCATGTAGTTGACCATGGTTTGTGTCCCGGACCCGGTGGCTTAAACTCATGCCAGGCACGTGTGCGTGTGTGCCCAAGATCCCGAGAGGAGAATGGAGGAGAAGGGATGGTGGTGTGGCCAACCCCCTGAAGGGTGATTTCTCACTTTCTGTCTCTGTCTCTCTCTGTCTTTCTGATGAGCGCACGCGCCCTATAGCAGAAACCTCTCCAAAAGAAAATTTTTGAAAATGTCTTTAGTCAAACTCAGTCTTGGTTATACTAGACTTTGACAGGGCAAGAATGGAGCCCCCTGGTGAAAGCAGAACCAGTATCAGCTACTAAGGTCACACCATCCTGTCTTGTTCCTCTCTGCCTATGGGATAGGACAAGGTCACTCATCCTTGGTCACTGCAGGCCACGGTCCCCAGTGCCCAAGCACCTGCCTCCTAAGTGGTTGCCTGCTCTTGGGCCACCTGCCCAGAGAAAGGCTGGGGCCATTTCTTTTTCTTTTTTTATTTTTAAGCTTAGTTTTTGCTATAGGGCACATACACTTGCCAGACAGAGAGAAGGAAAGCAAACTTTATCCCCCGGGGGTATGGGCCATACCATAGTCCCTTCGCCTCCATTCTCCTTTCAGGATTTTGGGTAAATTCTCTCTCTCTCTCTCTCTCTCTCTCTCTCTCTCTCTCTATCAGGTCTGGGTCTCAAACCAGAGAGTCAGCCACACAGAATCCATTTCCCTTAACTGTCATGCCACCTCCTGGCCCATCTGTAGCTATCTATGTCCCTAATGCATACATGTGGAACACCAGCCCCATCTTCCCCATCTTGGCAGTTCAAATATGACCCTGTGGCTAACTAAGCTTTTAAGGCCAGAGAGGAGGGACTGAGGCTCCAAGGGAAAAGAATGCCCTCCAGGGTGGCCTTTAAAAGTCCTCAGGGTATGTTTAAGCTTCCAAAGGAAGGCATTTTTTTCACCTTTTGAATAAACAGTTTAACCTATGAGTAGAGCTGGAAATAAATTTGGACATAAAGCTTTAATTTACATATACATCTGCCTGAACAGTAAGAAAAGATTCATATCAACAAATCAGTAATGAAACTATAATAATAAATTTAAAAGAGTGGCAAAATAGTTTTTTGTTTGTTTGTTTTTTCTGGAGAGGTTTTTGCTATAGGGCGCATGCTCTTGCCAGACAGACAGAGATAGAAAGTGAGAAACCACCCCCCGGGGGGATGGCCACACCGCAATCCCTTCTCCTCCTTTCTCCTCTCGGGATCTTGAGCACGGCGGGTCCAGGACGCGAACCGTGGTCGACTATGTGGGAGTCCAGCGACATAGCCATTACTCTAACTGCTGGTCCCAAGAGTGGCAAAATAGTAACATTACAAATGGACTACTAAAAAAAGAACCATTTACTGTGGGCCCAGTTTGCATAACCACGAAACAAGTCCTGAAAGACTTCCTTTTTTTTCCCTCACTTGACAGAGAGCTCTCATCAGAGAGACAGAGGGAGAAAGCACTCTCCCAGTGGGGCAGGGTCACAGGCACCTGTTTTGTTTTTCAGGCAGCTAGGACCAGGGTTTCAACCTTGGCTGGCCACGTGGAACCCCATCCCCTTAACCGCTAGGACACAGGGCTACCCTGGAAAGGCTTTCTATCCTTGGGATTTAAAACTTATTGCTGAGCTTTCAGAGAAGGCGGCTCCTGATGGCATATACCACACATGCTTCTTTCTCAGCACGGCTAACAGATTTTGCAAGAGTTCCTCCTCCAGGGCATAGAAATTCAAGTACTGGTTTTGCAAAGAATCTAATTCCATAATTCTGTTGTGGGCCAACTGGTGGGTGGTAGTTAAGGCAGCTGATCCCACATGGCCAACCCCACCGCTTCCCACCCAGCAGCTTTGAAAACATGGGGGAAAGGTTTGGGGACACATGTATGCCCCAAATCCTGAGAAGACTGGAGGAGAAGGGATTACAGCCTGACCGGCCCCTGGGGGTGACTTCTCACTTTCTCTCTTTCTTGCTCCCATGTGTCCTACAGCACACATGCCCTGTAGCAAAAACTAAAATAAAAATTAAAAACTCTGTTTCGATAGTCAACGGATTTCACAATATTAAAATACAGAACTTCTGTATGTCAAAACCACTACGAACATGTTTATGAGGCAAAGACAAAACATCTGTCATCTGAAACGTATGTAAGCCAAAGCTTCTATCAATCCATAAAGGGCTCTTACGAGTTAACAGAAAAATACTAATATCCCAGGAGGAAAAAAAATGCACTGCATTCAGTTAAAAGGGAATCACCGCACACTCTATGGTAGAGACTGAAAGTCTGGAGGACATAAAAGCAGTAAAAATTGCTATGGCCGCTAGAGACAGAGTGGAAAGAGTGTGGCAGGGGAAGAGCGCAGGAAGGAAATTTGGGGGAAAAAACAGAGGTAAGACGTCTGTGGGACAAAGACATGGTTTATTACCTGTTGATGAAGACGCGCACAGTATGCTCAGCTGGGCTGGACTGAGGGGTGTATCATGCTGGGTAAAGTCTCTTTATAATCTAAATGATGTATAGTGACTAAATGTATAAATATAAAAAATAAATAAATAAATAAAATGTAAAGATAAATAAATAAAAAGAAATCAAAGTGGAAAATAACTAGATTTTTGGAGAGGTTCAACATCATTTGTTTTGTTTTGTTTTTTAGGAGGTTTTTCCTATAGGACGCATGCACTCGCCAGACAGAAAGAGACAGAGAGACAGACAGCGAGAAATCACTTCCCAGGGGTTGGTCACGCCGCAATCCCTTCTCCTCCATTCTCCTCTCTGGATCTTGGGCACGCACGCACACACACCCAGCATGAGTTTTAAGTCACCGGGTCCAGATAACCTAACTGCTGGTCCCTCAACATCATGTGTAAATCAAAGGAAGAAAATCTAAATATCGAGATAGCACCATTCCCCTATAAAGCTGGCAAGACTCATTTTACTGCTGAGAATCATTCTCCATGTAGACTAGAATACATATTTTTATAGAGTGATGGTAGGAACGTACTTTGGGTAAACAGTGTTCTGGAAAGTGGGAACCAGCAGTTAGTGTAATGGCTATGTCGCTGGACTCCCACATAGTCGACCGCAGTTTGTGTCCCAGACCCGGTGGCTTAAACTCACGTGGGGCGCATGTGCGTGCGTGCCCAAGATCCCGAGAGGAGAATGGAGAAGAAGGGATTGCAGCGTGACCATCCCCCCTGGGGGGCGATTTCTCACTTTCTGTCTCTATGTCTCTCTCTGTCTGGCGAGCGCACGCGCCCTATAGTGAAAACCTCTCAAAAAAAAAAAAAAAAAAAAAAACAGTGTTCTGGAAAGCAAATGATCAGTATGTACAGAAAGACCTTTGGGGACCAGCAGCTGGTGTCATGGCTATGTCGCTGGACTTCCATGTAGTCGACCGCGGTTTGAGTCCTGGACCTGGTAGCTTAAACTCACACCAGGCGCATGTGCAAACGTGCCCAAGATCCCAAGAGGAGAATGGAGGAGAAGGAGTTGCAGCGTGGCCATCCCCCGCTGGGGGGTGATTTCTCACTTTCTGTCTCTCCGTCTTTCTCTGTCGCTCTGCCTCTATCTGTGTTTCTGGCAAGTGCACACGCCCTATAGCAAAAACCTCTCCAAAAAAAAAAAAAAAAAAAAGACCTTTGAATTATCAATTGCAGTCCAAGGACTCCATCCTACAGAAATGCATCCTGTACATAAAGTTTTAAAAAGGATAGGGACCAGCAGGTGACATAATGGCTATATCGTTGGACTCCCATGTAGTCGACCGTGGTTCAAGTCCTGGACCTGGTGGCTTAAACTCATGCCGTGCACATGTGCATGCGTGCCCAAGATCCCGAGAGGAAAATGGAGAAGGGATTGCTGCATAGCCATCTTCCCAGGGGGTAATTTCTCACTTTCTGTCTCTCTGTCTCTGTGTTTCTGACGATCGCATACAGGGTATAGCACAAACCTCTTTAAAAAAAAAGATAACTGTTGCAACAATATATTTAGTAATAGAAACTGGAAGAGTTTAGCTATAAGAAAATGATTAAATAAGCTGGTACATCTGTCTAATGTAATATTATGTAGCCCCTTAAATATAATTTTTGGTAACAATAGCATGGGAAATGTTCCATATGTTAAGCAGGAATAAAACTAGCATGGGACAATGTATACGCATACCCTATTTCATTATAAAAATAAATCTAGTTATATTACATGTATATCAATATAGAGAATAATTATTTTGGATGGTGAGATGAACTCTTACACTTTTCAGAATCTACTAGTTTTTACACAGCAAGTACCTATTACTTCTGAAATCTTAACAGTTATTAAGTGACACTTTTTAAATGCTTAGGCCTAATAGCTACAGTTTAGTTTCCAAGAAATACCATAAGAAATTTGTCTAGAACTTCAAAACCATATTAAAAACACCAAAATATACCCTTTAAGTACTGACATGTAATTAAAAGGTGCAGATCTTCCACAAGGCATGATTTTCTCCACATGAACCCAGTTTTATGAAGAAAAGCTGGCGCAAGTTACATAAATAACCACACATTATTTTAAACTAAATTCCATCCCTAGGGTCCTTTTTCTCTCTTTTTTTAAATAAGCAATTCACTTTAATCTTTTTTTTTTTTTTTTGGCAAAACTGTCTGTGTGGAATGTAGCACACAAGAAAAAAAATCTATAAAAGGTGCAGATAGGGCATCATCGTTTTACACGGGCCACTGTTCCCTGCACTGTGCCTGGCAGAGCCGTCCGTCCGCCGATCTGCCTCTTCTGTAATACGATCCCTTCTACAGTTCCCTGTACAATGCTCGCCTGGAGCAGCTCGGCCCCTCACCGGTTCCCGGAGAGCACAGACTCGCACCTTCCATCCCCCCTGAAACCCACTCCCACCCTACTGACTCTCCGCGAGGCCTGAATTCCATCACCCACAAGCACGAAGGCTTTTATCCTCCTGCCCCCCCCCCTTCCCCCTAGGACTTTGATTTTATCCAAACCACACCAAACCCCGCCGGCGTCCCCTTCCCAGGGCACAGCTTAGCCAGTGCCGAGCAGGCACGCGCACCCACGCGGGCGGCGCGGAGCAGGAACCTTCCCGCCCCTGTTCTCCACCCCGGGACTCCAAGCCCACATCAACAAATACGTGCCGCGGGGAGGTCGAGAAAAGCCGCGGAGAGACTGCCTACTGCTCAGCCAGCAGCTAAATCCACTAATTACCACCAAGAGGCGACCGGAGATGGGAGGGCATTTTTCTAAAGTGCTTGCAAAGTACACGGACCCACGGGAAGTACGGCCGGCGGAGGACCTCTCCCACTGCGCCCCCGAGGGTCGAGCGGCGGGTGCGCGCCGGCGGCCGGAGTCACTGTCAAGGTGACAGCCGCAGGATCCGCATCGTCCCGTCCGCAGGAGCCGCGCTGCCCCCACGTGAGCGGCCTCGGCTGGGCCGGGCTGCAGCACACCCCGTCCCCACGGTGGCACCGGCCCCAGAACGCGCACCGCCCTCCCGAAAGCGAGGCCTGCCGCCGCCCGGGGCGAGCCCTGCCCTCGCCCAGCCTCCCCGGAGCCCCGCGGCGGCCCAGCTCCTTACCGCAGTGCCCGCCAGCCGGCCCAGCCCCGGGCGGTGGAGACGCGGAGGGCGACGCGAGCTCCGCGCCCGGCGCCCGGGACCTGGGGGCGCTCGGGACCCACTCCTGGCCGCGGGGCAGCGTCGGCACCTGGGTGCGCGGCTGCACCCGCCCACACTCCCACCCGGGCCGCGGTCGCTGCCGGGGGAACCCGCAGTCCCGGAGCCCCGACCTCCCCGCCTCCCCGGCCGCCAGGGGGTGGAGCGAGAGCCTGGAGTTCGGGAAACTTGTAAATAGGAAAACTTGGCGGCCTCCCGCCCCTCTCCGTCCGAGGGCCTCCTCCCGGGCCGCTCCCGCTCCCGCAGTAGAAGGCCAGCGGCAGCCCGGGGGTGAGCCCGAGAGCCTGCAGAGGCGCGGGCCGTACCTGGGGCGGCGGGGGCTCCGCTCGGTTCCGCGGGGCTCTGCAGGTTGGCGCGCCCCGCTCGCCCGCCCGCTCCCTCCGCTCGCGCTCCCGCGTCCCAATCCCGAAGCCCCGCGCGCTCCCGGGCTAAGAGCGGGCGCGCCCCACGCCCGGCGTCCGCCCGGGGCCGCGCTGCACCTGTTGCCACGTGCGGCGCGGTGCCCGGAGCTGCGGCGCTCACCTGGCTGAGCGCGTCCCGCCACCAACAGGAAGCCACGCGGCGGCCGCAGCGCTGCGGGCCACTCCGAGCAGCTCCCTCCTGTTCCTGTCTGAGCTCCAGGTTCTCCCACCTCAGCCCTGGGGCCTCTGGCGAGCCCTGGGGCCCTTGCAGCCTGGGGGTCGGGTGAGAAGTGGGAAGGTCGCAGAAAGATCAGGGCGAGGCTGGCAGGGAAACAGTAACTGTCTGTAAGACGGCCCTGCTGAGCTGGCGGGGTTATCTTCATGCTACTGGCGAACGTCTACTAAAGGTTGAAGAAACAAACGCTCCCGCTCTGGGTCTTCAGGTACAAAGTGGGACGCAAAACTAAATGGGAAAGAACGCCAGGGGGAGGAGCGAGGCCCAGCCCACTTTTCTCTAAGTCCTTGATCTTTGCTAACCTGAGCATATTTCATTCATAGCTATCTTTTAGGACCACAAAGTATTTTCTTTTATAATGCATTTTTTAATTTAAATTTTGTTAATTTAACTTTATTTATTTATTTAATTCTATTTGACCAGAGAGAATAAGAGGGAAAGTGAAAAAGCAAGCCACCAGTTCCAAGACTCGAACCACTGTCAGATATGTGGGAGTCCACTGCCCTTAACCACCACAGCACCTATAATGTATTTTTTTAAGAGACATTTTTGCTATAGGGCACATGGGCTTGCTAGAAATAGAGACAGAGAGAGAGAAAGTAAGAAATCAACCCCCCCAGGGGAGATGGCCACACCGCAATCCCTTCTCCTCCATTCTCCTCTCGGGATCTCTGGCACGCATGCACACGCACCCAGTGTGAGTTTAAGCTACTGGGTCCAGGACTCGAACCGCAGTTGACTACATAGGAGTCCAGAGACATAGCAATTACGCTAACTGCTGGTCCCTATTTTATTATTTTTTAGTTTAATCAAAGAAAGAGAGAAAGTGAGAAAGCAAGCAGCCAGGTGTGGGACTTGAACCATGGTCAACTAACCACCATGCCACCTGAGACCAACAGATGGTGTGATAGTTATATTGCTGGACTCCCACATAGTTCACCACGGTTCAAATCTCAGACCCGGCAGCTTAAAATATGCTAGGCGCGTGTGCATGTGTGCCCAAAATCACAAGAGGAGACTGAAAGAGAAGGTATTGCAGCATGGCCATCCTCCCCAAGAGGTGATTTCTCACTTTCTGTCTCTGTTTCTCCTTGTATCCCCAGGAGTGCACACGCCCTGTAGAGAAAACCTCTCCTTTTTTTTTTTTTTTAATTTTGGAGAGGTTTTGCTGTAGGGTGCATGCACTCCCAGAGAGACAGAGACAGAGAGATAGAAAGCAAGAAATCACCCCCCAGGGGGTTGGCCACACCATAATCCAGGATCTTGGGCATTCATGCACACGTGCCCGGCATGAGTTTAAGCCACTGGGTCCAGGACTTGAACCGCAATTAACTACATGGGAGTCCAAAAACATAGCCATTACGCCAACTGCTGGTCCCAATACAAAGCTTTTTCCTCTTTTTTTTTTTTTTGGAGAGTTTTTTTGCTATAGGGCGCGTGCGCTCGCCAGACAGAGAGAGACATAGAGACAGAAAGCGAGAAATCACCCCCCAGGGGGGATGGTCACGCCGCAATCCCTTCTTCTCCATTCTTCTCTCGGGATCTTAGGCATGCATGCACACGCGCCCAGCGTGAGTTTTAAGCCACCGGGTCCAGGATGCGAACCGCAGTCGACTACGTGGGAATCCAGCGACATAGCCATTACGCTAACTGCTGGTTCCCACCAATACAAAGCTTTTTCAAAGATAATACAGATAAAATTCTGCCTATGGGAGATGTCACATTACTGAGTCACTGAGTGTCAGATGACCTGAGTACAAAAACATTGTATTTAATTTTATTTATTATTATTTCTTAATTCACTGGAGAGAGAAAGACAAGGAAAGAAAGCAAGCCATCAGGTCTAGGACTCGAACCACAGTTAACCATGTGGATGTCCAGCACCCTAACCACCACGCCACCTACCGGCCCCCTTTTTAAAATATTTTAGTTACCTGGTTTGGGTGTGCTGAAAGCTTTCTAAGAGAAGTTAAGTCTCCCTAGTTCTTGTGTAATTACAAAGTTTTGACATGTACAGTGATCTATTCTTTCCTCACAAGACAACCCTGTGTACGTCAGCTTCTCGCCGTGACTCAGGTGAGGAAATCAAAGCCCAGAGAGGCCAAGTGACTTGCACAAGGTCACACAGCTAGTGAGTGGCAACTCAATTAGGGCAGGCCTAACTCTCTTTTTAGTCCCTTCCAGGATGACACCTGGCACTTGCTTTTGAAGTCCTTGTCATCAAGACAGACACACAACTAACGTGCTCTGTGACTTTAGGAAAAGGCATGTGCTGAATGCCAGAGACCCAGCACACAACACTGTTGGCCGACCTCCCTTCTCGAGCGCACACGTAAACAAAGCCAGAGGAAAGGGCCTCGGCGTCCACCTGGGCCTCGGTTCCTGCCAGTCAGGAGGCAGTTATGCTAATTAGCACCGTGCCTCTTCCCCAGGCAGAATGGCCGGAGTTAAACACTTCATTTAATCTTTATAACCCTCTCGTGACCCAGATGCTCCCACTCCCCGCAGTTCTATTGTGAGGCTTGGTTCTATCTATAAATAGAGAACCTGTTTTACTTCATTTTTCTATGAGGTGGATTGAAGGAAATAAAAAAAAAAAAAAAAACACCTTAAGCTAAGTAATCAGAGCTCCTTTTGTGGGCCCCAGGAAATCTGAAACGTAGCTTCTAATCCTGTCCCCTTAAAAACAGAAGTTATCTTCGAGATGTTCTAGGGACATGTCAGGGACTCTGTCAAAGCAACTATGCATGAAGTGGAGCCTGCTGGCTTTTTTCCGGTCTCGGTTCCGGGCATATTGCCACGTTCCTGATCTCTGAACTCAAGGCTGACCGGCTGCATACTCCAGAAACAATATTAAGAATCAGGTAATAATGCTACATAACTTGTGGCTCTTTGTCCTACCAAAAAAGGAAAAAAAAAAAAGCATGTAATTATTTTCCGGTATGAAAAAATGCAAATCAAAACTACACTGAGAAACTAGTTTTCTATTTATCCGGTTGTCAGAGATTACAAAATGTGGTGAAAGTGTGAACAGGCAGGCAGTTACAATGCAAATGGAAATGTAAGTTAAAAATGACCTCCATAAAGGGTAATTCACAATATCTCACGAAATTACAAATACACGTACTTTTGAAACTAAATCACATTAGAGCCTCTCGCACACATTGCAAATGGCATGTATGTAAAAGCTTGTTCATTTCAGCATTGTTTATAATAAACTATTGAAAAATAAACGATAGATGTTTATTAATAAAGGATTGTTAAATCACATATAGCCATAAAATGATATCCGAGATGGCTTAATGATTATATCGCTGGACTCACACATAGGCGACCACGGTTGGAGTCCCAAACCTGGTGTCTTGAAACTCACACCGGACATGTGTGCCTATGTATCTGAGATACTGACAGCAGAATGGAGGAGAAGGAATCGTGGCATGGCCATCTCCCCTGGGGTGGGGAGTGATTTCTCGCTTTCTGTCTCTCTGTCTCTCTATCTCTCCAGGGAGAGTACACACCCTGTAACAAAAATCCCACTAAAAATTTTTGTTAACGAAATTAAGAATAGTGATGTGGGAAGTTGGGGTGACCAGGCCCAACTCCAGGTCAATCTCGGGCACAAATTCTCTCACACTCACAAAGAATTAGAGACTCAGACAAGGAGAAGGGGGCTGGCAAGTGGAGTTTATTGAGAGAAGGGGGAAGGAGAAAGATAGACCGCCCATGCAGGAGGGGGCTCAGAATGAGTTGGCATCTGGTGGTCTAGGTCTCAGGTTGATAGGCTCGTTGAGAGACCCCTGCGTGCAGTTTTTCTTTGTGATTGGGATCACCGGGCTGTTAATTTGGGAAAAACTGTTATCTCAGTTCACTTTGAAGGCCCAGAAATGATCAACTTGGAATTTTATTGTCCCAGGGCCAAAATGTCTTGTCTCTGCCAGGTTTCTGTGACAACTCCTACATTATCTGTGTACTCTGGGCTATGACAATTGGCCTCTGGTTTTTGCCTAGTTAAGTCTCATCTCCAGGAGTCATAAATTTTTTAAGAATAAGATCTACATATCTATAAGTAAAAATAATAATAATAATAATGACTTTATAAAAAAGAAAAAAAGAAAAAAGGTAACAGAGCATGGCTGCCCAGCATGGCGGACAGTGGCTGTTCTCTGAGGTCCTGGCCTATCCACCTACTCTCTGCGTCTAACTCATGTCTCAGTAGTATTCTACAATCTCTACTAAAGGGCCAGAAATCACGTGCACTCGTGCGTATGCATATATACATGTATTTGTGTACACGTAAAGCATCCAAACTGATACAGACTAGACTATCTCAACCATTTATCAGAAACTGGTAAGAATGTTTGCTTCTCCGAAGGGAGTGAGACAGCTGGAGGGCAGGGTTTAAAGAGCAACTTTTTTTTTTTTTTTAGATTTTTGCTATAAGGCATGTGCACTCCCCTTAAACACAGAGAGAAACAGAAAGTAATAAATCTTCTCCCAGGGGGGATGGCCACCCACAATCCCTTTTCCTCTCGGGATCTTGGGCACGCGCACACACACACCTGGACTCGTACCGTGGTCGACTACGTGGAAGTCCAGCAATGTAATCATTACCCCATCTGCTGGTCCCAAGAGCAATATTTTACTAGATATAATTTGGTACTTCGGGGATTACGAACCATATAAATAATGGTGCTCATTCTAACGTGTAGAAATGCTTTACCCCTTGAGGTTTCACCATCAGAAGTGACTTCAGTTTCTATGGGGCCCGCAGGTGGCGTGGTGGTTAGGACGCTGGACTCCCACATGGCTGACCTCCAGTTCCCAGCTCGGACCTGGCAGCTGGCTTTCTCACTTTCTCTCTCTCTCTCTGTGTCTCGCTGTCTCACAAATAAATAACGTAAATTTTTTAAAAAATTACTTGTGTGTCTGTCAACTTATCTCACTTAGAAATAAAACGATCAACTTTGTCATGCATTAATGGGGGGAGCAAAATCCTCAGCAGGTACTTAAACCCTGTTTTCCTCTAGTTATCTAATAAAAGTAAGAAGACTTTTATTATGTAAAACCAACAAACACGCTGTGAGTGTGGTGAAAATGACAAGTTAGCAAATTCCTTAGAATTTTATTAGCACCGACATTTCCCCAGGGTAGAGCTTCCAGATAATTTTCCCAAAATCACATTCAATCAGAAATCAGAGGATTTGAGGCTTAATTCTCAAGGGGGAACCCTGGTAAGTCACTCGAGTGGTGAGGAAGACACGCCATTGAAATCCTATGGAGTGAGTTTAGTTGGTTCCCAAAGAGGCTTCTTTTCTATTTCCTAACTATGATATGGTGAAATAAGTGTTTGGGTTTTTCTCCCCCGTTTCTTATCCTACAACCTTAAGAATCCTTGGAATCTTTAAAGTGATAAGTGCTTTTGTTTGCTTGTCATTGTAATTCTTCCTATAGGTGCATGCACTTGCTGGAGAGAGAGAGGAAGTGATAAGCAGTCCACAGGGAGATGGCCATGCTGCAAACCCACCCCCCCACACTGTCCTCTCGGGACGTGGGGCACTCATGCACACACACCTGTCATATTTCTCAAGCTGCTGGGTCTGAGACTTGAACCACATAGTTAGTCATGTGGGATCCAGCTGCCTTAGCCACCACACCATGGACTGGCCCAGGTAAGTGTCTTTATGTACCCTAATGAGTTGACTGATGGGTGACAGCTCCTAGGAAGCCTCAGGTTGGGGCTGGTCATTAGAAAGGCCAAGGCAGGATCAGAGGGTCTGGGCTTCCTCCCTCAAATCCCAACCTCTCATCATCAACGACATGTGTGGTGTCTGCTTGATGCTGTGTGTGACAGAGCCCCGTGTCTTATTACATGCACTTGAACATGTATGATGTCTGCTTGGTGCTGTGTGTGACAGAGCCCCGTGTCTTATTACATGCACTTGAACATGTATGATGTCTGCTTGGTGCTGTGTGTGACAGAGTCCCGTGTCTTATTGCATGCACTCGAACATGTATGATGTCTGCTTGGTGCTGTGTGTGACAGAGCCCCGTGCCTTATTACATGCACTTGAACATGTATGATGTCTGCTTGGTGCTGTGTATGACAGTGCCCTGTGTCTTATTACATGCACTCAAACATGTATGATGTCTGCTTGGTGCTGTGTGTGACAGAGCCCTGTGCCTTATTACATGCACTCGAACATGTATGATGTCTGCTTGGTGCTGTGTGTGACAGAGCCCCGTGCCTTATTACATGCACTTGAACATGTATGATGTCTGCTTGGTGCTGTGTGTGTGACACAGCCCTGTGTCTTATTATATGCACTCGAACATGTATGATGTCTGCTTGGTGCTGTGTGTGACAGAGCCCCATGTCTTAGTACATGCACGGGGAGAGAAGTTGACGGTGAAGTCGATAACCAAGGCCAGTGATTTAACGGATCAGGCCTAAGATAAAGCCTCCATGAAAACCTAAAAGGACAGGGTTCGGAGAGCTTCCAGATAACCGGACGACATGAAAGTTCACTGAGGGTGGCAAACCCAGAGGGGGCAG
Source organism: Tupaia tana (assembly GCA_026018925.1). Lineage (NCBI taxonomy): Eukaryota > Metazoa > Chordata > Mammalia > Scandentia > Tupaiidae > Tupaia > Tupaia tana. The sequence continues at coordinate 148,958,058 of JAKSZU010000002.1, forward strand.
GGCGGCGCTGCACCCCTCCCCACTCGCCGTATCCTAGCCACCTCCCATGGGTGTCTTTGTAATAGCCTCTACAGTAAGCTGGAAGCCTGAGGACGTATCCCCTGAGTGTGGTGAGCTGCTCTGGCAGACTAATGACACCGAAGGCTGGAGGGGGTCGTGGATTCCGTTTATAGCTGGTCAGTCAGAGCCACAGGTGCAGCCACTGGGTCTTGTAACTGGCCTCTCAGGTGGAGGGCAGTCTTATGAGACTAGACCTCCACCTGTGGGATCTGCTATCTCCAGGCAGAGTCAGAATTCAACTGGAGGACACCCACTGTGGCCCACTGCTACGGGACTATTTGCCCAGTGCGTGTGGAACCCCCATACACACGTACACGTACATCTGAGGTCCCGAAAGTGTTCTGTATTGTGAGAGTATAGAAGCTGAGTTCGTTTTCCCTCTATCTTCAGAGTTACTTATTTGCTGATAACACCACTGCATTCAGCAGGGATTTAAACAACTCTAGAAAACAGGCACAGTAAATTTTAAAGAATAAATATTTGGGACCAGTGGATGGTGTAATGGTTACGTCACCGGACTCCCACATAGTCGACCACAGTTTGAGTCCCAGACACAGTGTCTTAAAACTCACACTGGGTTCATGTGCGTATGTGCCCAAAATCCCAAGAGAAGAATGGAGAAAGGATTGTGGCGTGGCCATGCCCCCTGGGGGTGACTTCTCACTTTCTGTCTCTCTGTCTCCCTCTGTCTCTCTGGCAAGCACATGCACCCTATAGCAAAAGTCTCTCTCTAATTAAAAAAAAAGAAAAAGAAAATAAAGAATAAATATTTATTTATAAGTCCTGTTAAATATCTTACATAAATAGAATCCCGGGAAAGTCACATGGGTAAGAGTAAATGGATTGTAGAGCAACCAATTAAAGCACTGAGCTCTTTGTTAGCTAAGGGTCTCAACCAGGTACATAACAGTCATTTCCAAAATGGTTGACTTTTCTTCAAGGGAAGCAACATTTTTCCTAGAAACTGAATTCCATGAGAAATATTTGTCATTCATTTTCCAGATCAAGACAACTGTATGGAAAACAATATACGAAAGTACTACTGGAACCAGCAGGTGGTGTGTGGTTAGGATGTTGGACTCCCACATGGCAGACCACGGTTCAAATCTCAGACCTAGTGCCCTATTCTCTCACTTTCCCTCTGTTTCTCTCTTAAATTTAAAATTAATTAATTAATTAATTAATTCTTTTTTTTAAAAAAAAAAGTACCACTAGGTTGTCAGAAAAGTCAGAACCTTTTTTTCCCCTATGAATTTCTATGCAAAAATGTGTCATGACTTTTCCAACAACCCAATAGAAGGAACCGTATTAGTCAGGGTTCTCAAGGAGACAGAACTGGTAGGATATATATAGACACGTAAGAGAGGATTTATTGGAGGAATCGGCTCACACGATTATGGCCACTGAGAAGTTCCACCGCAGGCGTCTGCCAGCCCGGGCCCCTGAGGTGTGGGTAGCGTGGCTAGGCCAGGTCCAGAGGCCTTGGAGGCAGGGAAGATGATGATGTAACTCGGAGTCTGAGGCCAAAAGCCTGAACATCTGGGGCTACCAGGGGTAAGTCCTGAGTCCAACGGTAAGTGAGCTTTGACTTCTGTGTGCAAGGTACCAGAGACCATCCTCCGCTCTCAGGAGATCATCCATCTTCTCTGTTTGTCCTCCCCCGGCCCTCGCTGATTGGATCCTGCCCGCCCACGTTGAGGGTAGATCTTCCCCACCTGGTCCCCTTGGAGTCTCATGCTAATCTCTTCTGAAACATCCCCAGGGAGGCACCAAAGTAATGCTTTATCAGCTTTCTGGGTTATTCTTAGTCCAGTCAACTTAACACCCAAGACTAAGCATCACCAGGACTTTATTTTACTTAGTGGCTTTGAATAAAAACCTGAAAGATTAAAATAAAACAACTTGAGGAAAGTATTTACTCAGCCATGGACCAGCCTAATCAAGGAGTATCTGTAAATAGAGGTGTATAAGAACAGCAGCTCCTTCCAGTATACTTCTGAAAGTTAAATATGCTCCCGGTGAAATGTTAACAAATCACAAAGCCCTTGCCTCCAAGGTAGACACAGTTGCTTTATACAACATTCCAGAAATTTCCCAGTCAGCCAGCCATTTGACAGATGCTAAAGAACTATTAGAAATTGGAATAAACCCTGCCAAAGTCCCAGAATATTGAAATTTTCGTGTTGATGACTTTTCCCCCTAAGACAGGGTCCCACCGTGTTCCAGGTGTACAGCTAGACCTGGCTTTTAGGGTAGACAAGGAATCGAGCCCTGGACTTCCATGTGGCTTCAGCATGTAGAACAGCAGTGTCAACCAGCACTCACAACCAGAGAGGGCCCCTTGCTGCAGTTATTGTGGGGATAAAAGTGTCTATTACATATAGCCACGTGCCTTAATTCTTCTGACCCAAGGTGGTGAAACACACGTGATCAAATACGTAAACTGACCCGTTGCCATAACACTGTACAGCAAGAAAAAGGGCATGAGAACAGGGAATGGTCCCGATTTATTTACAAAGGACTCTTGAGTTCCTGAGGATCTAGTCTTCTTTTTCTTTTATTTTTTGGGAGAGGTTTTTGCTATAGGGCATGTGTGCTCACCAGAGAGACGCAATCCCTTCTCCTCCATTCTCCTCTCAGGATCCTGAGCATGAACGCACATGCGCCCGGCACGAGTTTAAGCCACCAGGTCCAGGACTCAAATCACAGTTGACTACCTGGGAGTCCGGTGACCTAGCCATTATGCCAACTGCTGGTCTCAAGCTAGTCTTCTTGGTGGGCTTGAAGACTCAGTCACACTCTCCTGTCCTTGTTCCAGAAGGCTGACTGATGATCAGAATAAGGATGCTCTTTTGCTGGCGTTGACAGATTTGTAAGTACCGTTTCTCAAGGAAAGCTCAGAGCTCTTTTCCTCCCCAGCTGCTTGAGGATAGGCCACCATCATGAATGACACAGTAACTACCCGAACCAGACCAACCGACTACTTCAAAGGAAACAAATGGTCACTGATGTCCTTCACTCCGGGAAGGCAACAGGACCTAAGACAGAAATTCAGGAAAAACTGGCGAAGGTGTACAAGACCACACCAGATGGCATCTTTGTGTTTGGGTTTCAGAACCTATACTGGTGGTGGCGAGACAACTGGCTTTGGCATGATTTACGATTCTTTGGATTATACGAGGAAAAATGAACCCAAACATAGACTTGCAAGACATGACCTTTATGAGAAGAAAAAGATGTCAAGAAAACAGCGAAAGGAACGCAAGGACAGAATGAAGAAAGTCAGGGGGACCGCAAAGGCCAATGTTGGTGCTGGCAAAAAGTCGCAGGAGTAAAGATTCTGCAATGACTACTGCAGTGATTGTGCTGATTTTTCATGAGAAGATTAATAAACTAAAAAATTAAATTAAAAAAAAAAAGAAAGAAAAGCTCAGCGAAGTGGCAAGACTGAAGAAATACAACTCCCTCTTATCAAAATGACCTGAGAACATGTGTCAAACTCTCATCTCCCCGGACTGTGGAAGGCATCTTCAATGCCCTTCGGTTCCATTTATAGACTCTGTAGAAGGAATGGTTCTTATGGCATGGCGCCAAAATTATTTCAGCTCATGCACAAACAAGTTGTTCTGTCATTCTGTCTGTGGACTTCCTCATATTAGGAAGAAATTAAGAAAAATAGAGCACTACGAGTTTGTTAGGCAACCACTTTGAAAATGTTTACTTTGTGAGCTTAAAATGTCCTGAGTAAAGAAACCACTGGTGTGCCTCACCCACTCTTGACAGTGAATCATAACTGTGTCACACTGGACTCAGCCAGGCTCTGCTCCAATCAGACGGAGGCTTCCCTTAAAAAGGGGAGGTATTTTTCCATTTCAAAGTTGTTCTTGCTTCATGACAAACATTAATAACAAGTCTGTGACTTTGAGTCTCATGCCTTTGAGACAATCATGGTCTACTTGGACTTGTGGAATTTGCATTTAACTTATGCCACTGGCCTTGTTCTCTTAACCAAATGTGATTCTTCAGAGAGCTGGAGGCGGCCTTCCAACTGTCCACGTGCGCCTTTGGGACCTGCTGATGGGTCAGCGATCATCTGGAAAGAGTGCAGTCACCTTCCCAAAACAGCATGCCCTTCTAGACCCGCCATCCCTCCTCATTCCACACTTCCAGTTCATGCCACAGGACTCTAGAAAGTAGTAGACCAATGGCCTCTAAACGTTTTGCTTATTTTTCCCTATCAATAAAAAATATTTATTTATTTATAAATTATATACAGTATTAAAATATTAACGTATTATGTACATAGTAAGCTATGGCAAAACAGAAAATTTTTTTCAAAAGATATTTTTAGGTTGCCAGAGGGTGCCTGTGCTTACTAGCAAGAGATAGAAAGAGATGGAGAGGGAAAAGTCACCCCCGAATGGGGAATGGTCATGCCACTATCCCTCCTCCATTTCCCCATCTTACTGGGATTTGGAGCATGCACACACAGGTTCCTGGAATGTTTTTCTAGTCTCCAGGGATGGGATTCAAACTGCAGTCAGCATGTGGGATCTGACTTCACCTAACCACCAGGCTGCAGGGCCAGCTTAAAAATGATAAGACTTAATATGTTTTCAAAGCTTGCTAGCTAGCTAGATGATAGACAGATAATAGATATAGATAGAAAGGTAGGTAGGTAAGTACGTAGGTAGGTAGAGAGAGAGAGAGATGATAGATATAGATAGATGATAGTTGTAGATAGATACATGATAGATATAGATAGATGATAGATAGATAGATAGATGGGGTAGATAGATTGATAGATAGACAGACAGACAGAGGTAGAAATATAGATCTTTTAGTGTAAATACCCAGAATTTCCCTTAAACAGATTTGGCATTCTAATCTCTTAATAGGCTTCCATTAAAATGTTCATAGCTAGAAGCAGCTCTTTAAATATTAGCTGAATTCAAATCTTGCATCTAGAAAGATATTGGTAAGTTTTTTTACCTTCTTTAATTGTAATATACAACAAACACAGAAAACTTCATTAAAAGAGTCATATTAAATATTATAAAGTAAACATTCTTAAAACCACTGTCTTGGTCAAGAAATAAATAACATGTTGCCAAACATCTATTCTAATCATGACCTCTTTTGTAGCCCTAACAGTAAACATATTTTTTAAAGAATTATTTATTTAATTTTATTTATTCATTCATTTATTTTAATTTGACCAGAGAAAGAGATACACACAAAGGGAGAGAGAAAGTGACAAAGCAAGTCAACAAGTCCAGGACTCAAACCATGCTTAGCCATGTGGGAGTGTTCAGTGCCTTAATCACACGCCACCTGCTGGCCCCAGTAAACATATTCTGACTTTTCTTTTCTTTTTTTTGCCATCAGGTGCATGTGCTTACCAGAGGAAGACATTGAGAGAGGGAGTGAGAAATCACCCTCTGCGGGGTGTGGCCACACTGCAATCCCTTCCCCTCTGGTCTCTTGGAATTTGGAGCATACTTTGCACACATGCCCAGCATGATGTCCAAGCCACTGGATCCAGGACTTGAACTGTGGAATCAGCATGAGGAATCCAGCACTGTAAGCTCCATGCTACCTACTGGCCCACAGAATAGGGTGTGTGAGAAATCACCTCCTGGGGGAATGTCCAAGCTACAGTACCTTCTTTTCCATTCTCTTCTTTGGATTTGTGCACATGTGCACAGACACGCCGTGGTGTTTTTCAAGATTCCAGGTCCAGAACTCAAACTACACAGTGTCTGCCAGGCCAACATGGGTGTCTGCCGAGCCTACAAGGAAATTGGCCGAGTCCACACGGGTGTCAGCCTATTCCACACAGGTGCCGGCCGAGCCCACACGGGTGTCTGCCGACTGCACATGTGTGTCTGCCGAGCTCAAAGGGGTGTCTGCTGAACTCACACAGGTGTTGGCCGAGCCCACATGGGTGGCTCCCGAGCCCACACGGGTGCTGGCCAAGCCCACACGGGTGCTGGCCGAGCCCACATGGGTGTCGGCCGAGCCCACAGGGGTGTCTGCCGAGCCCACATGGGTGTCGGTCGAGCCCACACGGGTCTTGACCGAGCACAAAGGGGTGTCTGCCGAGCTCACACAGGTGTCGGCCAAGCACAAACGGGTGTCTACATAGCCCGCATGGGTGTCTGCCGAGCACACACAGCTGTCTGCTGAGCCTACACGGGTGTCTGCCGAGCCCACATAAGTTTCTTCCAACCACACACGGATGTCTGTTGAGCCCACGCGGGTGTCGGCCGAGTCCACATGTGTGTCAGCAGAGCACAAACGGGTGTCTGCCGAGCCCACACGGGTTTCTTCCAAAACACACAGGTGTCTGTTGAGCCCAAAATGGTGTCGGCTGAATCCACACGGGTGCCAGCCGAGCCCACACGGGTGTCTGCCGAGCCCACACGGGTGTCTGCTGAGCCCATATGGGTTTCTTCCGACCACACACTGGTGTCTGTTGAGCCCACACGGGTGTCTGCCGAGCCTACCAGGCAATCGGCCGAGCTCACACGGGTGTCTGTTGAGCCCACACGGGTGTCGGATGAACCCACACGGGTGTCGGCCGAGCACAAACGGGTGTCTTCCGAGCCCAAATGGGTGTCTGCCGAGACCACACTGGTGTCTGTTGAGCCCACATGGGTGTCGGCCAAGCACAAATGGGTGTCTGCCGAGCCTACCAGGCAATCGGCTGAGCCCACACGGGTGTTGGTCGAGCACAAACGGGTGTCTTCCGAGCCCAAATGGGTGTCTGCCGAGATCACACTGGTGTCTGCGGAGCCCACACTGGTGTCTGCCGAGCCTACACTGGTGTCTCCCGAACCTACCAGGCAATCGGCCAAGCATACACGGGTGTTGGCCGAGCCCACATGGGTGTCTGCCGAGCCCACTCAGTTGTTTGCTGAGCCCACATGGGTGTCTGCCAAGCCCACATGGGTGTCTGCCGAGCCCACACGGGTGTCTGCCGAGCCCACACAGGTATCTGCCAAGCCTACCAGGCAATCGGCCGAGCATATATGGGTGTTGGCCGAGCATGCATGGGTAATATTTCTGGAAATATTACAGATTGTTTTACATTTGCTGTCCTCATTATCTTTCCATATTCTTAACAGTTGTGTTTTATCTGCATTGTCTAGTGTATGGCCACTACCGTTGGACTCTCTCACACGCTCTCATTTAGGCTTAGTTCTGCTAGCATGTGCATGTGCGCACACACACACCTACCTGTGTGTGCAGTTAACCCTTACCCTGCGCCACACGTCAATGACCCCAGTCATTATAGGTGTCTGAAACTTGTCAAGTAGATTCCTTAGGAAGTGCTCATGGGAAAAAGAAGAGTTTTCATTCACAGCAACAAAAAAGAATTTCATGAAAGAATTTCATTTTTCAGTTTTGAGTTTTTAGCTTTTGCTATAGGGAGTGCGTACTCACTAGAGAGAGGGTAAGTAAGAAACTCCCCCTAGGGGGATGGCCATATGCAGTGCTTTCTCTCCAGTCCCATCTGGAGAGAAAGGATTTTGCACATGTATCCACATGCTCCCGGCATGTTTTCTAAGCCACTGGGTCCAAGACTAAAACTTCAGAGTCCGTCATACAGGATCCAGCCTCCTTAACCACTATAACCCTGGCTGAACCAAGAATTTTACTTATTTATTTATTTTTAAGATTTTTGCTATATGTCGTGTGCACTCACCATAGAGACAGAAAGAGAGAAACCACCCTCCGGGGGATGGCCACACTATAATCCCATCCCTCCCTTCTCCTCTCAGGATTTTGGGCATGCATGCACACATGCCTGGTGTGTTTCAAGCCACTGGGTCCAGGACTTGGAACTGCGGTTGGCCATGTGGGAGTCCAGCACTTTTTTTTTTTTTTTTGGAGAGGTTTTTTGCTTTAGGGCGCATGCGCTCGCCAGACAGACAGAGAGAGACATAGAGACAGAAAGCGAGAAATCACCCCCCGGGGGGATGGTCACGCCGCAATTCCTTCTCCTCCATTCTCCTCTTGGGATCTTGGGCATGCACGCACACGCGCCCGGCGTGAGTTGTAAGCCACCAGGTCCGAGACGCAAACCGCGGTCGACTACGTGGGAGTCCAGCGACATAGCCATTACGCTAACTGCTGGTTCCCTGGGAGTCCAGCACTTTAACCACTATGCCTGGTTGCCTCTTGAGAATTTTTTTAATTTAGTCATTTTATTGTAATATATATTGATGTTGCTTGTTCAGGGACAATTTTAACAAGTATGTATAACCTTTCAATATTTAATTTCAAATACATATATTGTTAATTTCAAGGAAATATTCTTTTTTTTTAGAGAACGTTTTGCTATAGTGCACATGTGCTCGCCGGACAGACAGAGAGAGACAGAGACAGAAAGCAAGAAATTACCCTTCAGAGGGACTGGCCATGTCGCAATTCCTTCTCCTCCATCCTCCCCTTGGGATTTGGGGCATGCAAACACATGTGCCCAGCATGAGTTTTCAGCTGCCAAGCCCAGAACTCCAACAGTGGTCTACTCCATAGCAGTCCAGGAACATAATCATCATACCATCTGCTGGTCCCATAGAGAAAGCATTCTTTTTCTTTTTTTTGAGAAGTTTTATTTGCTATAGGGCGTGTGTGCTCGCCAGACAGACAGAGATTCAGAGAGACAGAAAGCGAGAAATCACCCCCCAGGAGGGATGGTCACGCCGCAATCCCTTCTCCATTCTCCTCCCGGGATCTTGGGCACACACGCACACGTGCCCGGCATGAGTTTTAAGCCACCGGGGTCCAGGACGCAAACCGCGGTCAACTACGTGGGAGTCCAGCGACATAGCCATTATGCTAACTGCTGGTCCCGAGAAAGCATTCTTGATTATAATTTTTTTGTATTTATTCTATTCCTTGTTTTTGTTTTTCTTCATTGGGAATTTTCATTAAGCATGCCTTTTATCTTCTTTGTATATCTCAAATTTAGCTCTCAAATCCTTTTCAGGATTTCCATTGTTTTTCTCTTCTTTTTTTTTTCCTCTTTAATCTTCCAGTTTTTGTTTTTTTGAGGGTTTTTGCTATGGGGCATGTGCACTTGCCAGAAAGAGAGAGACAGAGAGACAGAAAGTGAGAAATCACCCCCCCAAGGGGGATGGCCACGCCGCAATCCCTCCTCCTCCATTCTCCTCTCCGGATCCTGGGCACGCACGCACATGCACCCAGGGTGAGTTTAAGCCACCAGATCCGGGACTTGAACCATGGAAGACTACATGGAAGTCCAGTGACATAGCCATTATACCAACTGCTGGTCCTTCCACCATAAATTTTTAAAGTTTTAGTTTATAGATTTATTGCAATGACAACTGAAGTTCCTCTGACAACTAGTAGTGAAAAATGAATGTATGATAATATTAAAACATTTTCATAGGAAATAAAGAGTAGACTCAACAGATTTGGAAAACTGAGCACACTGCAACAGTGATTCAAATCACATGGCATTGGGTTATGTTAACTCGAAATAAGATTACAACCTATAGCAGGGCTGGACTCTGAGGCAGTAATTCATGGAGCTGGATACTATGGGGAAATCACGGTGCGAGTCCCCAGCCCAGCTCACCTGGAACACACTGGGCATGCCTGCAGGGGCCCAGAAGCTGATGGGCTGCAGGACTGGAGGAAGGGGTCACAGGGGACCAGAGCCTGGCCCCCCTCTCTCTCTCACGTTCATCCTCACACGTGTGTGCCTACAGGGTATCCCATGAATAAAGAGAAGCATTTTTTTTTCTAAAATCTAACATATAGCAGAGACAAAACAGACATAGGAGGGACCGGACGATGGTGCAGGGGTAAAACAACGCTCCATGAGGCTGGCGGCTCCCATCAGGAGGTTCTGGGGCAGCATCAGAGACCTCGCTGAGAACACCAGGCCTGAGTGTGCCCGTGACCCGGGGCTGACGGAGGCTGGAGATGGGCCTCGGCCTCGAGATTCCGTTGTGGATGTTATCACCTGCTCTTCTTTTCTGTCTCTCTTGTGCATGAAAGAAATAAAGAAATAACAAAAAAAAAAAAAAAAAAGAACACTTTCCACAAGGCAAGGGTTAACTACTTACTAAACAAACTGTCTTCCAAATTGTTGGCCAACTGGTTGGAAAAGATCAACTTACACATATAAATACACTAGGCCAAAAGTTACAGTAAATTCCAGCTGTATCAGAAAATAAAAGCATTTTTTAAAAACTAAAGAAAAAACAGCAAAATATACAGGGAACGAGAAATGGAAAATTATTTCTTGATGATAACACGTACGTCGATGTGCTCGATTCAGCCGACATACCGTGTATCCTGGATGGGAAATCTCATTTTGTATGCTGTAATGATGTACAGTGAATGGATGTAAATAAATACATTTAAAGAAAAAAAAAAAAAACTAAAGAGTGGTTTGTTTATCCCCTATGTGGAGAGAATGGGCACTTCTTTCTTTTTTTTTTTTTAATGCCACAGAGCACGTGCACTCACCAGAGACAGAGAGAAGGCACCCCATGGACTGTGGTCTCCCTGCAATCACTTCTCCTGTTCTCCATCCCTTCTGCTCCATTCTCTTGGGATCTTGGGCACGTACATACACGCGCCTGGTGTGATTTTCAAGTTACTGGGTCCAGGACTTGAACCATGGTCGACCACGTGGAAGTCCAGCAATGTAACTGCTCCACCATCTGCTGGTCCCACAGTGTCTTTCTTCAAGTGTCTTCACCTCCATGCCTAGGCACCCCACAGGTGGCATGGAGGTGAAGGCACTTGATTTTCACATGCTTGATCACAGTTTGAGTCCTGGACCTGGTGGCTTGAAACCCACGCCAAGCACATTGCACGTGTACCCAAAATTCTGAGAGGAGAATGGAGGAGGAGGGATTGTGGTGTGGCCAAACCCCTTGGGGGTGATTTCTTACCTTCCCTCTCTGTCTCTCTGGTGAGAGCATGAACCCTGTGGTAAAAACCAAGAAAAAAAGAAAAACTTAGTAATTTTAGTAATTGCTGTAGTTGAATCCAAATTCGGAGTCTTACATTTCCTGTCTACATCCCATTCAATTTACTAGTGTGAAAAGAAAGAACTGAAAATTTGAAGAGAACTTCAAGAAATCAAAACAGTAAAAGTCTGAAACTGTTAACTACAGGCCAGTAAACAGTCGGAGTGACTGTGGTTTCGACCTTAGTTGCCAAAATCCTGGCAGCATGGAAACACACTGGGTGTGTGTGTGTGTATGCCCTGAGTCTTACAGGGTGGAGGAAGGGAGGAGAAGAGGCCGCAGCGTGACCGTGCCCATGGTGGGAGGTTGTAGGGGTACTTTCTCCTTCTCCCTCTCTGCGCCTCTCTCTCTCTGACAAGCAACAACACCACAAAAGACAAAACAATGAATTATTGAATAAAGGCATTGAAAAGGGAAAATAGAATCGTACTCCAAACAAATTTAGGGAATTAACAACAATAGTAATGGTGAGGGGTTATTGACAATGGCCGAGGTGGTATTTGTTTGGGAAGGGGAAGGTACATTATACCTCCCTTTAAATTCTGCTTTATAACTAAACTTGCTCTAAAAATTATGTCTTTAAAAACATACTAATAAGAAAATAAACATGTTTTGGGATTGAAAAATGAGCCTTTTCTATAGCTACTTCTCTGTCTAATCACACATGCGTACACAAGTCATCTCCTGCCTCATTTTCTTGTCTTTTTTTTTTTTTTTTTTTGGAGAGGTTTTCGCTATAGGGCACATGCGCTCCCCAGACAGACAGACAGAGACAGACAGACAGAAAGCAAGAAATCACCCCCCCCTCCCCCCCGCCCAGAGGGATGGCCACTCTCAATCCCTTCTCCTCCATTCTCCTCTCGGGATCTTGGGCACGCACACACACGCGCCCAGCATGAGTTTAAGCCACCGGGTCTGGGACTTGAACCGCAGTCGACTACATGGGAGTCCAGCAACATAGCCATTAAGCCATCCGCTGGTCCCCTCCCTCCTCATTTTCTGACTGAGTCACTGTCAGCAACTTGTGCAAGCACACCCACTGGGCCCAAATAATCCTACAGTTTTGAGAAAATCGAGCAACTTCCACTCAGAACATGGTTGGGATCCTCAGAAAAAAAATTCTGAAGGAATGAAAAGACTGGCCATCTCATTTCTCAGTTCGAAGGATAACAAAGCTATTCTTTTTTTTTTTTTAAGGTTTTATTTACTTATTTATTTATTCCATGAGAAAGAGAAGTGCAGACCCCAGGAGGGCCTTGGCGCTGCCATCCACCCCTAGCTTTCAGCCTGCCTGGAGCAGGGGTCTGTGTGTGCCCAACAGACTCAAGGAGGTCTCTGGGCTTGAACCGAGATCTTTCCTGTTACGTTTTACCGCCATGCCATTGTCTGGCCCTACGACTTGCTTTTTTAAAAAAATTATTTTATTTTTAACTTTATTTATTTATTTATTTATTTTTTTCTTTTTTTGGAGAGGTTTTCGCTATAGGGCACGTGCGCTCGCCAGACAGACAGAGAGAGACATAGAGACAGAAAGTGAGAAATCACCCCCCAGGGGGGATGGTCACGCCGCAATCCCTTCTTCTCCATTCTCCTCTCGGGATCTTGGGCACACACGCACACGCGCCTGGTGTGAGTTTTAAGCCACTGGGTCCGGGATGCGAACCGCGGTCGACTACGTGGGAGTCCAGTGACATAGCCATTACGCTAACTGCTGGTTCCCCCTTTTAATTTGACCAGAGAGGGACAGAGTGAGAGAAAGAGAGAGAGGGGGGTGGGAGTGAGAAAGCAAGCTGCCAGGTCCGGGACTCCAACCGTGATCGGCCATGTGGGAGTCTAGTGCCCTTAACGACCACGCCACCTGCGGCCCCGCATTTCTTTTTTTTTCTGTATGTATTCTAGAGTACATACATGCACAGGTGATGAGAGAGAGGAAGAGAGAGAGAAAGAGATGGGTACCCTCCACAGGATCTGGTCACAGAGCCCCTTCCTCCAGTCCTTGCTCATAGATCTTGGACACTCAAGTGTGTGTCCTGCGTGTTGCAGGCTGACTGAGCCCAGGATGCAAACCATCACAGCCGTGTACGGTCTGGCTTCTCTGGAACAACTTGCTCCCCTCGCCACGAAGCCAGTCGTCTACTGTTTTCTTCCCAGTTAAATTCCAAGCCTTCCTAGGCCAGCTCTCCTCGGGTGGACTTTGCCCTGTCAGACTCCTTTCCGATGTTTGATCTGATTGCTCTTGCTCTTCGCTCAGAGACCGAAGGGAACAAGAAAGGAGGAAATACTGACGAGGGCCTTTGGGAACACTGCAGGCTGCTGCCACGTCGTACACTCGGTGCCCCAGGTGAACACAGCCTAAGGGGAAGAAAGTTACACTCAGCCTGAGGCTCTCAGAACTGGCAGGGGTAACTGGGTACGTGGCGTCCGCAGGCCTCGGGTGAAGCTCTGTGGACCACGTAAGGGGGTTTCATCGACTCCTGACCGGCGTTCTAGGACAACAGCCAAGAAGCAAAGGCTTAAAAGGTTCCATCATTAGACTAATTGTATTTTACTTGATCCTCCAGAGAAACACAATCCCTCAACCTCCTTTCCCAAGCCATCCTTCCTCACATTCAGCAGACTGGTTTGTCTCTCATTAAGTATTTATTTCCTACAGTGCTTTTTGTAAGGCAAACAATGCAGTCGCCTGACTGCTTTCCATCGATTCCTGGGGTGTCCTTGGGAAAAAGCATTCAGGAAGTTTGATATTTTGAATGAGACTTAGGCTCACTCCATGATTTGCAAATATACTGCCTTCTTCTTTCAGACATAGACTGTTCGAACCTAGATCATTCTTTTTCTTCTAGTCTAGCCTGTCATTGTTAATGACGACCTCCAACGACACTGGTTCTGAATTGTAACTGAGCTAGTTAGAAGGATACTAAAACAGGAGACGAGGCAGCCATGCATGCTTTACCAGACATAAGTTGAAATGCTTCGAATTTGTTATGCGACTAGTGAGAATGGAGCCTTCCCACTGGCCTGAAGCTAAGTGCTTCAAATATATTTTTGCCCTCCATGGGGCGAGGAGCTAAGTACTTTTATTGAGCTAAAAAAGCTCTTTATCAGGATTTATTTTATGCTGATTTAGACTGAACCTGCGATCTATACAGCCCTCCCAAGCGTCTTCAGTACCAAGTGTTTTATGACAGTCATCAAAGATTTAATCAAGTCCTTAGGAAAACTCCCTTCTTTTCTTTCTTTCTTTTTTTTTGGGGGGGGGAGGGAGAGGTTTTTGCCATAGGGCACGTGCGCTCTCCAGACAGACAGAGACAGAGAGACAGAAAGCGAGAAATCACCCCCCAGGGGGGACGGCCACGCTGCAATCACTTCTCCTCCATTCTCCTCTCAGGATCTTGGGCACGCACGCACATGCACCCAGTGTGAGTTTAAGCCACGGGGTCCGGGACTTGAACTGCAGTCAGCTACATGGGAGTCCAACAACATAGCCATTACGCCAACTGCTGGTCCCTTTTCTTTTCTTTCTATCTTTCTTCTTTTTCTTTCTTCCTTTTTCTTTTTCCCATTGCAAGAGGATACATGCGCTCACCAGAGAGAGAGAACCCTCCAATGGGGTTGTAGTTGCACCTCAATTCTCATTCCTCTATCTCTGTCTTGTCGAGATTTGGGGCCTCCACATGGATGTACCGGGTTTGTTTTTGCAGCTGCCAGGACCAGGGTCAGAATCACCCTTGAACACATGGAGTCCAGCTCCCTATGCGCAAGGCCTAACCGCTGAACTATGGGGCTGGCCCATCTTTTTAAAAACTTTTTATTATTATTAATGATTGTGTGTGTGTGTGTGTGTGTGTGTGTGTGTTCACGCGTGCAAGCACACGCTTACAAGAGAAAGAGAAAGACCGTCCACAGGGCTTGGTCATGCCACGATCCCCTTCTCCCAGTCATGCAGCCTCCCGGATCCTGGTCAGGCGCACTAGGCCAGGGTCTCAACTCACAGCTGACAAGCTGGACTTGACTTCCAGCTTTGACTACAGAGGCTGCAAAAGCTCCTTAAAAAAAAAAAAAAAAAAAAAAAAAAGCCAGGGCCAGCAGGTAGTGTAGTGGTTAAAGTGCTGAAATCCCACACGGCCGACCACAGTGAAGTCCCGGATCCAGCATTGAAACTCACATTGGGTGCAAATGTGTGCAGGCCCCAAATCCCAGGAGGAGTGTGGAGGAGAAGGGGGGTGATTTCTCACTTTCCTTCTCACTGTCTCTCTCTCTGTCTCTCTGGCTAACACACATGTCCTATGACAAAACCTAAAATAAATAAATAAACAAAACTGTTTTTAATTAGAAATTGCCAGATGCCATGTACACTCACCAGAGAGAGTCAGGGAGAGAGAGAAGTTACTCCCCAGTGGGATGTGGTCATGCCACAATCCCTTCCCTCCATTTTTAATCGCACCAGGATTGGGGCATGCATGCATAGGCTCCCAGCATTTTCCAAGCCCCCAGGGTGAGAACTCAAACTGTTGTCAGCTATGTGGGGTCCCAATTACAGTGCACTACGGGGTGGGGGAAGCTCTTTTTGATTCAAGCATATTACATGTTTCACCTTCCGGAAAACAGATTTAAGTAAAACAATGTGCTCTGCATTCTCAGACATATCAGTTATATATTTGATGTGATATATATAGCAAGGGGCCAATTATTGTGAAAAATACTGGAACAGAGACCAGCAGACACATAACTGCTATTTCGCTGGACTCCTAGATGTTTGCCCACGGTTTGAGTCCCGGACCTAATGGCTTGAAACTCAGGCTGGGTGTGTGTGCGTGCGTGCCCACGATCCTGGAGGACGGTGGAGGAGAAGGGATTGCAGGATGATTTCTCCTTTTCCCTCTCACAGTCTCTGTCTCTCACTCCCCGTCGAGCACACATGCTGTAAGGCAAAAACCTAAAAAAAAGAACCACATGATAGTTTTTTTACTTTTTATTATAGTTATTCCAAAAATATTTACTAAACAAATACTACTTCTCCCTATGTGCTTTACCATGTACAGATTCTCTTTAAAAAAATTCACTGTAAAACATATAAAACACAGTGTAAATTGTAGTTTTTGTCTTATAGGTAATCATTATTTGAAATTCACATGAAAAAATTTTCTTCCATTTTATTATGTTAGATGGTTATATTATAATTCAGAATCCACAGGTCCATTGTCTTATTGTGATTATGGTCTGAAATAGCAATTATCCTTGAAATACCCTTCATTTCCCTCTATTACTTCATTTTCCTTAGGAACTTCAATATTTTTTTAAGAGATATTTTTGCTATAGGGCACATAGACCCGCTGGAGAGACAAAGAGACAGAAAGCGAGAAGTCACCCCACGGGTGATGGCCATGCCACAATCCCTTCTCATTCTTCTCTCAGGATTTTGGGCACACACGTACATACTCGGCATGAGTTTCAAGCTGCTGGGTCTGGGACTCAGCCTGCAGTCAACTATGTGGGAACCCAGCAATGTAACCATTACACCATCTGATGGCCCCTTCAATAAATTATTTTACTGAAGAATACTGTCCTCAATGTATACCTTACTGAACTAGTCATTCGGGAATGCAACAATACAAGTATTCAACAAAGCACTTATCTATTGGTTCATAGGAAAAGTCATGACGTATTTTTCTGTTTTTCTACACAAAAATGCATCATGACTTTTCCAATGACCCAACAAATTATTATTATTTTTTGAGAGGTCTTTGCTATAGGGCGTGTGCGCTCACCAGAAAGACAGAGAGAGACAGAAAGCTAGAAATCACCCCCCGGGGGGATGGTCACGCCGCTATCCCTTCTCCTCCATTCTCCTCTTGGGATCCTGGGCACACACACGCGCCCAGCGTGAGTTTAAACCACCGGGTCTGGGACACGAACCGCGGTCGACTACATGGGAATCCAGCGACACAGCCATTACACTAACTGCTGGTCCCAACAAATTATTTTTTTAAGAGAGTTACTAGATTTTGAATTTAACAAGATTTCAAGATATAAAGTCGATATAAAATATTGATTTTATGGGACCAACAGATGGCATAATGGCTACGTCGCTGGACTCCCATGTAGTCAACCACGGTTTGAGCCCTGGCCTGTATTTCCTTGTCTTGAATCCAGCCAGCCATGTGACTGCAGCTGTTTGGTCATGTGACTTGGGAAGTTAGGTCATGAATTCAGTGCAGCTTCTGCCTGGTTTTCCTGGGCTGACCACTCGGAACCCAGCTCCCATGCTGTGAGGAAGCTCAGGCCACATGGGGAGGTGAATGTGCTCCTTTATGTCTGGTCTGACATCACCAGCCAGACATATGACTAAGGACGCTTTAAAGAATAACTCCATTCTTCCAACTGACCCTCAGAATCATGAGAAATACCAGCGTAATTTACTTGTTCCAAGTCACTCAGTTTTGAAGTCACTTGTGATACTTAACCTGAGCATCTCTTTTGTACTTATTTTATGAACACAGATGATACTTATACTTTCATTTTATAATATGTGAACTTCAGAATGACTCCTTCTTCTGGGCTGGCCTCATAGCCTAGTGGCTCCAGGAACTGACTCCCATGTGTCCACCTATGGTTTGAATCTTGGGTGTAGTGACTTGAAAAAGAGGCCCTCCGTGCCCTCAAATCCCAACAGGATAGAAAAATGGCATATGGATTGCAGCTTGACCATGCCCCACTCGGTCTACGGGTCTCTCTATCTCTGTCTGGTGAGTACAAACATTCTCTGGCAATAAAAGGGGGGGGGAAGATAAACATTTAAAACATAGTAAAATAAAGAATGACTTCTGTTTCTTACCTATTTTACTCTTAGGTCATTGGGAAAGTCATGATGTGTTTTCCTATGTAAAATATGTCATGACTTTCTCAACAACTGAATAGATGAAATAATACTATATTTATGGTATTCTCGAAATGTCAGTGAAAAATAGCCAGTTAAATTCATGGTGTTTTGTATGTACCTTATGTTGGTTATTGATGATCTAAATACATAAAAGGAAATAACTCAAGCAAGCAACACAAAGTAATAATGAAAATCTCAGAAGCATCATGTCTTGTCAGGACTGGGATTTGACCTGTGGTCAGTCATGTGGGATCTGGCTCCCTTAACCACTAGGCCATGGGGCCAGTCCTAGGAAAATCCATTTTTAACAGTGAATTGCTACCAGGAAAATAATGAGAATGTTAGATACAGGAAAAGACGTTAAAGATCTGTTGTGAAAAAAGAATAGACTCTCTCTTGGGTATTTTCCAGAAAGGCTGCATTCAAGATGTGATTGCTTTTATTTAATATTTTCTGCAGGACTAACCAAGAGAGTGGCTGTTTGTATGGTTTAGACATATCGAGTATTAATTTAACCACCCCGTCTCTCCCTCCACTTGTCTTGCATTCAAACTTTGTGAAAGTAAAGTCCTTATCTGTTTCGCTTGTCATCATTAACCTGGTGTTTGCACAGTGACTACGGTGCTGAATCAATATTGGTCAAATTAATGTGTGATTTCAGGTCATTTGCTTAACCTCTGCAGACCTCAATTAGGGTTGCACTTCAAGTTTCTCAACTCTTTCAATAGAAGTAGCACGAGGCCTGGAGAGGGAAAACATTTACACACTCACCCACCAAGAAGTCTGGGGAGCCAGTTTCAGTTCTGAAATGCTTCCATAATTTCTTTGAAGTTTCATTTTTCATCTGAAAAACAGGTTTCACGATTTATCTGAATACTTAAAATTTTACACTTTATACCATTATATATCTGTATTATTTTTAAAAATTTTTTTTTAATTGCCAAAGGATGTGTGCACTCACCAGAGAGAAAGAAAGCAGTCCCTGGTGGGACACGGTCATGACACAATCCTTTTTTGTCGATTCCTCCTTCCTGTTAGGATTTTGGAAATGCACAAACCTGTCCCTGGCATGTTTTACAAGCCACCAAGTCTGGATTTGAACTGAACCTACCTGGGACCCAGCTCTCTTAATCACTAATTTATGAGACCAACCCATATGTCCATATTTATTTAAAATGAAAGAAACTTTATCTCAAATCTAATAAAAATGTATGACATTTATTACACCCAAAGCTATAAAAATTTCGAACCTGTTTGAGAAACACGAGTATTTATTAGATGGTCTCTAAGGCTCCCTTTCAGCTCAAAGTTTTATGACTATTTGATTCGAACAAGTTGAACACCTATTATTTACTGAGTCCCTTTCATGTTCAAGTCACACGGAAGAGTACAAGGGACGAGATAAACAGCCTGCCTTTGAGGACACCCGGCAGTACAGAGCCAGGCCAAGCGAGTGGGCCAGCTGGTCAGTGCAGAAGAAATCAGAATGGAATGTGGAAACCACGTTCTTACCTTTCATTTCACGGAGTGGTGACAAAGCTCAATAAGATAAACATGCCTACATACAAATGGAAAATAGTCTTATAAAGTGATCGGAGGGTTTCTTTTTCTTTTCTTTTTCTTTTTTTTTTTTTTTTTTTCTGTTTTTGGAGAGGTTTTTGCTATAGGGCGCATGCACTCGCCAGAAAGAGAGAGACAGAGAGACAGAAAGCGAGAAATCACCCCCCGGGCGGATGGCCACGCCGCAATCTCTTCTCCTCCATTCTCCTCTCGGGATCTTGGGCACATGTGCACACACGCCCGGCGTGAGTTTTAAGCCACCGGGTCCACGACGCGAACCGCGGTCTACTACATGGGAGTCCAGCGACATAGCCATTACGCTAACTAAAAGTCCCGTGATTGGAGGGTTTCAATCCCATGGCAGAAACTTGGAATATGAGTAGGAAACAAGCTGATGAAGTAGTGTGGGGAACAGCCACTGCAAAGGCACAGATGGAGAAAGATATCACAAAGATATAGGAAACTAAAAATAGCTTTTTTTTTTTTTGAGAAAGATATTTTTTCTATAGGGCACATGTGCTTGCTGGAGAGACAGATAGAAACTGAGAGGAATGATCCCCCTGGGGGATGGCCATGCTACAATCCCTTCTCCTCCATCATTCTTCTTTGGGATTTTGGACATGTGCACACATGTGCCCAGCATGAGTTGTTTTATGTTTTGTTTTGTTTTGTTTTGTTTTGAGAGAGATTCTTGAGTGTGTGCTCGCTGGAAAGACAGAGACAACGTGAGAAATCACCCCCCAGGGGGTTTGATCACATCACAATTCCTTCTCCTCTTGGGATTTTGGGCATGCACGCACACGTGCTCAGTGTGATTGTCGACTACGTGGGAGTCCAGCAACATAACCATTACACCATCTGCTGGTCCTGAGAATAACAGTCTTTAAAAAACACAAAGTTCAATAAAGAGAGGTATCTCTGAAAAAGCAGGTTATGGAGGGCCTTGAATTCTAAATTAGGGAACTTAAATCACCTCTGTAAATTTAATCTTAAAAAGATAAGCTCTGGCCCTCCAGGTGACTTGGTGTTTAAGGTGCTGGAACCCACATGGCCAACTTCATAGTGGCTTGAAAAACACACCAGGCAGGTATGTGTGCCTGTCCAAAATCCTGAGAGGACACTAGAGAAGTGATTGCAGTGTGGCCAGCTCCTGGGTGGGATAATTTCTTACTTTCTCTCTGGCGAGCGCCCGTACCCTGTAACTATAACAACAAAACGTTAAGTCCCTTAGTATGACTTGGTCCATACTTTGAGACAGCTGGGAATATTTTGCCACAAGGAGACTCTCTTAAATGCTTCAACTCCTTTAAAGAATACCAAAGGGAGACTTAGCGAAACTAGATAATTGCTTACAGAGATCAAGCGTCAGGACGGTGATACTGCTAAGAGTAAAATAAGAGACTATGGGGTCAACAGGTGGCATGGTTGTTAAGGTGCTGGAATTCCCACATGGCCAGCCATGGTTTGAGTCCTGGACCTGGCAGCTTGCTTTCAAACTCTCTCTCTCTCTCTCTCTGTTTTTCTCTGGCAAAACTCATGTGAAAAATAATATTAACAATAATAATAAAAAAGAATTCTTTTTAAGAAAATAAGAGATTATGGTTGTATTTTTTAGTGAAAAAATGAATTGGCATTATGCCAGATAGGGGAAACGTGAAGAGAAATAAATTTAAAAGTGAGTTTCAATATAACTCTGGATGGGAGGCTGAAAGCAAGGCCTTCAACCTAGTTTGTAATAAGTTCCAGGACTACTGAATGAACAAAACACGGCTTGGATATTAATCTGAAAACGGAATCACTTACGTTTGATACAAGTGTGACCCTTGTGGAAGGCTGAACCCATTTTTGAGCGAGATATAGGGGAAATAGTACCTGGCGAATGTGATCATTCTACGTATTTCATTAATTTAATGAGATCTTTGATCTTCCTGACAAAATATTTAGCAAAATTAGCTAGGTAAAGGGGTCCTTCTCTGCTATTTTCTTTCTAGATAAAAATGTACATGTATTTGAGGGGGATCTTCCAAATGTTCGTGGGACACATATATTATAAAAAAAATCATGTATGGATTTCCAGATTTTTTTTTGCAACAAACTACTCTACTTTAATTCCATATTTCCCAGAACTTTGGAAGTCCCCTCAAATATGTGTGTGTGTCTCTGCTGTACGCATGTGTGCACGTGTGTGCATACGTGAAGTTCAAGAACAGGCAAAGCTATAATGATAGACTAGAATAGCAAGGAGTTGAAGTGAGAGGAGTGGCCACTGACCAGGGAAGGAGAGGGACAGAGCCTTTGGGGTGCTGACATGCGCTATTTTGTATGTGTGCGTGTCTGTGTTTATTTATTTATTTTTAAATTTTTTTATTGCCAGAAGGCCTGTGCATTTCTTTTTTTTTTTTTTTTTGGAGAGATTTTTCACTATAGGGCGCGTGCGCTCGCCAGACAGACAGAGAGAGACAGAGAGATAGAAAGCGAGAAATCACCCCCCAGGGGGGATGGTCACGCCGCAATCCCTTCTCCTCCATTCTCCTCTCAGGATCTTGGGCACGCACACACACGCGCCCGGCGTGAGTTTTAAGCCACCGGGTCCGGGACGCGAACCACGGTCGACTACGTGGGAGTCCAGCGACATAGCCATTACGCTAACTGCTGGTTCCCAAGGCCTGTGCATTTCTGAGAGAGAGAGAGAGAGAGAGAGAGCACCCCTCAGTGGAATGGTCGGACCATGGCCGCTTTTCCTCTGTTTCTCCCTCCTGTCAGGATGCACGGCATGTTTTTCAAGCCGCTGAGGTGGGATTTGAATTGCAGTCGACCATGTGGGATCCACTTCCTTCCCTAGGCTATGGGGCTGGCCTGGGATATTCTATAACTTAGGTAGTTACTTCACAAGTGAATATACATGAAGACTCATCAAGCTATAGCTAAGATGTGCACACTTTATTGTGTATACGTATTACACTCAAAAGAAGGAAAAGAAAACCCTCTGCAGTTAGAATTATGCAATGCATACATCCACGCTAAATATCTTCCAGCCCCGACAGGCTAAAAGACAAAAAGTCTTGTGCACACATCGAGCCAGAAGGACCCAGCTGGCTCTGCTGACTTTGGAATTCATATGGTGCAATTACACTTGATCCAAGCATTATGTGCAGTAAATGCACCAGAGGAACGTCAAGGGAAGAATTTTGAATAGCTTATGCCCAGGGAATGTGCTTTCTGTGGAGAAATACTCACCTCCGGCTGCTTTAAATTTGTGTCAGAACCCGGAAGAACAGGGAGTGGAATCATTCCCCATCTCGCATTGGGCAACCCTACTGACCATGAATCCTTGGCTTGGACTCTTATTGGGGATTTTCGGTCAGATTTTCTCGTTTTCCATATTCTAAAATACAAGTTGTATAAATAAATGGCACATGCTTAAGCCCACTGATGCTTCTAGATATTTCTCAGACTTCCCAGAAGGCCAGCTCTTGCCTTCCTGTCACTCGGTCCTGTCCACTCAGAACACAACACGGGCTGGGCATTGGCCTTGAATTAGCAGGCAACAGCTGGGATTTGCTTTGGGCTTTTGCTTTCCGGCTGTTGCTGTGCTCTACATGGGGTGTGATAGGGTACAGCTCACAGGGTTTCAATGAATGAACTTCTAGAAATTGTTGGAAAGGTCACATCTGGGTTAACTCTGTAGCCTAGTAGTTAAGGGAGCTGGATCCCACATGGCTGCCTCTGGTTCGGATCTGGTATTAACAGCTTGAAAAACATACTGGGTGGGACCAGCAGATGGAGTAATGGTTACATTGTTGGACTCCCACATAGTCTACTCCAGTTCGAGTCCTGGACCTGATGGCTTGAAACTCAGGCAGGGTACATCTGTGTGCATGCCCAAAGTCCTGAGAGGAGAACAGAGGAGAAGAGATTGCATGGCCATCCCCCTTAGGGGTGATTTCTCGCTTTCTGTCTCTCTGTTTCTCTGTCTCTCTCTTTCCAGTGAGCACACACATCTTGTAGCAAATATCTCTCAAAAAAAAGCAAAGAACAAAAACCCATACTGGGCACTTGTGTGTGTGCTCAAAATCCTACAGGATGGAGAAACAGAGAAGGGATTGCAGCACACCCAAGCCTCATTGAGGGGTGCTTTTTCTAACCCTACAGTCTCTTTGTCTCTCTCTAGCAAGTTTATGTGTCTTCTGGCAATTAAGAAAGAAAAAGAGAGAAAAGAAAAGAGGGGCCAGCAAGTGGTTAAGGTGCTGGACTCTCACCTGGTGTAAAATGGTTTGAGTCCTGTACTCGGAGGGTTAAAAAAATCATGCCAGGCATGTATGTGTGCTTGTGTGCCCAAAGTCCCCAGAGAATAATGGAGGAAAAGGGATTGTGGTGTGGTCATCCTCCCTGTGGAGTGATTTCTCACTTTCTCTCTGCCTCTCTCTGGCAAGTACATGAACCCTATGGCAGAAACCTAAAGAAATAAAAAAGAAAGAAATCTTGCCTTTTTTTTTTTTTTTTTTTTTTGAGAGGTTTTTGCTATAGGGTGCATGCGCTCACCAGAGAGACAAAGAGAGACAAAGAGACAGAAAGTGAGAAACCACTCCCTAGGGGGGATGGCTATGCTGCAATCCCTTTTCCCACATTCTCCTCTCAAGATCTTGGGCATGCACGCACACGTGCCCGACGTGAGTTTAAGCCACTGGGTCCGGGACTCGAACCACAGTCAACTACGTTGGAGTCCAGCAACATAGCCATTACACCAACTGCTGGTCCCAAGAAACCTCACGTTTACCAAAGCAAAATGTTTTGTGATGTCCCTGTGCATGTTAATAGTATGCTGGCCTGCCATGCACCACGCTCTGCAAAACCGCACTACAACATATCAGATGCAATCGGTGAGGGTGGGGTTCAGTCAGCTTCTACCCTGAGGTTCAAGGAGACGCGCTGTCAGTAGGCAAAAGGGAACGGCTCAAATCCCTGCACAGCAGCTCGACCTCAGCTCCCTGCAAGGCCGGCACAGCAGCGATGGCACAGAGTATTTGTGGCCTCTGCCTTCATTTAGCACTGACTCCCAGCCTGGGGAGAGACATCTAGGACCCAGAGGAAGGACGAAACTGATCCTCTCTCTCTCTCTCTCTCTCTCTCTCTCTATATATATATATATATATATATATATATATATATATTTTTTTTTTTTTTTTTTTTTTTTTTAAGAATTATTATTGGGACCGGCAGGTGGCATGGTGGTTAAGGTGCTGGACTTCCACATGGCCAACAGCAGCTTGCTTTCTTACTTTCTGTGTCTCTCTTGCTCTGTTCCTCTCTGTTCAAATTAAAAATAAATAAAGTTACATAAAATATTATTTATAAAGTAATTATTTTTTAAAATAATGATTATTTTTAAACGATTGTGATTTATTAACTTTATTTAATTAATTAAAATTTATTTTAAAATTATTTTATGTAACTTAATTAATTAATCAATTAATTAATTAACTTATAATTTGACTGGAGAAGGATAGAGTAAGAGAGAGGGAAAGTGAGAAAGGAAGCTGCCAGGTCTGGGACTCAAACCACGGTTGGCCACATGGTAGTCCAGTGCCCTTAACCAACATGCCACCTGTCAGCACCACTATATATATTTTTAAATAATTTTTTTCCCATAGGGCTAACGGACTCACTGAAGAGAGAAAAGATGGATAGAAGGAAACTGAGAAATCACTCCCCCAGGGGAAGATGGACACACTGCACCATCTCCTCCATTCTCCTCTTGTGATTTTTGGGACACATAGGCTCCAGGCGTGAGTTTCAAGCTGCCAGGTCCAGGACTCAAATCATCTTGACTACCTGGGAGTCTAGCTCCTTAACCATTATGCCACCTGCTGGCCCTCTTTTCCTTTTTTTTTTTTTTAATTTATTTTTGGGATCAACAGATGGCATAATGGTTACGTCACTGGACTCCCACGTGGTCGACAGCAGTTCGAGTCTTGGATCCATTGACTTAAAGCTAACACTAGGTACATGTGTGTACCTGCCCAAGATCCTAAGAGGAGAATGGAGGAGAAGGGATTGTGGCGTGGCCATCCCCCTGGGGGGTGATTTCTTGCTGTCTCTCTTTGTCTGTCCAGCGAGTGCACACATCACACATCGTATGGCAAGAAATCTCTCTCTCTCAAAAAAAAAAAAAAGTTTATGAGCTGACTGGTGGCATGGTGATTAAGGCAGGTGGACCCCACATGGCCAACTGCATGGTTTAAGTCCCAGATCTGGTGGCTTGAAAAATTCTCTGGGTTGCGTGTGTCCATATCCAAAATCCCAAGAGAAGAAATGGAGTAGGGATTGTGGCATGGCCACCTTCCCTGGGGGGTGCTTTCTCATTTTCCCTCTTTCTCTTCCTCCCGTTGTCTCTCTCTGGAGAGTGCATGAGCCCTGTAGCAAAATTTAAAAAATAGTCATAGTACTAAAATAACGTTTGTTTCTTTCATGAGTGAGAGAGAGAGAGAGCGAGAGACAGAGAGACACGGCACCTCCAACAGGGTCCTGACGCCACAATCGATCCCCACTTTTACCAACCTCGGTCCTGGGCATGTGTGCCTGGTCTGCAGACTCAAACTGGCAACCTCAAGAACCTAAGAGCATCGTATTTCACTGCTGCCCTACTCTCTAGTCCCTACTTCCTGTTCTTCTTTAATTGCAGATGACGCATCCACTTGTGTGAGAGAGAAAGCCCCCTCCAATGAGGTCACACTGCAATCTTTTCGCCTCCAACTCTCCATCCCATCAGGATTTGGGGCATGCACCTGGCATATTTCTCAAGCCATCAGGGCCAGGATTCAAACCACTGTGGTTGGCCATTTGAGATCCAGCCCTTGACAACAACGGACCTAACCACTGCACTACAGGGCCAACCCCACTTTCTTTTCTTTCCTGTCCTTTAACTTTCTTTATTTCTTTGTTCCTTTCTTTTTTTCTTCCTTTTTCAAATTGCTATAGGGCACGTACGCTCACCAGAGAGAGACAGAGTGGGAGAGTGAGAAAGTAGCCCTTGGGGGTATAGCCACACTGCACTGTCTTCTCCGTGTTTTTCTCTGGACTTTGGGCACACACGCACATGCACCCAGCTGGGTTTTCAAGCCATCAGATCTGAGACTAGAACCATGGAGTTGACCATATGGAATCCATTGCCGAACCACCATGTCACCAGCTAGCCCTCCCTGCTTTCTTTTGAATCTAGAGAGCTGGAACTGCAAGTTCATTACCCCTTAGTCACTTTTTTTTTTTTTTTTTTTTTGAGAGGTTTTTGCTATAGGGCGCGTGTGCTTGCCAGACAGACAGAGAAAGACATAGAGACAGAAAGCGAGAAATCACCCCCCAGGGGGGATGGTCACACCGCAATCCCTTCTCCTCCATTCTCCTCTCGGGATCTTGGGCATGCACGCACATGCGCCCGGCGTGAGTTTTAAGCCACCGAGTCCGGGACGCGAACCACAGTCGACTACGTGGGAGTCCAGCGACATAGCCATTACGCTAATTGCTGGTTCCCCCATAGTCACTTTCTTTACACTTGTCCTCACTTCTGTCCTCCATTACTCCCTTCTTTCTCCTTAACTTAAAGAAACTTTACATAGGTATTAAGTATGTGACTTCTACGCCACTAGACTCCCACATGACTGCCTGCAGTTCGAATCCCAGACCTGGTGACTTCAAACTCATCTTAGGTGCATGTGTGTGCATGCCCAAAATCCCGAGAGGAGCATAGAGGAGAAGGGATTGTGGCATGGCCATCCCCCCTGGGGGTGATTTCTCACTTTCTGTCTCTCTGATGAGCACACACACCCTATAGCAAAAATCAAGTATGTGAATTCTAGAGGATGCCTAGGTTCAAATCCCAACTTACTGGGATCTGTATGATCTTTGGCATTGTTACTTAACCTCTTTGTGCCTGTGTTTCTAACACCTAGCTCATAGGGTTGTTTGGAAGATCGATGAGTAAATAGAGGCAAAGCTCCCAGAACAGGGTCTGGGACATGGAAGGCCCATTAGTATTAAGTGTCAGTTGAATTCCTGTTCTTGTCAAAGGACTCTCCTGCCCAGTTTGGCCCGTGGTTTGCTTCTTCCTAATGCTGTTTCTCTCTCCATTTTTAATATAGCCTCGACTCTACCCCAACGTGCTAACTTTCTTTCTTTCTTTCTTTCTTTTTCTTTCTTTTTTTTCTTTTCTTTTTTTTTTTTTTTTTTGAGAGGTTTTTTCTTTTTTTTGCTATAGGGCGCTTGCGCTCGCCATACAGACAGAGAGAGACATAGAGACAGAAAGCGAGAAATCACCCCCCAGGGGGGATGGTCACGCCGCAATCCCTTCTCCGTTCTCCTCTCGGGATCTTGGGCACGCACGCACACGCACCCAGCGTGAGTTTTAAGCCACCGGGCCCGGGATGCGAACTGCGGTTGACTACGTGGGAGTCCAGCGACATAGCCATTACACTAACTGCTGGTTCCCTTTCTTTCTTTCTTTTCTTTTCTTTTCTTTTTCTTTCTTTTTTTTTTTTTTTTTTTTTTGGAGAAGTTTTTGCTATAGGACATGTGCACTCACTAGAAAGACAGAGAGACAGAAAGTGAGAAATCACCCCCCCAAGGGGTATTGCCACACTGTAATCCCTTCTCCTCCATTCTCCTCTCAGGATCTTGGGCACATACGCCCACGCGCCTGGTGTGAATTTAAGCCACCAGGTCCGGGACTCAAACTGTGGTCAACTACATGAGAGTCCAGTGACAAAGTCATTACACAAACTGCTGGTCCCAGCTAACTTTATTTCTTAGTGTGTATTTCCCCATAAGTTTAGGGTCACCAGATGCTCTGAGTAGAAGAGGATGAGGAAATTATTACTGACCTTCGTTATCTAACTCCTGAGACTTTGGTAGAGTACGCAAGACTGTCACTTGCTCAGTGAGTCATTTATCACCCTCTATTGCCATGCACTGATCACAAGACAACTGAAAAGCACAGATGGAAAGAATGCTCATCTGCTTTAATTGCTGTGTCTGGGAAACAATGTGTAATATTAAAACTGCAATTCCAAATCATAAAAGCTAAGGTTTGGAAAAGATCAGAAAAGGTCACATAGTCTAACCACGCAAAGGATGCATATGTGCATTGGCAAGTCTTTACAGAAGATCCAGCCTCAGCTAAGGAAACTCCTGAAACTCTTATCCACTCAAGAGGAAGTTTATACTTTAACAAACAAATTGCCAGAAGGTGTGTGCACTTGCAGGAGAGAGTGAGAGACACCGAGAGAGAGAAAGTGATAAATGATGCTCACGAGGAACGGTCATGCCACAATCCCTTCTCCACTGCTCGTTCAGGGTGGGACTCACATGCACATGCATCTGGCATGTTTCTCAAGCCATTGGGTCCAGGGCTTGCGCCACACACTCAGCCATGTGGGATCCAGTCACCTTAATCCCTATGCCTCTGGCTGGCCCCTTCCTATCTTTTAGAAAGCTCTGATTCTTGGGAGGTTCATTAGTCAAAGAAGTGAACGTTAGTCAAAATTATCATGCTTGCAGTTTCAATCCATCATGCACATTTATTTATTTGACCCTAGTAGTCTTATGGAATCAATATGATACTTTTTTTAAAGAATCATTTTATTTAACTTTTATTTATTTATTTATTTATTTATTTAAATTTGACCAGAGAGGAACAGAACAGAGTGAGAGAGAAGAAAGTGAGAAAGGAAGCCACCAGGTCCAGGACTCGAACTGCCGTTGGCCATGTGGGAGTCTAGCATCCTTAACCACCACACCACCTGCTGGCCCCATTTCTCTCTCTTTTTTTTTTTAAGAGAGAGATATTTTGTTATAGGGTGTGTATGCTCGCCGGAGAGACAGAGAGATATAGAGAGATAGAAAGCGAGAAATCATTCCTTGGGGAGGATGACCATGCCACTGTCCCTTCTATTTCATCCTCCTCTTGGGACCTTAGGCACGCACGCACACACGCCCAGCACGAGGTCTAAGCCACTGGGTCTGGGGCTCAAACCAAAGTTGACCGCGTGGGAGTCCAGAGACATAACCATTACACCATCTGCTGGTCCCAAGATGATACATTTTTCTATAAAAACTCTTCAGGTGTTTGCTGACTGTCAGCACATTTTTTTTCTAGAGTTCTTTCTGTATATTCCAGTTTAAGTATTACTCATCTTCTGCAATGTTTATTCTAAATGAGCTTATGGTTTATTAATATACTTTTTTTTTTTTGAGAGGTTTTTGCTATAGGGCACATGAGCTCGCCAGAAAGACAGAGAGAGACAGAGAGACAGAACGCAAGAAATCACCCCCCAGGGGGGATGGCCACACCACAATCCCTTCTCCTCCATTCTCCTCTTGGGATCTTGGGCACTCATGCACACACACCCGGCGTGAGTTTAAGCCACCGGGTCTGGGACTTAAACCGCGGTCGACTACATGGGAGTCTAGGGACATAGCCATTACGCTAACTGCTGGTCCCCATTAATATACTTTTAATTTGGGCCCCAAATTGAAGCTACTCCTCCATATATTGTTGGGTAAATTCAAAGCAGCTATTACATATAGCTATTATTCTAGCTTCTAGATGTTATGCTTCTATTATTGGACATCAGGATCATATTAGTTTATTTTAGTATTTACATAATCTTTGTGATAAATATTGCATTAATTTTGTCCAATTGATTTTCCTCTGCCGCAAGACAGACCTAATCAGCAACTCCTTCAGAGGTTCCGTAGCATTCCGCACAGATTGCTGTTGTAAGACAAAATGTAAAAATATTCTAATTGTTTTATTGTGTGTTTATCTTCTGCATTGTAATTATTTTATTATGTTCTTGCATTTGACTATGTACTTTGTGTAAGTGAGTTTTTCACCATTTTGTTGTCATGACCAATAACCTAATAAAACATGTTTGTTGAAGAAAAATTGACTTAGTCATTTGGTGATTGCTTTTTAGGGTAACTCTAGTTGACAAAGATTATTCTATCACAAAGTGATATGACAACTTTTGATATCAGAGACCCCCAGAGATTTATAAGCCCATCTCCCTTCCTGGAGGCTGGGTTATACTTACAGCCTCCAGCTGAAGGGTGCATAACTTAAATCTAATGATCACCAGGGGAAGATATGATTAAACCCCATAGCCTAGACAAGTGTGTGCCCTGTGTGTTCCCGTAACTTCACAGCCATTGGAACATTCCGTGGGTACGGGGAGATGACCATGCAGTCAGCACCCACCATGGCAAAGCAGGCTTTAGAAGACTGAAGCCACGTACCAGCCTGCTCCAAGGAAACCTGATCCTGGAACCTTCCAATGAATTCCACTGCCATGGCCATTCCATGCCATCCAACCGTCTGGAACAAGAGAACATATTTAGGACAAGCATGCCTGTCAGGGAGTGCAATGAGTCCGACTTGAAACGGAACCCTGGGGCCTAGAAGAGTTGGGCCTAGGTGTGTGCGTGTGTTTGATACGTCCTCCACGTTCTGATCTATTCGGCCTTTGGTTAATACATCTCCTTTGCTCATAGCTGCTATATTGAACACAGAGGAACAGATTCCTCAAGGCTTTAATTCTACCTGATTTTACAAACTCGATGTTCAATTTCCAGCTCAGCTTTGATAGCAATAGTTCCAAATGATCATGAATAGAGATGCACAACGAGTTCGACACAGGTCCTGTGTGCACTGGGTGGTGTGGCGCACTGGGAGAGCAGGCAGCCACGTCTGATGTAATTTACAAGATGGTCCCTTCCCTTCTGTCTGGCAATGAAGTTAGATTCAAAGTAAGCAAAGCTGTTGCTTTGCTCTGAAGGGCATCTTCATTTGCCCCAAGAAGGAATAGAACACTTCCTAGCCCTCCCTGTTATTTTATTTTTTTGTTTTCGGAGAGGCTTCTGCTCTACGGTGCGTGTGCTCGCCAGAAAGACAGAGAGAGACAGAAAGCGAGAAATCACCCCCCAGGGTGGATGGCCATGCCGCAATCCCTTCTCTTCCATTCTCATCTGAGGATCTTGGGCACGCACACACACATGCCAGCGTGAATTTAAGCCACCGGGTCTGGGACTTGAACCACGGTCGACTACATGGGAGTCTAGCGACATAGCCATTACGGTAACTGCTGGTCCCAGTCCTCCCTATTATTAACAGGTATCTTAGTCCATAATTGCATGGTTAACAGTGATATCCGATACTGAGTGATTTATAAAAAATAAAGGTTTATTCAGCCATGTTTGGAGGACCACATCCAGGAGTCAACTTCTGGTGAAGCTACAACATGGCAGAGGCAGATCTTGAGCACAGCAGTTGTCCGAGGTTTCTGCCTGTTCTAGTCTTCTTTCCCTTCTTATAAACCCATCGGGACTCATTCACAGGGGCCCTGCCCTAATGACCTTATCACACCCAAAAGCCCTACCCTGGGACATCCATGCAGAGATTACATTTTATTTCTTTCTCTCTCTTTTATGAGAGAGCTTTCGATAATAGGGTGTGTGCATTCGCCAGAGAGACAGAGACAGAAAGCAAGAAATCACCCCGCAGGGGGATGGCCACAACACAGTCCCTTCTCCATTTCCCCTTTAGGGATTTTGGGCACACATGCACATACGTTCGGCATGAGTTTTAAGCCACCAGGTCCAGGACTTGAACCACAGCTGAGTAGATGGGAGTCCAGTGACATAACCATTATGCCATCTGCTGGGCCTGTTTTCACTTAACACCTGTTTACAATACAACCAAGTCCCAACACAGGAATTCGAGGGAACATTACAACTACAACAGAAGCCTTAGTGACTCGACACCTGAAAAGGTGTGAGAGAGGATCTACGTGAGAGGGACTAAGTGCTGGGAGAGTGTGACGGGACCACGCTGCATGTGGAGCCTTTCTTTCTTTTTATAATTTTTTTGAGAGGTTTTTCACTATAGGGCGCATGTGCTCGCCAGAAAGACAGAGAGAGATGGAGAGACAGAAAGCAAGAAATCACCCCCCGGGGGGATGGCCACACCACAATCCCTTCTCCTCCATTCTCCTCTTGGGATCTTGGGCACGCACGTACAGGCTCCCAGCATGAGTTTAAGCTGCCGGGTCCGGGACTCGAACCACGGTCGACTACGTGGGAGTCTAGCGACATAGCCATTACGCTAACTGCTGGTCCCCTCATGTGGAGCCTTTCTGAAGACCTGGAGAAGCCTGGCCCAGAATGCCACGCAGCGGAGGGGCATAAAGTCTGGGCTGAGCTCGAGGGAGTCACGAGCACATGGCCAGCGTCGTAGAGAGAACGGGCTAAGAAAGCAGTTGAAGACGGCCGATCGGCCCAGGATTTGATCTGCGAGAAGACTTGTCCGAGGTGGCCTCCTCAGCAAGTGTAGCTTTGCAGGGAAATCAAAGGCGTGCTCTGAGCACACGGTGAAATCCTGCCTGTGATGGGACAGGAGCAGATCCGCGAAGCTGCTGCTCAGCAGTTAGACACAGGCGGCCACTCTGAGGCCCAGGCTGGGCGAGCAGGGACAAGAGGCACACACTGCAGCCTGTCCTGCAGACAGTGGCCCAGTGTCTCGGCAGGCCACAGAGGGCACAGCCACCCTGTGACGGGGCTCAGGTCTGGCCTCACCTTTCTCACCACACACAACACCAGCCCTGGAAAAAGCTAACAAGCGTGTCTTCACAGCTCACCACTGCTGGGACTGCTCTGGGTTGACCAGTTCATAAAATACCCTCCTAACACAGAGGAAGGCCTATTACACTCGTTGTTTTAGAATATTTGAACAAAATTTTTTCAGCTAATATATATAAATATTTATTTAAAGATATTTATATTTTAAAATACTCTCTGGGCTGAGCTTTTGCGGTACAATCAGCAGGGCTCAGGCTGGGAAAGGCTGGGGCCCTGTGAGAGGCCTGGGTTCAGTTCCGGATGAACCTGAAGTGACTGGGCACAGAGACACACCTGTGATTCTAGCTAACTGGGAGGCTGAGGCAGGAGGTTTGCAGCTTGGCAAGACTCTATCAAAAACAATTTCCTAGTGGCCAGCAGGTAGCACAGTTCCACATGGTTGACCACGGTTCGAGTCCTGGACCTAGCAATTTGAAACTCACACTGGGTGCATGTGTGTGCATGCTCCAAATCCCAAGAGTAGATCGGAGAAGGAATTGCGGCGTGGCCATCCCCCTGGGGGGTGATTTCTTGTTTTCTATCTCTCTGGCGAGCGCACGTGCCCTATAGCAAAAATCTCTCTCTCTCAAAAACAGAAAACAATAGTAATAATAACTCTCTTTGGACCAGCAAGTGGCGTGGTGGTTAAGGCATTAGATCTGACGTGGCTGACTCTGCAGTTCAGGCCCCAGACCCAGCAGGCCTGGAAAACACACTGGTCATGTTGCATGTGTGCCCAGAATTCCAAGAGGAGAAGGGATTGTATCATGGCCACCCTCCTAAGCGATGATTTCTCACTTTCCCTCTCCGTCTCTCTCCAGTTAGCACACATGCCCTATGGCCAAAACAATAAAAAACTAAAAATTAACAAATAACTTTTTTCTCCCTCCATCCTTCTTTCTCCTTCTCTCTTATAAAAAACAGAAACAACTCTCTAACCCACAAAGTATTCTCTTTTTAAACTTTTTCATTTTTTAATTGCCAGAAGGGAGAGAGAGAGAGAGAGACAAAGCAGTCCCCAACGGGGTGTGGTTATGCCACTCGCTTCTCCCTTTCTCCACACACACCCAGGATTTTCCTAAGTTACCAGGGCTGAGGTTTGCAGTCGGCCATATGGTATCCGGTCTCTCCCTCTCTCTTTCTAAAGAATTATTTATTTTATTTATTTATTTGTTTAATTTGACCAGAGAGAGAGACATAAAGCAAGAGAGAGAGTGAGAGGGAAAGTGAGAAAGCAAGTTACCAGGTCCGGGACTCGTACCATGATCAGCCATGTGGGAGTGTCCAGCACCTTAACCACCATACCACCTGCTGCTCCCATGGATCCAGTCTCTTTATTACTGCTCCATGGGGCTTGCCTCCACAAAGTATTCTTTATGAAGACTTTGTCATATCTTACATTGGAGACTGTTTTCCCCCACCCCCAGGTTTTATTTATGGATGTAGGGGGGAAAAAGTATCTGAAATCAGCCCAGTAGACTGCCCCACACTTTACCAAGTAAATGTCTTACGTCTATCTGTTTACTACCAGGACTGAGTCCAGCATGGAGAACGTTTGTCTTTAAATAGATTCTTTCAGAAGTTCAGGCGATGGTGAGGACAGTGTAAAGAGAAGTAGTATGTCACCCTAACTCAAGCTTTGATGAATACTTTCCTACGAAAAAAATTAGAGTTGATCAATGAGCTCCAGGGATTATTTTATTAGCTTATGAAACATCCGGCATTCACACCCCTTGGCAAGTAGTCCCAGCCAGGGTTGCTGACTGAAGGAACGAGAGCAGGGGCTCCCGGCTGCCTGAGCACCTTCATTCTGGTAACGGACACTAGCAAGCTCCTGAAGAATTTAGGGAGCACATCTGGTAGCCATCGGCAGGGCGTGCTCGGATCACCCCTGAACTGCGGTTTTCTTGTGTTTCAGAAAACTGTATTAAGCATGTCGATTCCCAACTTATGTCACATACACTTTTGTCACTTCCTGAAAAGTCTTTTAAAACATTTATTTGTTTGTTTATTTCATAAAATAGTGAGAGAGAGCGACAGGGACCCTTGACCAGGTCCTGCCACATTGCAATCCACCCCCACACTAGTCTTCCGGCCAGCTAGGAACACTGGCTTACCTGTGGGCCCACCTGGTGTGTTCAAGCCACCCCGGGAACTGAACCCAGGACTTTCCATACGACTCCAGCATTGCCCGGTGGTGCCCTATCACCTGGGCCACAGTGGCTGGCAGAAACATTTCAGGTTCATCCTTGAACTGGGTGAAGCTATAATGTTGAAATCGCCCTGCTTTTCTGAACGAGAGTGTTGAGAATGGACACCAAGGATCCTTACACTTCGGGGTGAATCAGATTTATTTATAGAACTTATTAAAACCTGAATGGCCCAGGCCCAAAGCTACAGATTAGAAACAGCATTGAGAGGAAAACACATAGTCCCTCCAAACTCCCAGTTTTCTGAGTTACTCATGCTGCTACACAGTGACTCACGTACGAAGAGTACACAGATGGTCTTTGAACCTGAACTTCAAAGGATCCATATTTAGAAAAGGTCGAAAGCATACTCACCAAATTCCTTACTTTTTCTGAACGTTTTTATTCTTAATAATTCCAAGGAATTCTTCTTTCTTGGTCCCAGTGTCAACATAGAACTCTTATTTAAATTATATTTTTAATTTGGCCTAGTTTTATTTTGCATAATTGTCACCTATATACAAGCCTTTTGATATATCGGCTTTTGACTTTTTAAAGAAGTGTAATCGTTTTTATTTTATTTCATTTTATTTTTTAATTGCCAGAGGGCCTGTGTGCTTACAGAGAGCGAAAGAGAGGAAGAAAACATCCCCAAGGAGACACCGTTACATCACAGTCTTTTCTCCATTTCTCCATCCTGTCAGGATTTGGGGCGCGCGCACACACACACACACACACACACACACACACACCAGGTATGGTTTTCAAGCTATTGGGGTCAGGATCTGAACCACAGTCAGCCATGTGGGATCTGGCTTCCTTTACCATTAGGCTATGGGGCCTGCCCTATTATTTTCTTTTCTTTTGTTTTTGTAAAAGATGTTTTCCCTTTATTTATGATAAACCTTGTACATGAGAGAGAAAAAGAGACAGAGATAGAGACAGAGATAGGGAGGTCCACAGGGTCTGGCCATGCTGCAATCCCCTTCCTCCAGTCTTCAGTCTGTCAGATCTTGGGCACGCACACACATGCCCAGCATGTTTCAGGCCAACCGGGCTGGGGATTTGAACCGTGTTTGCCATGTGGGATCCAGCTTCACTTAAGCAGTGCATTACCACTGAGCCACCAAGCTGGCCCTAGACAAAATACTTAGTAATGACAACTTTAAATACGAGCATGTGTTTGCCCATCAGGAAACCAGCATAACTGATGGGGAGAGCAAGCTGGCACAGACAGGAGTGTGTGATACTTGGGGCTGGGTGAAAGCCATTTCAGGATCCAGCTGATATTCAAATACATCAAAACATCAGTCATTTGGGGAACCAGCAGTTAGTGTAATGGCTATGTCGCTGGACTCCCACGTAGTCGACTGCGGTTCATGTCCCGGACCCGGTGGCTTAAAACTCACGCCGGGGGGGAACCAGCAGTTAGCGTAATGGCTATGTCGCTGGACTCCCACATAGTCGACTGCGGTTCGCGTCCTGGACCCCGTGGCTTAAACTCACGCCAGGCGTGTGTGCGTGCGTGCCCAAGATCCCGAGAGGAGAATGGAGGAGAAGGGATTGCGGCATGGCCATCCCCCCTGGGGGGTGATTTCTCGCTTTCTGTCTCTATGTCTCTCTCTGTCTGTCTGGCGAGCGCACAAGCCCTATAGCAAAAACCTGTCAAAAAAAAATCAGTCATTTGAACAATCCGAACTTCTTCAAATACTGCCTCACAATGCAGGGGGCTATGTTCTCTGGCTGCTCCAGCCACAGCACGTGGTCAACGTTCTTCTGTTGGAGAGTCTCACCCGGGGCCTCCGGGACCACCTTGTGCATGCGCCCGAGCTCTTGGTGGTAAGCTGCGGTGTGAGGCTGGTCGCGGTGAAGGTGCAAGGCCGCGGTGGCTGCGTGGCAGGCCTGCATTACCAATGCGCCCGCCGGCCAGGACAGCGGGGCCTGCCAGAGATCCTTTCCTAACATCAAGTACTGTACCAGGACCTGCAGCTCCGCCCCAGGGACCGCCATCTTCCTGATGCCTCCTGCCCTAGTATTCTCTAAATACATGATTTTCTGCATACTCAACATAAGAAAATGCATAAGAATGGAAAGACTCTTTCCAACTACAACTATTAGAATAGAACAAAAGTTGAAATACTGATTTTTTTGCCCTAGCTAACAGGAATGTGAACCCAAGTCTGCCGAGTGTCAGCACTGCACTTCGAAGTACTTACTGTTTCAAATTTAACTTTCATGAAAGTAGGAAAACAGGCTATTTAAAATACTTCCCAAAAAACTAGTGGTTAGGGACCAGCAGTTGGCATAATGGCTATGTCACTGGACTCCCATGTAGCCAACCGCAGTTCGAGTCCCAGACCCGGTGGCTTAAACTCATGGCGGGCACGTGTGCGTGCGTGCCCAAGATCCCGAGAGGAGAATGGAGAAGAGGGGATTGTGGTGTGGCCATCCACCCTGGGGGGTGATTTCTCGCTTTTTATCTCTCTGTCTCCCTCTGTCTTTCTGGCAAGCATACGAGCCTTATAGCAAAAAACTAAAATTAAAAAAAATTTTTAAACTAGTGGTTAAAAGGCTGGTATTATCTAAAAGGCCCTTCTTTGTGGAGTACATGATTTGGAAGACTCTCATTTCATTGGTCACCAGAGAAGACTGTATAGCGACAGACTTTCCCTGAGGTCTCAGTTTATAATTCAAGAGCTCGGTGTTCTAGTATCACTCAGCTGGAAAAGAACCTGCAGCTGTAACAAGGAGGCAAATAAAGGAGATGCTACAGCTGGTGGACGTTAGCCACCTTGACGCGCTCCGAAAGTACTGGGCAGTCCAAAGAATAATGAGGCATATGATCATTCCTGAGGGGATCCTCTTTCCTTCTGGAGAAGCCACAGAAGAATCCAGTGAGCCAGAGTCCAACAAAGGGGTGTCTGTTTAGCACTCTGAAGAAAAAAAAATCAAATTACCCCCATATCTCAGTACTCTGTGTAAAGTTGTCATCTTCTAATAAACTTACCAACTAGTTCTAAGATATACTCCTGGCGCCATTCCAATTATGATATGACCTTGAAGAAACCTCTTTTGAAGTGTTGTGTGTCTATAACACCCGGATACCACTACGATCTGTCCCAGATGGTTGGAATCGTCTGAATTAATTAGTTCAAGCTGGAAAGGTCTCTGCTAAGGCACCGTGCTAAATATTGTTATTGTTCTAAGTGTAGGTGCGAGCTGTGTTGCCCAGCTTCTATAATTAGAAAGGCCTAGGAACTGCAGACAGTGCCAACGCCCAGGAGTTCAGTTAAAGAGACAATACCTGGGTCATTTATTCCCCGAGACCCAGTGTGCTTGTTCTGACCAAATGTTTCATGCCCTCCTTTATCTTTGTTGAAAGGCTGATGCCTGGTCCGGGACCTGCTCATCACTGAGCACCGTCTCGCTGGGTGGAGGTGAGTTTGAAGGCAGCGCTCGAAGTGCAGTGCTGACACTCGGCAGACTTGGGTTCACATTCCTGTTAGCTGATCTACGGCAAGAGGGTAAGAAATAACCATGTTCTGGACTCCCACGTGGCCCACCGTGGTTTGTGTCCCAGACCTGGTGGCTTGCTTTCTCACTTTTCCTCCCTCTTTCTCTCTGATGAGCACATATGCCCTATAGCAAATTAAAAGAGACTAATAATAATTAATAAAATTAAATGAATAATTCTTTTTTAAAAATGAAATACTTCATTTTTTAAAAATGAATTTCCAAAATGTAAAAATTCTTTTTTAAAGAAAGATTTTTGCTATAGGGCACATGCACTTGCCAGAGAGATGGAGAGAGAGACAGAGAGACAGAGAAAAGCAGAGAAACAGAGAGCGAGAAACTGCCCTCCCCCGCCCCGGCCATACCGCAATCTCTTCTCTGATCTCTCTCGGGATTTTGGGCGTGCATGCACAGCTGCTCAGCGTGAGTTTTAAGCTGTCAGGTCTGGGACTCAAACCACAATTTACAAGGGAGTCCAGCAACATAACCATTATACCATCCGCTAGATCCCCAAATGTAGACTTCTTTTTTTTTTTTTTTTTTTGAGAGGTTTTCGCTATAGGGCGCGTGCGCTTGCCAGACAGACAGAAAGAGACAGAGAGACAGAAAGCGAGAAATCACCCCCAGCGGGGGTGGTCACGCCGCAATCCCTTCTCCTCCATTCTCCTCTCGGGATCTTGGGCACGCATGCACACGCGCCCGGCGTGAGTTTTAAGCCACCGGGTCCGGGACGTGAACTGCGGTCGACTATGTGGGAATCCAGCGACATAGCTGTTACGCTAACTGCTGGTTCCCAAATGTAGAAATTTGTTTGATTTATAAAATGGAGGGGGAATAAATCTCCTATCGGAGATGAAAAGCTTTCCTTTTTTCAAAACAAATAAATTACGGGAACCAGCAGTTAGCGTAATGGCTATGTCGCTGGACTCCCACGTAGTCGACCGTGGTTCGCGTCCTGGACCCGGTGGCTTAAAACTCACGCCGGGCGCGTGTGCGTGCGTGCCCAAGATCCCGAGAGGAGAATGGAGAAGGGATTGCGGCGTGACCACCCCTGCTGGGGGGTGATTTCTTGCTTTCTGTCTCTATGTCTCTCTCTGTCTGTCTGGCGAGCGCACGCACCCTATAGCGAAAATCTCTCCAAATAAATAAATAAATAAATAAATAAATAAATAAATTACAAAGTGTTATGTATTTATTACATAAAATAGATTAAAAACTGAGCTATGCTAAAGGAAGGGGACAAAGAGGAAGATTTTCCTCCTCCTTGGAATGACCGGAGGCTCGTTGCCAGACTCTATGGCTCCCCTGAGCTCCATTTAGAGACCCTTGAGCCTATCCTATCTAAACCAGCTTCAGCACCTAAGTTTCGAGATGCTAAACACTAATAACACTACAAACCTGGACTGCTGAACTCTTGTGAAAGAGTTCAGGGCCAGTTTAGTGTGGTGTGGTGGTTAAGGCACTGGATCCCACATGACTCACTCTGAGGTTTGGTCCTAGATCCATGGGTCTGGAAAACATGCCAGGTGCATGTCAGTATGTGCTCATACTCACATATGGAGGAGAAGGGGTTGCAGCGTGGTCAGTTTATCATTGCTCAGTTTTATGCAGACTCATAATACATTCCTTCTGCAGTTTCCTTCAGAAAACCTTCTCTCACCATCTCTTTTCATCTTATATCTTCATCAAGTCTCAGTGAAAGTCAAATAGCATGCCAATTAATCATCACCATTTTTCTTTTTTTATTTTATTTTATATTTTGGAGATATTTTTCCTACAGGGCGCATGCGCTCACCAGAAAGAGAGAGACAAAGTGATAGAAATCACCCCCCAGGGGCGATGGCCACGCCGCAATCCCTTCTCCTCCATTCTCCTCTCAGGATCTTGGGCACGCACGCACACACGCCTGGCGTGAGTTTAAGCCACCGGGTCCAGGACTTGAACCGCAGTCGACTACGTGAGAGTCTAGCGACATAGCCATTACACTAACTGCTGGTCCCACTATTTTTCTTTTTTTAAAAAATTATTAATTTTGTCCATGAAGGAGGAAGACAGAGAGAGGACACCGCCCACTGAGTCCCGATACTGTCATTTGCTCCCAGCTTCAGCCAGCCCTGGCTCATGGGCAGATGGGTGCTGGCATGTTTAGGGGGGCGTCTGCACACGAGCCCAGAACCTTCCCATGTGTGTCAGCCTCATAGGGCATTAGGTTTTACCACTGCATCACCATTTAACGCTTTTTTCCCCACCATCTTCCCCATTACGATCATCGTCAACATCATAGCAAATGTGTGTGGGGCACTTAGCATGTACTATTATTTAACCTTCATTAAATTACCGTAGAATAACTATAATAGTATTCACATTTTAAAAATGACAACAGAGCAAGACCCCCCTAATGTATTTTCTAGGGTTCCTGAAATATAAAGTCCATTTGCATTGTAATGGCCCAGAGTAAGGAGTAAGTCTTCAGACTTTGGTTATGATAATGACCAACATGGACCAGGAGTGAGGGCCATTTGACCTCTAAAACTCTCACTTAAAGGAAAGGTTTTCATTTCAACATGTAAGATGTTTTGTAGACTGGAAACTGCTGGTTGTGAGCTCAGAGACTCCAGGCTGAATGGTTCCAGACACCTGAAGAGGAATTTGATTATCTAAGGCCTCACCAATCAAGAACGTCCACAAGATGATCACGCCCTCTTGGACCAATCACTGAACTGATCAGGCGCCTGGGACCTCTGTCCCTAATTTTGCCCTTAAAAACACATGTGGGGAACATCTCGGGGAGACCGGGTCTTCTCAGCATGAGCTGCCCGCTCTCCTTGCTTTGTGCTTTGCAGTA
Organism: Tupaia tana; assembly: GCA_026018925.1. NCBI lineage: Eukaryota > Metazoa > Chordata > Mammalia > Scandentia > Tupaiidae > Tupaia > Tupaia tana. The sequence continues at coordinate 148,999,788 of JAKSZU010000002.1, forward strand.
AAGCTGTACTTTCCTTCATCACACCATGTGCCTACGGCTTGGTTTTATAGCGCTTGGGCGAGCGAACCCGATTTGAGTTCGGTAACAGTATCAATCACGGCCCTGGTGACTTGAGAAACGTCCTCGGTGCATATACATGCCCCCAGATCCCGACAGGACGGCAGGACGGAGAAATGGAGAAGGTGTTGTGGTGTGACCACACCTCACTGGGCGGGGGAGAGGGGTGTGCATTCCCCTCCTCTCTGTGTTTTTGGTAAGTACATTTGCCCTCCAGTACAGCAACTACCAAAAAAAGAAAAAATCAAAAAGTAATAATAAAAACAATGATTAACTTTAGAGTTGCAGTAGTCCCTAAGGCTTAATAACTAAAAGAACAATAATTGGACCTTCATCTAAAATTATTTTTTGCATTAGTTTTCCACTTCTTTTCTTTCTTTTTCTCTTTTTTCTTTTTTTTTTTTTTTTGAGAGAATTTTGCTATAGGGTGCATGAGCTTGCTGGAGAGACAGAGACAAAATTCAAGAAACCATCCCCCAAGAGTATGGCCACACCACAATCCCTTCTCCTCCGTTCTCTCAGGATTTAGGGTACATGTACACACGCCCAGCATGAGTTTCAAGTCACTGGGTCCGGTCCCTGAGCCATGGCTGACCACATGGGAGTCCAGTGCCTTAAGTACTACACCACCGGCTGGCCCCAGTTTTCGATTTCTGTTTCTATTACAGCAGTTCTTTTGATGATTGCCATGTACTGTTGTGTCTAACAAATAACAGGCCTATGGCGCAATGCGCACTTGGTATAGAATTCTCCGTGTGTGTGTGTGTGTGTGTGTGTGTGTGTGTGTTTAGAGAGATTCTTGCTATAGGGTGTGTGCACTCATTGGAGAGTCAGAAAGTGAGAAATCACCTCCCCCGCCGCACGCCCCCCCTGGCCAGGGAGGATGGCCACGCCATAATTCCTTCTCCTCCAGTCTCCTCTCAGGATTTTGGGCACACACGCACAAAAGTTTTAAGCTGCCAGGTCCAGGACTTGAACCACAGTCAACTACTTGGGAGTCTAGCAACATAACCATTATGCCGTCTGCTAGTCCCCAGATTGTGTTTAAACTTGGAATTAAAAGAAATTAATGGGGACCAGCAGACAGTAATTGTTACGTGACTGGACTCACACATAATTGACTGAGGTTCAAATCCCAGACCTGGCAGCTTAAAACTCATGCCAGGTGCATGATGAGCATGCCCAAGATTCTGAGAATAGAAAGGAGGAGAAGGGATTGGGGTGTGGTCATCTCCTCTGGGGGTGACTTCTCACTTTCTGTCTCTCTGGCGAGTGCATGTACCCTACAGCAGAAATCTCTCTCTCAAAAAAAAAAAAAATAATAATAATAGGGACCAGCAGTTAGCGTAATGGCTATGTCGCTGGACTCCTATGTAGCTGACCGCGGTTCAAGTCCCAGACCCGGTGGCTTAAACTCATGCCGGACGCATGTGCGTGCGTGCCCAAGATCCCAAGAGGAGAATGGAGGAGAAGGGATTGCGGCATGGCCATCCCCCCTGGGGGGTGATTTCTCTCTTTCTGTCTCTCTGTCTCTCTCTGTCTGGCGAGCCCATGTGCCCTATAGAAAAACCTCTCCCCCCAAAATAAATAAATAAATAAATAAATAAATAAATAAATAAATAAATAAAGGGGCCAGCAGGTGGTGTGGTGGTTGTGGGTGCTGGAGTCCCACATGGCTGACTGTGGTTCAAGTCCCAGACCTTTCTCACTTTCTCTCTCTCTTTCTGTCCCTCTCTGGTCAAATTAAAATAAATACATAAAATAAATAAAGTTAAATAAAATAATTCTTTATAATTTTTTTAAAGTTAATAAATAAATAAATAAATAAAAATGAAATGGATGTAGACAAGCCATGCATGGCTCTAAAGTGCAGCCACGAGGGCTTGAAACTCAACTGTCGTGTGGAGTGTGTGTACACGTGCACGTGATTTTTTTTGGGGGGGGAGGGAAGTTTTGCTATAGGGCGTGTGCACTCGCCAGAAAGACAGAGAGAGACAGAGAGATAGAAAGCAAGAAATAGCCCCCCAGGGGAAATGGCCACGCCGTAGTCCCTTCTCCATTCTCCTCTTGGGATTTTGGGCACACATGCACACGCATCCGGCGTGAGTTTAAGCCACTGGGCCTGGGACTCAAACCGTGGTTGGCTCCATGGGAGTCCAGCAACATAGCCATTACGCCAGCTGCTGGTCCCCATGTGCACATGTTTTAAGGAATGTGTATATGATGGAGTTAGAACCCACACCAGACATCTCTTTCAAACCCTTTAAAAGTGCTCAAAAAATGGAAGGATATTCAGCCTTCTTTCTTTTGATTCATTTAGCAAACCTATTTTCACGTGATTTTAATAGCAGTTCTTGTTTATAGCGATATCTTAGGCTTTTAATAGTTTCAGAATTATGTGGGGTTTTTTGGTTGTTTTTTGGTGTTGGGCTGGAAATAAGAGTTTTTTCTTTCTAAACATGAATTCACTAAACAGTCATAGACAGACAGACACACACCATACAGATTGTGGGCACACAGCATATATGAGCTGAATGAAAATGGTTTGGCATTGCTATCCAAATAGAAATATAAGAAAGTATTTTTAAATATCCAATAATGACATTAAAAAGGTAAAAATAAATAGGTTTAACTAGTTTTAATAATATATTTTATTTATGCTCAAGTAGCCAAAGAAGTATTGATATTTTAACATTAATCAACTTAACACTTATTTTATGAAGTATTTTCTGTACTAAGTCTTCAGCATCCATGGTGCTTTTTTTTTAAATAGGTTTTTGCTATAGGGTGCGTGCACTCAGGACAGAGAGAGAGAGAGAGAGCTAGAGAGACTGAAAGCGAGAAATCACCCCCTCCCTTAAAGGACGGCCACACAGCTATCCCTTCTCCTCCATTCTCCTCTTGGGATTTTGGGCACACACACACACACACACACACACACACACACACACACACATGCTCGCGCCAGTGTGATTTTCAAGGGGACTCAAACTGCAGTCAGCCACACGGGAGTCCAGCACCTTAATCACCTTGCCACCTGCTGCCCTCCATGGTGCACTGCCTACTCCAGCCACCAGCCCTGTTTGGAGGGCCCGACACCCACATATGACTAGTGGCTGCTGGGCAGCAGAGCTTGACAGAGGTTTCATTTTGATGGTTTTTTGTTTTGTTTTGTTTTTTTGAGAGGTTTTTGCTATAGGGCGCATGCGCTCGCCAGAAAGACAGAGAGAGATAGAGAGACAGAAAGCGAGAAATCACCCCCCAGGGGGGATGGCCACGCCGCAGTCCCTTCTCCTCCATTCTCCTCTCAGGATCTTGGGTACGCACGCACACGCGCGCCCGGTGTGAGTTTAAGCCACTGGGTCTGAGACTCGAACCACAGTCAAGTACATGGGAGTCCAGCGACATAGCCATTACATTAATGCTGGTCCCATGTTTTTTTTGCTTTTTAGACGAGCTAAATGGCCTAACCTACATACAAGATGCCTCACAGTATAGTGTCTTTAAAGCCATTTAATTTGCCTCCTTAGGACGATAGCCTTTTTTTTTTTAATTTGGAGTATTCAAAAAATATTATTATTAAATACGTACCACATGGACATGATAAAAAAAATCACATATTCCTAAAAGGTATAAAATATAAAAAGAAGACTGTTTCCACCCCATCTCCAAACCACATTCCATGAGATAACCATGTATGTATTTATTTTGAACATAAATGAGGGCATAAACTACTTTTTTCTTTTTCACATTGCTATAGGCTGTGTGCTCACTAAAGAGACAGAAGGAAAGTAGAAACTGCCCTTCAGAGTTGATGGCCACGCCACAATTCCTTCTCCATTCTCCCGGGATTTGGAGCACACATGCACATGTGCGTGGTGTGATTTTCAAGCCTCCAGGTTTGAGACTCAAACTTCAAAGTTGAGCACGTGGGATCCAGCCTCCCTAACTTCCGCACCACCTGCTTACCAAGGGCATAAACGACCTTTATTAGACCTGACAAAGCATAACAAAAACTTCACCATATGCACACGATTATCTAGGATATTTTCAAGTGTAATATTTTTTTATTTCCCAATAATGAAGAATAAAGAAATGGCAGCTTAAATTTGATACTATTTGTGGACACTTATTTTATAGAATCTAGTGTTTGGGGTTTTGTAGATTTTTTTATTTATTCACAATTGGATATGTGTATGGACATGAGAGACAGAGAGAATTACCCTCCACAGAGTCTAGACCTGTCACAATCCCATTCCTCCAACCCTCCGACCTGTCAGATTTTGGGCTCTGGTGTGTTTGGGTAGCTGACCGGGCCAAGGATTCAAACCAGTTGCCATGTGGGACACAGTTTCTCCTTAGGCGGCACTTTATCTCTGTGCCATGGAGCAGGCCCAGTGTTTGGGATTTGTTTTTGTTTTTATTTTTGTTTTAGAGATGTTTTTGCTATAGGGCATGTGTGCTCATCAGAGAGAAACAGAGGGAGAAAGAAAGAGAGAAAGTGAGAAATCACCCCCCCACAGGGAACTGCCTCAACCCCTTCTCCTCCATTCTCCTATCAGGATTTTGGGCGCACACACACAAGCACCCGGCATGGGTTTTAAGCCGCCACGTCCGGGTCTTGAGCTGTAGTCGACTATGTGGAAGTCCAGCGACGTAACCATCGTGCCATCTGTTGGTCCCTAGCCCACTGTTTTAACCAGCATAGAAATAACTAGTAGCCATGAATTCTGCCATATCAAATGGAGTAGCATTCCCCCAGAGTACTGTAAAATTTACAGGCATTAGATATTTCCGGTCTTCGCTTATGTCTTCAATCAGTCAATCAAAACACATGGAATAACCTACCGCATGCCACACACTCTGCAGGGAGCTGGAAATAAAACTGTGAACAAGGCAGACGCAGTTTCCCACACAGTTTGTATATCAGTTAATGCAAATGGCAAGTTTTGGGGTTTTATGGAGAGATTTTTGCTACAGGGCACATGTGCTCGCTGGAGAGTTAGAGAGAGACCGAGAGAAGAAAGCAAGAAATCAACCCACACTGCGATTCCTCCGTTCTCCTGCCTGGCTTTTGGGTATGCACACACACATCAGCATGAGTTTCAAGCTGCTGGGTCCAGGACTCAAACCGTGGTTGGCCATGTGAGGGTCCAGTGTCTTAACCACCAGCCGGCCCTGCAAATTGAAAGTATTTTGCATTTAAAAGAGTGATAAAGCCTAGACTTCATGGTTTGATTCCTGGACCCAGTGCTTGAGAAACATGTTGGGCACTTGTGCATGTGTACCCAAAATCCCAAAAGGAGGGAGAAATGGAAGACATTATCGTGTGACCATTCCCCAAGGCGGGGGGGCTTCCTCTCCCACTCCCCTCTCCAACAAGTGCCTGCGTCCTCTGACAAATTAAAAAAACAATTTTTTTAAAGAGGTTTTTGCCTGAGGGCGTATGTGTTTATGGGGGATAGGGAGTGTATATGGGGAGATAAAGAGAAACAGAGACAGTGAGAGGGAAAGTGAGAAATCATTCTCAGCGGGGATGGCCACGCCACAGTCCCTTCTCCATTCTCCTCCTGGGATCTTGGGCACACGTGCACACGTGCCTGGCGTGAGTTTCAAGCCCCCAGATGTGGGACTCTCGGCCACGTGGGAGTCCAGGGACATAACCGCTAGGCCATCTGCTAGTCTCCAAAGTTTTTTTCCCAAGTGATAAAGCCTAATAAATAACTCTCTGACAGACATTTCAAAAGAACTTTAGACGAGAGGTCTTTCTGATATGTTGGTTTCAGATAAAACCAGCCCGTTTCCCTCTTGTACATCCAAACTCGAATCCTCTTCTCTGCTTTTGTTTTCTGGCCTCTGGCTCCACACCATTCCACTGGGGTGAAATAAGAGCACGAATAACATTATCCTTAAACCCAGCTGTCTTTTATTAGAACGCTTTCTCCTCTTTCTACGACATTTGAATTTTGTTTTAATTCACTCCTGCACTGGAAACCATGTGACTGAAATTTACTAACTCTCCAGCGGGTAGCTCTCTTCCCCCTTCTCTGTGGATCATTTTTCTCCTTTACAAGCTTTTCTTCTCTTGATCTCCAGTCGTGTGAGTTCTTCAGGCTGCTGCTTGAGCAAGTGCTTTGAAAACTGCCACTGTGGGACCAGCAGTTAGCGTAATGGCTATGTCACTGGACTCCCACGTAGTCGACTGCAGTTCGAGTCCCAGATCCGGTGGCTTAAACTCACGCCGGGCGCGTGTGCGTGCATGCCCAAGATCCCGAGAGGAGAATGGAGGAGAAGGGATTGCAGCGTGGCCATCCCCCCTGGGGGGTGATTTTTCGCTTTCTGTCTCTCTGTCTCTCTAGAGAGTGCACGTGCCTTATAGCAAAAACCTCTCCAAAAAAAAAAAAAAGAGGAAAGAAAGCCACCACTGCTTCTCCTTTACTCACACCTCCACCCAAGGCCAGGGAACTCCGCCCTGGCAAGACCACGCCACAGCGCAAACGTCCAGGAACCGTGGCACGCGCTCTTCCCTCGTCTACACAATCTATAGAGATCAGGAAACGAAATTTCTCTTTCCGGCTCTTCGTTCCAGATGAAGTGAAGAAGTGACACGACTCTGGACAAAACGGCACGAGCCCAAGCGCGTGGACTCTTCAGCTTTCCTCTTCTTTTCCCACTTGCTGGAGGGCACATGGGCTCTCGGGGAAGCGACAGTGAGGGGAGGAACATGAGCACCTCCTCCTCCCCCACGCAGATGGCCCTGTCATAACCCCTGCTCCGTTCCATCTTTCTGGACTTGGGGCACGCACCCGCACGCACCTAGCGTGCTTTCCCGCCCCAGGTCCAGGACTCCAGCTGTGCACTGGGCCCCTTCCCCTTCCTCAGTCCTCGGCAGGGTCTCACAGCAGGAGCTGCAGCAGGCCGTGCGATGCTGACGATGTGGACGGGAGGACACCCACTCCACGGCAGAGCATGCGAGGCCCACAGCTGCACACGACCCCAGCTCTGTCCCTTACAGAGAACAAAGCCCCACCTGGGTTTCCGCATTGGTGATTTGTACTTTATAGCCGAACACACTCATAACTACAAATAAAAATGCTACATACCCTGGATCCCTTTTGGAACTTCCAAACGGTATTAGCGTATTTAAGGATTTGAGAAATACTTTTTTTAGAGAGAGGTTTTGTTTTGTTTTGTTTTTGCTCTAGGGTACATGCACTCACCACACAGACAGACAGAAAGTGAGAAGTCACCCCCCCAAGGGGAGATGGCCATGCTGCAATCCCTTCTCCTTCATTCTCCTCTGCGGATTTTGGACATGCATATACATGCACCCGGTGTGAGTTTTAAGCTGCCGAGTCCAGGACTCGAACTGTGGTCAACTACGTGGGAGTCCAGTGACATAACCATTATGCTCTATGCTGGTCCCAGGAGTTGAGAAATTCTTTTTTTTTTTTGAGAGGTTTTCACTATAGGGCGCGTGCGCTCGCCAGACAGACAAAGACAGAAAGCGAAGAATCACCCCCCAGGGTGGATGGTCACACCGCAATCCCTTCTCCTCCATTCTCTTCTCGGGATCTTGGGCACGCATGCACATGCGCCCAGCGTGAGTTTTAAGCCACCGGGTCTGGGACGCGAACCGCGGTCGACTACGTGGGAGTCCAGCGACATAGCCATTATGCTAACTGCTGGTCCCCCAAGTTGAGAAATTCTTAAGAGAAGAAATCTGTTCCATTTTGTTAGTATATCATCTCCTAAACTGAATTGCTCAAGGAGTCCTTTTCTTCCTGTGCTAGTAATAGCCCACGGAGCAGTGGCTTCCCATGTTCTCCCTTTTCTTTTCTTTTTTCCAAGAGAGAGATTTTTGCAATAGGGTGCGTGCACTCACTGGAGAGACAGAGAGACAGAAAGTGAGATATCAGTCCTTAGGTAGATGGTCATGCCACAATCTCTTCTCTTCCATTCTCCTCTCAGGATTTTGGGCACATACACACACGCGCCCAGTGTGTTTTAACTCACTGGGTCCGGTACTCAAACTGTGGTCGACTATGTGAAAGTCCAGTGACATAACCACTATGCCATCTGCCAGTCCCTGTTCTTGCTTTTCTTTCTTTTATTTTATTTTATTTTTTTTGAGAGGTTTTTGCTACAGAGCATGTGCGCTTGCCAGAAAGACAAAGAAAGAGACAGAAAGCGAGAAATCACTCTCCAGGGAGGATGGCAACGCCACAATCCCTTCTCCTCCATTCTCCTCTAGGGATCTTGGGCACGCACACACATGCGCCCGGTGTGAGTTTAAGCCACTAGGTCCAGGACTCGAACCACGGTCGGCTACTTGGGAGTCCAGCGACATAGCCATTAAGCTATGCTGGTCCCCTAAGTGCTTTGTTTGTATAATCCTCGAAGTGACTTCATAGGCACAGTTTTATAATTCTCACCTTAGCGTTGGAAGAGCTACGGCTCAGTGAAGTTAGTGGTCTATCTGAGGTCACGCAGCTGTTAAATGGCCGAATCCTTGCTTCAAGGATTTAGGGATCATTACATTCTATTGCCTCTAAATTCCTTTCTCACTTTCCTGCATTTTCACTTTCCTTACACATAGGAGGAGGAGTCTTCAAAAAAAAATTCATGGAAAATACATATAATGAAAAAACTATACATGGATTTAAAAATATTTTTCACATTAAAATAAATTCGTACTAAAATTTAATCTTTTTTGGAGAGGTTTTTGCTATAGGGCACATATGCTTGCCAAAAAGACAGAGAGAGACAGAAAGCGAGAAATCACCCCCTGGGGGGATGGACATGCCCCAGTCCCTTCTCCTCCATTCTCCTCTCGGGATCTTTGGCACACACGCACACGCACCTGGCATGAGTTTAAGCCACCAGGTCCAGGACTCAAACCACGGTCAATTACATGGGAGTCCAGCGACATAGCCATTACGCCATCTGCTGGTCTTAAAATCTAAGTTTTTTAAAGATTGATTTATTTTATTTATTTTTTTCACGAGTTTTGCCAGAGAAAGACAGAGAGAGAGAGACAGAGAGATGGAGAGTGAGAAAGCAAGCTACCAGGTTCAGGACACAAACCACAGTCTACCATGTGGGAATTCCAGTGTCTTAACCACCACGCCACCTGCTGGCCCCCTAAAATTCCATTTTTCCATGAACCTTTTGAAGTCCCTTCATATGGTTCCCTCAGCCTCCAGTGATCTCCCCCCATATACCCAGTTAAAAGGTCCTGACTTGGGTCAGCAGCTGGTGTAGTGGTGAAGGTGCTGGACTCCCACTTGGCCGACTATAGTTCGAGTCTTAGGTCTGGTGGCTTGAAACTCGTGCAGGGCATGTGTGCGTGCATGCCCAAAATCCCAAGAGGAGAATGGAGAAGGAATTGTGGTGTGGCCATGCTCCCTGGTGGCGGGGGGAGGGGTGATTTTTCACTTTCTGTCTCTCTAGTAAGTGCACATGCCCTATAGTAAAAATCTCTTAAAAAAAAAAAAAACTTGGCTCAAAAAGTTAGTTCTGGGAAGCTTTTCCTTCTATCCACCTCCAGAGGGTGCATGCACTCAACAGAGAGAGCGAGGGAAAATGAAAAACAGCCCCCAAGGGGTCTGGTCACACCACAAAATCCTCTCTTCCATTTCTCTCTTCTTGTAGGATTTTGGGCATGCGCGAGCGTGCGCGCGCGCGCACACACACACACACACACACACACTGAGCATGTTTTTCAGCTTCCAGGACTCAGACTGTGAAGCCGGCCATGTGGGCCCAGCCTCCTCAAGTGCCATGCTGTCAGCTGTCCTGTGGAAAGCTCTTCTTATCTCCTCCCTTCAAGCCAGGGTAGGTCCCCATGCCATATCCCTTAGGGGTCTACTTTTACTTCCTTTTTACCAGCTTTTAAAATCATTCTGCTTTGTGATTATGTGGCCAGTGCAGGTCCTCGTCAAAAATAACCCAGTTCCGTGTCAGCTTGAACCATACCCCCTGCTGCTGACACAGAGTTGGCACACAAGTATTCTTTGGAATAGCTTGCTTTTCCTCATGCTTTTCCTCTCACACAGACAGGAATTCAATAAATACTAACATAATCTACTCTGCACCAATCCATATTCTATCCAGAAGAAGCTGTAGGCTGGTGGCAAAACATCTGAGTAATTCTAACTCTTCCTCTCCTTTTTAAAATTGCTAACATAGAAATTATTTTCATCTCAAGGGTAAGCAAACAAAACCTAACCACCATTTAAGGTTTTCCCAGCCATCAGCCTGTAATCATTTATCTGCACTGCTGGGTTAATTTTTTACTTGTATTGCACCAATCTAGATAAGGTGGTGAAGGTCTGATAAATCAGAAGACTTGAGTCCGAGTCTTGGCTCTCTTACTTATTAGCTTTTTAACTGTGAGGAGTCACAAAAACTCAATCCACCAATTCTCAGCACTGTTAAAAAGACAGCATTTTCTTTCACGGGATTGGCATGAGAATTAAACTGAAGCCCAGGAAAGATGTGTATAATCTAGATCAATATCCTGAAAATATGAGAAGTGTTTCATAAGGATTAATAACCTATGTTGTGGGACCAGCAAGTGGCGTGGTGGTTAAGGTGCTTGGCACTCCCACATGGCTGATCACAATTCAAATCCTGGACATGGTGGCTTGCTTTCTCTCTTTCTCTCTCTCATGAAATAAATGAATGATTAAACAAAATTCTATAAAGAAAAAAAAAAAAACCTATGTCAATCATGGGCCGTAAGGTGGCATGGAGGTTAAGGAGACCGGATTCCGCATGGCCAACGCTTCAGTTCAAGTCCTACACCTGGTAGCTTGAAAACTACATGTGTATATACATACCCAAAAACATCCCAAGAGAAGAATGAAGGAAAAGGAATCATAGCGTGGTCACACATCCTAACAAACTTAAAAACGAAACAAAACAAATTCTGCATTGTGTTAACGAGTTTCAGCTCTGTAGTCCAGGACCCAAGTTCAAATCTCCAATGGATATCTGTGGCCAAGGCAGTTGATTTGGCCATCCATTTCTGCCATGTGTTTTGTACCTTGCATCGGATCTAATTTATTATCCATTTATGCTTGTGTTAGCTCTGAAATAACAGTATATTCTGTTTTTCAACATTTTTTGTACAACATAAGCTCTTAGCCTCGTCCTTTACATACAGGAACTCAATAAGTATTAACACCATCTACATTTATTTGGCAAACAGCACCTATTTTCTCTGCCAGTGCAACATTACGTGATCAAGGAAAGCAGGAGAATGAGGAATAACGCACACAACGGTTGCTCTCGTCATCCATGCATATATTAGAGGTGCTGTATTTCAGATCATTTAAAACCAAGATGAATTACAGACGGGAAACACAACAGGACACCTAGACGACATTTGGAATAAAATCATTCGGCCTAATTTTCATAACCACAGATTTCAGTGAATACCACCACCCGTGCCAGGTGTACCAGATAATCCCGTTGTCCGTCTCAGCGGTGTAGGGGCCACCGTGGTATAAACCATTCAGGTTTGCAGAGTGACATCTAGTGGGAGAAAAAAAGAAAACGGAGCCATCAGACTAGAACAGAGTCTTCAGAAACCCTTTTATTTTGCTAGCAAATGACCAAAACTTTTTTTTTAAGGTTTCTCCCATAGGGCATGTGCACTCTTCAGAGAGAGACAAAGCAAGAATAAGAGAAGGAAAGTAAGAAATCACCCCCACCCCTCCTCTCAGGAGTCCCGCACACATGCCCAGCATGATTTTCAAGTCGCCAGGTCTGGGACTTGAACCACGGTGGACCAAGTAGGAATCCAATGCCTTAACTGCCACACCACTGAGACTTTAAATGATGAATTCTGCCCTTTTCTCCAGACAAGTGAGTATCAATTTTCTTTTTTTGAGAGAGAGATTTTTGCAACAGGGTGTGTGTGCTTGCCAGAGAGAGAGAGACAGAGACAGAGAGTGAGAAATCACCGCCCCCAACAGGGCGTAGACATGCTGCAATCCCTTCTCCATTCTCCTCTTGGGAACTTGGGCACGCAAACACATGTGACCAGTGTGAGTTTTAAGTTGCCGGGTCCCGGACTCAAACCGTGTTCAACTACGGGGGAGCCAAGCGACGTAACCATTATGCCATCTGCTGGTCTCAAGTACCAGTTTTCAAAAACAGAGATTGCTACAACAAATAGCTTTTTTAATAGTGGGGTTTACCAACATAACAAATCAGAGGCCAACTGAAATACAATTAAAAAATGAGGATTTCTGTTCTTAACAGCCTTTCACCACCCAGGGAAAGAAGGCCAGCAGTGACGGCGCAGCAGGAACGCCACGCTTCGTGCTGGGGGCCTGCCTGGAAGGCCCGGGCTGTGCCCAGTGACCTCCCTCACCACACAGGGCAGGCAGGTGGATGCCCGTGACCTGGCTGCAGGGCAGCTGGTGAATTGTAGGGTGGGGACCCTGATGAGGATGCCTGTCCCTCTCTGTCTCTTTCTCTATGTGGCTCTGTTTAATGGAAGAAATAAAATGAGACTCTTTCAATTGCCAGAGGTCATGTGCACTTACCTGAGAGAGACAGAGAGAGAGGGAGATGGGGAAAACACCCCTCTAAGGGGGCACGGTCATGTGACAATCCCTTCTCTTCCATTTCTTCATCGTCTTGGAATTTGGGGAATGCACATACGCCCAGTAGGCTTGGGCCAGGATTTGAACCTTTGTCATTCACATGACTCCAACTTCCTTAACCACTAGACTATGGGCCTAGCCTTTAATTTTTTTTTTAATTTAAGAGCATCATAAAAATATTTTTATGAGAGCAAGTTATATTTTATTTTATTTTATTTTATTTTATTTTATTTGCCAGAGGGTACCTGTACTTGCTAGAAAAAGAGAGAGGGAGGGAGGGAGAGAGACAACGCTTCTCAATGAGACATGGTCACGCTGCGATCTCTCTTCCTTCATTTCTCCATCCTGTTGGGATTTGGGCACACATGTACATGTGCCAACAGGTTTTTCAGGCTGCTAGGGCTGGGACTCAAGCCCCTGTCAGCCATGTGAGATCTGGCTCCTTTAACTACTAGGTTATGGGCCCAGCCCTGAGCTTTCCTTTGAAAATGAAACAAAGAAAAGCAAGGGGATAAAAACTCGACCTTGTAACCTGCAGCTTCCATCCTCCCGCTCAGTCCTGTGTGACAGTGGTACTTAGCAAGAGAGGCGAGGGGAACAGAGCGAGTGCGGGTAGCTGCCTGGCCTCTCCAGGGTAACTCACACTCACCTCTGTGCTCAGCAGTCCCCTGCCAAGACTTGGCTTTCGTCATTCTAACTCCCTTCCTCCTCTTTTAAAAATTGCTAGCATTATCAGTTATTGTAAATCTCTAGGGCAAGTAAACAAAAGCTAAATCACATCTAAAGTTCTTCCAGCGATTAACCAATAGTCACACGTCCAAGTTGCTGAGTTAATTTTTTTTTTTTTTTTTGGAGAGGTTTTTGCTATAGGGTGCACATTCACCAGAAAGACAGAGAGACCCAGAGAGACAGAAAGCGAGAAATCACCCCCCCGGGGGGGATGGCCACACTACAATCCCTTCTCCTCCATTCTCCTCTCAGGATCCTGGGCACGTGTACACATGCACGTGGCATGAGTTTAAGCCACCAGGTCTGGGACTCTAACCACAGTCGACTACATGAGAGTCCAGTGACACAGCCATTATGCCAACTGCTGGGCCCACTGAGTTAATTTTTTGACATGAGTTACACCAATCTAGATAAGCTGGTTAGAAAATGAAACATATTTAAAATATCCCTCCACATAAGAGTCTGTAATTTGTCTCTGTTAAGTTATATCTAGAAGTATGTGATAATTTTCTGTGTTGTTATTATATAATTATCATATTTTTATTAAATAATTATTTATTCAATTTTATTTATTATTATTATTTTATTTGCTACAGAGCATGTGTACTCACCAGAGAGAGACAGCAAAGGAAAGTGAGAAAGCAAGCCACCAGGTCTGGGACTTGAACCTCAGTTGGCCATGTAGGAGTCCAGCGCCTTAACCACCATACCACCTGCTGGCTCCTATTTCTTTCTTTTTAAATTAATTAATTATTACTATTATTTTAGAGGCAGGGCCTCCGCATGTTGCCCTGGCTGGCCTTGAACTCCAAGTCCTCTTGCTTCAGCCTCTTGGCAGCTGGGGCTACAGCCTACGCCACTGTGCTCTGCTTAATTACCATCTATTTCTTTATGATACAACCAATGAAAAGATGGCGTACATCAGGTGATAAGGAGAACATTTGCGATGGATAGTTCTGAAAACCAATGGAAACAAACCGAATTTACTGAATCAGAACACATACTGGGGGCTTTTCCCATCGAGCAGTGGGTAAGCCCTGTGCACCGGGAGCTGGGTCCCACGTGGCTGGCTGTGGTTTACATCCTGGCCCCTGCGGCCTGAAGAGGGGCTAGCAGAGGTAAATTGCAGTCCAGGCAGTCCTGATAGAAGCAGCACCGCGTTTCTGGGACAATGACTGTCTCGCCAACTCCATGGCCTTATCATTTCCTTCGACTCCAAGGCCAAGGTCAGCTCCCTAGGAGGCCCCAGTTTCTGAATTGCCCTTCCTTGTTCTCCCTGCACCTGTATCATTAAAGTCAGGTGAGTCATTCATTCATCCAGTGTTTTTTTTTTTTTTTTTTTTTTGGAGAGGTTTTTGCTATAGGGCGCGTGCGCTTGCCAGACAGACAGAGAGAGACATAGAGACAGAAAGCAAGAAATCACCCCCCAGGGCGGATGGCCACGCCGCAATCCCTTCTCCTCCATTCTCCTCCCGGGATCTTGGGCACACACGCACGCACACGCGCCCAGTGTGAGTTTTAAGCCACCAGGTCCGGGACGCGAACCGCGGTCGACTACATGGGAGTCCAGCGACATAGCCATTACGCTAACTGCTGGTCCCCATCCAGTGTTATATGTGTGACACTTGCCATTCAAGTGCAGTTAAGCCAATCACCTGGCTAGAGTAGCTGTATTTTTTTTTTTTTTTTTTTTTTTTTGGAGAGCGCGTGCACTCACCAGACAGGCAGAGAGAGACAGAGAGACAGAAAGTGAGAAATCACCCCCCAAGGGGGATGGCCACGCCGCAATCCCTTCTCCTCCATTCTCCTCTCAGGATCTTGGGCATGCATGCACATGTACCCAGCGTGAGTTTTAAGCCACCGGGTCTGGGACGCGAATCACAGTCGACTACATGGGAGTCCAGCGACATAGCCATTATGCCAACTGCTGGTCCCTAGAGTACCTGGTGGTTTTGATCTCCTGGTGATATCCGTGATTATTTCGGTAATGGAATTCCGGTCAACATCAAATGTTCTTGATGCTTGCACACAGCTTCATGAAGTAACAGCTAAGTTTTAAATAATAGTAACTTAGAACAGTGCAGGGGGGACCAGCAGATGGTGTAGAGTTCGAGTCCCAGATCCGGTGGCTTAAAACTCACGCAGGGCATGAGTATGTGCATGACCAAAATCCCGAGAGGAGAACAGAGGAGAAGGGATTGTGGCATGGCCATCAGCACCCTTCCAGGGTGGGGGTGTGTGTGTGATTTCTTGGTTTCTGTTTCTCTGTCTCTCAGCAAGCATACATGCCCTTTAGCAAAAATCTCTCTTAGAAAAAAGAAAGAAGAGCACAGGGAAGAAAAAAAGAGAAGGAGGAGAAGGTGAAGAAAATGCTTTTAAAAGAAGAGAAAGACCACTACCAGATGTGAACTTGGAACCCACCCAAGTGGGTCATCCTCAGAGTGTCCCATTTTATTTTGCACCATTGTCAGGCTATTTCGTGCAATATGAGACAGTAAAGAAGCTAGACGGTTATCAGGACATCACAAATACTTTTCATACACATATTGGGTTGTCAGAAAAGTCATGACCTATTTTTCTATGATTTTCCATGCAAAAATGCATCATGACTGTTCTGATGACCCAATATTTACATATATATTTATATTTATAAAAATATATAATGGGACCAGCAGGTGGCATGGCGGTTGAGGTGCTAGACTCCCACATGGTCGACCACAGTTCAAGTCCTGGACTGGGTGGCTTGCTTTCTCACTTTCCCTCTCTTTCTCTCTCTGGTCAAACTGAAAAAAATATTATTATCATAATAAATAAAATAAATAATTCTCTTAAAAATACTATATAAAATATAATAATATATTATAAAATATTATTTATTTATATGTGTGTGTGTGTGTGTGTGTGTGTATAAATATATGCTTTTTGTGTGTCAAGCTGTGGCCTTCGATGCTTCTTATTCATAATGCATTCGCCAGACATTCTCTGTAAAGGTAGTAATTTGATTCATTTCTATGGCATATCTCTTAAGCTTCACTAATGCACAGTGAACAAACCCTCAAACATACTTCACTGGGAAAGAATTCTAATAAGGATGATTACTTAATAAAACCAGTATTACCCAGAAGACCCACATTACTTCACGAACTATAATTATTGCCCACCAGTGAGATACCATCGCTGCCATCCCAGCTAGCTGGTGAAACGCCAGACCTGTTAAACCACCAGCCAGACTGGTCCTCCCGGGCGCAGTTCCCTTCGTAGTTGTCGCTGTCTCTGTCCCATGTGCTGAATTTCATTCTCTGGTGACTCGCCCACCACTGCACCTCAGGATGGAAATTCCCTGCCAGGGAGTCTCCAGCTGTTCCAGAATATTCCCCAATATTCAACTCATAGGAATTCTAAAAGAAAAGAAACAAATCCTACCATCACTATTTATTATTTAACAAATATATTTAGTCAACAAACAAGAGAAGGTTGTGTTGTACATTTTCATTTCCACTGACGCCAGGGTACTGTAGTCTGGTTTAAGCATTAATTCGTAGTGTTACTTATTTCAAAATTTTAGTACCTTTTCATCTCCAACTTTAAAATTTTTATATTGTGCATAACGGCTATTTCTTTCAAAATCTGTGAGCTCGATTTTTAACGTATAGTCCCCTGAAAAACAACAAGAAATTGTCATTTTTTAAAAATGTGTGATGCGACATTGACAATAGAGGTTTAGAAACAGCTCCCAGATCTTCCACTTTTACCATTTCCTTCTGCCAAGAGTCAGTTTTTAAAGAACAAAAATTGATTTAGTTATATTTACAACAGAGACATTTCATTGTATATTCGACTGAGAAAAAAATTAGGGAAACGATGTTAAAGGAAGAAAGTTTAATTATAGGTAAAGCCTAGTGCAATTCACTTAGTAAAGAAAAACAGAAAATAAATCACTATTTAGCTAATAGATTAAGAAATCTAATAATGGGAGTTAGCAGGTGGCATGGTGGTTAAGGCGCTGGACTGCCACGTGGCTGACTACTGTTCAAGTCCTTAACCTGGTGGCTTGAAACTCATAATGGGCATATGTGCATGCATGCCCAAAACCTCAAGAGGAGAGTGGAGGAGAAGGGCTGTCCCCCTGGGGTGATTTCTCACTTTCTCTCTCTATGACTCTCTCTGTCTTTATGATGAGTGCACTTGCCTTATGGCAAAAACCAAAAAAAAAAAAAAAAAGACATGTAATAATGAAAGGATAAAAGTTTTAAGAAGCTGGGGACAGCCTGTGGCCTGGTGGTTCAGGGAGCTGGATCCCGTATGACTGACTGTGCAGTTTGAGTCCCAGACCTGTTGGCTTGTTAAAAAACAAACAAACAAACAAACAAAAAACATGCCAACTGTGTATGCGTGCATGCCCAAAATCCCGAAAGAAAGAAAGAAGAAATGTGGAAGAGGCGGTGGTGTGACCATGTCCCACGTGGAGTTTTCTCCCTCTCCGTCTCTTTGTCTCTGTCTCTCTTTTTCTTCTTTTTCTCTGTCTGGCCAATACATGCACTCTGGCCAAAAACAAATGACAAGAATTTTTTCCTTTTAAATTATTTTATTTTACTTTTTAAAATTATTTTTATTTGCCAGAGAGTATATGCGCTTGCAAGAGCTAAGCGGAGAGACAGAGAGAGAAAGAGAAGGAGAAAGCACCCCACTGGGGCATGGTCATGACACGATTCCTTCTCCTCCACCTCTTCGTTCTGTCAGAATTTGGGGCGTGCACGTACGTGTTTCAGACCACTGGGGGTTGTAATCAAACTGCAGTTGGCCACGTGGGACAAGCTCCCTTAGCCACTAGGCCATAGGCCAGCCCTATCTTCTTCTTCTTTTTCTTTTTTAGAGAGAGATTTTTGCTATAGGGCTCATGTGCTTGCCAGAGAGACAGAGAGACAGAAAGTGAGAAATCTCCCTCCCAGTGAGGATGGCCATGCTGCAATCCCTTCTCTATTCTCTTCTCGGGATTTTGGACATGTACACACATGAGCCGTGAGTTTTAAGCCACCAGATCTGGGACTCAAAACATGGTCAACTACATGGGAGTCCAGTGATGTAACCATTATGCCATCTGCTGGTCCCAACCTCTTTTAATTTTGATAAGAGTGTTAAAAATAATAATAATGGGACCAGCAGATGGCATAATGGTTATGTTGTGGGATTCCCATGTAGTCGACCATGGTTCAAGTCTTGGACTGGCAGTGTAAAACTCACGCCGGGCATGTGTGTGTCCATGCCCAAAATGCCAAGGGGAGAAAGGAGGAAAAGGGACTGCAATGAGCTTTCTGTCTCTCTGCCTCTCTGGCGAGGACATGCACCCTATAGTGAAAACTTTCTAAAAACAAAACAAAACCAAAATGGCATGAGCTATTGTTCCAGGTAGTACAAAAGATAAGCCAGCAAACTCTTTAAGGCCCATGTGAGAAAGAAGTGCAAATCCTGGCTGTTATCTGGAAACCTGCCATGGTACTACCAGCTGGTAAGCTCAACATGGTCCCAGCATCGACAGTAGAGACACATTCATTCTCAAGAATCGCTGTGCACCCAGCCTTCCCGATAGCCCGGGTGATGAGGATTATCAGAACATACACGAACATTAGTAACTCTGAGTCAACAAGTCTTTTTGAAGAGTTGATATCTGAATGTAAAAGCATTTTAGGAACACTTTAGCTGCCAGTCAGCAGCGACGTTGTCCCAGACTTAGTGGCTTTGAAAAACACCCTGGGTGTGTGTGCGTGCTTGCCCACAATCTTGAAATGAGGGAGAAAGGAAGGGGAAGGGACAGTGGCATGGCCATCCCCACTGCAGTACGCTTTCTCTCTTTTCCTAGCTCTCTCTCCAGCAAGCGCCCTATAGCAAATTAAAAAATAAAACAACAACAATGCTTTAGGGCCAGTCCCTCAGCCTGGTGGTAAGGGAGCCAGCTCTCACATAGCCAAACACACAGTTTGAAACTGTGCCCCCTGAACCCCCCCCACTGTGGCTTGAAAAACATGCCAAGCACATGTGCACCCTGGGGAGACCACAAGTGTGTGCAAGGTCCCTTATTGTCCATGATGGGAAGTAAAGGGAGGCCCCTATAGACCAGGTGAGGGGATGGAGCCCACGGTCGGTGTTTCCCTGGGCCTCCCTGTTCTGACTTGGAACTCCAAGGAGTCAGAGACTCTAAAGTCCACCTTCACAGAAAAGATACAGTAGTTTCTAGAGGTCAGACAGCGACGGGTGGTACTGCAGTGCTCTGTGAGGCTGACCTACATGAAAAGGTTCAGATTTACATCGGGAGCAGGCTGGTCCCCCACGGACCCAGAATCTGGGGCTGGCTGAGGCTGGGGGTGGATTGTGGTGTGGAGACCCTGCTGGGAGCTGGCTGCAGAGGTTTGCACCCACAATCCCAGCTACTCAGTAGCCTGAGGCAGGAGGGTCAACAGAGTAAGACCAGCCTGGGCAAGGCTGTCTTTAACAACAACAGACCCTGTTGGGAGTGTCTCGTCTCTCTCACTTTTTCTCCCCCCTGTGAGTATGCACATGCTCAAAGGAGAAAGAAACTTTAAAAAGAAAGCCATTCCTTAGTCTCCCCTCAGGCTCAGGGCACACACAAGAGGACAGGCAAGAAGGCTTTTTGGGGTCCTGAAAGCAAGCGGAAGCTGTTGGGCAGGAAATTCTAGGCCCCTCATCACTAGGACAGGTTTAGGACGGGTGTGGCCTCCTGCTGGTCTTTATTTTGGTGCCGCTGACCCGTCACCTCATGGGGCTCCTACAGGCAGTGAAGGCCATGGGAGCCGAGGTTGTGAAGGAGACAAGGCAGAAGACAGGCGTGGCCAAGCATTCTGAGAGACACTGTGTTAAAGGAGAGACAGAGTCAGGCCTTGCTTCTAGGTAACCACCTAAATATTGCTTCAGTCAATAATTAAATATAATTGCAATTACATTTCTTTCTTTTTTAGAGAGAAATTTTTGCTATAGGCTGAGTGTACACGCCAGAGAGCTAGACAGACAGACAGAAAGCAAGAAGTCACTCCCCCTCCTCCAGGGGAGGATGGCCATGCCACAATCCTTTCTCCTCCATTCTCCTCTCAGGATTTTGGGAATGCACACACACCCGCCTGGCGTGAGTTGTTTTGTTTTGTTTTGTTTTGTTTTTTGAAAAGGTTTTTGCTATAGGGCACCTGCGCTCACCAGACAGACAGAGACAGAGAGACAGAAAGTGAGAAATCACCCCCCAAAGGGATGGCCATGCTGCAATCCCTTCTCTTCCATTCTCCTCTCGGGATCTTGGGCACGCACGCACATGTGCCCGGCATGAGTTTAAGCCACCGGGTCTGGAACGTGAACCATGGTCGACTACATGGGAGTCCAGCGACATAGCCATTATGCTAACTGCTGGTCCCGCCCGGCGTGAGTTTTAAGCTGCCAGGTCTGAAACTCGAACTGCAGTTGACTACGTGGGAGTCTAGCGATGTAACTATTATGCCATCTGCTGGGCCCTTAAGTGCAATTATACTTCTAAATAAAATTTAAAAAAAAATTTGGCAGAGGGCACATGCACTCACAGGAAGGAAACCGTGACAGAGAAAGCGGTAGAGAAAGCAGCACCTCAGTTGGTCTGGTCTTGCAGCAACCACGTCTCCATTTCTCCAGCCTGTCAGGATCTGGGGGTTCTAGCTAGTATTCGGTGTCCCCAAACCCCTTATACTAATACTCCTTCTGACCATAATAAATATTAAAGTGCCAAGAGCTTTCCTGGCCTTGGATAAAACAAATATAGCCTTGCTCTCATATCCTCAGCATTGCCCATGTGATATGGCATGTTTTCACGGGCAATAAATTGCCTCTTATGAAACTTCAGGATCAGATCTGGGTAGAACTGACTAAAATCACAGGCCACAGCTGAGGCAAGGAAGGCAATGAAGAAAATAAAATGACATAAGATAAAAGAACATGAAGAATAGAAGCTTGGAAAATACTTTATTACACTAACGATAGTTTAGACAAACATTGACTTCTCATTAAAGATGCGTGTAGATGTATCCAGGGAAAATTGTACAGGTGCCTGTACTTTGTCTTGAAGTGTATATTTTAAAAGATGGGGGACCAGCAGATGTCACAGTGGTTATGTTGCTGGACTCCCACAAGTTTGAGTCTTAGACTCAGTGGCTTGAAATTCACACTGGGTGCATGTGTGTGTGTACTCAAGATCCCAGGAGGAGAACGAAGAAGAAGGGATTGCTGCATGGCCATCCCCGAGGGGGTGATTTCTCACTTTCCCTTTCACTGTCTCTGTCTCTCTCCCCCAGCGAGCTCACACATGCCCTAAGGCAAAAATCTCCTAGAAAAATAAATAGATGGGTGGATGAATAGAGCAATGGGTCTATGGATAGATACATGGTAAAACAAGCCTAGTAAGATGTTAATGTAGAACCTGAGTGGTAGGCTGAAACTTCTTTCAATTTGCTGTGTCTTCTCTCTCTCTTATTTTTAAGATATTTTTGCTATAGAGTATGTGCACTCACTGGAGAGACAAAGAGATAGAAAGCAAGAAATCACCCTCCAGGGGAATAGCCACACCACAATCCCTTTTCCTCCACTCTCCTCTCAGAATTTTGGGCACATATGCACACATGCCCGACATGAGTTTCAAGCCTCCTGGCCAGGGACTCAAACTGTGGTAAGCCATGTGGGAGTCCAGTGACATAACATTATGTCATCTGCTGGTCCCACAACTTTGCTGTGTCTCTGACCATTTTCAAAAAATACTAAATGGGAAGGGACCAGCAGTTAGCATAATAGCTATGTCGCTGGACTCCCATGTAGTCTACCGCGGTTCGAGCCCTGGACTTGTCAGGTTAAACTCACGCCAAGCGTGTGTGCATGCATGCTCAAGATCACAAGAGGAGAATGGAGGAGAAGGGATTGTGGCATGGCCATCCCCCCTTGGGGGTGATTTCTCACTTTCTGTCTCTCTGTCTCTCTATGTCTTTCTGGAGAGCACACGTGCCCTATAGCAAAAATCTCTCCCCCCCCACAAAAAAAAAATAAATATATATATATATATATATATATATATATATATGTATATGTATATACATATACATATATATATATATATATATATATATATATATATATATATATAATGGAAACACAACGTCAGGTGGTGGCATGGTAATGCAACTGGACCCACATGGCAAGGGTCCCAGGTTCGTGCTCTGGATCTTCTCTGATATCACAGGCCACAAGCAGGTGCCTGTGACCCAGGCAGGCTGAGACTGGGGGTGGGTCATGGTAGAAAGGCCCCCTTGGGGGTGCTCTCTCTCTGTCTTTACCCTTGTCTATGTCTCCATCTCTCTTTCTTTATCATGAGGAAAATGAATAATGAATATAATTTTTTTTAAAGATGAGGATGTAGAAAAAAAAGGCATTTTATATATTTTGGTATTTGATTACAAAAACAGCCCCAACTTCTCAATTTTCCACTTTTCCTTTTTGCAACAGAATTCCATAACTAGCCCTATTATCTATTTTCTTTCTACTTCAATCTGAGCTGGTCTTCTGACTTGCTTTTAGCAATAGAAGAAACATGACCCGGTTTTGACCTGAGTCTCAAGAAACATATATGTATCCTCTCTCTATTAAAACCCTGCCTCTAGGGAACCAGCAGTTAGTGTAATGGCTATGTCGCTGGACTCCCACGTAGGCGACCGCGGTTCGCGTCCCGGACCCGGTGGCTTAAAACTCACGCTGGGCGCATGTGCGTGCGTGCCCAAGATCCCGAGAGGAGAATGGAGGAGAAGGGATTTCGGCGTGACCATCCCCCTGGGGGGTGATTTCTCGCTTTCTGTCTCTATGTCTCTCTCTGTCTGTCTGGCGAGCGCACGCGCCCTATAGCAAAAGACCTCTCAAAAAAAAAACAAAAAACAAAAAACAAAAACAAAAAAAACCCTGCCTCTAGTCCAAGCACAAGTCCGGGCTTAACTAGTTGGAAGATAGTTGGGACCCTACAGAGCAGAGCTGAAGTCTTTCACCTGAGGCCAAGCTAGTTTCAGTCAGAAGTTGGTGGTAGACCCTTGAACAAGCCCAGCAAGATCAGCAGAGCCCAGCGCTAATCAGCACACCACACACCCAGCCAGCGCAGGAGAAATAAGTTTTTGGTTTTTATTTTTTGTCAGAGGGTACTCAGGAGAGAGAAAGAGAGAGAAAGCACCTCCCAATGGCATGTGGTCACACTGCTGCTCCATTCTCTCTACTTCTCCACCCTGTCAGGATTTTGAATGCACACACATACCGAGCATGTTCTCCAAGCCGCTGGGGCTGGGATGTCAACCACGATCAGCCATGTGGGGTGGGACTCCTGATGCACTGTGCTCAACTGCGGTGCCGTGGGGTTGGCTCAGTGATTGTTGTATTGAGGAGGCTTGTTACACAGCATTATCATGGCAATAGGTAACTCACACACACACACACACACACACACACACACACATCTTCAGGCCCTCAAGGTATTAAACAAGAATGATTATAATAATATGTATTATAGAAATAGAATGTATGTATGAGAAAATGATTCCCCCAACCCAATTCTAGTTTTTTTTCCCTCTACTCCTAATTTAAAGCAACCACATTTTACCATAGAAATGATTACCTGAAAGTTACTATTACTATCTGCAAATTGGCTATTAGTTTCATTGCCTATGATTTAGTAAAAAAAAAATTCAATTATTTTTTTCCAAATGAATTTGGCATCAGACAAACCTTACCTTGTGTGGTCAATAAGTGAAGATTTTTATTACCCAGCCAATATTCACCATTTTTTTTGACAAAATTTCCAAAGCCATTTTCATAGTCCTTCCAGCCTCTAAAAATTTGAAACAAAAGCTGATTTTAGCAAAATACAAATATACATCTGCATAGCCAAGTTGCCCAATAGCCTCTGGTCCCCCCATCTGAAATATTTTCTTGATTAGAAATTCATGTTTAGTATTCTCTTTTTAGAGAGAGAGAGATTTTCATTATAGGGCCCACGCACTCGCCAAAGAGACAGAAAAATGGAGAGACAGAGAGCGAGCAACCCCCTCCCAGAGGGGATGACCACAGCATGAACCCCTCTCCATTCTACTCTCAGGATTTGGGGCACACATGGACACATACCCAGTGTGAGTTTCAAGTCACTGCGTCTAGGACTTGAACCGTGGTTGGCCATGTGGAAGCCCAGCGATGTAACCCTTTTGCCATCTGCTGGCTCCCCAGTGTTCTTTTCTAAAAACATTATTTACTTATTTACTTGAGAGAGAGAGAGCGAGAGTGAGTCACTGCGACAGAGTTCCCACGCCGTGTGCGTCTCCCAGCCCTGCAGCCTGCCAGAGCCACAAGTGTGTTCATGGGCAGTCCCAACGTGCTGAGGCAGACCCAGGTGCAAACCTAGAGCCCTTCCCCTGGGCTGGGCTACTTTCAGTATTTCTATTTAGAGTGAAATTCAAATGAATAGCCCTCAGGATGCGACAAAAAGATTTAACTTGTGATAGATCTCAGTCATTAAATAATCCAATAAATCCCATGTCATAACTGGCACACCTGTTAAAGTTCTCGCTGCCATCAGATCGTCTCTGGATTACAGTCCATCCTCCTCCATCAGACATGTCACAGTACACAGGGAATTCCACCTGGCCCTGGAGAGGTCTGATTTTGTAAAATCCACTGCGCTTGTACCCATCGTTAAAAATCTCTGAGCAATCTGTTTGCGAAAAGAAGTCATAGAAGGTCGGTTATGTGCCTTTCCTTTTTTTTTTTTTTTTTAAGGGAGCCTCTGAATGGGATTACTTGATTGACAAACACATGGTGTTGAAATCAGCTTTTAAAAACTGCATCTTGCAGGGAACCAGCAGTTAGCATAATGGCTATGTCGCTGGACTCCCATGTAGTCAACCGCGGTTCGCGTCTCTGACCCGGTGGCTTAAAACTCACACTGGGCGCGTGTGCGTGCGTGCCCAAGATCCCGAGAGGAGAATGGAGGAGAAGAAATTGCGGCGTGACCATACCCCTGGGGGGTGATTTCTCGCTTTCTGTCTCTATGTCTCTCTCTGTCTGTCTGGCAAGCGCACGTGCCCTATAGCGAAAACCTCTCCAAAAAAAAAAAAAAAAAAAAAGCAAAACAAAACAAAAAGAAAACTGCATCTTGCACATCTTCCTGTGAGTGTTAGGAAAGTCATATTTTCTCTTTTTTTTGAGGGAGGTTTTTTTTTTTTTTTTTTTTTTTGCTACAGGGCGTGTGCACTCGCCAGAAAGACAGAGAGACAGAGAGATAGAAAGCAAGAAATCACCCCCTGGGGGGATGGCCACGCCTCAATCCCTTCTCCTCCATTGTCCTCTTGGGATCGTGAGCATGCACGCACATGTGTCCGGTGTGAGTTGAAGCCACTGGGTCCAGGACTCGAACTGCGGTCAACTACATGGGAGTCCAGCCACATAGCCATTACATCGACTGCTGGTCCCAAATTAAGTTATTCTTAAAAAAAAAAAAAAAAAAAGAATACCTAACCACAACATTTGAATAAAAATACTATAATTTAACATTGCTAACATTCACATTTTACCCTTTTCATTATCATTTTGTTAATTTCCTTTTTTAAAAGATAGTTTTCTCAGCTCAGTCCCAGGGCATACACTGAGAAGACACTGTTACACAGAAGCCTAGGTCACATGGAGGCTCAGGTTTAGTTCCTAGCCCACTTTTCATGGGCTGGGTGTGGTGGTACAAGCCTATAATCCTAGCTAGCTGGGACCCTGGGGCAGGAGGACGGGGACATGACAAAACCATGTCAAGAATTTTTCTCTCCTCTTTGAAAAGAAAAAAAAGTTGGCTGGTCTTATAGCCTATTTGTTAATGAAGCTGGATCCCATACAGTGAACCACAGTTTGAATTTCAGCCTAACCGCTCTCTCTCTCTGGTGAGCACATGTGCCCTATAGCAAATTTAATAATAATAATAATTTAATTTAATTAAAAATGTAAAATATTTTATCTCCTTGATTGGATAAGTCAATTCTTTTTTTTTTTTTAAGAGATTTTTGCTATAGAATGTGTGCACTTGCGAGACAGAGAGGCACAGAAAGAGAGACAGAGGATGAGAAATCACCCCCCAGAGGGGATGCCATGCCACAATCCCTTCTCCTCCATTCTCCTCTCAGGATTTGGGGCATGTATATACACGCGCCTGGCATGAGGTTCAAGCCTCCCAATCTGGGACTTGAACCATGGTGGCCCATGTCAGTGCCTTAACCATTACTCTACTTGCTGACCCCAATAAGTCAATTCTTTTAACGTATTTTAAATTCTTTATTTTCATTTAAATTTTTAAAAAGTTTTACAATTTATTTTATGAAAGAGTGGCAGAGTTAAAAAAAAAAAAAAAAAAGAGTAACAGTGTACCCCCAAGAGGGTTCTCAAGTCCCAATCCACCCCAGTCTGTCAGCCTGGATCATGTGCATGATTGGTGCGCACAGGGAGGTCCCCGGATGCAAACTCAGCACCTCAACACGTGGGCCTGGCTGTGTTACTACTGTATCTCCACTTGGTCCCTGTTTTCACTGTTTTGATGCTCAATTATACAACTTTTTTTTTTTTTGCCTCATTACATATACAATATATTGTATATTAAATAGGGTGACTAGGCCATAGGAATCAGAAGAGAAAATAAAATAAAGAATCTTTGTTACTTTATAAAGCCCTCCCAAGTTTGGAACCAATCACAGGCTACTGCTCCGGTGAGATGTTCATCTTAGTATGATGAAGGCTTGTTCATATATTTCTTTTGGAGATTCAGAACCATGAGCGTTCCTTATACTTGCTGGGTTATATATATATATATATTTTAAATCTCATTTTGGTAATTAAACAAGAAGAAAAATAATGATAAAATTACGTCCTAAAATTTAGCCCAATGTTGTTAAAAAGCTTACATCCTGTGGACGGTATAGCACCACACTTTCTTTAGAGAAAGCAGATTTTAACCCTGTTACGAAGAAGCTCTTTGTTTATGTTTAATTTCCATAAAAGAGCTGAGTAGTACTCAGAAGCTTCAAGCTATTTTCCAGCCAGACATGGAAATGATTAACCATAACATTTTCTTCTGGAAAACTTTGTGAATAGAGATGTTTCAGCCAACATTGTCTGTTTTCATTTTAAGCCAACTGCAAGTTTTGTTTTATTTGTTTTGAAAATCTTTCCCCCCCCCCAGCGGAAAATGCCAAACACAACTTAAGATTCAGAGGAAAGCTTTCAACTAGAAAACAACACTGCAGATGACAACAACAGGAAAACAAATAAAGATCAAACAACAACAAATAAAGATCAAACAAGCATAAAAGCATCAGTAGCTCGACTGCTTCTAGCCAAAGGCGTGCAGGAGCCTGACTTGGGAAGCAGGACTCACACTGCGCTAGCGAGAGTCGGAGCAGCGGGAGCTCAAGGATCAGGCAGATATTTAAAACTATGACTCCGAAAAGTTTCCACCCACTCAACACCCTGGAGAATAGAAGGGCAGGGTTAGAGGAACTCTGTGTTCATGGAAGTTTAAAAAAATAAGGATTTTTTGATACTTACACAATGGTAGAGGTCAGGGCTTCCTGCCTGTCTGACAAACACTGTGCTAAACTGGGTGATGTGAATGGCTTCTCTGATCACGCAGAAAGCGGGCCATGCTGGAAGGCTGCGTGTTTGAACTTCATGAAGTGACGTGACAGCTTGCCAGATGGGCTTTCGCCTGTCATCCCAGAATGGTGACGGAGGCTCAAAGCTGACAGCCGAAGCTACTAAGTAACCCCTATTCTTGACTGGTTTAATTTATTTCTTCCATGGAGAGGAGAGACAGCAAGAGAGGCCCCTAGCAGGGTCCTGGTGTCGTAATCACCTCCAGCCTCCTCCAGCGTGGAACACAAGCACACACGTGCGGGCATTCTCAGGGAGGTCTCCGGACCTGAGCTGCGAACCTTCCATGTAACAGTGCCTCAGAGTGCTATTTGACCCCGGCACCTCTGCCTGCACTCTAAACTCAAAAAAGGCCCGCAACAGGGAACCAGCAGTTAGCATAATGGCTGTGTCGCTGGACTCCCACATAGTCGACCGCGGTTCGCGTCCTGGACCCGGTGGCTTAAAACTCACTCTGGGCACGTGTGCGTGCGTGCCCAAGATCCCGAGAGAATGGAGGAGAAGAGATTGTGGCGTGACCATCCCTCCTGGGGGGTGATTTCTCGCTTTCTGTCTCTGTCTGTCTGTCTGGCGAGCACACGTGCCCTATAGTGAAAACCTCTCAAAAAAAAAAAAAAAAAAAAAAGGCCCGCAACAGAGGTAAGCTGCCGTTCCCCAGAGCATGCTCTAACCTTCCAGAACTGGCCCCACCTGTGCAGCCCTCGCCCCCGGGCAGCATAAGAAGAAAACTAAGAGGATCAAGGAAGCCGGACCTTTGGAGAACGAAGTCATCCTATGGGGTGAAGCTAGTAGGCTCCCTCCTCCAAAACTAGGCTCCAAAGTTCCGAGACTGTGCAAGCACAGCTGCCCCTGACTGTGTCTCAAAAACATAACACAAATGCTGTCAAATATGAATATATTAGCTCATTTAACTCTTACAACAAAAAGGCAAGTATTCCTCTTCTTTTCTTTCTTTTTTTTAGAGAGAGTTTTTTTGCTATAGGGCACGTGTGCTCGCCAGAGAAACAGAAAGTGAGAAATCACCCCCTGGGGAATGGTCATGATGCAATCCCTTCTCCTCCATTCTCCTCCCGGGATTGTGGGCATGCATGTACACACCCCTAGCGGGGTGTCAAGCCTCTGGGTCCAGGACTAGAACCGCAGTCGGCCATGTAGGAGTCCAGCTACCTAACCATTACGCCATCTGCTGGTCCCATCTCTTCTTTTCTTTTTAATTTGATATAGGACACATGCTCTCATTGGAGAAAAAGAGAGAGAAAGAGAGAGAGAGAATAAGTGAGAAAGTACCCTTCCAACGCAGAGATGGTTACATCGCAGTCCCCTCTCGTTCTCTTTTGGGGCACGCATACACTTATACCCAGAGTGTTTTCTAAGCTGCCAGGTCCAGGACTGGAAGTGTGCAGCCAGTCATGTGTGACCCAGCCACCTTACCCACCAGGACACTGGCTAGCCCAACGGATAGTCTTGTCATTTCCATTTTACACGTGAGGAATGTGAAACACATAGAAGGTAAATAATTTGCCCAAAAGCCACAAGCTAGTGAGATGCGCTGCTGGAGTTTGAAACCAGGCTCAGCGTCTAGACAGACTTCAACCACCGCACATACTGCTTCAGGAGACTTACAATAAGCTTGAGGCCTCCTGCAGAAGGGACATGCAGGGGGGCCGGCAGGTGGTGTAGTAGTTAAGGATGCTGGACTCCCACATGGCTGACCATGGTTCAAGGCCTGGACCTGGCGGCTTACTTCTCTCTCTCTCTTTCACTCTGTCCCTCTCTGGTCAAATTAAAATACATGAATAAATAAAGTTAAATAAAAAAAAATTCTAAAGAAAAAGAGACATGCAGGAACCAGGGGTCTTGGTGGTGGAACAGATGCTACGATGCAGATTGTTGTGACTGTCACCAATTAGTGGGAATTTGGCACCATAATCTTTTCATTCGAAATTTAATAGCCCCCAAATGCTTACAAAAGATACAGTTTAATTATATATTGTATAAAAATCATGTGACTTGTGCATTGTTTGCACAAATTGCTAGGGTGTATGTAATTAAGTGTTTTCTACCATGAGCTGAACTAGAATTTAGAAAACAACTACTTTAGTAATAATACAGTAACTTGTATATGAGAACAGTGTTTATACTTTATAGAGCATATAGATTCATATTAATTAATTGATTATCATTGCCAGGGGCATATGCACTTGCCAGAAAGAGACAGCGAGAGAGAGGGAGAAAGCACCTCCAGCGGGGCATGGTCAAGTCACAATCCCTTCTCCATTTCTCCATACCATTGGAATTTGAGGCACGTATGCACACATACCTAACATATTTTTCAAGCCACCGGGGCTGAGATTCAAACCCTTGTCAGTCATGTAGGATTCAGTTCCCTTAACCACTGGGCTATGAGACTGGTCCTTAAATTTTTTAAACTTGGGACCAGCAGTTAGCGTAATGGCTATGTTGCTGAACTCCCATGTAGTCGACTGCGGTTCGCGTCCCGGACCCGGTGGCTTAAACTCACACCGGGCGCATGTGCGTGCGTGCCCAAGATCCCGAGAGGAGAATGGAGGGGAAGAGATTGCGGCGTGGCCATCCCCCCTGGGGGGTGATTTCTCGCTTTCTATCTCTCTGTCTGTCTGGCGAGCGCATGCGCCCTATAGCAAAAACCTCTCCAAAAAAAAGAAAAACAATTTTTTTTTAAACTTAAGCACATCATAATCATAACATTTTACTTGAGGGGCCAGCAGGCAGTGTGATGGTTGAGGCATTGGACAGGGCCCACAGCAGTCCAAGTCCTGGAACTGGTAGCTTGCTTTCTCACTTTCTTTCTCTCTCCCCATCTCTCTCTGGTGAGTACATGTTCTCTGTAGCAAATCAAGAAAAGTAAATAAATAAATAGTTAAATAAATGATTTTTTTTTAATTATATGAATAGGGGACCAGCAGGTGGCATGGTGGCTAAGGAGCTGGAGACTCCCACATGGCCAACCATGGCTCAAATCCTGGACCTGGTGACTTGCTTTCTCACTTTCTCTCTCTCTCTCTCTCTCTGGTCAAATTAAATAAATGAATGAATAAATCAAATCAAATAAATAAATATTTTTTAAAATTACATGAATGAATTCTTACATATCTTATATAAGAGAATGCTTGTGTTCAGCAAAGAGAGGCAGAGAGAGAGTGATATAGGGAAAGGGAGAAAGTGCCACCAGTGGGGTGGTCACGCTACAAACCCTTCTCCTCCATGTCTCCGTCCTGTCAAGAATCTGGACAGTCATGCCCACACACACATGCCTGGCACGTTTCTCAAGCCTTTGGGGCTGAGGTTTAAACCATGTCGTGGCCATGTGGGATCTGGTTCTCCTAACCACCCCAGGCCATGGAGCCGGCCCTCGTGTCTGCTTTCTTTAACCCCTTTCTGCCTATTAAGCCAACCTCTTTTGCCCAGCTCATTAGAACAGTCATTCTGGGACCAGCAGTTGGCGTAATGGCTATGTTGCTGGACTCCCACGTAGTCGACCGTGGTTCGAATTCCGGACCTGGTGGCTTAAACTCACGCCAGGCGTGTGTGTGTGCGTGCCCAGGATCCCGAGAGGAGAATGGAGGAGAAGGGATTGTGGCGTGGCCATCCCTCCTGAGGGGTGATTTCTTACTTTCTGTCTCTCTGTCTCTCTCTGTCTTTCTGGTGAGTGCACACGCCCTATAGCAAAAACCTTGAAAGAAAGAAAGAAAGAAAGAAAGAAAGAAAGAAAGAAAGAAAGAAAGAAAGAAAGAAAAGTACAGTAAAATAAAGCTACATGATCTAGGTGACACGTTCAAGGTATCTCTCAGACTTAGGGAGCAAGGCTCACATTGGAACTGCCTGTGCAGATGAGTGGCCACCAGAGCACGGTTGAGGAGCCTCCGTCACAAGACCTGCAAACTAACGTGCTTACCTCACTGCCAACGAATTTATCGCAAACATCCTATGTGGCTCCGTCAAGAACACTCCTTTCGGGACCAGCAGTTAGCGTAATGGCTATGTCGCTGGACTCCCACGTAGTCGACCGCGGTTCGTGTCCCGGACCCGGTGGCTTAAAACTCACGCTGGGCGCGTGTGCGTGCGTGCCCAAGATCCCGAGAGGAGAATGGAGGAGAAGGGATTGCGGTGTGGCCATCCCCCCTGGGGGGTGATTTCTCGCTTTCTGTCTCTCTGTCTCTCTCTGTCTGGAGAGCGCAAGCGCCCTATAGTGAAAACCTCTCAAAAAAAAAAAAAAAAAAAAAAAAAGCAAGAACACTCTTTTCTTTCTTTTTTGAGAGAGATTTTTGCTATAGGGAGCATGACTCGCCAGAGAGACAAAAAGCGAGAAATCACCCCCCAGGTGAGATGACCATTCCACAATCCCTTCTCCTCCATTCTGCTCTCAAGATATTGGGCACGTACACACAAGCGCCTGGTGTGAGTTTAAGACCCCAGGTCTGGGACTCAAACTACAATCGGCTATGTGGGAGTCCAGCAATGTATCCACTACGCCACCTGCTGGTCCCAAGAATACTTCTTTCCATAGCAATCATGGCTCTTGGCCCTACTACTTTATTTATTTATTTGGTAAATTTACTGTAGGGCCTGAACTTGCCAGGGCAAGAGAGGGAGTGAGAGAAAGCATCCCCCCAATGGAGATGCTATATTGCAATCCCTTCTCCTCCATTCTCTTGGGGTTTGGGGGCACGTACACACACATGCCTGGTGTGTTTTTTTCAAGCCACTGGGTCCAGGACTTGAACTACAGTCAGCCATGTGAGATCCAGCTACCGAAACCACCATGCCACCAGCTAACTTCTACTCTATTTTTTTTTAAAAAAAGTTTATTTATGTATTCTATGAGCAAGAGAGACAGAAAGAAACAGAAATATGGTCCTGATGGGATGTGGATGTTGTGGTGCAGCTCCCCCATCTCAGCCTGCCTGGATCATGGGCTTCTCTGGGCCTGGGGTGCTCGGGGGTCTTGGACACGCACCTTCCCACGTGGGTCTGCTTAGCAGAGCGTTGCGTTTCACCTCGTGCCACCAGCCAGCCCCCTTGCTTCTACTCCTTCCGCTCAGCCCTGACACCACTCACTCAGGTTCTGAAAGCACAGGTCCCACTGTGGTGGCACAGGAGAAGGCTGTGTGCAGGTGGCAGAGGCCACGTGGAGTCCCGGGTTTGTGCCCAGCCCACACCAAACAGGCTGGGCACGGCAGTACACGCCTGGGGTCCTAGCTAAGCTGGGAGGCTGGGATGGGAGGATCGTAACATGGTGAGACCCTGTTAAAAAAAAGATTCTCTTTCTTTCCCTCCCCTATACTCTCTCTCTCTTTCATTAAATAAGGTGCGAGTGGGGGGAGCAGTTCATGGCCTTGTAGTTAAGGCAGATGGATCCCATAGGACAGACTGCACGACTACACGTTTGAGTCTCAGGTCCTGCCCCTCTGAAACGTGCTGGGCACACGTGTGTGCATGTCCAAAATTCTGGATGGAGGGAAAGATGGAGAGAGGACTGCGGAGTGACCATGCCCTTAGGGAGGTGCTTTCTCACTTCATCTGTCTTTCTGCCTCTCCATCTTTCTCCTGCACATTCATATGCCTTCCGGAAAATTTTTTAAAAAGAAAGAAAGGAAGAAGTTCTGGAAAAAACTGCAGGTCTCTCAGAAAGACGTCTAAGACACTCTCTAGTAGACTAATAGCAGTGTTCACTAGTAGGCCCTGAGCCTGTGGGCGCTCTGACTAAACGATACTTCCCACTACTTTTCTTTACAGAAGGCCAGAAGCTGATAGCTATGGCCATACAAAGTGTATCGTTTGCTAGGGAAAAAATGCCACAGAACTAAATTTTCTCTAGAGTCTGAGAGTCCAAGAACTGCCTTAGTAGTTTGGTGTCTTCTGGTCTCCCCTCTCCGTGGGTTGCAGCCAGCTGCCTTTCCTTCACGTCTTCACGTGCTTTTTCCTCTGGGAACACAATTCCTGGTATCGCTCTTTGTGTCCAGATTTCCTCTTCTTTCACAGTCACCAGTCTGACTGGATTAGGGCTGACCCTCCTGGCCTCATTTTAACCTAATTGTCTCTTCAGGAGTGCCATCACTAAACGCGGTCACACTCAGAGGTCCTGGGTGTTTGGGCTTCAGCACATGAACTTGGAGGGGATACAGACTTTTTCTCTGGGAACCAACCCTGGGAACCATTCACAATGATTGACCCCATTAACCCGTGAGGTCTCGCCCTCCAGCCTGTGCCTTGCTGACATGTTTCAGTCTCCAGAGAGATAGAGAAGAAGCCTGTAGAGAGGATACCCAGCCGTTTTACAACAGGTCCGCATCTCATCAGAGAAAAGGTACCGGCGGGAAGATCTGCCTCTGAACTCCACCTCCTGCCTAAATGTCAGACCTTCCACAGGATGATCCCAAGAAGTCTTGGCACCTCAGCCTGGGGAAGAAACCTGATGAGAAGTCTGACCTTGTTCTAGTTTTCAACAATCTCATCCACACCTAACAACAGAAACACGAGTCCTTCTCGCTCTCTTTCTTTTCTGTCTTTTCTTTCCTTTTCTTTCTTTCTTTCTTTCTTTCTTTCTTTCTTTCTTTCTTTCTTTCTTTCTTTCTTTCTTTCTTCTGTCTTCTTCTTTCTTTCTTTGTTTTTTCCTTTCTTCCTGTCTTCCCTTGTTTCCTTCCTTCCAATTTCCTTTTTTATTATTATTATTTTGTACAACTACCAGAGGGTATGCATGATTGCCAGGGAGAGCGACCAAGACGGGAGGGGTGGGAGACACCCTGCAACGGGACATGGTCACTCTGCAATCCCTTTTCCCTCTCTCCACCCGGTCGGGATTGGGACATGTACATGGCACCCTGCACACTTCCAAACCACTAGGGCTGGGATTCAAACTACAGTCAGTCAGTCATATGGGATCTGGCTCCCTTAACTGTCAGGCCACAGGGCTGGCTCACAGATTTTTGTCAGACCTGTAGGAATTCTCATTTAGTTGGGACCTAGGCACTGTTTGTAGACAGTTCTCCGTGGGTCAGCTGCATTGCTGCACCTATTACAAGCAGAGCTTATGTTCTAGACTAATTTTTCAAGGATGTTTGTATAGTGAGAAGCCTTGGAAGATGGAGGTAGCTTATCCCTCCCATGTCTTCCACCAGAGTCCAGGATGGAGCGAAATGTCAGACCCTTTCCAGGTCTTGACAGGCATCAGCATTTTAGAAAGTGACCGGGTGATTTTAATGGACAGCTGTTTCTGAGAATCGCTGTCCTCAAGGAATCTTTACTGTACTGCTTTCTGCTAGATTGCTGTCTTGAGGCTCCTCTCACCGTCATGCCTCATCTTCACTGCCATTCTCTTCTTCGGTTCCAATTCCTGCTTCCTTGCCCCCCTAGTCTGCTTCAGACGATACCTGTTTCCCACGCCCATTTTCCCTGAACTGTCCTGGCTCCTCTTCATCCCATTTTCTACAGCCTTGCCGCACGCCCATCCCCATTAGTACAGGCCAGTGGCTCTGGCCTCCTTCTGATCACTAAGGGGGGATGGGCAACTGGGCCCCAAGGATCAAGAGTAAAGGATTGAGGGACCAGCAGTTAGCGTAATGGCTATGTCGCTGGACTCCCATGTAGTCAACCACGGTTTGAGACCCGGACCTGGTGGCTTAAACTCACGCCAGGCACGTGTGCGTGCGTGCCCAAGATCCCAAGAGGAGAATGGAGGAGAAGAGATTGTGGCGTGGCTATCCCCCCTGGGGGGTGATATCTCACTTTCTGTCTCTCTGTCTCTCTCTTTCTGGTGAGTGCACGTGCCCTGTAGCAAAAACCTCTCCAAAAAAAAAAAAAAAAAAAAAAAGAGTGAAGGATCAAGATGCTAGTTAGCAGAAGGCCAGGAGCCCAGGACAAGGCGTCTGAGCAGAAGGATGAGAGCGTAGGCTTGAAGGCTCTCATCACTTTTACATCTGACACTGCTGGGTATACATATTGTAGAAACACAAAATAAGTGTCCTTTGTTTTTGTTTTGTTTTAATTTGCCAGAGAGCACATGCACTTGCTAGAGAGAGCGAGCACCCCCCATGGGAATGGTCACACCTCAATCTCTTTTCTCCATCTCTTCCTCGTTCTGGATTTGGGGTGCACAGCACAGCTTCTGGCATATTTTTCAAGCCACTGGATCTAGGACTCAAACCACTCAGTCAGCCACATAAGATCCAACCACCGTAACCACCATACTACTGGCTGGCTCTCAGGTAAGTTTTATTCCCATAAGCTTGGCATCCCTTTGGTCTCTACAGTCATCCAGTTATAATCAGGGGTGTTCCCCAATTTGTATCCACTTATCTTGCTCTCTCATCTCTCCTACCTCTCTACTTTTATTCACAAGTATTCACTATGTTGCAGGCACTCTGATAACCAGTTGGGAGGTAAGTGCATTACTGTGGTCTCAGACATGATAAAGTGCCCAGTGAATGAGCCAAGAGAAAGCCTTAAACCTCCACTACAATATACCGTGGTAGTGATAGAGGAGACATAGGAACAATGCTCCAGACAGCATTTTCTTCGTTGCTCCCAACCATTGTTTGCTTGAAAAGGTGCCTTTCAGGACCAGCAGTTGATGTAATGGCTATGTCACTGGACTCCCATGTAGCCAACCGCGGTTTGAGTCCTGGACCCGGTGGCTTAAACTCACGCAGGCACGTGTGCATGTGTGCCCAAGATCCCGAGAGGAGAATGGAGGAGAAGGGATTGTGACGTGGCCAACCCCCTGGGGGATGATTTCTCGCTTTCTTTCTCTCTGTTTTACTCTGTGTTTTTGGCGAGTGCACGCGCCCTATAGCAAAAAAAAAAAAAAAAAAAAAAAGAAAAGTCTTTTACTTCTAGAGGAAACAGAACGCAGTTTTCTATAGAGAATAATATGTGCAGCAATGTGTACAGTGTGTTGACAGTTTAAAACTATTTTGTTTCTAGGGAGAAATACTGGGCTAATCATAAGGAAAATTACCAAACTATAAAATATACACATAAAAACTGCTCTTTTATTTTCCTTGGTAGCTTTTTTTTTTTCCCTCTCTCCTGATCCTGTATTCTATTACCTTATTTACTACCCATTTATTTGCACATGCAATTTAAACACGCTATTGTTTCAATTTCTTATGAAACAACAGACATTATCAGACATTGAGCATTTGTATTAAATGGTCCATGCAGAGATAATAGAAAAGAGTCAGATATAATAGAAACATATAAACTTGTCATAACGCTTCCTGCTGCTTCTTACAGGATTAGGAAAAGCTTTCTAGTCAGACCTGAATTGAACAACCAACACTAGCATTGTGCATGGGTGTATAAATTATTAAGAAACTTAAGAAAAATCAATTCTGACCTGCATACCGCCTCTTGCCTCTGAGGTCAATAACATTGTTCTCTTCTCCTTTATCAAGAAGCTGAACTTCTTTCTCATGCAAGAGCTGTGTGATCTTGACCTGGTGCTGCTTGACCCGGGTCTCGAGCAGGTACACCTGGGCTCTGAGCCGTGTCAGCTCCTGGGCACAGTCCTCGGCAGCCTGCAAAATAATGTGTGCATTTGTGGAAAACGGACGCTGCTGAGAACGTGGGTAAGTCATGACTCGATATTGTCTCCGGCTCTCATTCAGAATACTATTCCACCCAGAAGGTGGTTTGGAGAGTTCAAAAACTATTTGCTATTTTCAGAATAAGAAATGATGTTTATTCTAAAGCACTTAAAACTTAACAAATGAAATAATATAAAATCAGAATAGTTATGCAAAGAAAGTTATAATGATTGCCTCATTAAATTTTCACCATAATCCCATGAAGTAGAAGTAGGCTCAGTCCTGATGAGACTTTCTCAATGATACCCAGCAGGTATGAAGAGTCATGGTTCAAATCCAGTTCAAGGACCATGCTCTTAATCTTTTTTTTTAAATAATTATTTTATTTAACTTTATTTTATTTATTTATTTATTTATTTATTTGTTTGTTTGTTTAAATTTGACCAGAGAGTGAGAGAGACAGAAAGTGAGAAAGCAAACCACCAGGTCTGGGACTTGAACCTCAGTCAGCCACGTGGGAGTCCAGCACCATTAACCACCATGCCACCTGTCGTCCCTGATGCTCTTAATCTTTACCTGATACTATCTATGTGTTTTCTTTTCTGAAATTTTATTTATTTATTTATTTTAGAGAGATTTTTTGCTATAGGGAATGTGTACTTGTCAGAGAGACAGAAAGAGACAGAGAAACAGAAAGTGAGAAATCACTCCCTGGGGGAAGGGCCACACCACAATCCCTGCTCCTCCATTCTCCTCTTGGGATTTTGGGCACACATGCACGCTCACCCTGTCTGTGTGTTTTCTAAATAGTAAAGTGCTTTACAGAAGTTTATTGTTTCGTTAGTATATAAATACCCCAAATAAAAAGTCTTTAAATGATCTTTTGGTATAAATATTATATATTTTTAAAATATAATTTGATAGGCCAGCAGGTGATGTGGTAATTAAAGTGATTTGAGTGATTCTGTGGTTTGAGTCCCAGACCCAGCAGCTTGAAAAATACACCACGTGCATGTGCATACATGCCCAGAATCCCCAGAGGAGAATGGAGAAGGGATAGAGGCATAGCCATCCCCCTCAGGGGAGTGATTTCTCACTCTGGTAAGTGCATGTGCCCTATAGCAAAAACAAACATACATACATATATATATGCATATATATATATATATATATATATATATATATATATATATATGTAATTGAGCAATCAATCTAATCCGATGACATATGGCACCTTTGTTTTTTTTTTTTTTCTTTTCTTTTTTGGAGAAGTTTTTGCTATAGGGCACGTGTGCTCGCAGAGAGACAGAGAGACAGAAAGCGAGAAATCACCCCCCAGGGGGGATGGCCATGCCACAATCCCTTCTCTTCCATTCTCTTCTTGGGATCTTGGGCACGCACGCACACATGCCCAGCGTGGGTTTAAACCACCGGGTCCGGGACTTGGACATGGGATTACATGGGAGTCCAGTGGCATAGCCATTACACTAACTGCTGGTCTCCCCCATATAGCACCTTTGTAAAGGAGGCTAGTTTATGTCCTCCCTGAGAATCTCACCCACCTGCCTATTGCTGGGAATTCTACTAGAGTCGCTTTAAGTTTTTATTTGTTATTTTTCCCTTGGCTGTTTCAGAAAGGGATGGGAAGAGATTGAACTGGTCCAGTTAAACTACTTTTCTTCTTTTTCAAGGCCCAAGAATATTGCATGTGAAGGAGTGTTTCAGCTCTTTTCTTTCTTTCTTTTCTTTTTTAAGCTTGCTGCCTCGGTCTCCTGAGTAGCTGGGATGTCAGGCAATGGCCACTGCAACTGGCTTTGTAGAGTGGGCCTCCCACGTGGTCGCAGCCCAGGAGCGGCAGCATACAGCCCGTGCCACAGTGGCTGGGCCCTGATTTTGACTTAAAAAATATTTTTTTAGGGGGCCAGCAGGTGGTATGATGGTTAAAGGCACTAGACTCCCACATGGCTGACCACAGTTCAAGTCCCAGACCTGGTGACTTGCTTTCTCACTTTCCCTCTCTCTCTCACTCTTTCTCTCTCTCTCTCTCTCTGATCAAACTAGGAAATAACAATAACAAATAAAGTTTAAAAATAATTTTAAAATTTTTAAGCATTTGGTAAGTGTCACTCTATACCAGGTGCTTCTACAACCTTTATTTCCTCCACTTAATTAAGCTTTTTCAATGACAAGTTACTTCATGGTTTTTTTTTGTTTTTTTTGTTTTTTTTTTTTTTTTTGGAAAATTAAAGGAAGTCCAGGTCAAAGCAGGCATTATAAATCCAATAGTAATTTTCACAAGCTTACCCAGCTTTCCCTACCCATTACCAGGGCAGTGGCCATAAGAATGAGACCAAACATCTTCCCCATTTTCCCACACGGAAGAACTGCAAGAAAAAAAAATTATAATCTTATCAATTTTGAATTTTTTTTTTTTGAGAGGTTTTCGCTATAGGGCGCATGCGCTCGCCAGAAAGACAGAGACAGAGAGGTAGAAAGCGAGAAATCACCCCCACGGGGGGATGGCCATGCCGCAATCCCTTCTCCTCCATTCTCCTCTTGGGATCTTGGGCACTCACGCACATGCACCCGGAGTGAGTTTAAGCCGCCAGGTCCAGGACTTGAACTGCGGTCGACTACATGGGAGTCCAGTGACATAGCCATTACGCTAACTGCTGGTCCCTCAATTTTGAATTTTTGACAAGACCAGAGTTGGGTTCAGACTCAAGAAGCTCCAGGGACCAGTTGCAGCTTGAGGTCGTCCCTAACCTGAGAGTCCCCAGGAAGGATCCCCTGACTTTCCGACCTCTGCCGCAAGAAAAGATGCTCTGCCGTACCTCACCAGAATCAAACCCGTCCCCTCACAAACACGGCGGAGGGACACGGCCCTTTCAGAGGTTCTCATGTGCTTCTCGGATGATGTGTGGAAAACACACGGTCTCCAGAAGCAGAAAGACCCATGTCTGTGTTTTGACCGAACCACTTCCTAGCTGTGTACAGATAGGAAACTCGCTAATGTGCTCCTGATCTGTAAAATGGGAATAATAGCTCCTACCTTATAGGAGTGGAAATTTCGAGATGATATTTTTAGATGCCTTGGCATATGGTAAGGGCTGAATGAATAGTACAAGAGAACTTTTGAAAGTTTATGAAAATGCATCTTATAAAAAATATTTATAGGTTTCAAAAGTGTTGGCACCCAAATAAATTCATACTTTAATTTCATTATTTCATGAACTTTTGGAAGTCTTGAAAATTCTTTTGCCTGTGGAAGACTACTTTTCTTTACAAAAAGAAAGAGAAGACATAGTAAGAGGCTATATGCATTGTCGTATTCAGTGTCTTAATGTATGGGCAAGCTACCAAGGTATTATAAAACGTTAAACCTTGGTTAGTTGTGGAGAAAAACTAAGGTTGCCACTTCCTGAGATGATTTTTCCATCAGTTTTGACGCCATGAGTCCTGATGAAAAATTTTCCTTATAGTTTCTAGTTTCTGCCACAGTGGTGAGTTTTCACAAATTTTTGAAGTTAAGGAGCCTAGAACTACAGAAAATACATGCATGATCTTCTTCACGCAAATTTTTTAAAGAGATTTTTTTTTTTTGCTGTAGGGCATGTGCACTCACCAGAGAGACAGAGACAGAGCGAGAAATCAGCCCCCCTTCCCCAGGATGGATGGCCACACTGCAATCTCTTCTCCTCCATTCTCCTCTCGGGATTGTAGGCATGCACACACATGTGCCTGGAGTGAGTTTTAAGTCACCCAGTCCAGTACTTGAATCACCGTCAACTACTTGGGAGTCTAGCAACGTAATCATTGCGCCATCTGCTGGTCCCTATGTTCAAGCAAATTTAATACCTATGATTTCTGCCGAAAAAGAACTGGGACCAACTGAATTACATATTTAGTAGCCCATTCTTATTCTAAAAACAAAACAAAACAAAACAAACAGTTATTTATTTGTTTCCTCCATGAGTGAGAGAAACAGAGATAGTCCCCTCAATAGAGTCCCTTCACCTCGCTCCACCCTCAGCTTCAGCCAGCCCCAGATCATGCCTCTCAGACGTGCTCATACCTGGACTCAGAGAGGTCCCTAGATGTACATCTAGAACCTTCTCCTGTGAGTCAGCCTGGAAGAGAGTTGTGTTTCACTTCTGCACCTTTTTCACCTGACCCCTATTTTTATTCTTTTGTTGGTTTGTTTGTTTTTTAAATGTCCAGTTCTTGGTTTCTTTTTATTTTTTTAAAAAAATTATTTATTTAATTAATTCCATTTATT
Source organism: Tupaia tana (assembly GCA_026018925.1). Taxonomy (NCBI): domain Eukaryota; kingdom Metazoa; phylum Chordata; class Mammalia; order Scandentia; family Tupaiidae; genus Tupaia; species Tupaia tana. The sequence continues at coordinate 149,041,766 of JAKSZU010000002.1, forward strand.
ATTATTTTTTAATTTGAGAGAGAGAGAGAAAGGGAAAGTTAGAAACCAAGCCACCCGGTCAGCACTGAAGCCATGTGGGAACCCAGCGTGTTTAACCACCTGCTGGCCCCGCCCCATTTTTATTCTTACAGAACCTATGACCACGTGACCTTTCTATGTTATGCTGTCTCAACGTTTATGTAATTAAAGACATTTTCTTCCTAAATTTTGTTACCCATTAAGATTGCTTGGGGGAACTTCTCAAAATTTTCCCTACTCAGGGATGAAATCAAATGTCTGAAAGTGGCTATCAGGACTTGAAATGTTTTAGACTCTCAGCTGACTCGAATGTTCAGTCAAGTTTGGGAACCAGCATTTGACAGACATTTTTCTTTTCTTTTCGTTTCTTTGGAGAGGTTTTTGCTGTAGGGCGTGTGCGCTCGCCAGAAAGACAGAGAGAGACAGAGAGACAGAAAGAGAGAAATCACCCCCCGGGGGGATGGCCACGCTGCAATCCCTTCTCCATTCTCCTCTCGGGATCTTGGGCACGCACGCACATGCGCCTGGTGTGAGTTTTATTTGTTTTGTTTTGTTTTGTTTTGTTTTTGTGAGAGAGATTTTTTCGCTATAGGGCGCGTGTACTTGCCAGACAGACAGAGAGAGACATAGAGACAGAAAGCGAGAAATCACCCCCCAGGGGGGATGGTCACGCAGCAATATCTTCTCCTCCATTCTCCTTTTGGGATCTTGGGCACGCACACACACGCTCCCGGCGTGAGTTTTAAGCCACCGGGTCCGGGACGCGAACCGCGGTTGACTGCATGGGAGTCCAGCGACATAGCCATTATGCTAACTGCTGGTCCCGACAGACATTTTTCTTTGTTCTTTAATGGCCACAGGGTGGATGTGTCACGGGGGTGGGGGGAGAACCCCCGATGGGGTATGGCCACACCACAATCCCTTCTCCTCCATTTCTCTCCCTGTTGAGATTTTGGGGCACATACACACACAGGCATGCGTGCACACACATGTGTGGGCTCAGTGTGTTTTTCAGACCATCAGCACTAAGAGTCAAACTGGTCGGCCATGTGTCATCTCGCTTATGTCAGCAGTAGGCACGGATCAGCCTGAGTCCTGAGCTCTTTCAAAGAACGTCGGTTGACTCGGCAGGAGGACGGACAGCTGCAGAAGCAGTCCCCGGCATTGGGAGCCTCAGTACGTGATTATTCATCATCAGCTACTGGCTTTGCACTCTGCCAGGTGCTGGGAAAACAAACAAACAAACATAGAGGCCTTGCAAGGTAATGTTTTAGGAAAGAAATAAAAATAAATAATAAAATGAAAATTAAAAGCAATGTAAATTAAATATACATATAAAGCCATATGTAATGACATAGAAACTAAACTTTCTCAGACCACCCTTCCGGGCAGAATCAATGACTTTCTCTGTGGTCCTCCAGTGCTACATTACAGACCAACAGTACGTTTATTTGCTCCGTAGACATGTTCACGTGCCAACTACGTTCTAGGCACTGAGCCAGAAGATGGAATTATCGTTCGGCAAGATTTTGTAGCTGTCTTTCTCCAACTGCTTCCCTTTGTCCCTGGTGTTTTGCTTAGAAAAAGATTTTTGAAGGCAAGGCCTCACCTTGCTAATTGTATTTCCAGTGTATAACTCATTGTAGTGACTCAAATAGTGTAGCAGCTGTCTCTGAAGAAATTATTCCCTAAGAGGCAAAATTATTCTCAGGGAGGAAAATATGGTTTCGTTGCCATAAAACTACAGTCTGGGGGCCAGCAGGAGGTGTAGTGGTTAAGGTGTATTGGTTAACTCCCATATGGTTGGCCACAGTTCAAGTCCCGCTTCTGGTGGCTAGAAAATTATGCTAGGTGCGTGTGCATGCGTGCCCAGAATCCCCGGAGGAGAATGGAGGAAAAGGGATTGTGGCATGATCATCTGCCTTGCAGGGTGATTTCTCACTTTCTCTCTTTCTGTCTCTCTCTGTCTCTCTCTCTGGTGAGTGCACACACCCTATGACAAAACAAAACTATAGTCTGTACTAATATTCTTTCTGTATGGGAAAACAGTGGGCTAAGTGTATTTCTGAAAAGAAGTGTTAAGGAGTGAATATTTTTTTGCTCAAATTGAGCACGTAAATTTATGGTCTCTTCTCCTAAAACCCTACTAGAAAAGGAGTAAAGGGGCCACCAATGGCGTAGGTCCCAGATGGCCAACTGCACGGCTTGAGTCCCTGACCCAGTGGCTTGAAAATAAATTGGGTGCCTGTGTCTGTGCCTGGGTGCCCAAGATCCCCAAATCGTGGGAGGAGAATGGAGAAGGGATTGCAGTGTGGCCATCCCTCCTGGGGGATGATTTCCCACTTTTCCGCTCACTGTTTCTCTCTCTCTCTCCAGCAAGCACATGTGTCCTGAGGCAAAAGCCTCTTTAAAAAAATGTAAAAGACCTGAATTGATACGATCAAAGAGAACGAGAGAGAAGAAAAGACCTGGTGTGCTATGTCCACAAGAAGGCTGTTCTCCAAAGGATGAAAAGTAACAAATGCTGGTCATTTTAATGTCTTTAAATATATATACATTATGCAGACGCTCCTCAGTTTATGATGGGGTTATGTCCGGATGGACCTATTTTCTGTGGCTGCAGCTGTGTTCCTTTTCCCCTTAGACAGAGTCTTGCGGTGTTGTGGTCCTCCTACCTCAGCCTCTTGAGTAGCTAGGAGTACAGGTGCTGGGATCCAACCTGAGCCTCCCACGGAGCCTCCGCTGGCCAAGCAGCAGCCTCAGCCAGTAAGTGCTACCATGTCTGGGCCCAGGTAATGCCTTAAGTTGCATTTAAAACCACAATAAGTCCATTGTAAAGAAAAAAAAAGAAAAAGGGAAAGAAAAAAGAGGCTATTAAGTTGAACCATTATAAGTCAGAGAGTTCTTTCTTTCTTTCTTCCTCCCTCCCTCCCTCCCTCCCTCCCTCCCTCCCTCCCTCCTTTCTTTCTTTCTTTCTTTCTTTCTTTCTTTCTTTCTTTCTTTCTTTCTTTCTTTCTTTTTCTTTTTTTTCCCTAGAGGGCAGATACACTTGCAGAGAGAGAGAAAGTGAGAAACACCCCCCATGGAAGGTCATCACACCGTAACCTCTTCTCCATTTCTCTTTTGTTATTTTGGACACACACGCGTAACTGCCCCGTGTGTTTCTAAGCCTCTGGGTTGGAGCTCCACGCAGTGGGCCGTGTGGGATCGAGCTCCGTAAGCACCCCACTATGGGCAGGCACAATATAAATGACTTTTAAAGCACAAAATCTAATTCCTCCCCCCCCCCCCATCGTTAACTACGCTTCATTAAATTAAAAGACAAAACAACTAAATTTAGAAATGAATGCTCTACAACCAATACTTCACTTTTAACAACACAATTACAAAAGTACATTAAAATTTCAAAAATGCTATGTTTCATGTGAGCCATTTTGAAAAGGTATGAGCTTAAAAAGAAGGAAAAAAGTTATTGAAGGAGCCTGTTTAATAAGTTAGCATTCACTAATGGACTATAACCTTAATGTAAGGTTAGTTAAAAATTTACCCAGACACACAGCATTGGAGAACCTTTTTAGGTTATTTCAAACTATATTTTCTATTCCTGAAAAGAAAATGTAACTGTATCTTTGTTATTTATCTTAAGAATGTATACATAATTAAAATCTTAAAAAGCTAAATATACTTGGTCCCAGATAGCGATAGAGAAGAAAACACTTCTGAAGTGAAATTGTAATATGGTCCATTTAACTTTCCATTTTGCATATTGAAACTGTAAATCCTACCATTTACATCCATTTTCTATTCAATTCATTCACAATTTAGAAATGAATGGAAAGGCGATCTAATGCTAAATGTTTTCTGAGTCGCAGAAGCAGACTTCTTGCTAATAAGCCTGAGCTCTCTCAAAGCCGATGGCTGTTTCTTGATTTATGGTTACTACCATACCTGCGGAATAAATGAGCATTATCACAGTCATGTCAAAAGTGCAGAAATATTAAATAACTTGCCTAAAGTCAGAAATGAGTCAGAGACACAATGCGGGCTGGGTCCAGACACTGCCCTCCGGGCTCCTCTAACCGCATTCACAATTTGTAATTGTTTCTCCATTATTTGATTAGAAATGTTGACTCTGGCTTTAATCCAGAAACAAACATGAGGAAATTGATTTAACAGGAAAGGAAACTTAAAAAATAAAAAGAGAGAGAGAGAGAGAGTCAAGGACAAATCTCAATATGCTGAGATTTTCCTTTTATTCTCTCCTATTTAAAAAGAACATTTTTTTTAAATTTTTGCTACTGGGCATGTGCACTCTCTGGAGAGGAGAGAGATGAGAGAGATAGTGAGAGGAAAAGTGAGAAATCGCCCCCAGGGAGGATGGCCACATCACAATCCCTTCCTCTCATTCTCCTCCTGGGATTTTGGACGAAATGCCCCCACGCCCCACCTCCCACCCCCATCATGTTCCAGCCGCCCGCTCCAGGACTGGAACTTCTGTCAGTCATCCAGCACCTGAACCCCGACACCACCTGCTGGCCCTTATCCTTCCTAATTAGATGAATTTTTTTAAATGAAAGATCCAATAATATATCTTTATAAATATATATATTTTTAAGTTTACTACTGTGCTCTTCTAGAGAATTTTTGGACTTTAACTTCGGTAATGCTCAACCGAAGCCTAAGTAAAACCAAAGTTCAGTTGAAACTTTGCTTTATAGGTACTGAGGGTAATAAAATGTGATCTATAGAAATATAAATTAAAGATGTCATTTGAAATAAAATATGGAAAAAAGCCAAATTCCTCTTTAATTATCAAAAAATGCAGCAGGTTAATCATTGCTAAGATGAAATGCTCGGTTTATTCTGTAAGGAAAGCTAAAGCATTCCCTGGGGTTGTACATTTCTTCTGTGAGTATCAACTGTACTGTTTTTGTTTTTTTTTTTTTCTTTTTGCTATAGGGCGTGTACACTCACCAGAAAGACAGAGAGAGACAGAGAGACAGAGAGACAGAAAGCGAGAAATCTCCCCCCAGGGGGGATGGTCACGCGCAATCCCTTCTCCTCCATTCTTTTCTCGGGATCTTGGGCACGCATGCACATGCACCCAGCGTGAGTTTAAGCCACCGGGTCCAGGACTCGAACTGCAGTTGACTACATGGGAGTCCAGCAACAGCTATTACGCAAACTGCTGGTCCCTCAACTGTACTCTTAACAATTTGTTCCTTTTATTTTAAAATCCTGGTGGGGGGCAGCAGGTGGCGTGGTGGTTGGGGTGCGGGATGCTCCCACGTGGTCACCTGCAGTTCGGGTCCCAGACCTGGCAGCTTACTTGTGCACTTTCCTTTTCCCTCTGTCTTTTTGTTGAATTTAAAAATAATAATAATAACAAATAAATAATTTGTTAAAACAAAAATTCCCCCAGAGAATTGTCTGATGTGTAATAGGCAACTTGTTAACTTCATTAATTACATTGTGTAATAGTTTCAGACAGGAAATTGGGTTCATCATTTCTTCATTCTGATGTAACTCAAGCTGCTGTTTACTATTTGTTCTGCAGTCCATATTTACTAACGTGGATTCCAGTAAAGCACGAAAGTTGTGTCTTCTTTCTGTTCCCTGTTGTTATTAGACTCAAGCATTGTCCGTGTTTGGCATTCCCATTAGACATTTTCCTGTCCTTCAAGCAAACATTTTGAAACGTATTAAGGAAAAGGGAATCCTGATGACCTACTAAGAGAAAAAATGTCAATCTGAAGTGATTTACACACACAGGAGGAGTGCAAATCATTCATTCATAACTCTTTTTTTTTTTTGGAGAGGTTTTTGCTATAGGGCGTGTGCGCTCACCAGAAAGACAGAGAGAGACAGAGAGACAGAAAGCAAGAAATCACCCCCCATGGGGGATGGCCATGCCGCAATCCCTTCTCCTCCATTCTCCTCTCAGGATCTTGGGCACACACGCACACGCACCCGGCGTGAGTTTAAGCCACTGGGTCTGGGACTTGAACCGTGGTTGACTACATGGGAGTCCAGCGACATAGTCATTATGCTAACTGCTGGCCCATACATACATTCATAGTTATAAAGAATTCAAGCTGTTGACATTACGTGTCCAAAGCCAAAAAATGTGATTATTTGGTTTATTGGATAATTACCTGTGGAATAAACTAAAACATTTTTTAATACAACCCATTTTTCCTTCCTTTTCCCCTTATCACTTTTGCCTTCTTATTCAAGCGAGGGAGAAGCCCTGTGTTCACTTTTGCAGAGGAGGGACTAACACCCTCTGTGCCAGTCACAGTCACTCTGTCAGCCCCTGCAGCTCACGGCTCTGTGCATTGGTGCTGCTAGCTCCCCTCGGCAGGTGCAGAAGTCCAGGGACAGAGTCTAAGCGATCTGCCTGAGTCACACAGCTAGCAAGAGGCAGGGCCACGCTGGCTCAGAATCTGTGCCCTTCACTTTAACAGCAGGCTCTTCCATCAATCAGGGACTTGGCCAGAATCCCAGCCTCAGGAGAAACCTGGAAAGACCTAAGCAGGCAGTGAGGACAGAAGTCAGCATGGTGTGGGAGCCTGCCAGAAACTGGACACACCGGGAAAAACATTTCTTTAGTTCGTAGATGCATGGTCAGAATAATGGTGGAAAAACTGTCATCAAGAAAGGCCAGAGGGGCCAGCAGATGGCATGGAGGTTAAAGTGGCTGGATCCCACATGGCCGACTGCAGTTTGAGTCCTGGGACCTGGCAGCTTGAAAAACATACCCAGCCATGTGCGTGTGTGCCCAAAGTCCTCAGAGGAGAATGTAGAAGGGATGTGGTGTGGCCATTCTCCCTGGGGCGTGGCCTCTCACTTTCTTCTCTCTCTCCAGCGAGTGCGCGTACCCCATAGCAAACAAGAATGAAAAGGAAGGAGAGAGTCAACCGGCCTTGGTGGCATGTGCTGGACACTGCTGCTTCGCAGGCTGAGGCCACATGGGACCTGGATTCAATTCCTGGCCAACGAAAAAGGCAGTAACAACAAAAAGCCTGCTGTAGATGTGTACACTTATAGTCCCAGCAACTCAAGAGACCGAGACAGGAGGATCGTGACGTAGAGACCATGCCTAACATTATACCACACACACACAAAAGGTCAAAATTGTGACCTCACACAGTTGAACCAAAGCTATGAAGTAAGAATGAGACCTGCGATGATTGGCTGAAAGAAATAAGATAAAATAATTATGTAAGAGGAACAGGTTGGGCTGACCTCAGAGCCTAGTGGTTAAGGGAACCAGGTTCCACACAGCCAACCATTGTTCAAATTCCAGCCCCAGCAGCTTGAAAAACACTCTGGGCACATGTGTGTGCCTGTCCCAAACCCTGACAAAAACGATAAATGTAGAAAGGATTGTGGCGTGACCATGCCCCATTGGGGTGTGCTTTGCCCTCATTCTCCCTCTCTTTCTGCCTGTCTCTGGTGAGTGCGTGTACTCTCTGGCAATTAAAAAAAAATAAAGAGAGAGAGAGAATGAAGAACAAGAAAAAGAAAGAAGAAGGACAGAAAGAAAGAGAAAGAAAATGGAGCAACAGGTTAGATCCAGTGTTTGAAGAGATAGACCAGAAATGTATGGTCGGGATAAATACTTTAAGACACGCTTTTTTTGTTCTGTTTTGTTTTGTTTTAGCTCTTGCTAAAGGGCATGCATTCTCACCAGAGAGGGAGGAGAGAGAGAAAGAGAGAAATCATCCCCTGGGAGGATGGCCATGCCACAATCCCTTCTCCTCCGGTTTCCTCTTTGGATTTGGGCAAGTACACACATGCCTGGTGTGATTTTCAAGGGGCTGGACCCTAGCCTTGAACCACACAAATGGTCATGTGGGACCCAGCACCTTAACGTCCATGTCAACCACTGGCCAAAGATAGCTTTTTTTTTTTTTTTTTTTAAAGAGAGGTTTTCACTATAGGGTATGTGTGCTTGCCAGAAAGACAGAAACAGAGAGACAGAAAGTGAGAAATCACCCCCCAGGGGGGAAGGCCACGCCAAAATCCCTTCTCCATTCTCCTCTCAGGATCCTGGGCACGCACACACATGTGCCCAGCATGAGTTTAAGCTACCAAGTCTGGGACTTGAACCCCAGTCGACTATATGGGAGTCCAGCGACATAGCCATTATGCCAACTGCTGGTTCCCAAGATAGTTTTTTAAAGGGGCTTCATTGAACAGAATCATGAGGTCATCAAGGCTCACCACTCACGTTAACTTGTCTAGAAGCTGGATTTTATGCACTTACCTAGAGGGGTAGGTCTCTGGGGAATTGACTCACCCTTACTAGTTTCTCAAGGATATATAAACAAAAAATGTTAACATATTAATTTGGAAAAAGAGAATTGCTTTAAAAAATAACCCATGTGGGGGACCAGCAGTTAGTGTAATGGCTATGTCGCTGGACTCCCATGTAGTCGACCGCAGTTCGCGTCCCGGACCCGGTGGCTTAAAACTCACACCGGGCGTGTGTGTGTGCGCGTGCGTGCCCAAGATCCCAGGAGGAGAACGGAGGAGAAGGGATTGCGGCGTGGCCATCCCCCCGAGGGGTGATTTCTCGCTTTCTGTCTCTCTGTCTCTCTCTCTCTGTCTGGCAAGCACACGTGCCCTATAGCAAAAACCTCTCCAAAAAAACAAAAATAAAATAAAAATAACCCATCCAGGTAATTTGCACAGATGACTTTGTGACAGGCAAAACTCCGGAGAGCCAGCTAAACATGAGCTTTCATAGTAAAGAATGTGAACAAGGACCTGAGATCTTGGAAGCTTTCAATTCTTTGTCAAAGTGGAGAAGATGCATGTTTCTTCTCTGACCTGGCACTGTTTCTACCGGACAACAGGTTTAGTTCTACCAAGGCCAGGTCACTCTGGCCTCTACACAGATTGGATGAATCCCAACGAACTCCTTTGTTTTCCTTTAGGAAGCGCTCATTCAGAGAACTCTTCAGGTAGCACACCAGTCAAGCACCACTGTCATCCAAACCCTCTGGTATTACGGTATTGTGTCTTCTGGGTGGGATACCTGCCCGTTACCTGATACTTGACCCAGCCCCAGTGGGAAGGTTTAATTCCAGGTCTCTGCCACTCCAGCTCACTCACGCCTACAGCAGTGAACATGTCTGCTCGGGGTCCCATCACGAACCAGACTCAAATGACAGATCTTATATCCTCTAGTGTATTCTCCCGGCATAAATTTCCAGTGCTTGTTTTCCAGCCTTGGCTCCCAGTTCAGGGGGATCCACCATTTATGAGATCAATAAAATCCTGCATTCTGAATACAGTAATAACATTTTAAACTTAAAATGTGCATTTTATTAAAATATTTAGAATGGAGCATTATTTATTCAATGAGAGAGAGAGAGAGACAGAAAGAAGGCACCCATGTCTTTGCCCATTATTGTATTACTTACAGAAATATCTGAGACTGGATTGATTTAGAAAAAATAAAGGTTTGGGACCAGCAGATGGTATAATGGTTATGTTGCTAGACTCCCACGTAGTCGACCATGGTTTGAGTCCCAGATCCAGGGACTTTAAACTCATGCCAGGCATGTACATGTGCATGCCCAAGATCCCGAGAAAAGAATGGAAAGGGATCGCGGCATGGCCATCCCCCCGGGCAGTGATTTCTCACTCTTTGTCTCTCTGTCTCTCTGGCAAGCACACACATCCTATAGCAAAAATCTCTAAAACTAAAAAAGAACAGAGGCTTGTTTGACTCAGGATTCTGGTGGCTGGAACGTCTAAAGGTATGAAGCTGGCATTAGGCAGGCTACGGCGTGGACGTCAGGAGCAGAGAGAACGGCAGGTCTGTGCAGTAGGATCACAGCCTGTGTACTGTGTCTGTGGGTCTCTCTCTCCCATTCCCCGTCCTGTAAACCTACCCTACAACCACCCAACCACCCAGTCACTAATCTCCTCCCAAAGGCCCTACCTTTCACCACAATAATTGGATCAGGTTTATATCCTCCCAATTCCATCACAATGACTTGACACATAAATTTGGGGGGACCTTTTTAAACTATTGCAACCCCCAACAGGCTCCTCACACTGCAGTCCATTCCTAGTTCAGCCAACCCAAGTCACAGGCACAGGCACACGCCCAGTATGCTCAGGGACGTCCTGGGATGTGAACCCAGGACCTTCCTCATGCTGATCCAGTTGCATTACCACTATGCCACCATCTAGCCCCAGAATGCAGCGTATTTGAAATACCTACGAAAGAAGTCAATAAAATTGGTTTATATTATTGGTACCAGACCCTCCTCATGTGGGGGCAATGATGCCTTACTAAAATGTGCGTGTGAATATTATCTCAGACTGAATCCTCAAAGAATACGAAACTTATTTCCCATAGTGTAGGTCTGAGAAACTACTGTAGAAAGACATTTAAAAATAAGTAAAACTTGGGAGCATCCTGTCGGCGCAGTGGTTAAGCACTGTGTGGAGGAGTCAGAGCTCACGTGGTGAACCAGGGTTTACGTCCCAGCCCCCGTGGCTTAAAAGCACAAGTGTTTTAAAAACATATATGCCCATGTGTCCTCCCAGATCCTGACAGGATGAAGAATTAGAGAAAAAAGGGATCGTGGCATGACTAGGCCTCCTTGAGAATTTTTCTCTTTTTTTTTTTCACTCTCACTTGCATGCACACACCCTCTGGTGTAAAATAAATTAGAACAAATGAGCCAGTTTTACTATCGAGCCACTCTGTTCTCATTGTGTTTGCAACTAGTGGAGAGAAATGATATAATAGGTACTAACAAATAGTTCCTGAATTCATTCATCCAGGCCACGTCAATATGAATGTATAGTGGAGTGAGTAGAAAGTTTTACTGAAATGGAGAGACCGCCATTGCTTTCAGGGCTCTCTCAGTGCTTGCTGTGTGCCCTGAGCAGGACGTCTCACCTCTCTGCACCTCAGTGTTCCCAGCTAGCAAATGACAATGTTGTATTAAATGGTCCTTGAGTCCACCTATACTCTTAAATTCTTCTCTTTTGCTTATTTATTATTTACCAGAAACCGCCTTAGAGTATGATATGAATAGGATGAAAGTGTCTCAGAGTGAGGAGAGGTCAGCACTGGTGAACACATGCAAGCCATCTAGGGTGGGGCTCACGCCTGGACACAGAGTCCCGTAACGTGAGGGTCCCTTCACAGCTCTTCTGGTGCTCTACGCAGAAATAGTAGACATGTTTGTTCTGGGGAGCGTCAAATCTGAGCGGGCTTGCCCGTAATGTTTACTGAGTCCAAAGAACACACCTGGAGATCCCGCGGGAGAAGTCAGGAGTTTATTTACACTGGGGAAGTAAGGTTCCATGACTGCTTGGCAGAAGGTGGTCCATTTGGCCATGAGCATAGGCTCAGGTTTTATACCGATTTATACAGAGCATTTATAAATCAATTAAAGATCAACATAGATTCCCTGTTGCCAAGATGGGCGGCGAGGAGGGGGTCTAGTTTGAACATACATTGCTTGAAGTTTACAGTCATGGTTTGCTTATCAATGACCAGATGGTATGGCATATTTAGGGTTCAATGTCCCAATCTCGTGATGCTAATGTGGGAGGGTGCACCTACCTCTGTGATGGCCCGGGCTGTAAGCCAATTCCATGAGATGAAGGTCGTGGTCACGAGATGTTCGGGAGCCCCAGCTGGACCAGCAGCTGGGCCTCAGGGAGAGAGGGCGAAGAGGGAAGGCGGAGGAGAGCTCAGGGTATGGCGCCTACCCTCACTGCTGTAGTTACCAGTTAGCCTCTGTGCTGTGTTACCAGCCAACTCCTAGAGCTCTGGGAATACGCTGGTCCCTTGAAAAACTGCAGTTGCTGCCAGGTAGATTTTGGAATGGGGGTGGCAGTTGTGAGAAGGTCACTTTCTCCTTCCCTCGTATAACCCCATCTTGGACAGAAGCTCCTTTCGGAAACTTCAAAACAAACTTTTAGTTTGGAAACTGCTCTGAAGGATCAGGAAAAAAAATCTTAGAATAGGGAAAGGACATTGCGATACAGAGAAGGAACATGTAATCTGGGATCTGGCTACAACCGCTCTGTTCTCCAAAGGGGTCCCCACTCTTCCCGTAGCCATGGACCCAGACCGCTGCCATCTTGGAGGAGCCGGATAACCTCCCATGAGCAGAAATGGCCTTGATCACGTTCTCCCCCAACTACTCTCTTGCCTCACAAAAAGGAGAGAATATGTATACACACACACACACACACACACACACACACACACACACACATATATATGTATATATATATATTCTGTCTCCCTAGTCAATGAAGTACAAACGCAAGTGACATAGCTCTGCCCTCAATGAAGAGAACATCTCTAAATGTATGTAGAGGTGCTTCTCCTTTTATTTCCACCAAGTTTTTATTTCAGAATATAACCTGGGTTTATTCGTATAATAAAAGCCCACAGGCCAGTTGATGGTGTAGTGGTTAAGGCCCCAGGATCCTGCATTGCTGACTGTGCAGTTCAAAGCCTCAGGTTCAGCAGCTTGAAAAACACATCAGGTGTGTGTGTGCCCAAAATCCCAAAAGGAGATATAGAGGAGAAGGGATTGCAACATGACCATCTCTCCCTTCTCTTCTCTCTCTCTCTCTCTCTCTCTCTCTCTCTCTCTGCATGTGCCTTCTGCCAATTTTTTTTTAGAAGAAAAGCTCATTAAAGTGTTGTCCATCAAGAAAAAGTGTCAAACATAAATATAATTCTGTCCCTAGCTAAAAGGAAAGTTATCATCAAAATCACCTTTTGGCCCAGCAGTCTACGGCAGTGATAGAAGCCACATGGCCTGCTGCAGGGTTGGATCCCTGGGCTGATCTTAAAACCTGCTAGGCATGTGCACATGTGCCCAAGATCCTGAGGAACTGGAGAGCTGGGGAAAGAAAATTGCAGCATGGTAGGACCTGTCGTGTCTTCTCTTTCTTAAAAAGAGAGTCTCTCTCTCTCTCTCTTAAAAAACAAACAAAAAAAGAACAAGAACCAGCAAATGGCATAATGGTTACATCACTGGACTCCCAGGTAGTTGACCACAGTTCAGGTCCCAGACCTGGCAGCTTAAAACCCACTGGGTGCATGTGCATGCATGCCCAAGATCCCAAGAAGAGACTGAAGGAGAAGGGATTGTAATCACCCAGAGGGTGATTACTCGCTTTCTGTCTTTCTGTCTCTCTCTAGCGAGCACACACGCTCAATAGCAAAAATCTCTCAAAAACAAACAAACAAACAACAAACAAACAAAAACAGCAAAACAAAACAAAAACCCTTGTTAAATATGGTAAATTGGCCACACTCTTTCATTTGTGCTTCCTCCTTCAGTCCTTCTAAAATGACAGCAAAGAATGAAAAAGGCATAAACCCACAGTGCCAAAACCAATAGAAATGACACATGAGGAGATGAGTGGTTACAACCACTTTTTGGAAGAGGTTTTAGAGGAAACACAGAATTCAAGGATGATAGTAAATGCTGAAAACAGGGATTGTTGAAATGCTGTAAAATGTGTACCTGAATCATAACCTCTTCCTCACCCCATGTAACTCTTGCCCTCTTTATTTATACTCTACTGAGTATAAATGCCCTTCTTCATTTCTAAGAAAATTCCATTTGGGAATACAATCATTGGAACATAGCGGCTGTAAGCAGAGAAATTAGATGAAAACATACATAATAAAGAGTGTGGGCAGTCACCTCTTCCAAACCGTACTACTTTCAGGCAGGAATATACGTCCCAGCAGAATATCTAAGAATTTTTCTAGGGAGAAATGGAATGACCCCAGAAAAAAAGAATTAAATGATACTAACATACAGTGGTTCCTCCATAGACATGCTAGCTTACCATTGAAATTGCACATTGAAGCTCACTAGTCTGCAAAAATGCACTGACACACACAAAGCTAGCTTTCTTTTAGCCTTTTGGTATCTCACGTAGAGACAACGAAAGATCACCAGACATTTGAGAAATGTCACCAATTCAAAAAGCAGAGGTAGAGGGGGCCAGCAGGTGGCATGGTGGTTGAAGCACTGGACCTCCACATGGTCAACCACAGTTCAGGTCCCTGACCTGGAGGCTTGAAAAAGACTTCGGGCACATGTGTGTGCATGTCCAAAATTCCAGGAGGAAAATGGAGGAGAAGGAATTGTGATGTGGCCATCCCATTCCCCCTCAGGCAGGAGTGATTTCTCAGTTTTCTTCTTACTGTTTCTCTCTGTCTTTCTCTTGCAAGTCTTTCTCCCTATGACAAAATCCTAAAAAAAAAAGAAAAGAAAGGAAGGAAAAAAAACAATAGATATAGAAGCAAGGGAAAGAAAGGAAAGGAAGGCAACATGTGACATGCATCATTCTAGGTGCTGGGGAAATGGTACAGAACAAAACGCAGAAGTTCTTCCCTTAGTGAGCTGAAGGGAAAGTAAATATTGACTACATAAGTAACTAAGGCAATGCGTTAGAAGGTGATGTCTGTCATACACCACGAAGAAAAACTAAGCAGGGGAGAGGACGAGGAGGAGGTGGATGCCAACTGAAATAACCAACTCTGTAGAAATAACAACTAATGTGGTTTATTACTAAGCATGAAATTGAGTGACATAACTGGAGAAAGTCAAGTGTGTTTCTCGGGGTGCTGAGATTTGGTGGTTTCTTTAATAGTTTTGAGAGCAGAAGAGTTATCAATCAGCATAAGGAGTCCTTTACATTGGTCTGGCCCCAAACGGTGCGATATCTGGAAGTGGAGTGTCCCGACCCGAGGGACAGTCGAACAGGTTTCCTGAGGGAAGGAGTGAGAGACGGGACGAACAACGCAGTGTTACAATTCTTCAGGGTCCTCCATTTATTGTGGGCAGCATGGAGAGTACACAGTATTACAACTCTTCAGGGTCGTCCAAAGACAACACGGTGTCACAACTCTTCAGGGTCTTCAGGGTCGTCTGGAGCCGATGCGGTGTTACAACTCTTCAGGTTTGTCTGGTGATTGTGGGCCAGGGATCGTGGTTATATACATGTTGGTGGGCCGTGATTGGTTGTAAAAGGTGGGTTATGATTGGTTGTAAAAGGTGGGTTATGATTGGTTGTAAAAGGTGAGTTATGATTGGTTGCTTTGGGACCAATCATGAGGTGCCGGATATGCAAATCTGAGGGATTCTAGTGGCCAATCAGAGCAAGGTTTTGAAGGTGAGGTTTCTGAAGGGGAGCCAATCATGGCAATTGTTTGCTCTTTGAGAAACCTCGGCAGACTCGCTGGTGCACAGCCTTGCACAGTGGAAGCTTGTAGGTTAGAGGTGAGTTAAAAATTCTTAGGTTGGTGATTGGAAAAGTCCTGTCTCAGGAAGAGATCAGGAAAAGACTGTCTGAGATTTGCTTTAACAGGAAAAAGAAGGCTTACAACACATCTGTAGGTATGACTCTCCCCAGGCCATTTGGAAAGGATTTTGGATATAGAAAAAAGCGGTCAGAATTTTATCCTCATGGAGGAGATTCAGGGAAGGAGGGAGCACCCAGGCAGATACTAGCTAGTGCAAAGGCTAGGAGACAGAAGTGTGCCCGACGTCCAGGGAACAGCCAGCCATGGGCTCAAAAGACGAGTGCCAGGATCACAGTGCCCGGATCTCAGAAGGCCATGGGTGCTCAATACACCTTTTACCTGTGTGCAGAAAGGAATTTGACTTCTACACTTTATTCATGATAGAGCATGTGTGCAAACACAGGAGAGAGAGAGAAGTACCCTCCACAGAGCCTGGTCATGCCATGATCCCCTTTCCCCAGTCCTCCAGGCCGTTCCATCTGGGGCCTTGTGTATTTCAGGGGAATTCAAACTGTGGTGATCCTGTGGGATCTGGCTTCTCTTAGGCAGTTCATTGCCTCTGTGCCATAGAGCTGGGCCTGATTTCTACACTGGATGATGGAAAAAGCCACCAAGGGATTGTTTTTTGTTTGAACCAAGGGAAAGTGTGATATGATTGACGTTAAAAAAAAGAAGGAGGAGAAGGAGGAGAAGGAGGAGGAAAAGAAGAAAGAAGGAGGACAGGACTTATATTTTAAGGCACAAGGGTGGAGGCAAAAAAAGAGACCTGTTAGGAGGCTAGAAGAATACTCCAGCCAAGATATGATGGTGACTCAGAAGAGAGAAGTGATAAAAGAGGTCAAGAGTAATGGTTAGATTCTGGATATCATCAGACAGTAGGAGAATGCTTTTCTGACAGGTACGAGTGTGAGAGAAAGAAAAAAATAAAAGCTAACTTCAAAGTTCGTGTTCTAAGCAACTAGAAGGATGGACATGCCGTTAAGATGAGGTAGAGAAGAATGAATTAATAAATAATTTGGAGCAGAGGAGTGATCAAGAACATACAGAATGTGATGAGGACACTAAAAATGCGAGTGGTACGAGGACAGAGCCCTGGGGTACTTCGATTTTGACAGGTTGGGGGAAAGAGGCATGAAGAGCAAAGAAAAGAGAGGAATGGTCCAGGGAGTAGGGTGAATGCCAGGAGCAAGTAGTGTCCTGGAAACCAGGTGAGAAGATTTCTCAAGGAGAAGGAAGTAATCTGTGTCTAGGCCACGGGAGGGTAACAAGAGAACTGGTCCTTGAGTTAAGCGGCTTGGGGGTCATTGACAATTACGACCAGGTTAGCTTCAGTGACATGGTGGGTGAAAGACTGGCCGAAGTGAGTTTAAGGCAGAATGTGAGGAGAGAGATTGGAGAGAGCTAAGAAGGGGAGCTGAACAACAAGGGTAGTATTGCTATAAGGGGAAGTGGGTAAGGGTGTTTTATATTGTTATTTTTTAAAATTTACTAAAGAGAGAGAGAGAGAGAGAGAGAGAGAGAGAGAGAGAGAGAAAGTGAGAAAGTGAGAAAGCACTTTCCATGGTGAATGATCATGCCAGAATCCCTTCTCCATTTTTCCTTTGGGGATTTCTGGGACTTTGAGCATGGATGCACATGCTCCTGGCATGTTTTTCAAGCCTCCAGGGCCAGAACACCAATCATACTGTCAACCATGTGGCATCCACCAACCTTAACCGCCATGCCACTGGCTGGCCGTGGTTGTTTTTATTTTGGTTTTTTTGTTTGTTCTTTTTTTTTAAGTGAGAGTTACTGGCAGAAGAAAACCGTCCCCAAACTCTACTGAGTAGTAGTATTAGAGAAATAAGAAACAAGAATAGAACCCTCAGGCCAGCTGGTGGTGTGCTGGTTGAGGCAGCTGAATCCCACATGGTCGACTGTACAGTTGAGGTCCTGTTGGGCAGCTGAACGACATTCTGGGTGCATGTGTGAGTGTGCCCAAAATCCCAAGAGGAAAATGAGGGAGAAGGGATTTCAGTGTGACCACACCCACCTCCCCAGGAGGTGATCCTACTCGTCTCTCTCCAGTGTGCACATGCACCCTATAACAAAAAAACAAAAAACAAAAAAACTTTATTTTTCTTCCTTTCTTTTCTTTTCTTTTCTTTTCTTTCTTTTTTTTTTTTTAAGAGGGCACCTAGCATGAGTTTTAAGCCACTTGGTCCGGGACTCGGACCGTGGCCAACCATGTTGGAGTCCATGATGCCATCTTCTGGTCCTCCCAAGAATGTTTTACAAAGGAGCAATCAGTGAAAAAGAAAGAGCTCAAAGAAATTAAATATGATCATTAAAAAAATTTGTAAAACTTCACTGAATGGATTAGAACATACAGTTTTCTAAGGAAAACTCTTAGAAAGTTGCATAAAATAGCAAAGGTATGAAAGATAGGAGAGAAAGGATAAGAAAATTAGAGAAATCATCGAATAGAACTGTCAAAGAGAACAGAGGGCAATGGTAGAGAGTGAGTTAATAAAGAAATGATAGTCCAGGGCCAACTTGCAACACTCTGGTTAAGGCTGTTGGATCCCACATGGCCAACTGTACAGTTCGAGTCCCAGACCGAGTAGCTTCAAAGCCATGACAGGCACATGTGCATGTGTGCCCCAAATTCTGAGAGCAGGGGCAGAGGAGAGCAGATTGTGATCTGACTATCTCCCACAGCAGGGGAGAGCAATGAGGGAGAGGTGGTGTTTTCTCCTTTGCCTTCTCTCCCTGTGTCTGAAGTGCACATGCGCCCTCTAGTGAATTTAATTTAATTTAAAAAGAAATAATAGTCCAGACACGGTGGCACAAAGATGCAACTCTCCGCAATGCCGAGAGTGCACTGAAAGTCCTGGTTGGTGACCCAGAGTCTCTGTACGTGGCAGGCTCACATACTTACAATTGGAGCTGGATGGAGCTGAGGGTAGGTCTCAACACAAAGATCTTGTTGGGTTGCATGCTCTCTTTTTCATAAAATAATTAAGTAAACTTTAAAAAAGGAAATAATAGTAAAACAATTCCCAAAACTGAAGGAGATAAAGTTGAAAGAGCCTATTTTATGCACAGCACAATGAATTAAAAAATAATGATAATTTAAAACATACAAAACACTCACTCCTTTGGCCCATGATGATGAAATTTTAAACAACAGTGGTAGTAAAAAGTTGCAAAAAGCTGTCAGAAGACGTGAATTTACATGTAAAGGACTGAAACTAAGAATGGCAACATCAAGTCAGCAGGTACCATGGTGGTTAAAGTACTAGATCCCACATCGGTTCAAGGCCAGGACCCTCAGCTTGAGAAACACAGTGGGCAAGCTTGACTGTGCCCAAAATCCTGAGCGAAGAGCGGAGGACAAGGGATTGTGGCATGATCATCTGTCTCTCATGTTCCCTGACAACCCCAACACCCCCACAAGCGCACACACCCTATGGCAAAAACATAAAATTTTTAATAATAACAGCAACATCTTCACAGAAAGAACACCTTAAAATTTCTGAATTAATTTGGTTTATGGTGTAATGGTTACATGGCTGAACTCCCACGTAGTCGACTGTAGCTCGGATCCAGATGCCTAAAATTCACACTAGGCACGTATGTTGTGCATGTGTGTGCGTGTGTGTGCGTGCGTGCCCAAGATCCCAGGAAGAGAATGGAGGAGAAGGGATTACAGCGTGGCCAACCCCCTGGGTGATTTCCCACTTTCTGTCTCTCTCTCTCTGTCTCTCTGACCAGCACATGTACCCATAGCAAAAAAATAAATAAATAAATAAATAACAACAACAAAAAAAAACAACTCTCTAAGAAAATTTCTATATTGCTTTTCTGATGAGCGCTCTATTCACAGCCCAGCTCTCAACCAAGTGTGAAGATGGAATGAAAAGGGGCCAGCAGGTGGCGTGGTGGTTAAGAGCGCTGGAATCCCACGTGGCCAATACCGTGGTTCAAGTCCAGGACCTGGTGGCTTGCTTTCTCTCTCTCTCTCTCTATCTCTCACTCTGTTCCTCTCTGGTCAAATGAAAATAAATGAATAAATAAAGTTAAGTAAAATAATTCTTCTTAAAAAAAGATGGAATGAAAACATTTCATAGCCAGACTGAACTACATTTCTCAGAATTATTTTTCCTTTATGTTTCCCCTTAGGAACAAGAGATTCTTGGAGATTGGGAGGGCAGATGTGAAGTGGCGGCCATCTTTGCAGTTTATACATATGTCCACTAGTCTGGTTGGCAGCTCCTACTCCTCTTCCCCTGCATCTAACTTCAGCACATGCTGGAGGCTCTCACTTCTGCAGGACACCCGTGTCACCATGGCTGCAGTCTGTCCTCATGAACTTTAGCTCCTATTTCTGTTATAGCCATCTGCCCTTCTTGCCTGTTCTGCATACTCTGCACTCCAGCGCCATCTGTGAAGACCACAGCCTTTCAGAGAGTGCTTAACCAGCTCTCACAATTGCATGAAGTCAAATTCCTTATGTATCCTGAGGTGCCACTTTTCTGGTTGGACTTCGGCTGTTACCGTGATGTTTTCCGACAGGAAAGCTAAATACCAGAGAAGAAATGTTCTCAGCGCTATTGGAGACTTCCTTCCCAGACCCCTTTGTCCTTTGCTAAAATCCAGACTGCTCTCCCACTAAGGCTGCTGTATGAGACATGTCAAAAGTCGTAGTGATAGACATTTGACATATCTCAAAAAACATGTAGCTTCAAGTTCCACAAAACCTGTATCCTTCCCTGCATTCCAGTTAAGATCTTAATACAGTGAGTATCCACCACACTTCAAAAGTTTCTTACCTATCTATCTGATTGGAGTTCTTTTCTTTTTTATTTATCTAGTTACTTATTTATTCATTTATTTTTCTGACTTCCTAACCAAGTCTATAATGGTTCCTTACCGGAAAAAGTGCTAAAGATATTTTCTTATTCAGTTCTCTTCTCCTGCAAAGCATAAAAGAACTGGCCAAGGAATATATTTATTTCTATTTCCATGTGTATGTAAGGACTTTGGAACTGCATAAGTTCTATGCTTCTAGACAATAACATCTTTTTTATTAAGGAAGTCTATACCCCATAAGATCACATGTCATTAAAAAAACAAGTTCAGCCGAATACATATTATATCCTAATAGAAAACAGATTTTTTACACTTAACACATGAAGAAGAAATTCGGCTACATTGTGTAAAAATATGTGGGGAAAAGGGAAAACGAGAACTCGTGTTAACGAAAACCACATTTTAAAATATGCCTTTGACAAAAGGAAGATGGGAGATAACAAAATAGCTGCTTTCATTTACTCCTCAATATTGATAAATTTGCTATTAATTTTTTAATCCACATACCCAAATTCTATCTTTATATATGCCTATTTCCTCATTTTCACATTCTTTTTTTTTCTTGGAGAGGTTTTACCTATAGGGCGTGTGCACTCGCCATACAGAGAGAGAGAGAGAGACAGAGAGAGAGAAAGTGAGAAATCACCCCCCCGGGGGGATGGCCACGCCGCAATCCCCTCTCCTCCATTCTCTTCTCGGGATCTTGGGCACGCATGCACATGTGCCCAGCGTGAGTTTTAAGCCACCGGGTCTGGGACACGAACCGCAGTCAACTACATGGGAGTCCAGCGACATAGCTATTACACTAACTGCTGGTCCCCATTTTCACATTCTTAAACTATTATCTCCTTTTAAAATATCACTCCACTAATAGGAGAAAACTTAGTTCAAACTGCAATGACTGTATCTGAAAATAGAATCCCGAAGGTTGGTAGCTTTTCTGACAAAATTCCTTGACTCTAGGAGAAAACTTAAACTATATATATGGGAACCAGTAGGTGGTGTGGTTAAGGTGCTGGACTCTCACAGGGTCCATCAGTGGCTCAAGTCCTGGACCCTGAGGCTTGAAAATCATGCTGGACGTGTGTGTCCAAAATCCCAAGAGGAGAAGGGATTGTCGCTTGGCCATCCTCCCTGGAGGTGGTTTCTTACTTTCCTTCTCACTGTCTCTCTCTGTGCCTTTCTCCCGCAAACACACATGCCCTCTGGCTAAAACCATAAACAATTAATAGTAATTATTAAAAATAATAATATATATACACAGACACTCATTTGGGGCTAGTCAGTGACATGGTGGTTGAGGCAGCTGGATCCCACATTGCTGATTACATGATTCAAGTCCTGGACCCAGAGACCTGTAAAACATGCTGGGTGCATGTGCGTGTGTGCCTGAAATCCCCAAAGGAGAAATGGAGAAGAGAAGGATTGCTGTGTGACCATCCTTCATGGGAGTGCTTTCTTACATTCTCTCTCTCTCTCTCTCTCTCTCTCTCTCTCCCCCCTCTCTCTCTCTCTCTCTCTGTCACTTTCCAGGGAGCATATGCACCCTCTAGAAAATTAAAAAAATAAAAAGGAAAAATAATTTGACAAAAATATGTTTACACATTTGAATTGAAAATTTTCCTTATTTTTTATTTAGGCTTTTTTTTTTTTTTTTTTTGGTAGATTTTTTTGCCACGGGGTGCATGTGCTCACCAGAGAACAGAGAGAGACAGTGAAAGAGAAAGTGAGAAATCATTCTCCCACCCCTAGGGGCAGCAGGTGGCGTAGTGGTTAAGGTGCTGGACTGCCACATGGCCAGCCGCGTTTGAGTCCCAAACCCAATGGCTTGAAACACGCAAGGTGCATGTGTATCTGTGCCCAAAGTGTCCAGAGGAGAATGGAGAAAAACGGACTGTTTAAAAAAAAGAAAGAAAGAAATCTTCCTCCCTCCCCGCCACCCCTCACCCCTTCCCACCCTCAATGGCTATGCCACGATCCCTTCTTCATTCTTTTAGGATCTGGGGCCCACACATGCATCTGGCATGTTTCCTAGGCCACCAGTTTTGTAACTCAAGTCCGTGGAATTTGCTATGTAGGATCTAGTGCTGTAACCACTGAGCCATCCGCTTGCCCAGTGGTCTTTGGTGGTTTTTATTTCTTAGAAAAAATAAGACAGCCTAAGTAATGTACTGAGATCTAGCTTCTTGCTTTTACTTCAAAATAACTGTACATTATGTTGACAAAAATTTTATTGCACACAATTACACACACCCATTCTGATTAATTTATAGATTGGCCTGTATATGGTTTATTATAAACAAGTTATTATTATTATGTATGTGCCTTTGAGACAAGAACCTGGCATATTAAGCTTCTGAATTAAGATAATTTTTTTTTTTTTTTTTAGGGTATGTGTGCTCACCAGAGAGGAAAGACACAGACAGTGAGAGAGAAAACAAGAAATCACCCCCTAGAGGGGATGGCCACGCCACAAACTCTTCTCTTCCATTCTCCTTCTGGGATTTTAGGCATGCACGCACATGTACCCCGTTTTTTTGTTGTTTTTTTTTCCACGTGGAACAATAAACACCTTTACTACAGAATGAAGACAGGAAGGTTTATTTGCCTCTCAGGGCTTTGATCTCCCTCAGGCCGAACTCCAGCTCCTCGCCCTCTAGCACACAGCCATCTGCTCGTGAGCTGGCCTGGTCTGGATGCAGTGCACACAAGCAGCTTGCCCTGCTGGAACTGCGCCTCTAGGAGACTGCTGATTGGGGCATTCTTTTTCCTTTCGTCGTATTTCTTCTGAATTTTCTTTGATCGGTTTTTGTTTAAAATCTCTTCCTCCTCGGGAGTCAGCTTGGCCCCCTTCTTGCCGCCCAGGAGCCCTGCACAGTGGGACTCGGACGTGTGCTGTCAGTGAGCACGGTGAGGTTCTTCACCAGGGTCTTGGTGCAGACCAACTCGTTTCTGGATGTGTCGTCGATAACATTGATGATCGTTGTCTTGTGTGTACAACACTCCGAGCCCCAAGAAGACCTCCCCACTCCAGCCTCAGGGCGCGGTATTTCTTGTTACCCCACCACCTGGACGGTGTGTATGCGGCGGGGGTTGTTTTCATGTTGGCGGCGGGCGTCCCAGTGCATGCTTCTGCTTCTTGTGGTAGGGCTGTCTCTTGTCCCTGATGGCTGGGCACTGGCTGGAAAGGGAAAACCTCCAGTGTGATTTTTAAGCCACCAGGTCCAGGACTCGTACCATGGTCGGCCACGTGGGAGTCCAGCAATCCAAGCACTATGCCAGCTGCTGGCTCTACTGTGACCTTCTCGTTCTTACTCACCGCTCAGCTTTCTGTCCCAATCTAGTCTGTATTGCTTTAGAAACAAAAACAGAGATATATAAAGTATAGAGATAAATTTTGGTGTAGATGAAAATGTAAGTAGACAGACTAAGAAGTAGACATAGACATAATAGTGGGTTTTGGAAAGTTACGACGTAGTTTTTCTGTGCAAAAATGTGTCATGACTTTTCCAGCGAACCGATCAATACCACTATCTCAGAAAATTAAGGATTATTTTGAGAAATAACGACAGTAAAAGATAGTAACAGTATGACAGTTGGCTTCTGTTGTTTTCAAACATTTCTCTTTAAACGATCCTGATCTACTACTGACAGGGTCAAAGACTTGGAAACAGAAGGTACTACTTGTGTTTGGGAAATGACAGGACCCGGTTTGGCAAAAGGCGAGGGAAAATGATTTAGCAGTTTGGAAAAGCTCAAGATCTGGAATCAGAAAGCCTGGGATAGTGTTCTAATGGCACAGCTCTTGAAATCTGGGATCCCTGGGCCCAGCAGGCGGTGTGGTAGTTAGGTGCACCGGACATGACTGACTATGGTTCAAGTCCCAGAGCTGGCGGCTTGATTTCTCTCTCTCTCTGTCTCTCTCTCTCTCTGTCCCTCTCTGGTCAAATTAACATAATAAAAGAATAAATAAATAATATAATAAAAATAAATAAAATAAAAATAAATAAAAGCAGAACAGAGCAGCGTAGGCAAAGGTGCCAATACAAGTAGTTTATTTGGAAGATGAGTTATTTTAGGAGATGAGTCCAGACATATAAGAAAGGGAGTGGTGAGGTGAGACAGAGCAGGGAAGTCCCCTAATAAAGGGTGTCTCGTGAATGGGCCACATCTTTAGGCATCTAGAGTTCCAACCCACTGAGACCTCCGAGAGCCCTGTCGGAATTTTCCCCTCTGTGAATGAGGCATAAGGCCTTGGGCATATGGCTACCAATGCCAGCCCCTCATTACTTGGGACTTGCTTCTCTGTGTATCGATTTCTCATGTTTTAGTCTAATCCTTCCATCTGTGCTCTAAACCCCAACCCCCTCCTTTCTTCTCCTGTCCCTTTACCTTCCCCTTTCTCACTTACAACTCTGTCCTCTCTTCTGTGGCCCTTCCTGCCTGTTACCCTTTAAACAAAGTTGAGTCTTCCAAACCCCAGAAAATTTAAACTGCCCTTATTCTTGTCTCTATCTACCATCCCATTTCTTTATTTTATTTTTTTTTTCGGAGAGGTTTTTGCTATAGGGCGCGTGCGCTCGCCAGAAAGACAGAGACAGAGACAGAAAGTGAGAAATCACCCCCCAGGGGGGATGGCCACACTGCAATCCCTTCTCCTCCTTTCTCCTCTCGGGATCTTGGGCACACACGCACACACACCAAGAGTGAGCCTAAGCCACCGAGTCTGGGACTCAAAACACGGTTGACTACGTGGGAGTCCAGCGACATAGCCATTATGCTAACTGCTGGTCCCCCATCCCATTTTTTTATTTCCATTTTTTAAGAGAGACAGAGGGAGACAGAGAGACAGACAGAGAGAAATCACCCCCCCCCCCCCCCCCCGGGGGGAATGGCCACACTGTAATCCCTTCTCCTCCATTCTCCTCTCAAGGTCTTGGGCGCACACGCACTCACCTGATGAGAGTTTCAAGCCACCACGGACTTGAATCGTAGTTGACAATGTGGGAGTTTAGTGATGTAACCATTATACCATCTGCTGGTTCCCTCTTTTTCCACTTTTTAAAAATGTTTTGTTGGGATCAGCAGTTGGTGTAATGGCTATGTCACTGGACTCCCATGTAGTTGACTGTGGTTCAAGTCCCAAACTGGGTGGCTTAAACTCATGCCGGGCACGTGTGCATGCGTGCCCAAGATCCCAAGTCCACCCTCCACCCAACATCCCCAGGAAATTATTTAGGGCTCTTCTGATAAAGATAGAGCATTCCGGGACCAGCAGATGGCGTAATGGTTATGTCACTGGACTCCCACGTATTTCCAGACCCAGCGGCTTAAAACTCATGGCAGCACGTGTGCATATGTGCTCAAGATCCCAAGAGGAGAAGGGATTGTGGCGTGGCCATCCTCCCCTCCAGGGGGGGATTTCTTGCTTTCGGTCTGTCATCCTCTGTCTCTCTGGCGAGTGCACACGCCCTATAGCAAAAATCTCTCTCTCTCTAAAACAAAACAAAACAAAACAAAAAGCACATTCTAATCTCTCTTACCTAGTTATTCTAATCTCTCGTACCTAGTTAATCTTGTTCACACATGTTTTTCCAGTTTTCTATGACCTTCCTTACAATGTTTTTTTTTTTTTTAGAGGTTTTTGCTATAGGGCACGTGCACTCTCCAGACAGACAGAAAGCGAGAAGTCCACCCCCCAGGGGGGATCGGAGGAGTCTGACCCAGCGAGGCCCCAGGATCTGTCTGAGCCCCCTGACCTTTGAGCTCTGCTTCCGGTCAGATCAACATGCTGGCAAGACCACTGTTGTGCACCCCCTAACCTTGGAACAAAGCTTGGGTCAATTAGCATGTCAGCAACTGCTTGCTATTTGCTCCAGAAAACTGGTAGCCTTGCTGGGAAGTGACCCCCCTCTGACTCCCCAATTAACTACTATAAAAGAATTACATAGCTCTCTTATACATCCTGAGTATATGATAAAATTTTTCAGGAACTCCCCCGACGGCTCCCCTTTGCTATAATCACCTACTATTAATTACAATGCTTTATTTCTATGGTCACAGTAGAGGGTGGGCTGAAGTTTTATTTAGGCAGAAATAATCTTGACCTTTGGAAGGCCCTTTAAAATACATTTAAGGTAAACTTAATCCTTTCTTTACTTAAAATAGAATTAGGCCAAAACTGGCCCAGGACCACCCCCACCCTCACCAAGCGAAATAGATAAATATTTTAGGACTCCTCAAATTAAGTTTTAAATCTCTATAAAACTATGTAAGTATCATTTTTTATTAAGATCCATAGGAACTAATATCTATTCTTGAGATTTTTTTTTCTCAGAGCCATTCCTAGTAATCACAAGATGGCTGCTGCACCGCTGCTTACCGGAACCACCTTCCGAAACTGCATTCTATGGAGACCCACCTACAATTCCATGGAAACCCACCTACAATTGTGGAACTGCAGACCCACCCTTAATCCAACCCTGAATAGAATCTATGTTTCCTATTGTTAAAAACTTTATGAGCTGATAATTGAAACACGTAGCCCCTCTCCCATTTACTTGCATGTAACACATTTTCAATAAAAAGGCACGATGATCCCTAGCAGTTATCACTCCTCAGAGAGCGATCTCTGGGGGGTGTCCGGCATAGGACGTGCATGAAAAGGCACTGAGGCCTCTGTCTTCTGTTCACCTGTGCTGCCTCCATCGAGATAACCCACCCACGCCGAGGCTGGTCCCCGGCAGGGGATGGCCACGCCGCAATCCCTTCTCCTCCATTCTCCTCTGGGGATCTTGGGCACGCACGCACACGCGCCCGGCGTGAGTTTAAGTCACTGGGTCCGGGACTCGAACCACGGTCGACTACGTGGGAGTCCAGCGACATAGCCATTACGCTAACTGCTGGTCCCCAACCTTACAATTTTTTTCATCAAAAGAGAAATGTAATGTGGGAAGCCTTTTTTGTGTTAATAGAACAAAAATTATAGCATGTACAGCTATTGCCTCTCCACATAATTCAGCAAATTGAATGTAGATCCAGGTAGCCCCAGTCACGCTGCGCACTCTCCAAGCAGCCCACACGTATTTGCGTGCATGATCAAATCTAGGCATCCCCTGCAGACATCCTTCTTCCTGTGAGAGAAGATGCTTTTCTGGTCTACAGTTTATTTTTTATAAAGTCATTCCAGATTATTTCCTTATAACCATGGCAATTTAAAGTCCTTATTTCATAGAATTTTGTATTCAAGAACAGGGTTTTAGTTTTCATGCCTAACATTTAACACATGCCTTAGGAAACAAATTTTTTACCAGGCCTAATTTCCACATTTTAGAGCCCTCCCACCTAATTATCCAAATTCTCTGTGTAATTAATAACCTTGATCCAATTAGGCTTAATCCTACTCTGCTGAAGGGGTGGTCGGAGGCTGGGGGAAAAAATATGGATTATTTTTACTGTAGTTTATTTATTTCTTCTGAGAGAGAGAAAAAGTAAGGGAGACCTCCCACAGGGTCTTCATACCACGATTCACTCCCAGCCTTAGCCAAACTTGGTGCGTAGAGAGAACAGCGAGACCCAGGGGTGTCCGCCTGGGACCTTCCCACATGCCTCGGCCTCACAGAGCTTTGTGTAACCACAGTTCCCCCACACCAGGCCTTCGCTGTCCTTTTTTAACCGTTACTCACATGTCTGTGTAAACCCCTCCAACATGATATGTCTGGGAAGCCAGCAGCATTCCATATGCTATTTCTACTCTGACCAGATTTGCGATGAAGAGAAAAGGTGGGGCGGAAATTCATGCACCCCGCTAAGAATACAGACAGGGAAAATACAGGACGAAGTGCGCAAGGAGTACAACTCCGCAGAAATAAAGACAGCAGAGACTGATGAAAGATAAATAGGTTTGGGTTATCAGGATCGAGTAGGTTATATTTATTAAATGAGAGATTGTTGGAAAAAAAGGACACACATTGGTGACAAAGGGGAGGGCGGGTCAGACTGGTGGAAACATCGATCCTGTATGTTGAGAGGAGCAATTAAGTAATTTTGAACCGAGTAATAAAGAGTCTGACCTAGGCAGTAATGAGAGCTGTCACGGTAATTAGATACAGAGAAAATAGAGCTGGGTAAGAAGAGGCCTGGAACATTACCTATGCATGTGGAATTGATATAATTAGCTGATAGATTTATATAATTATCAATTTATATCATCATATATGTTTTTAAAATAATTATTTTATTTTACATTTTATTTATTTATTTTTTAATTTGACCAGAGAGGGACAGAGAGAGAGAGAGAGAGAGAGAACAAGTGAGAAAGCAAGCCATCAAGTCTGGGACTCGAACTGCAGTCAGCCACGTGGGTGTCCAGAGCCCTCAACTACCATACCACCTGCCGGCCCCCATAACATATACTTTTTTAAAGAATTTTTAAAATTAATTTTATTTTATTTACCTTTATTTATTTTATTTTAATTCAACCAGATAGGGATAGCGTGTGAAAGAGAGACAGGAAAAATGAGAAAGCAAGCTGTTAGGTCCAGGACTTGAACCATTGTTGGCCATGTGGGAGGCCAGTGTCCTTATCCACCATGCCACTTGCTGGTCCCTATTTAATTTTATTTATTATTATTTTTTAATATGAACACAGAGAGAGAGAGAGAGAGAGAGAGGGAAAGTGAGAAAGCAAGTCACCAGTCAAGGACTCGAACCACAGTTGACCATGTGGGAGTCCAGGGCCTCAACCACCACGCCACCAGCCAGCCCCAATTATAATCATATATATTAACTTCAGATTTTTAAGCAAAAGAAGTTCATAAGAAAAATGATAATGAAATATTTTTCTCATTGCAAACTAGATGAGTGTTTCTCAACTGGGAGTGATTCCTTCCACACACCCCCAGCCCACCCCACCCTGGCAATCAATGTCAGGAGGACTTTTCTATCAAAAATCGCCTAGGAAAAACAGTAATAAAATTCAGTTATAAGAGTATAGCGGTCACTAAGGATGTTTTTCTCTAAGTCATATCACCACCTGCAGGTTAAAACTGGATGTTGCAGAAAACTGTTTTTCAAAGACCAAATTAATGAACATCAAAATAAATGACCTCTGCAAGGCAATTGGGGATATAAAAAAAAGTTCAAAAGTCAGTATTTCTGCTATAGCCATGCTTATAATCCATCTGTGGATAAAGAACATGCAGAATATATTAAAGATATAATCAACATAGCACAAAATGGTTTCTTTAAAATACTCCTACCTTAGGGCAGGCCTTAATTATTATAACCCATACAGTTACCACCTGTTTTCCTTGTCTCTGACTTCTCTGTTCCTCTTTCTAGCCTGTACTGAAGATTGTCACAGATGTCTTTTTTTGGGGGGAGGGAGGTTTTTGCCTTAGGATGTGTGTGCTTGCCAGAGAGACGGAGACAGTGAGGGTAAATGAGAAATCACCCTCCCCCCACTCTGAGAGGGATGACAATGCCATAATCCCTTCTCCTCCATTCTCCTCTTAGGATCTTGGCACTCATACATACACATGCACTTGACGTGAGTTTCAAGCCACCAAGTCCAGGAATCGAACTGCAGTTGGACATGTGGGAGTCCAGCGACGTAACCGCTAGGCTAGCTGTTGTCGCCTAGATGCAAGTCTTAAAACAACCATTTCATTATATCATTGCTCTCTTCCAAAATCCCAGATGGTTCTGTGTGCAGTATGGGGACTAGGGGGGAGAAATATGAAAGTGCCCCCACGGGGGATGATCACGTGGCAATCCCTTCTCCTCCATTTCTCTACCTTTCAGGAATTTGGGCAGCCATACGTCCACCTGGAGTGTTCTCAAGCCGAGTCTGGAACTTAACCTCACAGTCGGCCATGTAGACTCCAGCCACCTTGTCCACCATGGCTGGCCTAGCAAGGCTTGTTAAAAGTTTGTCCTAACCCGTTACTCCATCTTGTCTTCCCCATCTCCCTACGCTCACCGGTATGAATCCCCCACTTCAGCCAGTCTGGCTTCTGTGGGGTCCATTGTTTCTTCCGGATGTATTGTCTGTGCTCCTGGAGTGCCCTGATTCCTTGAGCATCCGTCCTTCTGCCACTTAGAATTCCCCTCCATCTTTAATACATGTGTTAAGTTATTCTCTTAAACGTGAAAAAATGAAATGCAGATTCCACATGTATCTCATAGAGGCTATTCTTCTGTTCCCTATCTACATTTCCACAAACTGTGGCCCCCAATTTCATCCTACATAGAGATCTTGGAGGGATCACTATATCTGAAACAGTATATTCCTATTTGTCCTTTGAATAACTAAAGCATTCATTATCTATGTGATTTATTTGGCAGGGTCATACACCACCGACGCTGAAGTGATTAATTTTTATAAGGTTTGTTTCCTAAACTTTTGGAAGCCAAGAGTCACTTTTATAGTTTTTGTCTTGTTTTGCTTTGCTTTCCTCCTTTCCTGCACAGATCAGTAATGTCCCTATTTGAGTTTGAACTTTTCTTTTCTTTTTTGTTAAATCTATTTTTATTTTTTCTAATTTTAGGTTTTTGTCATAGGGTGTGTGTGTTTGCTGGAGAGAGAGAAATAAAGTGAAAAATCACTCCCCATGGGGAATGACCACACTGTAACTCCTTCTCCTATATTCACCTCCTGGAATTTGGGGTATACAGACACACGTTTGGCATGATTTTTCAAAGCACTGGGTCCAGGGCTTGAACCAGTTGGCTTTGTGGGAGTTCAGAACTATGCCCTGCTGGTCCCTGATCTTTATTTTTATTGCCAGAGGGTGTGTACAGCCATGAGAGAGAGAAAAAAGAGAGAGAGAGAGAGAGAGAGAGAGAACTCCCTCATAAGATGTGGTCATGTTATAATACTTTTCCCTCCATTTCTTTCTGCCAGGATTTTGGGCATACATGCATATGTGCCCAAAGTGTTTATCAAGCCACTGTGGCTGGGATTTAAACCATGGTCGGCCATGCAGTATCTGGTTCCCAATGCACAGTACTTAACTGCTGTGCCAAGGGCTGGCTGGAGGACCCCTTTCTAATATAAAGACTTCTCAACTTCCTCTCACCACCTAACAGACATAATAGTATTGACATCTTGGGAGTCTATAAATTCAGAAAACATTACGACGACCATGATTTAAGTAATGCTTTTGAATTCATTTTTTTAACGATAACTTCTACATACATGTAAAAATAATAATGTACGATGGGTCTTTGAAAAGTTGATGGATGAAAAAAGTACTATGAAAAAAGTGTGCAATTTTTGTACCAAACTAAACTCATACTTTAATTCAATTTTCCACCAAGTTTTTGAAGCCCTTTCATTTATGTATTAAAGAAAAAGATAATAACTAATAGAATAGTCAGAGTCTTACCAGGTGCTAGTATTGTTTTCTAGGTATTTTATTTAATCAAAAGGGAAACGAATTCTGTAAAGAAACACACCTTGGTTCAAATCTAGACTCTATCACTTGCAGAACTTTGATTTCTCTCTCATTTGAAAAATAGGCCAGGTAGAGAACCAACCTCTTCAGAGCAGTCATAGAAATCACAACAAAGAGCTTAACACTAAGCCTGATATAAAATAAATGCTAAATTTTTTTTTTTTAAAACATCCCTTCAAGGTAGGCAATATTATTCCCTCTCCTTTATTTCATAGATAGAGCAATTGAAATTCAGAAAATGTAAGTAACTCGCCGAAGATCTTAGAGTGGTGGAATTAGGGTAGACCTGGACTACCATAAACATCCCACTGCCTAACTCCTGTGCTCTAAGCTCCCACAGCTATTTTTCTAACACAGAATTTACTTACATCACACTCTATTTCCCCTTCTTTCACTAAAATAGGAGCTCTTCAAAGGCAGAGACTATGCTTTTTTTTGAGAGGTTTTTGCTATAGTGTGCGTGCGGTCCCCAGAAAGATAGAGACAGAGAGACAAAAAGCGAGAAATCATCCCCCAAGGGGGATGGCCACGCTGCAATCCCTTCTCCTCCATTCTCCTCTCCGGATCTCGGGCACGCGTGCATATGCACCTGGTGTGAGTTTAAGTCAAGGGTCAGGGACTGGAACTGCGGTCAACTACATGCGAGTCCAGCGATATAGCTATTAGGCCATCTGCTGGTCCCGTAGTACTAGCAGACACACACAATGCACAAAAACATGACAAATGAAACGCCCAGGATCATCACACTGATGGCTGAGCCTGTATACAGTAGCGTCAGCAGTGGGCTGGAAAAGCTTTATGTGAATCACCTGAGAGCCAGTTCCTCTTACTGGTTTAGTGAGAACAACCTGTTAGCAGAATCCCGCTGTTCACTTTGCTCTATCCTTACTTTAAGTAAAACAACAAAAAACCCGGTAACTATAAACTGTGCAAACCGCCTGAACATTCTTGCTCTTAACTAAAATTGACGGACGTTTCCAATCAGGACCATTGAAAGTCTTAATTGTGACTTTATTGAATTTTGTTCCTGTTCTTCCCTCTAGGGAAAAAATACTTGACATAGTGTGTTAAGTCTTCTCTTGAAAATGATGTACATAGTAATACACTTGACTCTCCCTTACTACATGCATACTTTGAAAAATCCTATTGCGTATTAAAGAGGTGCACATTAAATGTGAATTAAAAAAAAATAAAAAAACGCCCACAGAGAACCTGTCAATTTACTAACCCCAACGGAGCTGTTAACAGAAGAGTATAACTGAAAAGGGACTTCAGAGACTACAGGTTCAGAGAAAATGTCCCATGGTAAAAGTGATTAAAATCATCTGGTTCTTCTAGGGGACAAGGAGGCCATTTGTCCAAAGTGGCGTTAACTATCACCAGTATTTGTGACTCTCCCACTGCCCAGCTCTATATGACGTTTGGTAAATCGTTTAATTTCTGCGGATTTATGGCCTCCGGTAACTAGGGAGTTCAGTCGATCCTAACCGCGCTGGCGTTGCCATCCCTCAGGGATCGGGATGTGGGTGGGCAGGGAACAGAAGAGCAAGCTCAGCCTC
Source organism: Tupaia tana (assembly GCA_026018925.1). NCBI lineage: Eukaryota > Metazoa > Chordata > Mammalia > Scandentia > Tupaiidae > Tupaia > Tupaia tana. Next base: position 149,074,981 of record JAKSZU010000002.1, read on the forward strand.
CGCGGTCCCTTCCGGCGCCGTCAGGAGCCTCCCACCCCCACGGAACCCAGAGGCGCCTGCGCGCTTTTCCGGCGGAGCGCGGCCAACCCACTTCCGGAAACCCTGGCGCCACGCGTTCCGCGATTGGCGCCGGGGAGCGCACAGCCTGCTGGGACTTGCGGTCTCCCTCGAGGCGGGCGGGCCGAGTGGGCATTCTGGGATATGTAGTCTCTGGTGGGGGTTGGTTCGTGTAACCCGTTCGCTGCGAAAGAGCCAGCAGTGACACCACAGACGGCGGCGGGTCACATGACGCGAGTCCAGAGCGTCGATCGCACTGCGGCTCCCGCCCCGCGAGTTCTCGGCCCGAGCGGCCGTTGCCGGGGCGACGGCGCACGTCGGGCCGCGCGTGCCCCCTCTGCAGTCCCCCCGCCCCTCTTCTCCCACCACAATGAGATCCTAAGATGGCGCTGGCTGCGGCGCCAACCGCCGAGCAGCTGAGGTAGAGAGGCGGCCATTGAGCCCCAGGCAGCCAGGACACCCGAGGACCTCCCTGCTGCGGTCTCCAAGGGACGACCGCCGTCGGTGGCGGGTCGCGGGGGCTGACCGCCACTCCGCCCTTGGCAGGGGACGCTGCTTCGTGGACAGGTACCGCCTGCGCGTCCCCAGCCCTTGGCAACCGAGGGCAGCGCGCCGCAGGGGCGGGCGGCCACGGCTCCGGGACCGTGGACCCTGTCGGGCCCGGTCGCGCTTCTTCCGGAGGCCCCTGGGTCCTCTGGCCGGCTGCTCCACGTCCCCGAGGCGGGGGTCTGCCGCGCCTCCCCGGCCAGCACCCACGGGCGCGCTGGCGTCCCCAGGTCCCCCGCGCACTCCCCGCCCTCCCGCTCGCCCTGCGGGGGAGGCCGCCTGCGAGCCGGGGGCTCGGGCATGCCCCTGGGAGTGGAGGAAGCGGGGCGGAGGCTGCGGAGTGGAGCTCTTAGAGGCCTTGGCGGCCCCAGTCCTCGTCCCCGCCTCCCTCCCGCCCTTCCCCAAATTGCATTCCGTGGGGCCCTCGGTGCCCAGAATTTGGAGTGGAGAAGGGTGGATGGGGAGTTTGGGTCGGGCTGTGAGCAGCGGGATTCCTGCCGTCTGTGATAGTCTTAGAGCCGAGGGTCGGGGGAGGCGTTCCTGACTTGGGGCAAGAAGTGTTTGCACTGGCGACGGGAATATTAATGTATTAATAATAGCCCTCCCCGTCCTGTCCCTTGCTCGCCTTTCCATTCCTTACTGCGGATCCGGTTAGAATGGACCTAGGATGGAATATGGACGGGATGGTGCCAAATGCGAGTCGTGCTCTGCTTGCTTTGCAGAAATGGGGGTTTGGGGATTAGGTATTATTAGGCCCCGCTAGCGGGGCCGGTCTGCGAACTTTCCATCCTGCGCGGCCCACTCCTCCGGAGCTCGCCGTGGTGTGTGTGTGTGTGTGTGTGTGTATGTGTGTGTGTGTGTTTCTGGCCGGTTTGCGGTCTGTGTGGCATGTCCTACCGGTAAACGATCATGTTTTGGCGTTGGAAGAAGCGGGCTTTCTGGGCACCCCTCCACCCCCGCCCCATAACCGCTTTCCCGACTCCGCCTTCTGGTGTTCTCTGGTTACTCGAGTGGGAGGTGCGGCGCTCAGGGTGCACCTGCTCCTTTCTTTCCCTAGCTCCTTCCCGGCCTGGGCCGCTGGACTCTATTGCAATACTGATTTTGAACTGAGAGGTAAATTTCATGTTTATGTAGTGTCCAGGTTACTTTATTATGAAGTAGCTAGCTCTGAAACAGGCAAACATTTTTTTCTTCATCTGGTATCGACGTTCTTGATCACATCAGAAAAGCGAATGTTGGCATGGACGTTTAAATGATAAATAGGGTTAACCATTTTCCTTGTAGCTCAAAGTAGATATTAAGATGCTACTTTGCCGTTTGGTAAGGGCCTAAAGTTTAGAGGATTTAAACACGAATGTGTATCACATTGTTTTCCAAAAGGATTATGGTAAATTGAATTTAAAATATGGATAAGTTTTGTATTTTTCCACTTTTGTTGGTTTCTAAACACATTTAGTATTTGGTTATTCTGTACATTATAGTGTAAACAAAAAATTTACTCAAGTCTTTTTTTTTTTTTCCTGATCATAAGCAGGTAACAGCTTTGACTTGTGGAGCAGGAAAGAAGTTGTTTCTGAGCTGCAAAAACTATCTTCTAAACAGGTAATTTGACACACACACACACACACACACACACACACACATATATGTATTATTGTCCTTTGTATTATAGTTGAAAACTTTATCATGGAGACTGCTATCAAAATGCCACTGTGGGGACCAGCAGGTGGCATACTGGTTATGTCACTGGACTCCCAGGTAGTAGACTAGGGTTTGAGTCCCAGACCTTGCTGCTTAAAATTCACGGGGTACATGCCTGCCCAAAATCCCAAGAGGAGAAGGGATTACAGCATTGTCATCCCTTTGGGGGTTGATTTCTCGTTTTCTGTGTCTATCCAGTGAATGTACACATGCAAAAATCTTTCTCAAAAAAAGGCCAGTGTGTGATTAAAGGCCCTCTCTACCAAAAAACATTCTGGGTTTGCTGCCCTGTATGCCACTTTGGTCTGCCTTTACTCCTTTGTTAGGCTAGAGACATGTTACTCCTAAATATTAAATACTAGAATGGTTTATGCAGTACCTTTAAGATTTCTTTGTCTTCATGGAATTTTGTCAGTTCATTTGAGTTTGAATTTATCCTATAACAACTATTTGGATAGCCTTTCTTCCCAAATCTATTTAATCTTGTTATCGTCTATTTCTATAGACTTTTCTATTCATGAACTCCTCTGCGTTTTGACTTTGTTGTGTCTACGGTTGACAAGTTCCTTTAGTTGTCTAAAATTACTTTAAATATTTGTTAAGCATAGTACATTGTTACATGCTGGTTATAGAAAAGTATTCTCTGGTAGTGCTGGGGAACAAGTTCACTAAGGAAAAGTTAAGTAATTATTTGCTAAGGGCAGTTTAGAAGCTATGTAGTTAAAGGATGAGAATTAGATGGAGTTATGTTAAAAGTGTTTTAGAAGTAATTGTTCTTTAAGAAGAAATAGTGTGAATTTAACTCTTTTAAAGCTTTCACAGTTTATGTATGTATAAACCTTTCTACAGTAGCAGACAGATTTTCAGCTCCCCTGTGAAGATCTAAAATGAAACTGTTCTGAGAAAATACAAATTGGTAGTTGATTTGTATCTTAATTATAGTCAGTGGGGTGCTTTTTGTTTTGTTTTGTTTTTTTTTCTTTGGAGAGGTTTTTCGTTATAGGGCGTGTGCACTCGCCAGACAGACAGAGAGAGACATAGAGACAGAAAGCGAGAAATCACCCCCCAGGGGGGATGGTCACGCCGCAATCCCTTCTCCTCCATTCTCCTCTCGGGATCTTGGGCACGCACGCACACGTGCCCGGCGTGAGTTGTAAGCCACCGGGTCCGAGACGCGAACCGCAGTCGACTACGTAGGAGTCCAGCGACATAGCCATTACGCTAACTGCTGGTTCCCTGGTTTTGTTTTTTTGAGAGAGAAATTTTTGCTGTAGGGTATGTGTGCTCACAAGAGAGACAGAGAAAATAAGAAATCACCCCCCAACAGGGTGACCATGCTGTAGTCCCTTCTCCTTCGTTCTCCTCTCAGGATTTTGGGCATGCACTCACATGTGCCTGGCATGAGTTTCAAGCCACTGGATCCAAGATTCGAACCGTAGTCAACCACGTGGGAGTCTAGTGCCTTAACCACTATTTCACCTGCTGACTCCTTTGTTTGTTTTTTACTAGAAGACTAACAAGATAGGACAAGAAAAATGTAACTCAGGAAAAGTCGAATGTGAGGGTAATTTAGAGTTTTTAACACTAGTTTGATTACTCTATAGTTGACATTTAGTAGTATAAAAAGAGTGATAAAATTAGATATGGAAATCTTTTTTTTTGGGGGGGGTAACGGTTTTTGCTATAGGGCGCATGTGCTCGCCAGAAAGACAGAGAGAGGAAGAGAGACAGATAAGCGAAAAGTCACCCCCCCCCCCCCAGGGGGATGGTCACGCCACACTCTCTTCTCTTCCATTCTCTTCTCAGGATCTTGGGCATGCACATGCATGCGCCCAATGTGAGTTTAAGCCACTGGGTCCAGGACTCTAATTGCTGTCAACTACATGGGATTACAGCAACATAGCCATTACGCCAACTGCTGGTCCCAGATATGAAATCTTTTAGCACATTAGGTAAGATAGATAAGAGTAATAAAAATGTAGGATAATTATGTTAACTTATATTGGAAAACCAGTTTAGTTTTCTCAGTAGTATATTTGACCGTTTATTTGCGAACGAATCAAGTGGAAGGCCCGCAGGTGGTGTAGAGGTTAAGGTGACTGGATCCCTCGTGGCTGACTGAGCAGTTCAAGTCCTGGACCCTGCGGCTTGAAAAACATGCGGGATGCTTCTACGTGCCTGTCCAAAATTGCAGGAGGAAAACGAAAGAGAAGGGATTGCAGGGTGTGCATCCCCCTGGGGAGTGATTTCTCACTTTCTCTCTCTCTCTGTTCTCTACTCTTTCTCCAGCAAGTGCATGCATGCCCTATAGCAAACTTAACAGCAACAGAAAAGAAGCAAGTGGATTTGAGATTTAGAAAAAAATAGACAGGATTTTTGAGTGTGTGTGTGTGTGTGTGTGTGTGTGTAAAGAATATATGGTTTGATCTTATAGGTCACACAGAGAGACAGAAAGCGAGAAATCACCCCCCAGGGGGAATGGCCACAACGCAGTCCCTTCTCCTCCATTCTCCTCTCAGGATCTTGGGCACGCATGCACACGTACCCAGCGTGAGTTTAAGCCTCCGGGTCTGGCACTCGAACTGCAGTCGACTATATGGGAGTCCAGCGACATAGCCGTTACACCAACTGCTGGTCCCCTAAATACTAGTTTTGTATTAATGTGTCTAGAGAATAAAATTTAAAAGGGCAGAGCTTCTGGTTTTTGCATTTGTGTTTGTTGTTTAAGAGAGAGTGTACAGTAGGGTAAGAAAGAGGGAGGCCGAGAGAGAGACAGGTATTTTTTTTCTTTCAAATTTCCCCATAAGGGGAATTTTATTGATGACTTTCTTCTCTCACAAAAAGACCAAGTGTAATCAAAAGAGGTGAACATTCACCTCAAGGTTTTATTGTCTTTATAATAAAAGAAAAGATGAAGCTAGAACACAACCACTTGACCCTTTCTCTTCATAATGCTTGTATCTTTTTATAGCTGGCATTCTCTTAGATCTGCGGTTGGACTCAACACATTCAAGCCTTTGCATAATCTTCTTTGTAGCTTTTGCCTTTTTCTGGAAAATAGACTTAGTCTGTCCACCATAGCCACCCTGCTTCCAGTTATAATGCCGCGTTCCCTGAGCATATGCAGAATCCTTGCCCTTTTGTATTGTGTCACTTTGTGAGATCGGTGCTTGCCACACTTACAGAGAGTCCTGCAGGTTTTAGGAATGTTCATGTTTGTGTGTGTGCTATCTGCACAGAAACAGCAAGACAGGTGGTTTTGGCAGGGTCTCTCCATGTGGTGATCCTCCTGTCCTAGCGTCATGTTAGCTAGGACGACAGGCATGCCGCTGTGCCTGGCGTGTGTAGGCTGGGCAGGGAATCAAACCTAGGGCTCTCATGCAGCTTCAGCCACTGTACAACAGCACCCTCCTGCTTGTGCTGCCATAGCTTGGCCAAGATCCTGTAGTTTCATTTGTTTTGTTTTATTTTATTTTATTTTATTTTATTTTATTTTATTTTATTTTATTTTAATGATGTCTTAATTGCATTTAATTGTTGTACATCCCTATAGTACACAATGTGTGTGGTTTTTCAAAGTATGCCTGCTGTATGTGACAGTCAAATCAAGGATATTACTGTGAACATCATTTTCAATGGAGAATTTTACATTCTTGTTTTTGCTAAGTATTTCTTCCTTGAGTCTCTCCTACCCTCCTTCTATTAGTCATTCCCCCAACTCCGTCTCTTGTATTTGTCCTCCCTACTACTATATTTTTAAAGATTTTTTTCTTTTAGGTTTTTGCCATAGGGTGCGTGTGCTTGCTGGAGAGAGACAGAGGAAAGGATGGTGAGAAATCACTCCCCAGGAGGTTATGGCCATGCCACAGTATTTTCTCCTCCATTCTCAGGATTCTGGGCATGCACACACGTGTGCTGAGTATAATCCCCAAGCCACCAGGTTTGGGACTTGATTCACTATTGGCCACGTGGGAGTTCAGTTCCCCATCTACCACACCACTTGCTGGCCCAAGAGTGTGTGTTTTGTTTGTTTTGCTTTTAGGTTTTTACGATAGGGTGCACATGCTCGCCAGCTAGAGAAGAGAGAGAGAGTGAAAAAATCACCCCCCAGGGAGGATATCTATGCCATAATCTCTTCTCTTCCTAGGATCTTGGGCACATGTATGCACTCTCACACACGTACCTGGTATGATTTTCAAGCCTCCGGGTCTGGAACTCAAACTGTGGTTGGCCATGTGGAAGTCCAGCACTTTAACCATCACACTACCAACTGGCTCCAAAATCCTGTATTTTTTTTTTTTTTTTAAGCAAAATTTTGCTATTGGGTGCAATACTTGCCGGAGAGACAGACAGAAAATGAGAAATCACCCCCTTGGTTGGACGGCCGTGCCACAATCCCTTCTGCATTTTCCTTCCAGTGTCTTGGGCATAGATCTACACAAACACACCTGGTATGAGTTTCAAGCTGCCAGGTCTGGGCCTGAACTATGGTCAGCCATGTGGGAGTCCAGCAATGTAACTGCCATGCCATGTGCTAGAGCTCAGATCTTTTTTTTTTTAAGATTTATTTAATTTTGTTATCATTATGTATTTTTAAAAATTTGACCAGAGAGAGAAAGGGAAAGTGAGAAAGCAAGCCACCAGGTCTGAGACTTGAACCATGGTTGGCCCTGTGGGCGTCCATCACCTTAACCACTATGCCACCTGCTGGCTCCAGATCCTGTAGTTGTCCCCCCCCCCCCCCCCCCCCCCCCCCGAGATTTTTGCTATAGAGTGCTTGTGCTCGCCAGAGAGAGAGACAGAAAACAAGAAATCAGCCCCCAGGGGTGATGGCCATGCCATAGTCCCTTCTCTTTACTCTTCTTGGAATTTTAGGCATGCATGCACATGTGCCCAGTGTAAGTTTTAAGCTGCCGGGATCTGGGACTTGATCCGCTGTTGATGACGAGGGAGTCCAGTGATGTAACCATTAACATCTGCTGATCTCCAGATCCCACATTTTTAATGGTGACTTGTAATGATGGTTAGAGAGGTTGGAATGAAGAAGAGACATGACTTGCCATCATTTTCACATTTTTGTAGGAGGAAGTGTTACTCTCTTTGAGAAACGTAAATCTTAATATTGAGTGGTTGGTAAAGTCATGACTTATTTTTGCATAGAAAAACTTGAAAAAGTAGGTTGTGACTTTTCTGCTGATCCAGTGTATTGATAATTCACACACATACAATTATTTCCTTAGCTTGATACCAATAATTTTACTTCTGTAGTAGTGTGCCTTTTAAACTTACATAGTACCATTAATAGTAAATTATTAAATAGTCGGTTGAGTTGTTGGAAAAGTCATGATGTGTTTTTTTCTATGCAGCCCAATAGTATGGCAATCACAATATAACATTGGACAAAGTAGTTTATTTGTATAACTTAATAGATAATATTTAGGAAATGTTCTTTCTTTTTTTAAAGATTAAACAGGTATTTTATTTGTGTTTCCAAACTAATGAGTGTCAATTCTATTGCATGTCTACGTTTTGAATGCCTTTATTTTTTTCTTTTTTTTTTTTTTTTTTCCATAGGGAATGTGTGCTCTCTGGAGAGACAGAGAGAGGCAACAGAGAGAGGCAAAGTGAGAAATCAGCCCCTGGGGGAATGGTCACAGCACAGTCCCTTCTCCTCCATTCCGCTCTCTGGAATTTGGGCACATACAGACATATACCAGGCGTGATTCTCAAGCGTCCTGGTCTGGGACTTGAAAGGCAGTCAGCCATATGGGAGTCCAGCATTTTAACCACCATGCCACCTCCTGGCCTTTTGAGCTATTCTTTAGTAATACAGATTATGTCATTGCATCCAGAAAAGAGCCATTGTGAAATGTTTTGTTTAAATAAATTGTTTGAATTCACTGAAAATACCTTTTTATGGGTATTAGTCATTCTAAAAAGTTCTTAAATACATTTCTAGTTTAAAAATTATATCAACTGTTGCTGAAAATATATGACAGAGAAAAGAGCAAAGGTCATCACATTCCTACCCTGTAATCAATAATTACTTTCATGAAATTAGACTAATAGTATCCAGCGTGTCATTTGACATTTAGTTGTTAAATTGAAATATGATCGTAATTGTAGCACTTCATTGTTAAGTAAGATATGGAAAGGTGGGCTAACTGGGTCAAAAACTCAGTTTCAGGTTGTTTTTTTTTTTTTATTTTCTAGCGGGCACATGCACTCACTAGAGAGAAAAAGAGGAGGTACCACCCAGTGGGGCATGGTCATGCCTCAGTCTTTTTTTTTCTGTTTCTCCATCCTGCCATGATTTTGGGGCAAATGTGTCTGGCATGTTTTTCAAGCTTCTGGGCTGGGATTCAAACTGTGGTGGGCCATGCGGAATCTAGGTCCTGCTGTGCTAAAAGCTGGGCTGGTTTTGGTGTTTGATGCAACGTTGCCGTAAGCTTTCCAGACCGGTTATATTATTTACAGTCTAAGCATAGTGTCTGAGAGTTCCAGTGTCCCTTTATTGTTGTCATGATTAGGTAATAGATAATGTATATGAAGCTTAGCAAATTTAATAGTCTGTTCATTTATAGCTAGATTTTATTAATATTTTATTATTTTGTTTACTAATTTCCTTTGTAATTGACTGTTCATGCTATTTTTCTCGTGTGTTCTAAAATAAATTCTTTATATAATAAGAGTATTGATTGTGTACTATATTTTCAGTATTTTTCTCCCCAACTTGTTATTTGCTAAATATTCTCAGCATACTTAGGATTTACCTTTTCTTTTTGTTTGTTTCTTTGGCCATAGGGTATATGGAGAGAGGTAGAGAGAGACAGAAAGGGAAAGAAATCAACCCACAGGGAGTTGGCTATGCCGTGATCCCTTCTTGGGATTTTGGGCATGCATGCACATGCGCCTGGCGTGTTCTTCAGACCTTCAGGTCTACACTCAAACCACAGAGTTATAGCCTTGTCGGATCCAGTGCCTTAACCACCAACCACCTGCTGGGCCCAGGATTCACTTTTACGTGAATAAAATCTGTTGGGCTTTGTGTGTGTGTTCCAAATTTAGTAAGATTTGTATATCCAAAGTCTATTTTACTTTATTGTTTTTTTTTTTAACCTTACTTGACTTTTTTATCTTAACTATTTTTAATCACGTCATGTTGATGTTGTGATATAAGGCCACCTTTTCTTAATTAGAAGGTAATTAAATGCCAGGCCCTAAGGCATCTATGTTTACTGTTGGTTAATTCCTATGTCTGGGATGGTGCTGGGTATGTCTCCTGGGAGAACTGAAAAAATAGTGACTGAAACCATTTTTCTGTGTTCTGTGATTGAGACGAAGAATCATAGTTAAGAAAGACAGGGTGGTAAGCTCTAAATAAATTTTTTTCGAAATTGTTAGCAAATTACCCCATCAGTTTAATAATCCTATATCATAGAATTGTAAAGATAGAATGATCTAATAGACATAAAATATTTAGTGTGATACTTGGCATATAGTAACCAAAATAAATGGGAGCTATGATTAGTTTTTCTTACTCGATTTTTCCAGTTGGGTATATTTGAAGATCCCCTTTTTTGGGCTGATATTATTTTACCTATGTAGATACTCAGCTTATTGAATATCTTGTTGAGGTTAGCCCTAGAACCAAACCTGGACCTCCCGTAAGTCTTCTAGCTTCCCAGGCAGTTGGTACCGTCAGAGTGCCCTGGCAGCTAGGCTGCCTGTTGTATTCTTGCTCTCCTTTTTTTTTTTTTTTTTTTTTTCTTTTTTTTATCAATAAGGGCACATGTGCTCACTGGGGGCAGGAAGAGAAAAAGAGAAAGAGAGTAAGTGAGAAATCACCCCCTCTCCCCCAGGAGAGATGACCATGCCACACAGTCCCTTTTACATTCTCATCTTGGGATTTTGGGCATGCATGCACATGTGCCCAGCATGATTTTTTTTGAACATGCACCTGGTGTGATTTTTCAAGCCACCAGGCCCGAGTCTCAAACTGTGGTCAACAGTGTGGGAGTCTAGCGCCTTAACCACCACGCCACTTGCTGACTCCCATCCCAGCGTGATTTTCAAGCTACTGGGTCCAGGACTTGAACTGTAGTAGGCGATGTGAGAGTCCAGTGCCTTCACCACTATGCCATCTGCTGGTCTCTTCTGGTTTATTTATTCTTTTTTTTTTTTTTTTTTTTTTTTGGAGAGATTTTTACTATAGGGTGCATGCGCTCACCAGACAGACAGACAGAGACATTAGAGACAGAAAGCGAGAAATCACCCCTCGGGGGGATGGCCATGCCACAATCCCTTCTTCATTCTCCTCTCGGGATCTTGGACATGCACGCACATGCACCCGGCGTGAGTTTTAAGCCACCGGGTCCGGGACGCGAACCGCGGTCGACTACGTGGGAGTCCAGCGACATAGCCATTATGCTAACTGCTGGTTCCCTGACTTATTTATTCTTTTTTTTTTTTTTTTCTGAGAGGTTTTTTGCTATAAGGCGCGTGCGCTCGCCAGACAGACAGAGAGAGACATAGAGACAGAAAGCGAGAAATGGTCACGCCGCAATCCCTTCTCCTCCATTCTCCTCTCGGGATCTTGGGCACGCACGCACACGTGCCCGGCGTGAGTTGTAAGCCACCGGGTCCGAGACGCGAACCGCGGTCGACTACGTGGGAGTCCAGCGACATAGCCATTACACTAACTGCTGGTTCCCCCTGACTTATTTATTCTTAAAGATGAATTTTACAATAATTTTGTCAAGTTCCAAGAAGAATCTCAGTGGGATTTTTATTTTAATTAAATTAAGCATGTACATTTCTAAAAATGTTTTGTTTATAACATTTAGTCTTCCCTTTAGGGTAGTTTTTTTGAGAGGTTTTTCGCTATAGGGCGCGTGCGTTTGCCAGACAGAGAGAGAGAAACATAGAGACAGAAAGCGAGAAATCACCCCCCAGAGGGGATGGTCACGCCGCAATCCCTTCTCCTCCATTCTCCTCTCGGGATCTTGGGCACGCACGCACACGCGCCCGGCGTGAGTTTTAAGCCACCGGGTCCGGGACATGAACCGCGGTCGACTGCATGGGAGTCCAGCAACATAGCCCTTACGCTAACTGCTGGTTCCCAGGGTAGTTTGTTTTTCTACTTCACATTTTTTTTTTTTTTTTTTTTTTTTTTTTTGTAGAGGTTTTGGCTATAGGGTGCAAGTGCTCACCAGAAAGACAGAGAGAGAAAGCGAGAAATCACCCCCCATGGGGGATGGTCACACTGTAATCCCTTCTCCTCCATTCTTCTCCTCCGTTCTCTCACGATCTTGGGCATGCACGCACGTGCACCCGGCGTGAGTTTAAGCCACAGGTCCGGGACTCGAACCGTGGTTGACTACATGGGAGTCCAGCAACATAGCCATTACGCCAACTGCTGGTCCCCAGATTTTCTCTTTTTATAGTGTCTTATAGTGCTTTGTGTGTGACAAAGTTGTATTATTATTCCTAGATATTTTTTATATTTTTGTCACTATTATAAGTGGCATTATTTTGCACATTATGTTTTAATTATTTAACTTTATTATTATTTTTTTCTTATTTAATTTTATTATTATTATGTTTTACTTTTTTTTTTTTTTACATTTTACTGATTCAAAAAATACCTTAAACTAAAACTTTGGACAAAGCTAGAATCTAGTTACAAGTGCATTGTAATTTTCTTCTGAAACATTTTAAATTAATTAATTAATTTACATTCATTCCCTGAGCATTGTCACAGCATACAAAACGTGATTTCCCATCCAAAATATACTGCATAGTGGCCTAATCATACATGTTATCATTATTAATTTTCCATTTCTAGTTTCATATAAATACATGTATATATATTTTTTTACCCCTATTTCTCAACTTCTGCCATTTCTCACCCTCCACATTATGTTTCATAAGTGGTTATTGATTAAATTCTCTAGGGTTTTTTAAGACAAGTCCTTTAAGAATACTGCTTTTCACTTTTTAATATTAGTATTTCTGTTCATGTTTTTCTGTTTGATGTGACCTTTGAAACAGTAATTGATGTATGACTTTTTCTTTTTTTTTGGAGAGGTTTTTCGCTATAGGGCGTGTGCGCTCGCCAGACAGACAGAGAGAGACATAGAGACAGAAAGCGAGAAATCACCCCCCAGGGGGGATGGTCACGCCGCAATCCCTTCTCCTCCATTCTCCTCTCGGGATCTTGGGCATGCACGCACATGCGCCCAGCGTGAGTTGTAAGCCACCGGGTCCGAGACGCGAACCGCGGTCGACCACGTGGGAGTCCAGCGACATAGCCATTACGCTAACTGCTGGTTCCCTGACATTTTTGTTTTGGTCTTTAATAGGGATGTCTTTCGTGTCTTATTTTAAGCATACTATTGACTACTGGTTTAAAATGTATGATGGGATTTAAAAATGTTCATATCACCTGCTGAAGTGACATGGTATTTAAGGCACTGGACTCCCACATGTCCAGCTGTGGTCTGAGTCCTGCACCTGGTGGCTTGAACATAACGCAGGTCACTGGTGTGCCCAGAAATCACAGGAGGAGAGTGAGGAAAAAGGATTGTAGCATGGAATTCCCCCACCCAGATGATTTCATCTTTGCCTTTCACTGTTTCTATCTGGCTAACACATGTGCCCTATGGCAAAAACCTAAAAAAAAAAAAAGTTCATGGCAAAATGAATTAAAAGTACAACTTAATTTTGGTACTGCTGAATGTTTGTAATTCATTCATAGCTTTTTTATAATACACATTTTCCATGATCTTAAAGATCCCTTCCTATTTTTTATCTCTTTAGGGAATTATTAAACTAATATATGCTCATTGAAAAGAACACAAATGGTGTAAAAATATATAACTGTGAGGAAGTATTTGGGATTTTAAAGATTTTTCACATTTGTATTGTGTTGAATTTTATCACATAACTGTATTGAGATGATCAAAATTTAACTTGTGGGGCTGGCAGGTGGTGTGATGGCTAATGGCGCTGGATTCCCACATGGCCAACCATGGTTCAAGTCCGGACCTGGTGGCTGGCTTTCTCACTTTTTCTCTCTCTCTCTGGTCACATTGGAAAATAATAATAATAAATAAAGTTAAAATATATTAAAAAATTTAACTTGCTATCCACATTAATATGTGAATTTAATATATTATTTTGATAGATATTTTAACGTCAAAATATCCCCAGGATAAATCCTACTTTGTAATAGATGATAATCTTTCTGATAATTATGCCATGATAAATAGGATCTTAGAATCAAAGCAGCTTGGATTTATATCTTGCCAGTGTTAGCTGAATGACCTTGGCAAAATTATTTAACTCTTTTGAATGTTAAGTTTTTTATCTGTGATCCTATGGTTTTCCCAGCCTCTTGAATTTTAGATAAAGTTACCTCAACTTTTCTTCCTTCATCCACCCTCACCCCAACTTGTACAATTCCTCAGCTACTAGAAATCAAAGTTCTACACAAAATTATGTAGAAATCTTATTTTCTCATAATTAACTCTGCTTCTGAATCTCTGCTTCCACCATTGATGATTCTGTTTGTCATCTCTTTTTTTTTTTTTTTGGAGAGGTTTTTACTATAGGGTGCATGCGCTCGCCAGAAAGACACAAACAGACAGAAAGCGAGAAATCACCCTCCAGGGGGGATGGCCACACCGCAATCCCTTCTCTTCCATTCTCCTCTCGGGATCTTGGGCACACACGCACACGTGCCTGGCGTGAGTTTAAGCCACCAGGTCCGGGACTCAAACCGCGGTCGACTACGTGGGAGTCCAGTGACATAGCCATTATGCTAACTGCTGGTCCCTGTTTGTCATCTCTTTGACACAGATAGGAAATCCAGTCCTTCCCTTGATTTTCCTGTGCACAAGCAAAAATCCCACGTAGTTTTTGTGGGAAGGACATGTGAGTTTGGAAAACTTTACCATGGTAGTGCACTCCTGTGATCCCAGCTATTGAGGGAGGCTGAGGCAGGAGGATCATGAGCTTGAAGCGGCCTGGGCAACATAGTATTGAGAAGTGAGAGGAAGTTTATGGAAGAGTTGGTTGTAGTACTGTGTGCTGTGGCCCCAGATGGGAGGCTGAGGTAGGAGGAGGATCATTACACTGTGAGATCCTGCCTTTAAAAAAACAAAAAACACAGGTGGCATTTTTTAAAAACATCTTTTAGCCACTGCACTCTTGGCTTTTTATTGATCCTTCACGCACCTATTTCTGCTTCTCTTTTCTTACCTTCTCATCATCTTAATTACCATTCTGATACATCTTTCTTTTTTTAAAAAAAAATTTGCTGCGGGGTATGCATGCTTGCTGGAGAGAAACAGGAATGGAGAGAAGTGAGAAAGCAACCCCTCCCCATCGGAATAGGCACACTGCAATCCCTTCTCTATTTCTCCTTTCAGGATTTTGGGCATACATGCACTACTCTGAGTGTGTTTTTCAAGCCTCCAGTACCAGGACTAAAACTGCAGTCAGCTACGTGGAATCCTGTCACCTTCACCACTTTTTTTCCTATTACAACTGGGATTTTCTTTTGTCATGCAGAGCAGGTCTACTCCCTTTCAGTCTTTGGCACACAACTAATGCCATGTCCTTGGAGTATCTCTTCTGCCTCACGTTCCTTGTTAGAACAGACTCTTTTTCTGAGAGAAGTCCTGATAACTTTTAATAATTTCTGTCTCATTGCTTTGCCTTTTAGGGCTGGGTTCAATAAATTAAATAAAATAATCTTAAAGCATCCAGGCTAGTGTGCCAAATGGATATTCAGAAGTTTTCCTTTCTCTGTCATTCTAGCTACTTAACTTATGTTAATTATAACATGTGGGTAGCAGCTAAATAATTTTGTCTCTGATGTGCAGTCGACAGTGTTTTTATTTATTTATTTTATTTCATAAGATCAGGATCTCTGGCTGGCAGGTTGCATGGAGGTTGAGGGGATTGCATCCCACATCACCAACTGCATGCTTCAAATCCCAGACCACCAGATCTAGTAGTTTGAAAAACATACTGGAGGGACCAGCAGGTGGCGTGGTAGTTAAGGTGCTGGACACTCCTCATGGCCAACCACAGTTTGAGTCCCGGACCTGGTGGCTTGCTTTCTTACATTGCTTTCTTTCACTACCCTGAGTCTGCTTCTGAGTGCCTCTGCTGAACAGAACTTTCTCTTCACAGATCAGCTTTTTCTTTCTTTTATTGGAGAGGTTTTTGCTGTAGCGTGCGTGCGCTTGCCAGAAAGACTGAGAGACAGAAAGCGAGAAATCATCCCCCAGGGGGCACGGCCACACTGCAATCCCTTCTCCATTCTCCTCTCGGGATCTTGGGCACATGTGCACACGCGCCCGGCGTGAGTTTTAAGCCACCGGGTCCAGGACTCGAACCGCGGTCGACTACATGGGAGTCCAGCGACATAGCCATTACACTAACTGCTGGTCCCAGACCAGCTTTTTCTTTGGTCCATGTGGTATATGGCTGCCCCATCATTCTAAGGTTTTCAGTTCTGGCTGCAAGTATACACTGATTAGTTATTTCTTAGTTCCAATTTAAAATGTTGAAGTAGATTATTATTTCTTACATTCCTTCTCTTTCCCTCTCTCCCTTTCTGTCTCTGTCTCTTTATAGTCAAATGAATGAATAAATAAAATTAAATAATTCTTTAAAAAATAGAAACACATTGGATGCATGTGTATGTGCCACAAGTCTCGACGTGAGAACGGAGAAGTGATTGTGGTATGGGCATCCCCCTGGAGAGTGATTTCTTGACTTTCTTTCTCTGTCTCTCTCTCCCTCTCCCTCCCTCCCTCCCTCTCTCTATTCCAAGTGAGTGCATGCACCCTATAGCAACTTTAAAAAAGAAAAAAAAAAGGATCAGCGTCTCTTCTATACCTCTGTATTGCTAATGTTCATGGGATAATCTAAAAATTGAAGTTTGTTTTTATGTGTTAAAAAGCTTAGTTTTTACGTGTTTTACAGAATATTGTTATAGCCAGTATGGCCACAGGAGGAGGTCCTTTTGAAGAAGGCATAAATGATCAAGATTTGCCAAGCTGGAGCAATGAGAGTGTTGATGACCGACTCAACAATATGGTATGATACACTCTTAATGGTGTGTTGTCAACTACTAGTGCAGCTTTCCCCTGACCAAATCTCACTCACTTAAATAAACAGTACTGGCTAAGATATTAAGGGACCCTGGGCTGTATTATATTAGTTGAACACACTTTGGTTGCAGGTTACAGAAAGCAACTGAGTTACCTTAAACCCAAAGAAAGGAGATTTATTATACAGACATAAAGGTATTTTATGGAAACTGTGTTAGCAGAATACTTCTGGGTTTTAGACAGGGCTGGAAAAAAGAAGTAGAAAGTTGTCAGGAATTTCTTTTTCACTACCCTGAGTCTGCTTCTGAGCGCCTCTGCTGAACAGAACTTTCTCTTCACAGACCAGCTTTTTCTTTGGTCCATGTGGTATACGGCTGCCGCATCATTCTAAAGTTTTCAGTTCTGGCTGCAAGTATACACTGATTAGTTATTTCTTAGTTCCAATTTGAAATGTTGAAGTAGATTATTTCAATTTAGATTGGATAATGCAGTTCTTTTGCAGTTCTTTTGGCCAGGATGTGGTTAGCTAAGTAGTATAAAGGCCTATAAGAACACCCACACTGGATGGGGACAGCTCCTCTAGTAGAGAACTTCATTAAAAATGAGGGAAATATCCTAATGTATTTACTTGAGGAGTACCAAAATAGCCTTCCAGTAGGGCTAAGGTGGGAAGTTACAGAACTCTTTGTTGAATGAATTAGGTTATGTGGGTATAACTAAGTAAATGAAAGTATTTTCTGGTTAAAACTTTAAGCACTGTTTTTCATTCCATAATATTATAGTACTGTAATATTATTATAATACCATTATAATTGTCTCTAAGTATATGTTTATGTGAAAAATGTTTTGTCATTTTTCACTTGAAGACCAGCAGTTTTTTTTTAAGTATTTCAAATTATTTTCCTTGTTCGGTAAAAACCAGATTAACTTTCGCTTTTACTTTTTTAAAGGATTGGAGTGGCCAACAAAAGAAGGCAAATAGATCATCAGAAAAAAATAAGAAAAAATTTGGAGTAGAAAGCGCTAAGAGGGTAACTAATGATATATCTCCGGAGTCGTCCCCAGGAGTTGGGAGGCGAAGAACAAAGACCCCCCACACGTTTCCACACAGTAGATTCGTGACTCAGATGTCGGTCCCAGAGCAGGCAGAGTTAGAGAAGCTGAAGCAACGGATAAACTTCAGTGATTTAGATCAGGTTCGTGAGTTATTTTAAAAATCATGTTATGACTGTGGGAAATACTAAAAATGGGCTAATTTATCTTAATTAAAAATTAATCGAGTTTTTTTTTAGTTTCCGTGCATATGAAATTTTTTTTTTTTAATTTTTAGTTTGCTATAGGGTGATGCGTTACTGAGAGATAGAGAGAGAAAGGGAAACTGAGAAATCACCCATAGAGGAGATGACCACATTGCAATCCCTTTTCCATTTTCCCCTCAGGATTTTGGGCATGCACATGTGGCTGGCATGTTTTTCAAGCCGCTGGACTTGGGATTAGAACTACACAGTCGGCCATGTGGCATCCAGCTGCCTTAAATCCATACTGCCTGCTGGCCCTATGGAAATAGTTTTTTTTTTTTTTTAAGAGAGGTTTTTGCTATAGGGGTGTGTGCACTCACCAGAAAGAAAGAGACAGAGAGACAGAAAGCAAGAAATCACCCCCCCAGGGGGGATTGCCACGCTGCAATCCCTTCTCCTCCATTCTCCTTTTGGGATCTTGAGCATGCACGCATACGCGCCTGGTGTGAGTTAAAGGCAGCAGGTCCAGGACGCAAACTGCGGTCAACTACTTGGGAGTCCAGCGACATAGCCTTTATGCCAACTGCTAGATCCTATAAATAATTTTACTGTGTTTTTTGGAGAAAAATGGTCTTCTAAGTTTTCCAAAATTTTGTCAAGTGGAATGTGCACTCACCAGAGTGTGACAAACACAGAAAGAAAGACACAGCAAGAAAGCACTCCCCTGGGGAATGGTTACATTATAATCACTTTTCCATTTCTCCCTCTTTTTTGGATTTTGGGCACACATACACACTTGCTTGGAGTGTTTTTGAAGGCATTGGGTCCAGGTCTCAAACCGTGCAGTCAGGCATGTGGGATATGACTTCCCCAGCAATCTCTATCCCTGTGAAGTCTTACTTCTTTTATTTTTGCTATAGGGAATGTGTGTTTGTTGGAGTGACAGACAGACAGACAGTGAGCACCCTTTAGGGGAATGATGATTCCACAGTCGCTTCTTCATTTTCCTCTTTAGATTCTGAGCATGCACACATGGGCCTGGTGTGTTTTTCAAGCCACCGGGTCCAGGACTCGAACGTCATAGTTAACCATGTAGTATCCAGCCACCTTAATCACCATACTGCCTGGCTGGACCCTAAAAGCTTATTTCCAAACTTGCTAAAGATGAGTCGTTCTGGACTCTATAATGCTGTATAACTAACTTAGGTGATTGCATTATGAAACTAAAATTTGTGTTTTAGTAGTTGAATAAAATTGTTGTTAAATAAACGCAAAGATCCAGTTTAGTATATTTATCATTGGCCCAGTGTGGAATGTGTTGTATTACCTGAAGTTTAGAAGAAAACTAGTTTGTGTATATAATTAAAATTTAGATCTAAAAATAAATGATAATCAACTTTTGGTGAATGTTTTCCTGTCACATAGTTTTTCTAAGAGATAAACAGATTTACAAATATGTAGAAAGGTAGATTTGAGTCTGATAGGACTTGATAATGTATCATTTATATCTGTTTACTGTCAAACATTTACTGTATGCAGGCACTAAACTGAATACGTTTTCTGTCAGTGTTTCATATAACACGTCCTTAGGTCAGCATTCTTATAAATTAGCATTGGTTCATTGGGTTTAAAGCCTATAAAAATTCTTTAAGCACGTAACAAATAGTAATACTAACTTTACTATAATTTTTTCATTTGATCAGGGAGAGACAGACCGAGCGAGTGAGATTGAGAGGGAAAGTGAGAAACAAGCCCCCAGGTGTAGGACGTGAATGTGGTTGACCACATGGGAGTCCAGCACCTTTACCACCACACCACCTGCTGGACCCCAAATTATGTTTTAGTGATAGTATTTTGTAGATCTGAAGCTCTTTGAAATCTCACTACAAAGCTGTTCATGCATACTTCCTGAATCTAAGGAGAACAAAGAACATTGGAATTTTTAAAAAACATGTTGAAATACTAATGTTTGTGTGATGTGATTTCTTTTATATATAGAGAAGCATTGGAAGTGATTCTCAAGGCAGAGCAACAGCTGCTAACAACAAACGTCAGCTTAGCGAAAATCGAAAGCCCTTCAACTTTTTGCCTATGCAGATTAATACTAACAAGAGCAAAGATGCTGCTACTAGTCCTCAAAAGAGAGACGTGATTGGATCAGCACAGTGTAAAGAATTGTTCGCCTCTGCTTTAAGTAATGACCTCTTGCAAAATTGTCAAGTCTCAGAAGAAGATGGGAGAGGGGAGCCCGCAATGGAGAGCAGCCAGGTGGTAACATTTATTTCTGTTGCTTATGTTTTCATGAACTTCAAAATTTAAACATTAAGATTTAGAAAGATAAAGGCTGGACATGGTACAGTGGTAAAATGCAATGCTCTGTGAGGCTGATCCATGTAGGAATGTCCAGTTCATATCCAGAGACCTCTCAGTGTGCTGGGCACATGTGTGCTCACTATCCAGGACTGGCTGGGGGTGGAACACAGCATCAAGACCATGTTGGGTCTGTCATTTCTCTCTCTCTCTCTGTTTCTCACAGAAGAAATAAAATAATTAAAAGATTTAGGGCTGGCCTTGTACCACAGTGGGTACGTGCTGTGCTTTGAAAGCCGGATCCCATATGGCCAACCATGGTTTGAGTTCCTCTCCTGGCAACTGGCTTAAAAAATACACTGGGTGCATGTGTGTGTGTGCGCTTGTGCCCGGAATCCTGACAAGATGAAGCAGCGGAGGAAGGGGGGTTGTGATGTGGCTTCCCCCATCTGAGGGGTTCGTTCTCTCTCTCTGGTAAGCATGTATGTCCTCTGGTGATAGTAAAGTTAGGTGGAAATGAAGTACTTTCATAATTCTCATTAGCCTGTCAGATTTATTTAATCCAAAATGATTGTAGAAATGGCATATTCAGGTGATTTGAGGCTTCTGGTTTTTTTGTCAATTACTGTATTGCCAATTATAGTAAATGGGGTTTGGGAACAAAGTGACAGTTTATTTATTTTTTAAATTTTTGCCATAGGGCACGTCTGCTCGCAGAAAAGAGAGACAGTGAGAGAGAAAATGAGAAATCACCCCCCAGGAGGATGGCCATACTGCATTCTCTTCTCCCTTCTCAGGATTTTGGGCATGTATGCACATGTACTTGTATTTTTCAAGTGGCCAGGTCCAGGACTCAACTTGTAGAGTTAGCCATGTGAGAGCCCATGCCTTAACCACCATGCCACCTGTTGGCCAAATTAAGACTTTTTAAAAATAGTGATAGTCTTTTGAAAAGTATTTTTAAAACTGTAATACTTTTAATTAATGTATTTTTAAGAACTTATATAAATATTAGAAGAAAAATTTCTCTAAGAGGTAGTTTATCTTCATGTATATTTTAATATTTAGGTAAGAGATAACTATATATTACAGATAGGCTGGGTACATTGTACACTGGTTAAGTTGTGTGAATGGAAAGCTGGGTTTTACATGGCTAACCACAGCTTGAGTCCTGGCTCCTACATTTTGCTAAACAACCAGGCCTTTGTGTGTGTGTATGTGTGTGTGTGTGTGTGTGTGTGAGTTTGTACGCGTGCATGCCCAAATCCAAGTGGAATGGAGAAATGGAGGAGAAAGGATTGTGGTGTAACCATTGTCCCATTGTTGTTGTGTGTGCGTGATTGCTCATAATCTCACTCTGGTGAATGCTCACACCCACTGGCAGTTAAAGACATTTTTTAAAATTTATTTTTAATCTTTATTTTTGCTATAGGACACATTTGCTGTCTGGAGAAAGAGAGAGAGAAAGAATGTGAGAAAACAACCCCAGGGGATGACCACAGCAATCCCTTCTCCGTTCTCCTCTTGGGATTTTGGACATATTCACATGCACACGTACCCAGTGTGTTTTTCCAGCTCCCAGGTCTTGAACCACTCAGCTGGCCATGTGGGATCCAGCCATTCCAACCACCTTGCTACCAGCTAATCCAACATTTGTTTTTATTAATTAAAAAATTATTTAATTTTATTTATTGTTATTACATTTTTAAAAATTTTTATTTGCTATAGGGCACATGCACTCACCAGAGAGAGGAAGAATGAGAAAGTGAGAAACCAAACTGTTAGGGGTGAGTGCGGGGAGAAAGAGAGAGTGAGAAAGCAAGCTGCCAGGTCCAAGACTCAAACCGTAGTCGGCCATGTGGGAGTCCAGCACCTCAACCATCATGCTGCCTGCTGGCCTCGCAAAATTTATGTACGTATGTATGTATATATGTATATATGTATGTATGTGATTTTTGCTATAGGGCGCGTGTGCTTGTCAGAAAGATAGAGACAGACAGAAAGGAAGAAATTACCCCGGGGGGGTGGCTATGCCATAATCTCTTCTCCTCTTGGGATCTTGGGCACGCATGTGCACACACCCAGCTTGAGTTTAAGCCACCAGATCCGGGACTCGAACTGCAGTTGACTACATGGGAGTTTAGCAATATAGCCATTACTCCGACTGCTGATCCCGCAAAATTTATTTTTAAATTTTTAAGCATTTCAAGTTTTTAATAGTTCCAGTTATGTTTTTATTAAAACCTTAAGTTTGATTCAGATTTTTTGTTAAGTTTGTATAAATTCATATGATAAATCTAGAAGTATTTCTGGGTATTGTCTTTGAAATTAAAATCTATAAAATTGTTAGTATTGAATTTTTCCCAGTTTTACATATTTTGTGCATTCATACTGATTTTTCTTTTTTATGTTTCATCTGCAGATTGTAAGCAGGCTTGTTCAAATTCGTGACTATATTACTAAAGCTAGTTCTATGCGGGAAGATCTTGTGGAGAAAAATGAAAGATCTGCTAATGTTGAGCGCCTTACTCATCTAATAGATCACCTTAAAGAACAAGAAAAGTCATACATGAAATTTCTCCAAAAGATTCTTGTAAGTTTTGGATCTTTTAAATAATGTTTTGAGTTGATTTTGTAGTCTATCAATGTACATATACTGATGACATTCAGATGTCACCCCAGAGGAGTTAACATTTTCAAAAAATAGTGCCATCCATTATAACATTTTATTGCCCTTTTTAATAGTTGTATGATTTATACCACTAAAATATTTCAGGCTAGAGAAAATGAGGAGGAGGATGTTCGGACTATAGACTCAGCTGTGGGATCTGGTTCTGTAGCTGAGAGCACATCGCTAAACATAGATGTGCAGTCTGAGGCTTCAGACGCCACGGTAAGCCACTTTTTGGTAATTAAAAGTGCTGGAAATGGAGATGTAACTTTTCAAGATGATGTTAATAGGCTTTCCTTAATAAAAAGTATATTCTAGGGGAGAAACCCTCAAATTGTTAATGCTGTATGTATTTTTTAAATGTGGGGAAGTTTTGAGTTTGAGTTTTTTTTCCAACTAAAATAGTTTTAGTGGTTGATTTCAAGTCTAGTAATTTCTGATCTTCAGCCTAACAGAAACATTTTTCAAGTTTGTTTTGTTAAACAGGTTTGGAAAGTCATGACATATTTTTCTGTTTTCCTATGCAAAAATGCTTTATGACTTTCCTGACAACCCAGTAATTTTAAGAAACCTTAATAAAGTTAAAATTCATTGTTAGGCTACAAGGGCTATAAGTACAGAATATTGTTAGTGATTACTTAGATAAGCCCTATCGGAACAGTCTCCAAGTTCATTTGCTGTTTAAGGACTTGTCATAAGGGTTTTGGAATTTTTCATTTCTCAGATTCTGGGCTATTATAGTAAAACAAGATGACTGAAAAATTGAGATTAAAGACTACTGTAGGGGACAGGATAGCATTTACATTATGATTTGTTTACAATGAGAAAAATACTGGAATTTTCAAGTCTACATAGTGAAATTTATCAAGGGACTGTTCTTTGGAAAAATAATCAGGAATTTATGAAACTTTGAAGAAATATTTGCAAAATAAACTTAGTTCATATAAGTTAGTATGCTTTGAAACTAGTGTAATTTAAAAAAATTCTTTTTGGGTTTTAATTTGTCAGAGGGAGCGTGTACTTGTTGGAGAAAGATGCAGATGGGAAGTAAGAAAGTACTCCCATAGTAATCCCCCATGGGGAATGATCACACCGTAATCTTTTCTCCATTTCTCCTTCCTTTTGGGACTCTGAGCTTGCATACACACATACCTAGCATGTTTTTTTAAGCTGCTGGGTCCAGAACTCATACCATGCAGTTGGCTATGTGTTATCTAGCCGCCTTAACCACCACACCACCAGCTGGCCCAAATTTTTAAAAAAAGCAAAATTAATTTTAAAAATTATACCTTTTAAAATTTATTTTTTAAATCATGCCTTTTATAAACACTAGTGTGCTTTTAAGCATTTTTCTTTTAGCAAATATGCCAAATTCAGTTTATTAAGAAACTTAAATCTGTTACCAATAAAGCTTTTTTTTGTTTGAAAGGATAATCATGTAGGTCTATCATTTGTTTTTGAATTATGTTCCAAAATACCATTCAGCATTGGGAATTTGAGGGTTTGTTTCCTTTTAGTATTGACCTGCATAGTTTCTTAGCTGCCTCCTCTCTCTTTCCTGCCCTTCCTAATTTGAAATGGAAATTTGAATTTTTTTTCCCTACATTATTTTTGGCAGGAGATACTCAGAGGGCTTGATCCAAACAGTTATTGAAGAATGGATTCTACTGTGGGGAAATTGTTTTCTATTACAGTATAGTGCGGAGAATATCTTCTTCCTTATATTCCAACAGAAATGGGAAGGGTTGGGTAGTGTGGGTAAAGACATTTTGTTGGAGAAGGGTGGGAGATGCTATAGTTGATAATTATAATGTGTACTAGCATCTGAAGTGTTCACTGGGATGAGATTTATTTCTCTTTTTTATCCTTTTTTAGTTTTACTATAGGCATATGTGCTTGTTAGAGAAAATGAGAAGTCGCCCCCTAGTGAGAATAGCCACACTGCAGTCCTTTCTCCATTCTTGGGATTTGGGGCATACACAGACACGCAGCCTGCTGGGTCTGGGACTCATCCACCATGTGGGATCCAGTGCCTTAACCTCCATACCACCTACTGGCTTGAGAATTTCTTTTTTTTTTTTTTTTTTAAATTATTATTTATTTAATTTTATTTATTCATTCATTTATTTTAACTTGACCAGAGAGAGACACAGAGAGAGAGAGAGAGAAAGGGAGAAAGGAAGCCGCCAGGTCCAGGACCCGAACCGTGGTCAGCCATGTGGGAGTGTCCAGCACCTTAACCACAACGCCACCCGCTGGTCCCCGAGAATTTCTTTTATAGTAGTATGAAATCATGACATGAAAGTCTATTTATAATAGATAGCAGAATAAATGTTAAAATATGTTTTAGTTGTTGGGACCGGCAGTTAGCGTAATGGTTATGTCGCTGGACTCCCACGTAGTCGACCGTGGTTCGTGTCCCGAACCCGGTGGCTTAAAACTCACTCCGGGCGCGTGTGCGTGCGTGCCCACGATCCTGAGAGGAGAGTAGAGGAGAAGGGGTTGCGGCATGGCCATCCCCCCGGGGGGTGATTTCTCGCTTTCTATCTCTCTGTCTCTCTCTGTCTTTCTGGTGAGCGCATCCGCCCTATAGCAAAAAACCTATCCAAAAATAAAAAAAAAATACATATATGTTTTAGTTGTTGTATGACTTGGAAATTGACCAGGATATGACTTGATTTAATTGTAGTAAGCTATAGCCTAGTCTACAGACACTTATAAGTTTAAGTCAGTTTTATTGCCACTTGAGAGGTACATTAATGTTTTTTTAATAAAAAGATGGACTTGGAAATTTTGTATTAATTTACAAGACTGGCATATATGCAAACACAGGAGTTTATGTTAAGAAATTAATATGACCATACATTGAGGACAAACTAGGGAATTCAACTTCACAAGGACAGGTTTCAGGCATTGATACTATTATTCAGGCCAAAAGGGAAAGGTAACAGACCTCCTCAGAATGACAGAGAACTGAGGCCTAATAAGAAATAGAGCTGAAAGCAGATTTCTGTCGAGGGCATACCTCACAGTATTTAACCTGAGAAGTCCCTAAATGAGCACCTTTTTGTTCGTATTTCCTCCTCTTTGCTTTCCTGTTATTATTCTTAAATATATAAATGCTTAACATGGTTAATTATTACACTAAAATTAGTAAAATTCTGTATCCCTTGGTATTTTTCTTTCTTTCTTACCTGATGAATTACCACTAGCTGTTTTTAAGTTAGATTAATCTGAGTTCTCTAACTATAATGGTGCATGAATCACTGTTTTATCTTCTTTGGGCTTATAGTTTTTCTTTCTTCACATGAAAACATTAGAGTATGTATTGTGTGAAGCTGTAAAAATGTATTTGGATCCATGAATAATTACAGGGGAACCTCAGTTTAGTGGAGGAAAATAAGTCTTTGGTTTTCCAAAATTGGATTGCTGTATATATGTAACATGGGATTTCATGTGTAGGTTTTTTTTTTTTTTTTGTCTGTAAACTCTATGTAACAGAGGAAAGTTGCTCAAAAAACGTTCATATAATAATGTATTTGAAGAATGAACATAAGTCCTGGTTTCCTTTTTAGATTTCATTCCAGGTACCATCTTCTTATTCCTGGACATATTTATCTCCATTTTCTCATCTTCCCTTTCTTTATATTTGAGAGAAACAGAGAGGAAAAGTGAGAAATCATTCCCTGGGGGGGATGACCCTACCCCAGTCCCTCTCCATTCTGCATGAGGGATTCTGGGCATGCACACACATGCGCTTAGGGTCATTTTCAAGTCACTATGTCTAGGACTCGAACTGTGGTCGGTCATGTGGGAATCCAGCCACCTTAACCACTATACCACCTGCTGGACCATTGGCTGAACTTTTCTAGTATCGATCTGAATGTTATTTACTTGGATGCAGAAGTTATTAAGCAGTAATGTGACTTCATTAATTTCAAAAATTATTAGAAATTTATTTTGGGTTAAAAAAAATCTGAAGATAATTGTGCTTACTTTAATAAATAGCTTTGGATTTTTTATAGTAGGATATCACTGTTTTACAAGTAAATACTGCTAGCAAGTTTTAAAAATTGTTTTTAAAGTTTGCTTTTTAAAGAATAACATTTTTTTTATGGCCAGCTCATGGCATGGTGATTCAGGTGACTTGATCCCACATGGCCAACTACATAGTTCAGGTCCTGGACCCAGGGGTTTGAAAAACAATACTGTGTGTGTATGTGCATGCATCCTTGAAATCCCAGAAGGAGGGAGAAATGGAGGATAAGGACTTGAGTCATGACCATGCCCCATCAGGGTGTGTTTTCACTTTCCTTTTCTCTCTTCCTAAGTCTGTCTCTGGTGAGTGTAGACACTCTCTGGCAGATTGAAAATAAAACTTTATTTATAATATTAAATTATTTAGGGAACTCTTTAAAACTAGATGTCCTAGATAGCATTGAGTCTAAACTGTTTTGAGGAGGTGAAATATGCATTTTTAAGGTTTTTTTCCTCTCCACATGACTTACTTTATTTGTGTTACATTTCTTCTCATAATTAATTGCCATTTTTACTTTGTTGGAGGAATATTTGTTGATTGATGCCAACCTGGAGAGATTTCTCTGTTATTCCATTCAGATCTATGAACTATTTTCGTGTAGTTTTGCATTTTAGCGATGACTTTTCTTACATTTTTAAAAGTAATTTTGGATCGAATCTTAGAAGGCTAGTGGCTATTTTCTTTTTTTAAATTTATTTTCCGAGGGCTCAGAGGGAGAGGGGGAGGGAGAAATTACCTTTCAGTGCAGCATGATCCTGTTGCAGTCCCCTTCCTCCATTTCTCTGTCCTGTGAAGACTTTGAGTATATACATAGATACACACACGTGACGTGTAAGCATGTTTTTCAGGCCACTGGGGCTAGAATTTGAACTGTAGAATTAGCTGTGTTGGAGCTGGATCCCTTAACTACTAGGCAAAGGGACCAACCCAAGGGCTAGCTATTGATAGTTATCCCTCCCCCTTCATACGTTTTTTTCTAAGATGTAAACAGTCTTGAAATAAACCAGATATAAAAAGGTAAATTTTAAAAAATCTTTTTTAAAAAGAATTATTTTAATTAATTTTATTATTTAAATTTGGTCAAAGAGAAAGAGGGAAAGTGAGAAAGCAAGGTGCCATGTCCAGAAATTGAACTGCGGTCAACCATGTGAGAGTCCAGAGCTTCACCATTCTGCCTGCTGGTCCCTAAAAAGATAAATTTTGACAGGAAAGAATGTTAAGCATTTATCAGATAACTCCACTTCTGTAGACTAGGAGACAACTGAGTGAACGCTGCTTAACCCAAAAAGGGTTTTAGTTTATTAGTCAACAGAAAAATCTCCAACAAATAACCAAGATACAAGTTATTTTTTCCCATGTTCCTGAAGGCTAGATGGTCTAGGAGTAGATAAGGCACTGAGCAGGCTACCCTGATGTGCATCAGATATTCTAACCATGGTTTACTACCTGATCTTAACTTGCTCTGAGTACTTAACTCTGTGTCATGGACTTATTTGTTCATTTTTAATTTTATTGATTTCTATGCCTCAGGGCTCTCAGTCTTTGTATAAAATTTTATCACAGTTACTTTTGTTCATAATACTGATGGATGAGTTCTGCTTGGGGTGGTAAAGATGTTTTACCACGAAAGAAATGGTACCCAGAAAGGAGTCTCACCTGAGCCCCTGTGTCCCTCATTGTTTTACTAGTCTCACATGTGCACTGGGAAGTAGACCAGGGCATTTTATACTTTCAGAAGGACTCGTCGAATCTCTTCCCTCTCTGTATAACATTGTTAGGGGTGGGCCAGAATCATTCGTTGACAATTTACATAGCCCTAACAAAAGTTTATTAGCTGTACAAACTTAAAATTGACTAAGTGCAACAAAGGATATTTTATGCAAATACGAGGTGAAATCACTGAACTTTTAAAATAATGATTTTTAAAGGTAAATTGATGAAAAATACCAATATGGTATATATGTCATGCATAATTTGATTTATAATTTCAGGTTGTATTTGAATTTGTCTTTTTGCTTGACCTTTCTTTTTGGTTTATATTTTTTAATACTTTAAAAGAAGCGTTTAAGGGACCAGCAGATGGTGTAATAGTTACGTCACTGGAGTCCCACATGGCTGACCATGGCTCAAGTCCTGTACCTGGTAGCTTTAAACTCACGCCAGGTACATGGGGACGAGTGCCCAAAAATCCCTAGAGGAGAATGGAAAAGAAGGGATTGCAGCGTGGCCATCTTCCCTGGGGTGTGATTTCTCTCTCTCTGTCTCCAGTGAGAACGTGCACCCTATAGCAGGAAATCTAAAAATGAGCGTAGCATTTAAAATTCAATTATTTTATAGAAATGTACCTAATTAGGTTGTCAGGAAAGTCATGGCGTATTTTTCTCTTTCGTTATGCAAAATAAATCTGTTGTTTCTTTTTGGATGAGATGATAACTAGCATTTTGTGAGAATTGGAAGTACTTCTATTTTATGTTTTTCGATGCAACTGAGTTGACATCATTTAAGAGTGAAAAGTAGTAATGACATCTTTCATAAAAAAATGTTATGCCTTATTATAGACCTAATAATGTGATGCGATGGAATGAAAGCCTTTTCACATAAGGTCATCTAGTAAAAAGTATACTTTTAAAAATTAGATTTCA
Source organism: Tupaia tana (assembly GCA_026018925.1). NCBI lineage: Eukaryota > Metazoa > Chordata > Mammalia > Scandentia > Tupaiidae > Tupaia > Tupaia tana. Next base: position 149,104,314 of record JAKSZU010000002.1, read on the forward strand.
GTGGGCTTGTGTGTTTTTGAGACTTTCCTTGTTGGCATGCATGTGTGTTTGTATGTGTGTTTCCTGGTGTGTGTGTGTGTGTGTGTGTGTGTGTGTTAGGAATGGGGCAGAAAGTTTCTTAGTCTGATCTTTTTTTAAAGAGATTTCAGGGCATTAACCAGTCTAAATTTGTTCCTACTTTTCTGTAATACCTAGATCCCTTATTCCTTAGGGTATATTTGTGTATTGCTCCTTTTAAAAGTCTTCTCTGCCTTCCTATCTTCATTTTAAATGCCTTTTTCTTTCCTTATTTTAATTGTTCTTCATGTTCAGCTTGCTTATGGTCTTTCATATGGTCTTTTACTATGAAATTACCTAACATAACATGGCAGTTTATTTTTATGTCATTTTTCCCCCTCATGTCTATACTAAAAGTATATGTTATAGCTTTAATACTAATTTATTATCTATGGACGTACTTTGCCATTGGTAGTTGAAACAGAAACATACGTTTTCATAGTCAGATGTAAGTATTATTGGTCTTATTTTCTAGGCCAGAGATCCTCAGCAGGAGCCCACTGAAGAGATAGAAAATTTGAAGAAACAACACGATTTATTAAAAAGGATGTTGCAGCAGCAGGAGCAGTTGAGAGCGCTGCAGGGACGCCAGGCTGCGCTTTTAGCTCTGCAGCACAAGGCAGAGCAGGCCATTGCCGTGATGGATGACTCCGGTAGGCGGCAGTGTTGTTATAAGTAAGGCTTAGGCGGTGATGCTATTGCAAGGTGGATGCTGGTTATTCTGTGATCACATCTTGATTGTGGACTAGTTTAGAAACCTACGTTTGAGGCTTACCCTGTCCTGTGCTTTTCTCTGGTTATGCAGAAAAGGTTGCAGGGACAACTCCTGACCACCATACTGTACCGTGCAGCCAGCCAGCTCGCTCTCCTTTTCATCAGAGAGTACCCTTAAGAGGTAAAAGGGACAGGCTGAATTTGTACCTCAGACCAGTAGGGCTTTTAATGCTTTTACTTCCATTTTTTGTAAATCTTTTGTTCTTTGCTTGCCTTCCAGGGCTGGATAAAACCTTAGGTGAGGGACCAGTAGATGGTGTAATGGTTACATGCTGGACTCCCACGTAGTCGACTGTGATTCAAGTCCTGGGCCCGGTGACTTAAAGCTCATGCTGGGCGCGTGTGGGTACGTGCCCAAGATCCTGAGAGAAGAGGGGATTGCAGCGTGGCCATCCCCCCGGGGGGTGATTTCTCGCTTTCTGTCTCTGTCTCTCAGCGAGCGCACACATCAGTAAAGCTATGTTTTCTAGTCTGTGCTCACCATTCCATTGTAATAGCTCATATCCTTTGAGCACCCCATTTTCCCAGTGAGTGTAGTCCTCTCAGGGCCCTCTTGTTACTCAGTTTATCGTGCTGTCCGACCTAGTCCACTGAGTCAGCCATCTGAGCAGGTGCTCAAGACTAGCTTCCTCTTGTAGTAAGAATGCAGTTGTATGTAGTGTAGCATAAAGTAATAATTACACAGATTTTTGGCCCCCTTTATTTTCTTTGTAAAATCATAGTACTGATAGTTTCTATATTTAGGAAATAAATAATTGGGGGGAATATTAAAGTATTTTAATATGAAGACTAATAATAATAGATTGGCTAAGGGCTAGTTTTTTAAGCATTTTTCAAGTTTGGACTATCAGATTTCAAAGACATTTGATAGTTACATTACTCTCAAATACTTACATCGTTCAATTTGATCATCAGAGAACTGTATGTTAGTAGCCAGAGCTTTTATTCTTACTCCTATTTTATATAGAAGGAGCTCTACACACAGAATTTATGACTTGCCTAGGCTTCATGGAATTTTAGTAGGCTCAAATCTCTAAAATTCTGTGTTAGAATGTTGTTGTTTTTTGTTTTCTTTTGTTTTCTTAGATTTTTCCCATAGGTTGTGTGCAAAGAGACAAGAGATACAGAGAAAATGAGAAATAACCCCTTGGGGCTGACCACACCGCAGTCCTTTTCCATTCTCCTCTCAGGATTTTGGGCATGTATACACACGCCTGGTGTGTTGCTCAGGCCTCCAGGTCCAGAACTTGAACTGGGGGTAGGCTGTGTGGGATCCAGCACCTTACCACACCACCTACTGGTCCAACTTTTCTTTTTCTTTTTTTTTTTTTAAAGTAGTCACATAATTTCTTTACTAAAAGGTATATTTTCATGAGCCAGGAAATAGGAACAGAATGATTAGGAGTTTAAATTTGAGTTAATTTTTTTACTGTCTCAAAAACAATTTTAGCCTAGTAATTTTAAAATAGATTTGCTCCTGTATTTATGAGATTTTGCAGGGGAATAACTACTGAAAAACTAGAATTCTGATATTTAATCTTTTAACATGTAAGAGAGACAAACACAGTTGTCTTGGGAAAGAGTAACCCTTTTATCATTTAATTAGCAAGTTGTATGTTAATAGTTAGCTGAACCATAGTTTTCTTTTTGATATAGAGTTTGGACTAGATACACGGGATTCTACCCAGCTTCCTAATTCCGATGTTTGAGTAGAAAAGGTTGATGTTTTTCTTTCAAACAGGAGTTTCAAGCCAGTGTCTGTTGGAGCTGGAGAGTTAGAAGTGAGGTAAGGATAGGATAGACGGCAGTAACTGAAGAGAATTATCAGAAGACTGCTTTAAGAGTAGTGGGCCTTCTTTTTTTTTTAATGTAGAAACCATGGTGTGTTGGTATCTTATAAGCAACTGCTTCAATAAATTTTCTGTTTTATTGCAGTAAACTATGGCTAGCTGAATTTGGCTCATTCTCTGAAATAAAGTTTTATGGAATGCAGTCATGCCTATTTCTTTACGTAATGTTGGTAGTTGCTTTTGTCCACTAATGACAAAGTTAGGTTAATTTAGAAAAAGACTTAAATTTTTTTTTTTAATTTATTTATTCATTTATCCTTTTTAAAAAATTTGACCAGAGAGTGACAGAGTGAGAGAGAGAGAGGGAAAGTGAGAAAGCAAGCCATAGGTCTGGGACTTGAACTGTGGTCGGCCATGTGGGAGTCCAGCGCCCTTAACCACCATGCCACCTGCCTTCTCCAATCTAGACCAAGACTTTAATTTCCCACAAAGCCTACCGTGTTTATTATCTGTTTGCCAGCCCCTGCACTAGAGCACTGCTTCTGTTTGAGGAGGCTGAGACCTGCGGAAGCAGTGGTGCTCTTACGTTACTATGTTCTCCACAACTCCCCCCGCCCAGACACATCCGCTAGCACCTCCACCGCTCACGAAGTCGTTGTTCATTGGGATGTAATGGTATCCCCATAGCACGTGGGACAAAACAGATGAAACCTGAGTTGTGGTAGCCCCTTTCCCTTTTGGCTTGGAGGAAACATCTAATAAAATGATTGGTTGGCAGAGAAATGTGAGGGTTACCTATTTTGAAATTTTATTAGGTAAGATTATTTTTAATTCTTTTTTTCAATGTTTATTTTTAGCTTCAGAAATTAAAAAGGTGTTTATATTAATGAACACTTGGTAATTTTCTTTTTAGTTGTTGCAGAAACTACAGGTAGCTTATCTGGAGTCAGCATCACATCAGAACTAAATGAAGAACTAAATGATTTAATTCAGCGTTTTCATAATCAGCTTCGTGATGCCCAGGTAATATATTTCTTCAGTATAGTCGTGTTTAAAATCACATTAATTAGAACAGTGGTCCTCTCACTTTAGTGAGTTTAAATATCCCTTGGCGTGATTGTTAAGAAATGTAGTTTTGAAGGCCATTGGTGGTGCAGTGGTAACTAGCACTCAGCAAGAGTAATCCGTGTGGGCGTCAGGTCTGGAGATCGTGAACACATCAGGCATGTGCATGACCATGATCGGGAGGCCTAAAGCTAGGGGTAAGCTGTTGCATGAGATCAGTGTTGGAGGTACCTGTCTGTGTCTGTTTCATGAAGAAAGAAATTTTTAAAAAAGCCAATTTCTGGCAGTGGGAGCTCCCTGACCTCCAAAATTGTGATTCATATATTTGGGGTAGGCTTCTCTCCATGTGATTACAGTGCTGTTGGTAGTCTGGAAACTGTACTTAGAGAAAATTAAATTGAGGAAAATCTGCTTTGAATGAAGTGATGAGTGGAATTGACCTTTTGTACGTTACTAGTTTATACATTTTTTTTCCCCTCCAAGTGGTCACACTTTTAATATTATTGGGTTTAAATCTGTGTCCTTCCAGTATTTCACTAAGAATTTTAGGGAAAATTTTGGGGCCAGCAGGTGGCATAGTGGTTATATCGCTGGACTCCCATGTGGTCAACTGTGGTTTGAGTCCTGAACCTGGTAGCTTGAAACTCACGCCAGGCATGTGTTTGAAACTTAGGTGCATACACACCCAAGATCCGGGGAGGAGGATGGAGGAAAAGGGATTGTGGTGTGGCTATCCCTCCTAGGTGGTGATTTCTCACTTTCCCTCTCACTGTCTCTGTCTCTCTCTTCAGTTAGTGCACTTCCCCTAAGGCAAAAGCCTCTACCAAAAATAAAATGAAAACACTTATGTTTGAGAGTTAAGTGTTATAATTTCATGAAATCTGTAAATAAAATTTGTAGTCTTTGGGAAGAAAGAGTAAAGTACTGTCTTTCTGCTGGAAATGAGTATGATTAAAGATTTAGTGCCTTCTGTCTTCTTTTTTTTTTTTGGAGAGGTTTTTTCACTATTTAGTGCCTTCTGTCTTCTTTTTTTTTTTTTTTTTTGGAGAGGTTTTTTCGCTATAGGGCGTGTGCGCTCGCCAGACAGACAGAGAGAAACATAGAGACAGAAAGCGAGAAATCACCCCCCAGGGGGGATGGTCACGCCACAATCCCTTCTCCTCCATTCTCCTCTCGGGATCTTGGGCACGCGCACACACGTGCCGACGTGAGTTTTAAGCCACCGGGTCTGGGACACAAACCACGGTCGACTACGTGGGAGTCCAGCAACATAGCCATTACGCTAACTGCTGGTCCCATTGCCTTCTCTCTTCTTGCTGACCAACTGAAAATAAAAGAATGGTCCAACTACCTTAGGTAGTCATTTAGCAATATCTGGTCAGTATTGTTTTAATAGCAAAAAACCCACAAATAATGTAAATGTCTATGAACAGGAAAATGAAATTAACAGACGATATATATGCAGAATGAAATTTTTTTTTTGGAGAGGTTTTTGCTATAGGGCATGTGCGCTCGCCGGAAAGACAGAGAGAGACAGACAGAAAGTGAGAAATCACCCCTCGGGGGGATGGCCACACCGCAATCCCTTCTCCTCCATTCTCCTCTCGGGATCTTGGGCATGCACGCACACGCGCCCAGCATGAGTTTAAGCCACCAGGTCCGGGACTCGAACTGCAGTTGACTACATGGCAGTCCAGCAACCTAGCCATCACACAAACTGCTGATCCCTAGAATGGAATTATCTGTAGCAGTTACAGCAAATGAATCACACTAATAAATTAAAAACAGCAAGTTTAAGAAAAATATCACTTACCTCATGTTTAAAATGTATTATAAGTGTATTTTTTAAGTGGTTACGTACATAAGGAATGGTAGATCTACTTTCAGGTCATGGTTACCTCTGGAGATTGGGGAAGGGTATATATGGGGCTTTAGCTATATCTCTAAGGTCATCTTTCTCTTTTTTAAAAAGAAAATTTATGCAAATATGGAAAAATGTTAAAATTTGATTAATTGCAGTGGTAGACATTCATTTTGTGAGTCAGTAAGCCTTAATGGGTTCTTGCAATATGTCATATTAATTAAAAAAATAAATAAGAAAGAAATGGTAGTAAAATTGGTAAGTTCAAAATTTCAAAGTTTAGGGTGGTGATTTTAAAAAGATGGCAATAGAAAGAATCAAATCTTTGAAGGTTAATTTTTTATAACGTGGTATTGTAAACATCTAGTTTAGGTCCAGGTAATACTGATATGTCTGGTGAATTCAAGAATACTGCTTTGTTTATATACGTTATAGTGGCACATCTCGAAACAGTATTAATTTGGGGCTAAGAAAGGCATATACTTAATATAATGACCTAGGCAAATGTTTTGTTCTTTATAAAGAACAATTATGCCCATTGGTTAAGAGTGCTGGACTCCCACATGACCAACTGCAATTCAAGTCCCTGCCTTGGTGGCTTGCTTTCTCACTTTCTTTCTCTCTCTCTCTCACCCACCCTTTTTGTCTTCTTTCTCTTTCTCACTCTGTCCCTCTTTGGTCAAATGAAAATAAATAAATAAATTAAATTAAACAAAAAGTAATTCTTTAAAAAAAAAAAGAAGCTAAAACTTTAATTTTTAGTTTTAATTTTTCTTTCTTTTTTTTTTAAATCAGCCTCCAGCTGTTCCAGACAATAGAAGACAGGCAGAAAGTCTTTCATTAACTAGGGAGGTTTCCCAGAGCAGGAATCCACCGGTTGCAGAACAGTTACCTGATGAGAAAGTCCAGCTTTTTAGCAAAATGAGAGTACTTCAGGAAAAGAAACAAAAAATGGACAAATTACTTGGAGAACTTCATACGCTTCGAGATAAGCATCTGAACAATTCATCACGTAAGTAAATCTGATTCAACAGCGTTAGGTCGAGGATATATAGGTATGAATGCCTTCATATAATAGTTACATAAAGTTTGTGAGTTGTGCTTATGTCAGTTTTATAAGCATAAAAAAAGTAGCACTCTACCTAGTGATGACTCTAAAAGGTCCTTTGTTACCCACTGGGAAATAGCACGGAAATCTCAGCAAAAGGTCTGGTCAAGGAATAGAATGAGGTGACTGCAAACTACAGCATTTGAAATATTAAAGTGTGCGGCAAATCGTGATCGTCCATGCGTGAAAGTTATACATGACAATAGCTTTGAAGTGGTAGGAAGGGCAGGATAAAGATTCTTAATCTTCATTAATCGTCCTGAAAGCATAAAATAGCTTCGTTTGATTCTTGTGGATAAGAAAAGAAGTTAAAACTTAAAAGCACCGTAGAGAATTTGTCATCTATTAATATAATCAGAAAAATTTATTTCATGGTGTGGCTATACCATAGCCATCTTAACACTTTGTCTTCTGGATCAAGGAAAGTTCCCTGATGTCATTCTTTTGGGCTGTGCTTTTGAAGTAATCATGAAGACCTAATCAACTAGAGCTTCTCTGTAAAGATTTGCAGATTGTGTACTGTGCTCTGTTTAACTTAACCTAGAACCAAGTTTATCAGATTACTCCTCTAGTTGCTTTTCCAATATATAATATTGTAATTCTTGTTCATTTCAGTCTTCTTTTTTTGTTTTAACCCAGTGACTGTAATGTAAAAGTAATAGAATCTCTGGTAGAACGAAGTGAAAATGTGTTTCCTGTGTGCATGTATTTAGTTTATAATATATTAGTAGACAAGTGGTCTGGGTATATCTTTAGGTTTCTAAAATGTAACTTGTATATAGTTTTGCTATAGGGCACGTTTACTCACTGGAGAGAGAAAGAGGGAGAGAGAGGGAGAGGGAAAGTGAAAAATCACCTCCTAGAGGATCCACACCACAATCCCTTCTCCATTCTTTTGGGATTTGGGGCACATGTGCACATGCACCCAACATGGTTTTTAGACCACCAGGTTCGGGAGTCATACCGCACATTTGGCCATGTTGGATCCAGCCACCTTAACCGTACCATCTGCAGGCCCAAACCTGTTTAAATATAAATTTAAGGTTTTTTTTTTTTTTTTTAGAGATTTTCGCTATAGGGCGCATGTGCTCGCCAGACATACAGAGAGAGACATAGAAACAGAAAGCGAGAAATCACCCCCCTGGGGGGATGGTACGCCGCAATCCCTTCTCCTCCATTCTCCTCTCGGGATCTTGGGCACATACACACACGCACCCGGCGTGAGTTTTAAGCCACCGGGTCTGGGACGCGAACCGCGGTCGACTGCGTGGGAGTCTAGCAACATAGCCATTACGCTAACTGCTGGTTCCCCCAAATTTAAGGTTTTTAAAAATTTTAACCTGTAGAATTTAAGATGTTACTTTTACATTTATTTTTATTTATTTTTTCTAGTTGTTGTTACAGAGTACATGTACTTACCAGGGAAGAAGTGAGAAAAAGAAAGTGAAAGTGATTTCTCCACCCTCTGGGTGATTCACCACAGTCACTGCTCATTCTCTTTAGATTTTCAGGCATGCACGCACATGCACCTGGTGTGGTCTTTCAAGCTGCCGAGTCCAGGACTTCAAACCATGTAGTTAGCCATTTGGGATCTAGCCACTTTAACCTCCACACCACCCGCTAGCCTAGATGTTAATAAATTTTTTCCTTTTCACTTTCCTATACCAAGGCAGGCTGAGTAAGTACTAGTTTGTGTGTCGTGTTTATTTATGATAACTGGTGGTTTGGGGATTTTTTCTTTTTTAGTTGTGCCTTCTTCAACCTCTCCACAACGGAGTGTGGATCAGAGAAATACAACTTCAGCTCCCTCTGCCCCTGTAAGCTTAGCACCTATTGTCAATGGAGAATCCAGTGGCCTCCCATCATCTGTTCCCTATCCTTCTGCTTCTCTTGTTTCTCAGAATGAGTGCGAAAATGAAGGCCATCTAAATCCAACTGAAAAACTCCAGTAAGACAATTTTTTTTACTGTCATTACATAGATTAGAATTCAGTAATAGGGATAAATTCTGTTTTTTTCTTTGATTGTAGTGAGTATTGGGGTAAAAGTGCATTTATATGATATTCTTAAGTGATGACAAAGAGGTATATGTGTTATTGTATGTGGTTCTTTCTTTTTTAGTTTTCAAGAGAAATGCGACTTTATAATACAGATCATTTCTGTGAACTGATGTTACTTTGTTGTTTTTTAACTAAAGGATTAGAAAGAATTAAGGACTGTAGTTAAAATAGCCCTGTATTCATATAGAGTCCAGGTTCTAGATTCAGACAACCCCGAAATTGTATCACACAAAGTTGTGTCACCATGAAGAAGTTATTTAACCCTTAACTAAGCACGTCTGTTTCCTCATATGCATACTAAGGATAATAATATGCCTGTTCATAAAGATTTTTAAAGGATTAAAAAAACATTGTCATAGTTCTTATCACTTAGTAAAAACTCAAACTTGTTATTTGTGGTAAACGTGTATACTTTATAATTCTCTATATATGTAGACAAATTAAGAGCTTTCTATAAATGATCAGTAATATCTGTATACATAATTTGCCTGAGAGATAGTATTAAAACTGAATATTTACTGCTTTATACTTTTGGTACTTTAAAAGAAACCTAAACATATTTTGGACATTGAGTTTTCTGCTCTTAACATTTGAACAATTAAATTGAAATGGTGACGTGGTGGGTAAGGGCGCTAGACTCCCACATGGCTGACATGGTCGGCCACGGTTTGAGTCCTGACCCTGGCGACTTGCTTTCTGACTTTCTTTTTCTCTCTTTTTCCCTCTCTGTCCTTCTGTGGCCAAATTAAATAAGTAAATAACTAAAGTTAAATAAAACATATTTTTTAAAAATAAATTGATTTTCTTCTGATTTGATCCCTAACGTATCATAAGGTAATAAAATAAAGAGATTGTAAGTCATACTTGCTAAACTCATTACCTTGACATAGATGTTTGAGTAGGTACTAATTTTGTTTGTGCTGGCTGCTGTTATATAAAAATGTGTGCTTCATTTTGTTGAAATGGGTGTTGATAATTTTATAATTTTTTGTTTGTCAGGAAGTTAAATGAAGTTAGAAAAAGACTGAATGAATTAAGAGAATTAGTTCATTATTATGAACAAACTTCAGACATGGTAACAGATGCTATAAATGAAAACACAAAAGATGAAGAAACTGAAGAGTCTGAATATGATTCTGAACATGAAAATTCTGAACCTGTTATTAATATTCGGTCAGAACTTCTTTTTGTTTGCTTTTATAACATTTTCATCCCAACCTAATGTTTTAAGTAATTGTATTTGGGACTAGCAGGTGGCGTAATGGCTATGTTGCTGAACCCCCATGTAGTTGACTGGTTCGAGTCCCGGACCCAGTAGCTTAAACTCACACCGGGTGTGTGTGCGTGTGTGCCCAAGATCCTGAGAGAATGAAGGAGAAGGGATTGAGGCGTGGCCATCTCCCCTGGAGGGTGATTTCTCACTTTCAGTTTCTCTGTCTCTCTCTGTCTTTCTGGTGAGCGCACGTGCCCTATGGCAAAAACCTCTCCCCAAAAAAGAGAAGAAAAAGAAAATAATTGTATTTAATGTAACTTTATTATAGCCAGAGGGCATATTAGTTTAGTAAATGTTGTTAAATTAGTTGCAAGTAAATCATGCGTATATAACTTGGCGTTTTCCTACCTCTTTATTTTTAGATGTAGTTTTGTTTTTTCTAATATTTTTGTTCTTCAGTTTCCAAATAGCATGTATACAGAAGGTAATGAAAAGCAGGGGAGTTTGAATTTAAGTAAAATAGCCAGTGATTTCTTAGTTTGAAACAATTTTATCCAAGTAATAAACTTGACTTTTTGTTAAAACCTTACATAATTTTAAGTTCCTTTCTTTTAGAAATCCACAAGTTGCTGCCACCTGGAATGAAGTAAATAGTAATAGTAATACACAGTGTGTTTCCAATAATAGAGATGGGAGATCAGTTAATTCTAATTGTGAAATTAACAACAGATCTGCTGCCAACATACGGACTCTAAATATGCCTCCTTCTTTAGGTATGATTAACTATAGTCAGATAGTTTTTGCCATATATTCTTATTAGTTCTTATGAGGTGGATTTTCTTTGATTAATAGTGTTCTTAAGTTTATTACAAAATTGATTTCAGTGTAAGTACCTATTTTCAGCAGATTGTCGATATAATAGAGGAGAACAAGGAATTCATGTTTCACAAGGTGAAGATGATGACGAAGAGGAGGAAGAGGCAGAAGAGGAGGGTGTCAGTGATGCTTCCTTGTCCAGTCATAGGAGCAGCCTGGTTGATGAGGCACCAGAAGACGCTGAATTTGAACAGAAGATCAATAGATTAATGGCTGCAAAACAGAAACTTAGACAATTACAAGATCTTGTTGCTATGGTACAGGTAAATGCTGCTTGCCTGTGAAAAGCTGTCAAATAGTACAGTCTTATGAAGTACCATTAGTACATGTGTTCGATAATTAGGTTGGTATTACTACACTAGTACATACTTATTTCTTTTATACCAGGTTTGAAGGCTTAGCAGTTTACATGCTGAATATCATAGATCAGCAGACTTTCTATTAAGAGTGAATTAGTAGCTATTTTAGGCTTCATAGACCATTTAGTCTCTATTGTGACTCCTCAGTGCAAAAGGAATCATAAATAATAATGTAAACAAATGTATATGGCTGTGTTCCAGTATAGCTTTATTTACAGAACAGATTGTTGCTTTTTTCTTTTTTTGGTCTGATGACCCGGGCTCATGTCATGTAGTGCTCATAACATCTCTGTGAAGTAGATTAATTAAACAGATTGAAGAGGTGATAATTGCCTAAGGTTATGTAACTGTCAGAGCTAGAATTCACACTGCCTGGGACCAGAGCCTGAGATCTTAGCCCACTTGATGTAAAAGGAAAACTCTATAATGTTATCTTATTCATCAGTCTGTAAAGTTGGAGCTGTTTGTCATAAGTTTAGAAAAGTAATTTATACATATACATGTGTAACTGTAAGTCTGAACACTTCTGTATTGACTATTATGCTCCAAAGACTTATGCTTAGCTTTTGCAGTTTACTGGACTAGGTACAATCTATGAAGAACAATAAAAATGATCTAACTTTTTTTTGAGGGACGGGTTTTTGTTATAGGGTGCGTGCGCTCGCCAGGCAGACAGAGACAGAGAGACAGAGAGTGAGAAATCATCCCCCAGGGGGGATGTCCCCGCCGCAATTCCTTCTCCATTCTCTTCTTGGGATTTTGGGCATGCTCCCGACATGAGTTTAAGCCACTGGGTCTAGGACTCGAACTGCGGTCGACAACATGGGAGTCCAGCGACATAGCAATTACGCTAACTGCTGGTCCCAGAAATGATTTAACTTTTAAAACATTCCTTTTCATGTTTTGTTTTGTAAAGACATTACTATCCTGAGTCGGCAGATTGTATGGTAGTTAAAGGCGCTGGACCTCCCACACGACCAACTGTGGTTCAAGTCTTGGACCTGGCGGCTTGCTTTCTCACGTTCTCTCTCTCTCTTCTGGTCAAATTGAAAAATAATAATAAACTTAAATAAAATATTTTTTAAAAAAAGAAATTACTATCCCTGGTCATGTAATAGCTATGGATATACTTTAGAGAAATTTTTCTAAGATACTGAAATCTGTTGGATTTTTGGAAGCCAAAACACTGGTTTACAATGCCTATAATTTAGATAATAGCAGGTACTACACCTCTGAAAACTAATGAGTGACTTGTTTTCAGATTATTTAGGTAGAAAATAATGGAGTATAAAACATTAAAATCAATCACATTTATAAAGGAATAGAAAAATGATACCATGAATGGAAAGTTCAAATTTTATTTATAGCATTTTAAAAAATTATTTACCTTTATGTATTATTATTATTATTATTATCATTTTAATTTGACCACAGAGGGACAGAGCTAGAGAGAGCGTGAGAAAGAGAGCAAGTCGCCAGGTCTGGGACTCAAATGCAGTCGGTCTTTGGGAGTCCAGCGCCCTCACCCACCATGCCACCTGCTGGCCCCTTTATAGCATCTTTTAAAGTGCTCTTTGGAATTACTAAAGTAAAGATGAAAGTACTATCATTGTTTTTTAAAAAGTATAGTAACTGGTGAACTCCTTGACCTCTGCTCATAATCCTTCATAATCCTGTTCTTCACAAACATTATAAGTTCTATTTTGTTAGATCTTTTCCGCTCATTTATATACATCAGTATGCATTTTTTTTAAAAAAGGTGTTCTATTTTATGTTTCTTTGTGTTTTTATAAATTATAAAATACAGTATTATTTTATAGCTTGCTCCAGAATGTCTTGGTGAACTTTTCATGTTAGTGTATACATTTCTATGTAATTATATAGATAAGTAATTATGAATTGTACATATAATTTCATAGATAATTATAAAATAGAAATACTGCATATGTATATACAGTTCATGTAATTCTTTTGAACTCTAGTGTAGTTTTTCTCTACTATTAATGGACCTTAATTTAATCTAGCATCCTATTGATGTATCCTTTTATTCTAGTTTTTTCACTATTTAGAAATAACACTCCAGTGAACATTCTTATAGAAGTCTCCCTGTGCATTTGAGTTTTTCAGGAATAGAGCTGAAGAAGTGGAATTGCCGTATTAGAGTTTATGTGCATTTTAATTTTTTTAAGTTTATTTCTTTCATGAGAGAGAGGAGAGAGAGTGACAAAGAGATAGTACCCCTAGTAGGTTCCTGATGTCACAATCCATCCTCATCCCTAGCCAGCCCCGGGTCATGGGCATGCACATGCTCAGTAGACCTCTTGACATAAATTCAGAACTCTGTTTGGGTCAGCCTTGTAGAGCATCATTATTATTTTTTTTAAAGAATGATTTTATTTATTTATTTATTTATTTATTTATTTTAATTCGACCAGAGAGGGACAGAGTAAGAGAGAGAGGGAAGGAGAAAGTGAGAAAGCAAACTGCCAGGTCCAGGACTCAAACCACAGTCAGCCATGTGGGAGTCCAGTGCCCTTAACCACCACGCCGCATGCCAGCCCCGAGCATTGTGTTTTACTGCTGAGTTACTGTCCAGCCCACATTTTATTTTAATGGACACTGCTTTATTCTCTCCAGGATGACTATTAATTGATATTCTAAGCATTGGTGTATGAGTGAGTCCATTTCCCCATACCCTTGTTTACATTTTGATATATTGGTGTACTATAGCTTGTTTAACCATTATTAGTATTGATTTTTGCTTTTTTCCAAATTTTCTCTATAGGAAGAGCTTTTGAGGAAAATGGAGCATAAATACATGTCTACAAACACATCTATATAAAAAAAACATATATATGAACTTGTAAACAGACACACACATAGGTGTAGATACAGCCCCTCCTCACTTAACCTACCTGTCGAATGGCTGCTCAGACTTACCACCAGTTCTCCAGTGCGGGGAGTCCCTTCTCTCAGTCTTTATCTTCTCCCAGCAGGTGGTTAGAATGCACTGTGTGAAACATTCACAGTCACTCAAGACTATGCATTTATGAATTTATACTTTATTATGCACCCATAGTAGTGTTCAGAAAAATAGAAATAATTATGCTAGATTTATATTACTGTGTTGTGATGTGTCTTACCTCTTTATGGTGCTTATCTAATGTAGGTTTTTTGTATGGACAGAATGACATTATTCTGGTGTGGTGTTGTGTGATATCTGCTATAAAATATATACTTTTTGGTGCCATGGGCACACATAAGACATCTAACTTTAAGGAACTCAGTTATTAAGTGAGGAGTGCCTGTGCACATATGGGTATATTTTCCCTTACTTGTGTGTTTAAAATACATCTGTGGAAGGATACCTAAACTGATGGCATTGCTTGCCTATGGAAAATAGAATCAATTGGAGACAAGGATGAAAAGGAGACTTTTCTTTTTTTTTTTTTGGAGAGGTTTTTGCTATAGGGCATGCGTGCTCGCCAGAAAGACAGAGACAGAGACAAAAAGCGAGAAATCAACCCCCAGGGGGATGGCTATGCCGTAATCCCTTCTCCTCCGTTCTCTCGGGATCTTGGGCATGCACGCACATGCACCCGGCGTGAGTTTAAGCCACCGGGTCTAGGACTTGAACTGCGGTTGACTACATGGGAGTCCAGTGACATAGCCATTACTCCAACTGCTGGTCCCAAAAAGACTTTTCTAAATGACTCCTTTTATGTTTTGAACTTTGACCTTATGTATGTTTCCTTTTGAAAAAACTAGATTCTAAAGCAAAGAATAATAGGCTGTGCAGTCTTGAACACAGTTGTACTTGTTAATTTCCTGTGTGTGTTTTTTTTTTAATGAAAATTCTTTTGCTAAGATGTCTTGCCCAAAGTGGAAATAATAGATGAGAGATGATGAATAACTTGGTGGTTTATAGCTATATCAGATTTATTTCAGATTTATATTGAATAGAGTGTTTTTGCTTTAGGGTGTATTTTAATTAAATAAGCTCTAACTCTTTATGGTTTTATTAAAATATTTCCAAAAGGAAAAAATTCAGTTGAGTTCTTCATAGGAAGTATAAATAAATATAAAATATGTAGAATTAAATATTTTGAAGAAAATGTAGGGGTTCATCCCTAATGCCCATTTTAATAAGTACATTGATTTCAACAGGTGGTAGGGACCTGTGCATAGTAAGATATGAACTGTAGTTGTTTTTCCAGCAATCATAACAGATCGAAGGTAGATTCTCATGTTGTAAGTGTTGGCACTTGGTTAGCAAACTAAAAGACCAAGGTGAGGATATGAGGGAACATTTTAAATAAATGACAGTAGAACTAGATTATTTGAAGTTTACTTAATGTAAAAGTTGCACTTTTTTTTTTTTTTTTTTTTTTTGTATTGTCAGAGTCTATGAGTGCTCCCCAGAGAGACACACACAAAGGAGGTGAGAGGGACAGTGAGAAAGCGCTTCCCAGTGGGGCATGGTCATGCCACAGTCCCTTCTTCATTTCTCTGTCTTGTCAGGATTTTGAGCATGCATGCAAATATTCCTGGCATGGGTGCTGGGGTTCAGATTGCAGTCAACTGTGTGGGTCCCAGCTCCCTTAACCACTAAGATAGAGGGCCAATTCCAAGTTACACCTCAAGATAATTAATCTAGTATTAAGAGGTCCTAGCTTCGTTAGTATATTTTTTATCTTCATATTCTCCAGAAAGCTATTCTGTGATAATTAAAATCTGGTCCAAAAAGGCAATTTAATTTTTGTCATTACTGAATAATTGGTATGTAGTTGACCACAGTTCGAGTCCTGGACCAGGTGGCTTAAACTCACGCCAGGTGTGTGTGCCCAAGATCCCAAGAGGAGAATAGAGGAGAAGGGATTGCGGCATGGCCATCCCCCCTGGGGGGTGATTTCTTGTTTTCTGTCTCTGTCTCTCTCTTGTCTTTGTGGCGAGGGCACGTGCCCTATAGCAAAAACTTCTCAAAAAAATTTTTTTTTAATGTAGTTATTTTATTTTCAATACTTAATTTCTTGCATTTGGTTGAAGATGAACTTCAGTTTTCTGTAAAAATCATGTAATTTCTTACTGTTTTAATTTTTCTAATGTTACATAAATTTTATACCTAGTGATATTTACCTAGGTATAAATGGAATACTGTGTTTACAAATCAGGTTTGGCTTAATATAATAATGCTGTTTTAGGATGAAGATGCAGCTCAAGGAGTTACTTGTGCTAATATTTCAAATGTGGATGATTTCTACCCAGCAGAAGAAGACACCAAACAAAATTCAAATAATACTAGAGAAAATGCCAATAAAACACAGAGAGATGCTGGAGTAAATGAAAAGGCAAAGTATGTTAACCTTCTGACCATCTTTTAATAAAAATTTTGTGCCTCCTGTAAAGAAGGTATTAGCTTGGTGCAACAGTAATTGCAGTTTTGGACCATTATAATATCATTATATATAAAATTATAATTTGGTCTAAACACATCTTTATTAATCACAACAGGGATCATTACAATCAACACATTTTGCCAATGAAAAATAAGTTTATTTTTGTAGTATAAAAATCCATGCTTTGGATTTGACAAACTCTTGGAAAGCATCTTTTGCATCTAGCTGGTAGTGGAAACGTTTTTTCTGCAAAAAGTTATTGA
Organism: Tupaia tana; assembly: GCA_026018925.1. Taxonomy (NCBI): domain Eukaryota; kingdom Metazoa; phylum Chordata; class Mammalia; order Scandentia; family Tupaiidae; genus Tupaia; species Tupaia tana. The sequence continues at coordinate 149,121,135 of JAKSZU010000002.1, forward strand.
GGAGGGGCCAGCAGATGGCGTGGTGGTTGCATCACTGTACTCCCACATGGCCGACTGCAGTTTGAGTCCCAAACCTGGTGGCTTGAAAATCACTCCAGGTACGTGTTGCCCAAGATCTCAAGAGGAGAATGGGGGAGAAGGGACTGTGATAAGGCCATCCCCCGGGGGGGGTGATTTTTTTACTTTCCCTATCACTGTCTCTGTCATTCTCTCTCTCTGGTGAGCACATGTTCCCTATGGCAAAAACCTCTTAAAAAAACAGTTGTTGAGGTGTTTGCAGTGGTAGATAGTTGGTGAAAGGTCGGGTAAATATGACGGCCGAGGTAAGACTTCGTAAGCCAATTAGTTTAGCATTTGGAAGCATTGATAGTGCAACGTGTGGTTAGGCCTTGTCACGGAGAAAAATCGGGTCCTTTCTGTTGACCAGTGCCATCTTCAAGCATTGCAGTTTTTGGTGCATCTCATCGATTGCTGAGCATACTTGTCAGATGTAATGATTTCACAGGGATTCAGAAAGCTGTAGTGGCTCAGACACCACCAGTGACCATGATCTGTTTTGGTGCAAGTCTGTCTTTGGAAGTGCTTTGGAGCTGCTGCTCGGTCTAGCCACTGAGCTGGTCTTTGCTGATTTTTTGTATAAAATCCACTTTTCATAGCACATCACAGTCCAATTGAGAAAAGGTTTGTTGTTGCACAGAATAAGTAAACATGACACCTCAGAGCGTTCTTTTTGATTTTTGGCCAGCTCATGAGGCACTTAAGTTTTTTCACCTTTCCCATTTGCTCCAAACCACCTAGAATGTTCAATGTTGAGTTCTTCGGCAACTTCTTATGTAGTTCTAAGAGGATCAGTTTCAGTGATTGCTCTTAATTGGCCAGGCACAGCATTCCCCATCTTCAAGCTCTCCTCTCCTTTGCAAATCTTGAAACTCTACTGCACTGTAGGCTCATTTAGCATTTCCTGGCCAGTGTATTGTTGATATTGTGAATTGTCGCCTCTGGTTTACAACCTGTTTTGAGCTCGAATAGGAAAATTACTCCAATTTGCTTATTGTCTACTATCATTCCCGTAGTCTAAAATACATATAAAATAAACAGGAAGTGATAAGTCTTTAGCAAAAATTTAAAAAAAGGGCAAGAAATGCACATTAAAATGATAAATAACATAACCACATTTATTTAACAATGTATTCCAGGGGCCAGCAGGTGGTATGGTGGTTAAGGGCCCTGTACTCCCACATGGCCAACCGTGGTTCGAGTCCTGGAGTTGGTGGCTTGCTTTCTCACTTCCCTTTCTCTCTCTCACTCTGTCCTACTCTGGTCAAATTTAAATAAATAAAGTTAAAAAAATTTCTTTAATAACAGAATGTATTCCAATATCAATGGCAAATTTTAACAATGCAAAATCAGTTACCTTTGCACCAACCTACTATTTGGCCAGGTCTGTGTTATGATGTGCCTAATGCTGTCCTTAGATTTTATTCGAGTGTATCAATATAATGTCAATTTAATTATAGAGAGAAATTTTATGAGGCTAAACTACAGCAACAACAGAGAGAGCTAAAACAATTACAAGAAGAAAGAAAGAAACTGATTGAGATTCAAGAGAAAATACAAGCATTACAAAAGGCATGTCCTGACTTACAGGTAATTGTGAAATTTATTTCATTAAATTAAAAGATCTGAAAAAAGATGTTTAAACCAGGAAGTACTCCTTGTCTTTATCACACTGAGGTGACAGATTTATATGTACTAATTTTGTGATTAATGAAGTGAATGAACTAATGAAATGGGTTGGGAATGTACATTTTCCTATGGAAGACAGCACACAGGAACCGATTCTGTTACTCTTTCCATTCTTCTGTTTATTGGGCTAGCTAGCCATAGATTCAGAACACAAGTACTCATCAATAATGTGTTAAAATATTTTGGTTTGAACTTTGCAATTATAGATTAGCACTTTATCTTTTTACTTTCCTAAAAATTATATAATAAATCATCTGAAAATCATCTTAAATTATCTAAGGGAAATAGTTATGTGTAGTTTGAATATTAAATGTATATAGTGCCTCTCTACATGGCTCTTTGGGGTTAAAGAATAAGCTGTCTTTTGACCATGTCAAATAATTGGGTATAAAATAGACTGGAAAGGGAATAGCAGTTCTTTTTTTAGATTTTTCTAAAATCTATTGGTTAACTTTATTCTTTGCTTAAATTTTGTTTTCTAAGAAAGAGAAGGGAACAGTATCAAATGACTTATTTCTCATATGACTTTATTTTATAGGCTCTTTTTTTCACTTTAATCCTTTTTTGTTTTACCTCCAACCTAAATAAATGTCCGGAGAAATGTGCGGCAGAGTTGAGTATACAGAATTTTCTTCAATAACATTTTATCTTCGTTGTACTTAGGTTGCTACTTAACAGCCTGAGCCTGTGTTTTCATTTATTAAGTGTTTTTGGTTTTTGCCTTTAGGCACATACGAGAGAGAGAGAGAAAGAGAGAGAGAAGGTGAGAAATTACCTCCCAGGGGGATAGCCATGTGGCTGTCCCTGCTCCTACATTCTCTTCTTGGGATTTTGGGCATGCACACACATGCATCTGGCATGATTTTAAAGGTGTCAGGTCTAGGACTTGAAAAGCCAGCACCTTAACCACCACACCACCTGATGGCCCCTATTTTTGTTTTCTTGTGTCAAGTTATCTTTGGATGATGATGGCAGCTGGGATCTTGATAAATTAACCCCTTTCTTTCTTTCTTTTCTTTTTTTAAGCTGTCAGCTGCCAGTGTGGGTGATTGTCCTGCAAAAAAATATATGCCTGCTGTTACTTCAACCCCAACTGTTACTGAGAATGAGACCAGTACAAGCAAATCTGGTTTTGAACCTGAAGATTCTTCAGTAGTAGACAATGAGGTATTATATATTATTGTACCCTGTCGTTCCTGAGTTGATCTAAAATCACTTGTTAGGAAGGGAAACTTAAGTGTTTTTAAACAATAATCTATAATATTTTGTGTCTTTTAGCTGGAAGCGTAAACTGATTTTTTTCAAAATAGTTATATTGGGATCTTTTCAAAATAGTCATACTCCTTATTAGAAATACATTTCACAGAATTGTATATAAAGCGCTATTTGCTACAAATAGTCATTTTTGTTAGAAAGTCCTATCCTTTGGCATTTTACTTATGTATCATTTGTAGAAAATATTGTAACTTTTTTTTTTGAGAGATTTTTGCTATAGGGCACATGCGCTTGTCAGTCAGAGACAGAAAGCAAGAAATCACCCCCAGGGGGATGGTCATGCCACAGTTTCTTCTCCTCTGTTCTCTCGGGATCTTGGGCATACATGCACACACATGTGAGTTTTAAACCACTGGGTCCAGGACATGAACTGCTGTTGACTACGTGGGAGTCCAGTGGTGTGTAACCATTATACCATCTGCTGGTCCCAAATGCTGCTCTTAAGGTATTTAAAAAAATAAACCAAAAAGAAAAGTCAAGTAACGAGAGAAATTTAAATACAATGTAAAACCACGAAATTATAACTCTAACAGTTTGTGAAGTATATTTGAGTACTATATTTTTTTAAGAATTATTTATGTAATTTTAATTGTTATTGTAATTTTTAAATTTGACCAGAGAGAGAAAGTGAGAAAGCAAGCCACCAGGTCTGGGACTCAAACTGTGGTCAGCCATGTGGGAGTTCAATGCCCCAACTGCCACATCACTTGCCAGCCCCGAGTACTACTTGTTTTCATTAAAAATTAATCATTTCATTGTCTCATCACTAGAACATTATTTTAACCTTGCAGACACATTAGTGTAAAGAAAACAGAATGAGACTAGAAAGCCTGTTGGTAGTAACAGTATTGCTAGTCTCTTTTAAAGCTGCGGCAAATCCAGATACTAAGTGTGATTTTTAAAAATTAGCTGTGGTCAGAAATGCGAAGACATGAAATGTTAAGGGAGGAGCTGCGACAGAGAAGAAAGCAGCTTGAGGCGCTGATGGCGGAGCATCAGAGGAGGCAAGGTCTAGCTGAGACTACATCTCCAGTGGCAGTGTCACTGCGAAGTGACGGATCGGAGAATCTGTGTACGCCTCAACAAAGTAGAACAGAAAAGTAAGAGAGTTGTTTAAATCGTTTCTTTTAAGATTGCATACCCAAGACCTGTGGGCAAGGCAGCTTCATTTCCTTTCTACAGCAAAGGTCATGTCTTTGATTTATTTCAGTGAGGCTAGGGCTCAGGTATCATCGTTGTGGCTTAGGTTAACTGAATCCAGCCACGTTCTATTCTAACTTCTACTAGTATCGGCTTTCTCTTTTCTTTTAGATTACTGTGGCACTTGATCAAATGGTCATGTAGATTTTTTGTGTGTATAATCCTTATTAGTCAAGTTTCAAGCTTATAAAAAGAAAATGCTTGATATTTATAGTACTTTTTTATCAGGACCTTTATTAAGCACCTTTTAAATTGAATTGCTTATCTGCTGTTTATACAGTTCTTAAATCTCTTGAAACATTTTGCTGTACAAGACATTCAGTTTTTAGGAGATAATTTTGAAATTTTTGTATTTAAAATATTTCAGAAAGAGTTATCTGTAATATGAATTAATTACGCAGTAGTTGTTTTGTGGAAGGCAAATTAAATATATTCGATATGACAGCAATAGGGGAGTATCTCCTATCTCACAGAATTACTATGATTAATTGAAACTTTATGGGCATACAAGTATATATGTGTTTAATACAATGTCTGGCACATAATAAATGGCCAGATATTCAGTTCATCTCCAGAATGATGTCTGGTTTTGTCTCTTAATCACTAGAACAATGGCAACTTGGGGAGGTTCTACACAGTGTGCACTAGATGAAGAAGATGAAGATGGCTACCTTTCTGAAGGGATTGTTCGGACAGATGAAGAGGAGGAAGAAGAGGAACAAGATGCCAGTTCCAATGATAACTTTCCTTTGTATCCTCCTAATAGTGTGAACCATAACTCCTTTAATATCAAGGACCCTAAAAATAGGTTAGTTTTAATGTTTTAATTTTTTTGCTTGACTTTTTTTTTTTATATAAGAGGGGTTTTTGCTATAGGGTGCGTGTGTTTGCCAGAGAGACAGAGAGCTAGAAAGCGAGAAATCACCCCCCAGCTGGGATGGCCACTCCACAATCTCCTCTCCATTCTCCTCTCAGGATCTTGGGCGTGCATGCACATACACCTGGCATGACTTTTAAGCCACCAGGTCTGGGACTCAAACCACAGTCAACTACATGGGAGTCCCGCAACATAATCATTATGCCATCTCCTGGTCTCTTTTTTGCTTGATTTTAAGATCCTTGGGTCTTTCTGGCACCAAACAATTTTGTTATTCTCCAAGTGTCCCACAATTTAGTTCAGCTGTTCTTAAAATTATTTTTTATTTCATTTTATTAATTATTACTATTTTTTAATCTGTGATAGGGTACACATGCTTCAGAGAGGGAAAGTCAGAAAGCTAGCCACCAGGTCCAGGATTCACACCGTGGTCAACTACGTGGAAGTTCAACACCTAAATGACATACCACCTGCTGGCCCTAGTTCAGCTTTTACATTTTTAATTTTTTTATTAATTGCACACTATCCTGAGGGTATAATATGATTTCTCAGTACAAGAATACAATGTAATGGTTCATGCAGGATAATTAATATGTCATCATCATCTCTGTTGTTTATCATTAACTGTGTTGGACACATTCAGTCTTTTCTTTTAGTTACTTTCAAAAATGTAATCAAAAATCAAGTCGTTGCCATCTCTGTTCTCCACACTATGTTTTTATAACAGTAGACATTGCTCCTCTTATCTGCAGTTTTGTTTGTTAGCGTCCTTTACCTCCACTCTCTCCCCTATGCTTCCAGCCTCTAGCAGCCATTCTTCCCTCATCCCTCTGCTCCAGGAGGCTGTTTTTTCCCCCTAATTTCCACATATAAGGGAGAACATGTGGTATTTTTCTTTCCATGCCCGGCTTATTTAACACAACATAGTGTCTGTCCTCTGGGCTCAGCCATGTGACCTCAAATGATAGAATTCCATTCTTTTTAATGGCTGGATGCTATTTCATTATATATACGTGTCACATTTTCTTTTCCATTGGTTTACCGATTGGCATGTGGGTTGTTTCCATATCTGAGTCATTGTGAATAATGCTGCAGTAAGCATTAGTGAAAGTGCATTTGCAGCATTTAATTCACTTTCTTATGGTTAGTGGGGATTGCTGGATTCATAGAGTGGTTCTGTTTTTTTTACTTTTTGGGGAATTTGCTTACTGTTTTTCATAGCAACTGTACTAATTTGTATTCCTACTAACCATGTAAAAGAGTTCCCCTTTCTTTGCATTCTTGCTGGCATTTGCACTTCCTTTGTCTTTTTGATAATAGCCATTCTGAGTGGGGTGAGATGATAGCTCATTGTTTCAATCAATTCAGTTCAATTATACACTTCTTAGAGTTGGTGCAGACCTCAGAATTTATGGGACCCAGTCCCACAATACTGCCTTCCTCTGTATCCCAGTCACAGGTCTTTGGTCCTCAGAAATCCATACCCTACCCAGTGTGGCTACAGATTTGGTGATTCCCATGACCTCCTTCAGATTTGATAATTTGCTAGGTTTGATAATTCACAGAACTCAGGAAAAGAATTATGTTTACCAATTTATTGTAAAGGATAAAACTCAAGAACAGCCAAGTGGAAGAGATGTGTAGGACTGTATACAAATGCTGTTGACGTTGCAATGGTTTATACATCCTGATAAACCCATTGTAAGTTAAAAATGGATTTAATTTGCCTAATCAGCTAAATGTAATTTAGCCATATTTAGCCTAATGTACCTTAAACATGTGCAGAACACTTTCATTGGTAAACAGTAACCATTGGGCAGAATCATTCTGACACAAAGCCTATTTTATAATGAATGGTTGACTATCTTATAATTTGTTGAATACTGTACTGAAAGTAAAATCCAGTGGTTGTATGAGTACTCAAAGTATGGTTTCTATTGAATGTATTGCTTCCAACCTTTGTAAAGATGAGAAATCATAAGTTAAACCATGGTAAGTTATGGGTGTTTGTATGGGGTGGGGAGGTGAGTGGAGCTTCCATACCTTTTCTGGGCATACCACTTCCTTAGCACTTGGATATGTTCACCAAGCCAGAAGCTGTCCGCACCCCAAGTTAATCAGCGGCTCCTGTAGAGGTTTCATTACATAGTCATGACTGCTTAAAACAGTCATTGGTGATTGAATTCAATCGCTAACCTCTTTTCCCTCCTTGATATTCAAGTGGTGTTCTAAAAGTTAGAACGGTTGGTTTTTCTGGAGAGCATCTGCCAACATTAAGCTATTTAAGGATCCAGAGTCAGCTCATTTGCATAATGAGGTGTGGTTGAATGTGGTTTGTTAGGCATAACAAATGATAGTCTGTCACTGAGGTAGTTACAAGGGCTTTGGGAGCTCTGTGTCAGGAACCAGGGACATAGAACAGATAATATTTTTATTGTACCACAAGGATATCTTCATAGCCGATGATAAGTACACTGGGTCAAGATTCATAAGCTTTTATCTTTCCTCTTGTTTATGGGAATTTAGCAAAAATGAAAACTTGTGGACAGTTAATAATTAATAATGAAGGTATTGATTATATTGTTATATATAACAAAATTTTTTCATGGATAAGAAGATGGTTCACAGACCCGTAGATGGCATAATGGCTATGTCGCTCGACTCCCACGTAGTTAACCACAGTTTGAGTCCTGGACCTGGTGGCTTAAGCTCATGTCGGGCACGTGTGCATGCATGCCCAAGATCCCGAGAGGAGAATGGAGAAGAAGGGATTGCGGTGTGGCCATCCCCCCTGGAGGGTGATTTCTCGCTGTCTGTCTCTCTGTCTCTGTCTTTCTGGCAAGCGCTCGTGCCTTATAACAAAAACCTCTCCAAAAAAAAGAAGATGGTTCAGTAGATACAGTAGTTCCACTTTATGATGGAGTGTTATATGGCTGAACTTAACAGCATAAAGAATTAAAAATGCTTGTGATATAGGGATATGTATTTTTTGTAGAAAATAGAATTATATGCATACTTCTATTTTTTTTTTAAACAGAGATTTTTGCTTTATGGCGTGTGCACTCGCTGGAGAGACAGAGTGACAGAAAACGAGAAATCACCTGCCAGGGGGGATGGCCACTTTATAGTCCTTTCTCCTCCATTCTCTTCTCAGGATCTTGGCCATGCCCACACACTTGCCCGGCATGAGTTTTAAGCCACCGGGTCTGGTACTCAACCATGGTTGACTATGGGAGTCCAGCAATGTAACCATTACACCATCTGCTGGTCCCTATATGCATACTTCTTATAAAAACTTAAATGAAAAAGACTGGAAAGCAGTCAAAAATGATAATTGTAATGAGGATAGAAAATCAGTTTTTTTTTCATACTTGTTTATAAGTCCTTTGAACTTAAAATACTGGTCTATAGACCATAGATCAGGGTTTATTCCTGTATATTCAAAACCGATTATTACACATGATGACTGTCTACTTTAAATCTTCTGTTAGGTGGAAGAACAAACGCCATTTTTCAACAGATGGAAATTATCGTCCTTTAGCCAAGACAAGGCAGCAGAACATCAGCATGCAGCGGCAGGAGAACCTTCGTTGGGTGTCTGAGCTCTCTTATGTGGAAGAGAAAGAACAGTGGCAAGAACAGATCAATCAGTTAAAGAAACAACTTGATTTCAGTGTGAATATTTGTCAGACTTTGATGCAAGACCAGCAGGTAAAGTTTACTATGACAATATGTTTATTATTTTCTTTTTTTTAAAGAAATCTTTATTGCAATACAGATTTTTTTTAAGTTACCAGTAACTATTACCAAAATTTCTCTTTTGATAGACTCTGTCTTGCCTGCTACAAACCCTTCTCACCGGTCCTTACAGTGTTATGCCTAGCAATGTTGCATCTCCTCAAGTACACCTCATAATGCACCAGTTGAACCAGTGCTACACTCAGTTAACATGGCAACAGAATAATGTGCAGAGGTAATCTGATTCCTAGACGTGTTGAGACTTTTTTTTTGTAGTAAGTGCTAAAATTGAGTGAGGTTTTTACAGTTAGCTTCTGATTGAAAAGGGCATGAACAAATTGCGTATCTGGAGATGTTACCACCTGAGAATTCTATATGCAGTGATTTGCCCAATGTTGCCTTTTTATATAGTGGACTTTTTCTTTCTTTTTTTAGACAGATCTTTTGCTATAGGGTGCATGCGCTTGCTGAAGAGAGAGAGAGAGAGATGGAAAGCAAGAAATCCCCCTTCCCCGGGGGGATTGCCACGCTGCAATCCTTTCTCCTCTATTCTTCTCTTAGGATCTTGGGCACACACACACAGGTGCCTGGCGTGAGCTTTAAGCCCCAGGTCTGGGATTTAAATTGTAGTTGACTACGTGGGAGTCCAGCGATGTAACCATTACACCATCTGTTGGTCCCTGGACTTTTGTTTTTCAACATTTGTATTACTAGGCACAGTTGCTGAGGCACATTGGTAATACTAGCACCCTACAGTGCCAGAAGCCAAATGGCAACTGAGGTTTGGGTCTAGGTAGGCCTGTCAATACGCTGGGCCTGTTCATAGGGGCACCTAGGATCCTGAAAAGCTAGAGGGATCCTGATGTGGTATGAACTTGTTGAGGGTGCTTTTGCTCTTCTCGCTCTCTCTCCTGTTCATATGTTTCCTATTATAGAAAAAAGCGTAAAGGAGAATTTGTATTACTGAATTGTAGCACTTAAATTAGGTGAACTGTATTGTGTGTAAATTATACCTCAGTAAAGCTATTGGACAGAAATTTAGTTCTTGTTTCAAAGGCTAAGTTATTAACTTAAGCTGCAGAGCAAACAAATACTGAAGTAAATATCAGAGCAGTCAGTCTGTCCTGTGTGTTGTCAAGTCATTTCTTTTTTTTTTTCCTGATAGCATATACGTGAGAGACAAAAAGAAGAGACCTCAGCAGGGTCTAGTGATGCTGTGATCCCAGTCCTCCAGCCCTCCAGCTTGTCTGGGTCATAGGTGCCCATGCATCATTTAGCGTATTTTCAGACAAGGTTCGATCGTCTGGTTGGCCATGTGGCTTTCAGCATTGTGGTTCAGTGTGCTATGACTATACCACTTGGGCTAACTCTTAATCATTTCTTATACATATCCTTTCTGAATATTTTTTATGTAGAAGGTAATATAATTGATTCTTAAATTAATGACTTTTTAAACTTTTGTAGGTTGAAACAAATGTTAAATGAACTTATGCGCCAACAAACTCAGCATCCAGAAAAGCCAGGAAGCAAGGAAAGAGGAAGTAGTGCATCACACCCTCCTTCTCCCAGTTTATTTTGTCCTTTGAGCTTTCCCACACAGCCTGTAAATCTATTTAATCTACCTGGGTTTACTAATTTTTCATCATTTGCACCAGGTAGGTGATGGAAGATCTAAAGGGAAAAATAAATAAATTTGAAGTATTTGTAAATGTGATTTGTCTTGCATGGATTTTTAGCATTCTCTTTGGGAATGGTAGGGAATGTTTACAGAGAAATTTGCAATTTTACATTGATTATTTATAATGAAAACTTAAGCTTAATGTTATGGTTGCTAACGAAATTATATAAACTACTTATAAGTGATTGCTTCAACTATTTGTTAAGGGTAAAGGGAATTGATCTGTGCAGTGGCTGCTGCACACCAGGCCCTGAGTAAGGCTGAGTAAGTCCGTAGTCTGCTGGAGGAGCACTTTCTTGTGTTAGGGAGATATGGCGCTCAACTAAACTAAAGGTGAGCACGTGTAGCTTAGGCTTTTGTTGCACCTTTTGTCTGTACTCATTTCGAACCACGTACACTTAAAGTTACTGGAGTTCAGAGTTGAGTAAGGTTAATCCTTTAAAGAATTTAGAATCTCATGAAGAAGCTAAGCGTATTTGTAAGTGCTTATGGAGCATTGCCAGGGCTCTAGAGCAGCAGTGCAGAAGCTTGAGAAAAGTGTCAGCAAGTCAGTTTTTCCCAGTAAAGGTGACATTGAGCCTAAAGAACTAAAGAATTTATTTCCAGAGATATTAGAAGGGGAAAAGCTTTTTAATCAATGAAATCACTAGAGTTACAAAACAGTGAAATAGTGTATGGTTTATGGAATTCAGAGATAATTAAGTGTGGGTAGTGTTCAGGGCCAAGGCAGGAGAAGAGTAATTGATAAGCCTGAGGAGTGGCAGAAGCTTATACTGAAATATTGATGTACAAAGAAGCTTATGCTAATAATTGCTAAGGAGAGGCCTGTTGAAGGATTTTGAGCAGGGCAATAACACGAGACTTGTATTTTAGGAAGATGACGTGGTTATAGTGTTGGGAAGAAATTGGAGGAGAGGAGCTAGAGCGTAGCTGTGCACAGAAGGCTGCTGCAGTGGTCACTGAAACAACGAGAGCCTGACTAAGGGTCATGTTAGCGGGTGGGGGGGACTGACGAGCCGTGACAGAAGCAGGATGGATGCATTAAGTGATAAGTTATGTGAGGTGGGTCATGAAGGAAGAGGAGTTGAAGATGTTCGCCAGAGAGCATAGCAGAAAAAGGATTAGGAGTGCTTTGTGAGTATATTGTAATATTTATATACTGCAGTTTATTTTCTTAATAGGATTTTCAGGATAGTGGCATTAAATTTACAAGCATTTTGGTTCTTGAGTGTCAATTAGTATTGGGAGCAAACGTTATTCAGGTCGGTTTTTAAGTAATAGGCAAGAAATTGCACATGCTTATCTTCCTTTTCACTGAAATAGGTTTCATGCTCATGCCAGCTTTGTCCAAAGATTGTCTGTTCTTCATGAACTAGTTGAGTTTTGTCAAGCCTTCCTGATCCTTTTCTCCTCAAGTTGTTAGTAGCCTCTTGCAAATAACCTCTGATATGTAGACTATTTGGTATTTAATTATATTTTACTTTCTCAATTAGACTAGAGTGGAAAGAACATAAAGTTTGGAGTCATGCAGACCTGAGATCTAGCCAGCTCTTCCATTTATTAGACGTTGGATTTCTAAGCCTATTTTCTCACTGGTAAAATTAGTAAAATGCCTATTTCATAACACCGTTTTGAGTATCAAATAAAATAACATGTAATGTGCCCGCACTAGAATCTGGCACATAGTACTAATTTGGTAAATTTGGTATTATTTCTTTCTTTTAGCTCTTAAGTGGGTGGGGATCTTAAGCCATCCTTATATCCCCAGTGCCTAGAAGACAGTGGACTGAGCTGTGAATAGTAATTGAGTAAATGAACGTTACTTTATTTTATTTAGAGATTGTTTTGTTTGAGTAGGTTTAAGCAGCACGTTTAAAGAAAACTACCTTTTAACCTCATTTTTAGTCTAAAGGTACTTTTTAATTGTTCTCTCACCCATTGTTTTTATTTATTAGGTATGAATTTCAGCCCTTTGTTTTCCAATAATTTTGGAGACTTTTCTCAGAATATTTCTACACCCACTGAACAGCAGCAACCACTAGTCCAGAATCCTTCGGGAAAAACAGAATATATGGCTTTTCCAAAACCTTTTGAAAGCAGTTCATCTATTGGAGCAGAAAAACAAAGGTACTTGTGTTTGAACATAATTCATTATTTGCTTAAACATTCACTTTTGAAAACACAGGGAGGATGTTTATGTTTGTTTGACTTGATAGTATTGGAAATAGGAAACATTTACTTATTTTTTTTTTAGTTCAAGGCTGGATATCACAATATCACTCTGCTCCCTCAGCCTTGCACTATGATCACAAATTCATATCACCATGCCCAGCTCTTTTTAGATAGGATCTCAGTGTGTTGCTCAGGCCTGCCTGAGGCTTGAGATCCTTCTGTCTCAGGCTGTTCAAGTTTCTGGGATTATAGGTGCACACCACAGCAGCTGGCTTAAGAGTTTTATGTCTTATGACATATGTCTCAGGTATGTATTGGTACAAGAGAAGTTCAGAGTTCTGATTCAGACTGTCCCGTGAGATTCATTTTGGAGGAATGTGTCTGAGAAGGTGTCTCTGGTCCTTGATCTGATGTCTGTCTGTAAGGTTAAATCGGTTCACTGCTCACTGACTTAGTGTTACAAACTGTTGATCATAATAACTACTAGAGGTCAAGTCGGTAAGTGGTAGTCATCTTATTTGGTTTATATCCCTGATTAGATTTGTTTTCTAAAGTCCACGAAATAAAATGTTTAGTGCTATTTGATTATAAAAACAACTTTTGTCTATAAAGTTTAATGATAGGTGGTATTTTTTTTTTTAAAGAATTATTTTAATTTTATTTTATTTACTCATTTATTTTATTTTAATTTGACCAGAGAGAGTGATACAGAGAGGGAGAGAGAGAGAGAAAGTGAGAAAGCAAGCTGCCAGGTCTGGAACTTGAACCATGGTCAGCCATGTGGGAGTGTCCAGCACCTTAACCACCACGCCACCTGCTGGTCCCAAGTTTAATGATATGTGGTATTAATCGTAGTTGGGATTTCTTTATCTTTTAGTCTCTCGTATTCATTATTTTTTATCTTCACACACATAAGTTTTTATTTAAGTAGTGTGAAAGACTAATTGAATTGGCTCAAGCCAGTTTTTTTCTAGTCATTTTTTTTTTTTTTAAGAGAGATTTTTGCTATGGGGATTGTGTACACACCAGCGAGACAGAGGCACAAAGCAAGAAACCACCTCCCCAGGATGACAGCCACACTGCAGTCCCTTCTTCATTCTACTCTCGGGATCTTGGGCATGCACGCACACATGCCTGACGTGAGTTTTAAGTTGCTGGGTTCAGGACTTAAACTTCGGTCAACTATGTGGGAGTCCAGCGATGTAACCATTATGCCATTTGCTGGCTCCTCTCTAGACATTTTTGTATCTAGATAATGTCTTTAATTGATCATATAATCCAGGAAATTATTTTGATAATCATAAATGAAAATTGTATAGCTTTTTTATTGATATCATTATTTACTTAAAAAATTTTAAGGTCAACCCCAGTGCTTAAGGAAGTCATATCCCACACGGCGTAAATTATGGTTCAAATCCTCATCTCAGGAGCTTGAAAAACATGTCAGGCACTACTCACTCATGCCCAAATCCTGATAGGATGAGAAAATGGAGGAGAAGGGATTGTGGCAGACCACACCCTACTGAGGGCTACTTTCTCTTCCTCTCTGTCTGTCTGTCTCTTGTGAGTATTCATGCCCTCTGGCAAACTTTTTAAAAGAAAAACAAAAATGTAAAAGCTTTGGGAGGATGAAAACTTAACGGCCAATTGAGCCTAATATTCTTCTAGGAATATAGTGTCTATGAGTTTGTCTTTCCTAGGCCTTTAGAGTTATCTACAGTCAGCCCTCCACGTCCAGGAGTTCAGCTTCTGTGTGTTCAACCAGCCACTGATTAAAATGTTACATTTTGCTGACATTCACTATGCCTTTGATGGTTGCATCTGTACAGAACATGTACAGACTTTCTTCCCTTGTCATTGTTCCCTAAACAATCAACTGTTTACAGAGTATTGTTTATTGCTTTTTTTTAACACTGTATTTATAGTGTATTAGATATTGTGAGTAAACTGGAGATGATTTATAATGTGTAGGAGGATGTGCATGGTTATGTGCAGACTGTACCTTTTTATATAAGGGACTTGAGTGTCTGGGTTTTTGGTATCCACAGGGTGTCCTGACACCAACACTGAGGGACGACTGTAAATCACATTGTTTCCCTTTAGTTATGTGATTGGGCTTGTCTCCATCTCTTGCATAAATGTTTTGACTGGTTTTAGTGGTTAAATTGTGAACTTTTTTTTTTTTCTTTTTTTTTAACTTAATTTACCAAAACCTGTTAGAATTTCAACTCTGTATTCATTTTGTTGGACTCTCCTGACTTAAAACCTTTTCTTCCTAGCTGTCCTGGAAGCCATTTTAAGAAATTAAATCTGGCATAGCTATATAAAAATGTTCTATTATCAAAGCTTGACACAGTGCCTGGTGCATAGTTGGCATTCAGACATGATGATTGTCTATCATAAGCAGTAAATGCCTATTCTTTCCATAGGATTGCCTCTTTATGAAAGGTTCCTACTTCATTATTATCCATGTTTCATACATAATTGACAATAAAAATTGTTTCGGTTTTGCAGTAAGCGTTACTATAAGTTTTAGGGTCCGGATATCTAATATTATTTTTAGATTCTTGATCTATTACAGATGAAACCTTGTAGTGAGCATAGATCAGAAACTTCTCCTGTGAAGGCATGCATGGTAATGTTTTAGGCTTTGGAGGCCTTTTGTTATCTCTCATAGCCATTTGTGTCTGCCATTTTTGCACAGAGTCAGCCACAGAGTGTACATAAACGTGAATGTGGTTGTAGGTTTCAGTAACATTTTGTTTATGGGTGCTGATAATTTCATGTAGTTTTCATGTGTCACAAACTTTTTACTTCTGATATTTTTTTTTTTTTTTTTTTTTTTTTTTTTTTTAGAGAGAAATCACCCCCCGCCAGGGGGGTGGCCACGCCGCAGTCCCTTCTCCTCCATTCTCCTCTCAGGATCTTGGGCATGCACGCACACACGCCTGGCATGAGTTTTAAGCCACCGGGTCCGGGACGCGAACCGCGGTCGTCCACATGGGAGTCCAGGGACATAGCCATTACGCTAACTGCTAGTCCCTACTTCTGATATTTTTTTAACCAATTAAAAATATAAAAACCATTCTTAGCTTGCAGTCTACACAAAAACAAGTAACAAGCCGAATTTGGCCTGCAAGCTGTAAAAACCCTAGTCTTGAGTTAAACCCTGTAGGTCATTGTCTCCCAAGCTGTTCTTAAGAACAGCTGTTATCTGTGCTAGGTTCTGTGGTTAAAAGTTTTGGACTTAACTGCTCACTACCTCCTATGGCATTTATAAAGCACATTGGCATATTAAAATTTATGAGAAATCTTACAGACCTAATTAACTTTGCCTATTTTCTCCCAAGTTTAGATGGACAATGAATGCATATTCAATATTTAGGATGTTAGCAATTCCAATTTGGTAAATGGCACTAGATCAACAGAACTGAACTAGACTTAATGAATAGAGAAATAAATTACTAGCTAGGTGGCTAGTTGTTTTCACCAAATTCTGATTCTGTTTGAACTGCTTTAAGTCACACAGATCCATGTATTCCCAAACCATTTACTATAGCTTTTTTCTAGCTATTCCCACAATTTTATTTTCAATTCATATGTCCCATCCTTTCTTGATTTTTCTTTCTTAGCCTTTTCCATCATGAATGCTGTATCTCTGATTTGGATCTTTTACTAGTAGAAATGGTTTAGTTGACAAGGGTCCAAAATGACGGTTTATAGTAATTTAGTATGTTAGCCTATGTAAATTTGCATACTTGCATACTTTATGAAAGCACTTAAGAGCCTGTTGATGATTTTATTCACCTCAGTCTACTCATTAGTAAACTATAAAACTGTAAGTTAAATATATCTAGAGTTTCAGTAATAACAACATCTATAATTATAATTTAGCTAAACTTGTTTTCATTGGTAGGAATCAAAAGCAACCTGAAGAGGAGGTGGCAAACAGTAGGACACAATGGCTATATGATCAAGAAGGTGAAGTAGATAAACCATTTATCAAGGCTGGATTTGCAGTGTCTGTGGAGAAAACTGCAAATGGTAACCGCAAAAATCAGTTAGATACAAGCAGGAGAAGACGCCGGTTTGATGAAGAATCATTAGAAAGCTTTAGCAGTATGCCTGACCCAGTAGATCCAACAGCAGTGACTAAAACGTTTAAGACAAGGAAAGCATCTGCACATACCAGCCTGGCATCTAAAGATAAGGTCCCCAAATCAAAGACCAAGAAGAGGAATTCTACTCAGTTGAAAAGCAGAGTTAAAAATACTGGTAAGTACTGAAGTTTGTGAAATGTTGTTAATATTATTAGGTCATTGGGAAAGTCATGATGTATTTTTCTGAGCAAAAATGCACCATGACTTTACCGATGACCCAATGCTCTGGCATGCTGATATATTTCATTTCAATGTGGCTAGATGGGCAGACTTATTCTAGACCTACTTAAACAGTCATTTATGATTTTTTTTAACAAAATATTTTGTGTAGGATTTAATGTTGCTAAATTCATTTAGCAAATTTAAAAAAACTGTCCTTTTTTTTTTTTTTTTTTTTTTTTTTAAGTTTTTGCTATAGGGTATACTCACTTAACAGAGAGAGAGAGAGAAACTGAAGAATCACCTCTTGGGAGGGATGGCCACATCCCAGTCTCTCTGTTTCCATTCTCCTCTTGGGATTTTGGTCACACATGTACACAGGCCCAGTGTATTTTTCAAGCCGCCAGGTCTGGGTCTTCAACCGAAAAGATGGCCACACGGCCATCCAGTGCCTTAACCACCACACCACTTGCTGGCCCAGTGTTATAGGTATTTTAAAACATAAGATTTACCCATTTTTGTGTATCTTAAAACTTACGTTTCCAATGTATGTGATTATTATGAGCTCAGATGTTCTCCAGATTTGTAGGTTACTGAAAAATCTGCCAAGATGCCCAAGTTTTCCCATTCTCTCTTTCAAAATAGTGTATCTAGTCCTATATTCAACTCTTAAGACTTTGGTTAG
Source organism: Tupaia tana (assembly GCA_026018925.1). Taxonomy (NCBI): domain Eukaryota; kingdom Metazoa; phylum Chordata; class Mammalia; order Scandentia; family Tupaiidae; genus Tupaia; species Tupaia tana. The sequence continues at coordinate 149,138,825 of JAKSZU010000002.1, forward strand.
ATTCTTGGTTAATCATTTAAAGAAATGTGGGCTTCTAACTATATTGCAGTTTTTGAATATCATAGATGAAGTTTTGAAAAACAGGCTTGCTTTTTAGGCCTCAGGAATTAAATTCACATTTTATGAAATCTTGTCATTGAGTATATTAGTGTTCTCTTCAGTAGTCTTAGTAGCATACTTTTTTAAAATACAGGTTTTCTATGATTTTTAAAGAATTAATTGATCTGGTACTAAGTTAGAACAGTTGTTTTTTTTTTGTTTTTGTTTTTCTAGCTGATATATGGAATATTATACCTTGAAGATACCTCTTCAGGTTTGCAAGGGATGCATTTTGATTATACTTTTGAGGGGTTCTGAGTTTAAGAGATAGTATTTGGTGCTTAAGAACCACGAATCCTAGGCTTGTAATTAGGAAAGTTTGAAAAATTACTGTATTCTGTTAATTCCCTCCTGTAAACTGTCAGCTTTCACCTTAACTGTCTTTGAGTAATGGAATCCTTGAAAAAAATCTAATAAAAACTATGATGTAAAAGAGCATACACTTGGGACCAGCATGTGGTGTTGTGGTTAAGGCATTGGATTCCAGCATCACTCACTGTGGTTCGAGTCCCATACCTGGTGGCTAGAAAATCATGCTGGTTGCATGTGTGTGCATGTCAAGAATCCTGAGAAGGAAATGGAGGAGAAGGTAATGTGGTGTGGCATCCCCCTGGAGGATTTTTCACTTTTCCTTTCTGCCTCTGTATTTTTCTCTCTCTCTATCTTGAGCACATGTGCCCTGTGGCAAAAACTTAAACCACCCTAGGGGAGGGATTCAGGGAACAAACAACACACTTAATGGACACAAAAATGAAAAGTTGTCTGTTGATGATAATGTATATGGTAATGTCATTGTTTTGACTAATGTGCGCTGTATTCATGCTGGGAAGAACCATGTTGTACACGGTAAAGAGGTGCTATGATTAAATGTAAAAATAATAAAAAATAATAAATAAAAAATAAAAAAAAACCTAAACCACCCTTATTCTTTTTTTAAAAAATAATTTTTAGGACTATTTACTTAATTTTATGTATTATTATTTTTTTTTTCAATTTGACCACAGACTGAGAAAGAGAGTGAGAAAAGGAGAGTGGGAAAGCAAGCTGTTCGGTCCAAGACTCCCATTGTCGGCCATGTGGGAGTCCAGCACCTCAACCACAATACGACTTGCCAGTCCTAAGACTTCCACCCTTATTCTGATGTAAAAAATCTGATCAGTGGTTAAAGAAGTGAATTTGAACTGGGGTGACATTTTTCTTAGCACATCTATTATTATCTTTGAGATAATTTTAAAGTCATAAAGATTTGGGGAAAGAGGATGTATTTAGTAAATTAATCAGTGATCTGAAACAATTCAGACAACTACTATGCTTTCTCCAAGATTATTCTCATTGTTACTGGAGAACATTTAAGTAGATTATAGCCATTTTAACAGAGGCCTTTGGGTCATTCATATAACCTTTTATTCCCTCGTGCCTTGTTCTCACAAAATGTTTTATTATCTTTTAGAATTTTATTTCAATTTCTTTTATACAGTCAGTCACATGTTTCTTAGTTTTACAAAGTGAATATTCCAACACGTATATATTTCTCACCAGTCCAGTTGAGAATACTGTACACATTATCTTCAACAGATAATAACCCATTTCTTTGTCCCATAAATGCCTTGCCTATTTTTCTCCTTAATGTCCTTTCTCAGACTCTCCTCCTTCACCCACCCTCCTCCCACACTATATCTGGTATTTATAACCATTTTCTATGTTTCGATATCCTGTAGTCATTCAGTTTCGTCTACAGAGTGCAGCCACTTGGTATATATTAAGTGGAGACATACAGTATCTCTCCTTCATAGCCTGGCTTGCTTCACTCAGCAATAAATCTTCCATATTTGTCCACTTTCTGTCAGAAGCCAGAGTCTTGTTGTTTTTTATGGCTGAGTAGTATTCCATAGAGTATAATTTTGTTTTTTTAATTTGTATTTTAACTGAGACAAGAGTTTAATTTGTTTTCTTTAGAATTTGCATAGGTCATGTGTGTTCACAAATTTCTTAAGTAATCTAACTACTTTCAATGGCAAGTTTAGCTGGTATGTACGTATCAGTAAATACATGTCTGACTTTAGGCGTGAAACTCTGAGTAGAACGAATATACTATAAGGTAGCACCTGGCTGATACTATAAAGCTTACTTTGGTCATTAAAAAGGTATTTTTTTAAATATTTTTTAATTTCAAGAAAAGCAGTTTTAGCTTTAATAAATCAAAGAAATACTAACAAACTTTACTTAAAACTTAAAGCCAGGAAACAGGTTAGGATTCTGTTCAAATAGTAGGTACGTGAACCTACTGGCAGCTCAAGACAGGCCAAAAATCCTTAAAACTGGAAAACAAAGCCTAAGAGAAAATCAACAATGTTTTAGTCAAACATCATAAAATGCTATTTTACCAGTTAGTCTCTAGTTCTTTATCTTCTGTTGTGATCCGATCTTCTTGATTAAATTCTGGGATATAATATTCAACTCTAGACATGTCTCTACGATTAAGTTGGTCATTTTCTTAGTTTTTGAACTCTTATTTCCATGCATCTGTATTTAATTTTCCTGGTATAGCACTCCCTTGAGAACTTCTTGGAGATCTGGTCTGGTGTTGGTAAATTCTTTCAGATTTTGTTTATCTGAGAATATTCTTGTCTTTCCTTCCCATATGAAGGATAATCTTGCTGGGTACAGTATTCTTGGTTGAAATTGCTTTTCCCTTAAAACTTTGAATATATTTTCCCATTCTTTCCTTGCTTGCATTGTTTCCAATGAGAGGTCTGCTGTTAGCCTGATGGAATATCCTTTGTAGGCAGCTTGCTGTTTCTCTCTTGCCAATCTTAGTATCTTCTCTTTGTGGTTTTGGTCAATCTACCTATAATGTGTCTTGGAGAAGATCTTCTTGGGTTGATTCTATTTGGGGTCTTTCGTATTTCTTGGGACTGGATCTTTGAGTGCCTCTCAGGTTTGAAAAGTTTTCTTGCAGGATTTCATGGAATAGATTATCAGTGCCCTTATGAGTCTTTTCGCCTTCTGTGATACCAATTATCTGGATATTTGGACTCTTGATGATATCTAGTACTTCTCGTATATTATTCTCATTTGGGGGGGGGCATTTTCTCAATCTTCATGATCAGTTTTTCTAGGCAAGCGATTCTATCTTCTACATCTGAGAATCAATTCTCTATATGATCTAGTCTGCTTTTAATACTTTCAAGGGTGATTTTGACTTCCCGTATTATAGCCTTTATCTCTAACAGGTCCATTTGATTTTTTTTTAGAGTGTGTATTTCCTCTTTTAGATCTTGCAAGAATTTCCTCACCCCCTGGAACTCGTCAGCTCCTTTCTCCTGCCTCTTCTGCAGTTCACTGTCTTTCTTCTCTCCCATCTCTGTTAGCTTTGTCATTATGAATATTCTAAAATCCTTATCAGACATTTCCATGAGTTTCATTGTACCATCTAAGGATGAAGAGGTGTTTTTCTTTTTCCTTGGAGGAGAGGTATTGTCTTGCTTTCCCATATTTCTTGTGATCCTGTGGTGATTTCTAGTCATCTGATGGATGATGTGTTTCTTCCTAATTCTTCAAGTTCAATCTGAGTGTTCAGAGGTGAGCAGAAGGAGGTGATCTGCAATCTTTCTGCAGTTCTGTTTTCACTCTTTGTGCATCAGATTCAAGGTGAAGAGAGGAATATTCTGATCCTAATCATATTCATATAATTGGAAACATTTAGACCTGTCTAGACACTTAGTGCATACAGGCTGATCAGAAAATGAGTAAAGATAAAGAAAAGAGGAAAAGAATGAAGAAGAGAAAAGAGGAAGAAAAAATAAAATGAAAAAGAAGAAAGAAAAAAAAGGTTAAAAAAGTCGGGACACATGAGACAGAGAGACAGACATAAATGGAGAGAAAGACACAGAGCTATCCCTACCCACTAGAAATGAGTCTGGAAGGGGAAGTCTCAGCAGAAAATCTTCAATATTCATTTTTGTTCAAGGAAACCAACATTTCACAGCTGAAGTATGGTATCTATCTCAGGATAGCCACAAAATGTATTAATATGAAGATAGTAAGCACATGGAAGTCTGAGCTAGACCACTTAGGTTGTTTTCATTTTCTTTGTGGGATAGGAATAGCCAACATTGTTAGAAAAAAGGAGATTTATTTGTCTTAAAGGAATTGGTAAGTGGAAATAGATCAGAGAAGGTTGGAAAGCTTTCCAGATTATAGTAATAATAAGAAAAGCACAGAATTGGGAAGAAGCAGAATAAGAGTATTTGAAAAAGGAAAACGATTATGGCAAATAGACCAGCATAGTGGGACTGGAGTTGCTGTGTTAAGAGTACAGTACAGCTAGTTATAATGTCCCAAACTTAACAGACCACACTGTTGGTTTATATAAGTTTTCTAGCAGTAGTAGCATCCTAAATCTTTTTCAAATTTTACATTTCCCATGATGGTAGTGTATTTTAATCTTTGAAAGTTCTTCACATGTAAAAATAACATATCATGTGGGGTAAGATTTTACTAATTATATAATAATCATCTTTCAAACTTTAGTTCAAATTTAGACCTCATGAGCTGAGAGTAATATCTTGTTTGCCTTGCTAGGTTTTTAAGTTATCAGACCTGTATTAGTTATATTGTATCAAGGCCATTCCATCTTTAATATTATTAGAGAAGACTAGGAGCAGATAGTCTAGTTCTTTGCTTGGAAGATTAAATAGAACCATTAATGTACTTACTTCTATATTCTAACCACCTTTGAATATTTTCATTTCTTCCCTCTCTTTCCTATTGCTTATTAATGAAGATTGATCTGAGATGGATGGTCAAGCATTAGCAAAGCAAAGCCTGACAGATTTGGCTGATGTAAAACCATGAACCTTTTGAGATTCAGACAGTTTATTACTTACATAGGCAGAGAAAGGAAGAGTCCTCGGCCCCTGCGTCCCTTCCCCATATTTGAAAAGAGCAGCACTGCAGTAAAGAGGATCAGACGACGAGTGCAGTGTGCGTGATGGGAGCCGGAGCCCTCTTCTGCTGAGAAGTCAGTTATATGGCACTGAGCTGTTTTATAGTCTGCAAATGTGCCCCTTTGTGAGATAGGAAGGTTTTATATTTAGTTAGGTCTTGAGAGAACATGAGAAACTACCTCTTGATAGCCTCCCAGGGAAAGAGGTAGAAAGTTAAGTGGGAAATGGCCATATAGTAGCTCCTCACAAGTCTCTTGTGTCCATGTTCCAAAAGGATCATAGGCCTTCTGCCAAGACTGAGGTTCAGCTGCAATTCTGTCCTTAGCTTGTGGCCTACTGGACATGTGCAGGGTCTCCAGCATGCCATAGCTGAGCCATTTCTCTTCAGTGGAGGCACAAGTACAAGTACTATTTTTCTAGCTATGTCAGCCACATATGCTGAGGGAAAACAATGGAGATACGGGAAAGAGGGAAAGTGAGTAGGAGATAACACCCTTACAGTAATGAACGTTATGTAGTTAAACTAGCTAGCCTAGCCAGTATTGCTGTGAAATACCATAAACCTTCATCAATTCTTACTCCCCCTTTGAGGATTAGTGTTGAAGTGTCCAAAAGAGAAACAGTTTCTTAACTTCAGAAATCTAGCCCTTGATGTTTTTCATTTGGTCACCATCATATATGAAAACATGTTTCTTCTTCTTCCTCCTCCTTCTCTTTCTCTTCCTCCTCCTCCTCTTCCTCCTCTTCCTTCTCTTCCTCCTCTTCTTCCTCCTCTTCCTCCTCTTCTCTTCTTCTTCTTAATAGTATCTTTCTAATTACAACATACTTCTCTTCACAGTTTCATCTGTTTTGCAGGGTGACTTATGCCTTTTTAAAGTGTCTACTTGGGGTCCTTGAAGCATTTTGTATATTTTACATAACTTACATTTACATTTGTTTAAAATTTATTTAGCACTTTTCATGTGATTCATTAACAGCAATCAAAAGTTTAATTTACTCGGGACCAGCAGTTAGCGTAATGGCTATGTCACTGGACTCCCACATAGTCGACCACGGTTCGTGTCCCAGACCCGGTGGCTTAAACTCACGCCGGGCGCGTGTGTGTGCGTGCCCAAGATCCCAAGAGGAGAATGGAGGAGAAGGGATTGCGGCATGGCCATCCCACCTGGGGGGTGATTTCTCACTTTCTATCTTTCCGTCTCTCTCTCTCTGTCTGGCAAGCGCATGCACCCTATAGCAAAAACCTCTAAAAAATAAAAAAAGTTTAATTTTCTTACGTGCTCTTAGAATAACATACTTAAAGTTTTTTTCTATAGAGCATTGTATGCTGTTGATTAAAAGAGCAATAGTACTACCAGTCATAATCTTACCTGTAACTTATGGCAGCCATGTCTTTTATTTCTGGACCTGTTTTATGTGATGATCAGTAGTAATCAAGAAGGCTCTTTTTCAAGTAAGTTTCATGCAGAATAAATGAAGTGGCTAGATATAGTCTGGGAGACCTAACAAAGAAACCAGAAATCTGAGTGAGTTAGTGATGTCCTAACATGAATGATGGCCTTAAAATAGAAATCCTGATAGGATATCACAGAAAGTAAATTGACCTTGACTTGGGAACTTATTTTTTACTAGCAGAGCAGCTGCTGTGGTCTGGAGGATATAAGCAACACAGCATTAGGTTCTGCTGATTTTTCATAGATTGTTGGGACAGAGGTCATGGTTCTTGGAGAAAGCTATGCTGGAGGAGATCTACCCAGCCCTGTTCTTGCCCTTTCTCGTCCTCCAAGAGTAGCAGCCTTTTGCCACTTGAACCTTCTACTGGGCAGAGGTGTTATTGACCTTGTGGCTGTGTTCCTCCCTGTCCATGTATGTGGAAGGGTATTAGCCTTCGTAGTTGAGGAAATTGAGTAGAAAAGCTTTGTATTGTCTTAATGGGAGACTGACAGTTTGGTAGTGAAAATGTTGCTTGATCATAGGAATGAGATGTCCACCCACTCTTACTGTGATACCTTTAAAGCTCCCCAGTATTTGGGTGTAGTCTTAAAGGTGGTTAAGAATCATGATTAGTTGAGTGAATGCAATAGTGCATGTAAAAGGGACTCAGGAGTCATTAAGAAGATTTGAACGGATCAGACAAAAATCTACCAAAAAAGAATTCTTGGAGAAAATATATACTTGAATAAAATCTAATGAAATCATTTAAGCAGATTGAATTATAAATTCTTTAGAAGTAGAAAAATGACTTTCACTTTTAATGTTTAGATTATTTCAAAAAAGAAGATGAAATCAGTTAAATCCCAAGTTACTGGTTTGGAAAACCAAGATGAAGAATTAAAGTTATGCAGAGCAAGAAGTACTAAGAGATAAAATCAGGAGAAAGAAGACTAGAGGCTTAAGGGCAAATCTTAGAGATCTGATATATAAGCAGTTCTCTTTTTTTTTGGGGGGGGGGGATTTTTGCTGTAAGGGCACACGCGCTTGCCAGAAAGCAAGAAATCACCCCCCAGGGGGTTGGCCATGCCACAATCCCTTCTCCTCTTTTCTTTGGGATCTTGGGCATGCATGCACATGCACTCTGCATGAGTTTAAGCCACCGTGAACTGCGGTCGACTACATGGGAGTCCAACAATATAGGCATTACGCCAACTGCTTGTCCCGATATATAAGCAATTCTAAAAGGGAAAAGAAAAGATGGAAACAATAATTAAATAATTAATGAAGGAGTTGAAGAAAGACTTGAGACTGCAGATTAGAACAGCAGACTGTTGTCTAGTCAGGAAGGAATGAGGAATACACACATACTTCTGTATATATTATGTGGGAAAATTTCTGAATTTCAGGGAAAACGTAAAAAACTAAGCTTGCGCACTGAGAAAAACAAGTTATATACAAAGAAAGAGAACCAAATTGACGTTAGGTGGGAGATTTTTGCTATAGGGCACATGCTCTTGCCAGAGTGATGTTAAGTGATCTCTCTTTTTTTTTTTTTAAGAGAAATTTTTGCTATAGGGCTTGTGCTCTTGCTGGAGAGACAGACAGAAGGTGAGAAATCTGCTCCCCCCCACCCGCCGGGGTAATGGCCACACCACAGTCCTTTCTCCCCCATTCTCCTCTTGGGATCTTGGGCACGCATGCACATGCACCCGGCATGAGTTTAAGCTGCCGGGTCCGGGATTCGAACCATGGTCAACTACATGGGAGTCCCATGACATAACTATTATGCCATCTGCTGGTCCCGAAACAAATGTATTCCTAATGGTATTTTTGTATGCTAGGGGAGTAAAAGAGTCCGTGGAAAATAGCTACTGAAGTGACTATGAAATAAATGGGAGTATTTTCTCTTTTTACAGCAATTACCAGTAAAAATGAAAGTAGAGGAAATACCATCATAGTAATACTCAAAGGTGTTGGAGAAAATTTTTCAGGAATAAATTTCACCAGAAAAGCACTAAATGTATAAAATCTACAAAATATGTTTAAAGACGATCTAAGAAGGTTGAAGAAATAGAAAAATAAAACTATGGCTTTAGGTGTGAGTACATAAAAATATTAAGCTAGTTTTCCCCAAGTTAATAAATACTTTCAATTTGATTCCATTTTAAAACCCCATAGATTGTTTTGAAATTGGAGGTAAAAGTCTCAAATCTTAACCTGGAAAGACAAATGTATAAGAATAGTCAAGAAAAGAAGAAAAGCTAGGTAAAATTTGCCTTACCAGATGTTTAAATATACTGTAGAACTTCTTTGGCTAAGAGAATGAAAATGGCAGTGGAATAGTTAAATTGAAAGGATGAAATGTCCAAAAATAAAACTCAATAAATACAGAGATTTAATATTTTGAACAATTTGCATTTTAGTTCAATGGGAAGAGGGTAGGTTTAACTATCTGGAACACAAAAAGTTGAGTTCTACATCAGCAGATGGTGTAATAAGACGCTGGACTCCCACGTGGCTGACTGTAGATTGAGTCCTGGACCCAGCGGCTTGAAACCCATGTGTGTTCATGTGCATGTATGCCCAATATCCCAAGAGGAGAGTGGAGGAGAAGGGATTGCGGCATGGCCATCCCTCACCCTGAGGAGTGATTTCTCACTTGCTGTCTGTCTGGCAAGCACATGCACCCTAAAACAAAACAAAACTCTGGAAAGAAAAGGTTCCTACCTTGTACCATTTGCTAAAATATATGTTAAAACTTAGAAGAAAACTTTACTGGAATATATATAACCTATCTGAGTTGGAGTGGTAAGACCTTTTAAACCAAGTTATGTCACACAAAAGGTATAAATGAAGGGCAGACATTCATCTAATGCTTATTGATCTTTGTATTATGGATGTTTGTGTAGATCGGACATGATTCTTGTATTTCCTAATGATAAAAGCTGTTCATTTGGAGTCTAGTAGAGAATTTGGGTCATAAAAGATCTGCCATATACTTTTTTGTTTGTTTTGTTGTAGGGCATATGCATTCACCAAAGAGAGAAAGGGTGAGAGATAGTGATAGGGAAAGTGGTTCCCCCGGTGGAGGGAAGGGGGGCATGGCCATACCGCAATCCTTGCAATCCTTTTTCCTTTATTATTTTCCTGAGATTTTAGGCCTGTGTGCACCCACACATGATGTGATTTTCAAGCCACTGGGTCCGGGACTTGAATCCTCAGCCAGCCATATGGGTGTCCAGTGCCTTTTTAAGAGATTCTTGCCGTCATGATCCTTCTGCCTCCGCCTCCTAGTTAGGACTATATTTAGATGCACACCACCATGCCAAAGCTTTTTTTTCCCCCCCTTTCTTTTTTGAGTGAGAGAGGGAGAGACAGACAGCACTCCAAGGCAGCCACTCCTCCTATGCCCTAGACTCTGCAGCAGGCTTTGATGGTGAGCTGGGGCCTTACTCTCCATCTACTCCTGGATAAATGAAGGGTAGAGTGGCATTAGCACCCGAGAGGTAGCCCCTCCTGGTTATGAAGGCTGGGGCAGCTGCTCCTCCCACACCTCACCCCATTAGACTGCACTAGGGTGGAGATGCCTCACTTCACTCACAGCCTTGTACTCAGGTAGGAAGGACTCCAGGCAAACTGGGAACCTGTCCACGTGGGATTGCCACACAGAGCGATGTGTTTTACCACTGAGCCACTGTCACAGAGTGACGTGTTTTACCACTGAACCACTATCACAGAGTGACGTGTTTTACCACTGAACCACTGTCACAGAGTGATGTGTTTTACCACTGAGCCACTGTCTGGCCCTATGTCCAGCTCTTTAAGACAGGGCCTCTGTTGTCCACGCCATCCTCGAGCTTGCAGTCCTCCTACCTCAACCTCCTCAAGTTGCTGGGATTACAGGTGCATGCTACTGCACCTGGTCCTTTTTGTTATATACTTGAAATTGAGATGTACTCGCTAAAACATCTCAAGGGACAGTGAAGTGTTAAAATTTATTAGCTATCCCCTGCTGACAAAGGTTATCGTAAAGGTATATCCTAGACGTATTATTTACTGTCTTGTATTCTTTTTATACTGGGGCTTCATAACATTCTAAATTGAGATACTTGTATTACTTTACTATGGAAATCAATTTTCCTTCAGTTTGAGTTAGTTACAACTGTTAACAGTTGTCACTTTTTTTACTCAAGGGTATGAAAGTGCCAGTATGTCTAGCACATGTGAACCTGGCAAAAGTAGGAACAGACATTCAGCCCAGACTGAAGAGCCTGTTCAAGCAAAAGTACTCAGCAGAAAGAATCATGAGCAGCTGGAAAAAATAATAAAATATAGTAGGTCTGCAGAAATATCCTCAGGTATGTTCTTTTTTGGTTTGTTTTAATTTAAGGAGTTCTTAATCATAGATTTGAAAAGCTTTGTTGTTGTGAAGAAAGTTTTAAACCTGGTCTATCACATTTTTATCATGTGCAAGGATTTATAGGAGAGATTACAGTATGTATTTCTTGGTATCAAGAAACATGAACTAGAAATATTGTTATGCTTTTGGACATATTTTAATAAATTTTTTTCTAAACAGTAGTTAACATTAGTGTGAACTCTTGTTTTGAGATTCTGAAAATTCTAAGAGTTGTATGCAATCATATCACTCTGCCTAAAGTTTTGGCTTCATCACACCTATGGGGTAAAGTCAAAATACTTTATTATAACATACATGGCCATCAGGGATTTGTTACTTTCTGTCTCTTCAGACTTATTTCTTACTGCCCTCTGCCTTGAAGTTTATTTTTTCAGTGGAATTGAGCTAAAGTTTTCCCATGGCTACCATGCTGTTTCTTGCCTCAACAGTTGTCTTTTCTGCCTCAACTGTTTTTTTCTTCTGTAATCCCTTTTCTCTGCTGGACACCTACATAAACTTTTATATCTACAACTGTGAAATTGTATCCAGATCCAAGCTAGAATAGGTTCCATCGACTTGTCTGAACATGTTTTGTTGCCTATACCATATGACGTAGCACTTACCTGTCTGAGTGTCTGTATGGCCTTTTTGAGTCCCTCGGCAGCAGATAATACTTTTTCATGTTTGTATCTCGACTGTGAGCATAATACCTGGTAGGCTGTCAGTGAGAGTATTTATTCAATGAATGGTGTCATATGTATTTGCCACCATTTTAGTTTAAATATGTACTTGTACTTGTATTTGTAAAGAATAAGTGTATCTCAAAGGAATAGGGAGGAAGAGGCAGTAAATACAGGCTCATAATCTCTGTTGTCAGTAAGACCCTGGGTGAGAGTGATAGTAGCTACTGTTTACATCATAGCTTTATTATTATTTCTTGATCTACAAAGTTAGTGTATTTTAATTAAATTATTTACAATCTCATTTGAGCCTCATAATACTGAATTAGTTTTATTTCCATTTTTCGGATGACAAAACATGGTTAGACAGGGTACCCTTCCTTTCTAGCACTAGTGCAAAGCCAGGAGTTACCTGGCACAACTTCTCTGGAAAGCTTCAAAAGCCATGCCCCAGTCCAGTAATTGCACGTGCAGGAATCCATCCTGAGGAAATAAGAGTGAGGGGGAAACGGCTTTTAGTGTTGTCTGACTAGTATGATTCTTACTATGTAGAAACAAAAATTTGAATGAAGAAGACTAAAAATACATGAAAATGTTAACAGTGGTTTTAGCATCATTAAACTTTTCTGTGTTTTCTAAAACTTTTGGAATGAGTATTTATTAGTTTTGGAGACAAAATAAATAGCACATTTGTTTGTATTTTGAAATGACTTCAGAAAACTCATAGTACTAGGAAATGTTAGGACTGAATTTTGAGTCCTGGTCTCTTGCTAACTTCAGAATCCTTTTAGCAAAAATATTAATTCTGTTTTCCCAAACCAAGCACTTTTAAAAATTTTGTAATTCTCATTTTCTTTAGCTGTCTATACCAAATAGTATCTTCAAAAAGTTAAAAGTTGGGTGCAGTTTGGAGAAGGGCACTAAATCAAAACGCTTAATAAATAGAGTATCAATTACTTAAATAATTGATAGTTGGTTATAGTATTTCAGACATTATTACTGTCACATGGAATAATACAATGATTGAATTTTGGTGAATTTAAAATATTCAGATTATGTATGTATACATTTGTGTATACTTATATATACACATTTTTAAAAGATTATTTGCAGTTTTAATTATTTCCCTAAAATTCTTGAAAGCATGTGCTAACAGTTTTTGTTACTCTACCTGTAATATATGATTATATTATAGTACATAAGACTGCTAGTATTGAGCAGTGCAGTCCTCTTCCTTGGGCTTTCTGAGAGGTTCATCTAGATGTTTAACGCTTCCAACTACATGATAGGAACTTACTATAGTACTCACCATCAGTTACATTAATATTAAGTTTATAGGAAACCATTTAAGATTTTTCCTGATCAGTTTATTTTAAAATAGAGCATTGGTTGAGTGTATCTTGTGATTAACATTTCAGTTCAGAGAAACAGTTTTAAAGAACTTTGCTTATTTCTTTTTTTTTTTTTATTCACTTATTCATATTATAGACCCTGTCTTTACTGCTCATACACATTTTATGTTCATCCTATGTCTGCCCTTTCCTACAGCACATGCTAGGAGAATACTACAGCAGTCTAACAGAAATGCATGCAATGAAGCGCCAGGTAACAATCTGCTTAGTTTTGGTGTCCACTTTTTGTTAATTTTGTCATTGGTCCTAAAATCCTTAGTTTTATTTTACTGATTGTTTACATTTAGCTTAGTGTATATATGTTATGTGACTGTTGTGAAAAATAATTTCATATTCATAAACTTCTGAAGGTTTTCATTTATAATTTTTGGTTGGTAAAATTGGTTGTTTTTCTTGTTTTTATTTTCTCTTAGTTTGTATAACCTAACCAACACATTCATAGGGTAATAGAAACCTTTCTTAATGATTATTTGATTTGAAGTTATTTACTTTATATTTCTTAGATGTTTATAAAAGCATTAATATTTTTGGAAACAAAAATTTTTATATTGTAGTTGTTTATTTTTCATTGGTTCTTAACATATAAAAAAATAGACCATCAGACAGAAACAGCTGAAATGCAAAGACAGTGATAAAGATCATGGAAAATTCTAAAGATTTCAAAATGCTATTTTTGTCTTTAAATGCGGTTCATTAAAAACAGTTCTGTATGATTTAGAATTATAAATATTCTTAAATTCCTGTAACCATATATATGTGAAAAATAAAAGCCTGCTTCAGCCTTTATGGTGATTTAAAGAAGTAAAAGAAGGACCCAGAACTAACAAAGATGAATTTATCTGGCACTTCCAGAAGAAAAGAGCCCTGAAAGTAGGATAAAGACAATATGGGGCTAGAAAAACCTGACTGAAATTAGGAATTTTTCTAGCCAAGACTAAACAGTTTTAGTCTAGAAGGAGTAATTGGTGTAAACATTTTATCCCTTGACTGTAGAAGCGAAGGATGAGGCTATATTTAGGATAACTTATTACTTGGGAATAATTTATTTTATAATGATATGTAATTTGGAGTGATAATTTTGTCACATACAGAGATATTTCTGGGTTTTTTTAGAGAGATTTTTACAGTAGGGTGCATGCGCCCACCAGAGAAACAGAGGCAAAAAGCGAGAAGTCCTTCCCTAGGGATATGGCCACGCCACAATCCTTTCTCATCCATTCTCCTCTCAGGATCTTGGGTGGGCACGCACACACTCCCAGCGTGAGTTTTGAGCCACCAGCTCTGGGACTTGAACTGTGGTCAAGTATGCAGGACTCCAGCAACATAACCATTACACCATGTGCTGATCCCATCACATACAGAGCTATTAATGATGTCATTAAATACACTTTGTTCTTACTGCTTTGACATAAACATTTTCAAAATTATGCAACTGATCAAACTGCAATATGATATGTATTATAAATTGAAAGTTTGCATATCAAATCTATTTTCTTATCTGGATTTTTCTTATAAGTAGAGATTTCTTAGAGGTAGTTTTAAATCCTGCTTATAATAATAAAGTCATTTTTGTAATAATATATTACATTTGAACATCTTAAAACTGGCAGAACTTTTGTAGATCACTTCATTCTATACGTGTAGTTGTCTGAGGCATGATAACAAAGTTGCATGTTCACTGTTAATATTTTATACTTGTAGAAATTGAGGCCTGAAGATGTTAAATTACTTAGCTAATTGGTGGGTATTTTTCCACTAAAACACATTCCTTTTTTCATCATCTTATTTTTTTCTTACAAAAATGAATTAAATTTTTATGCTCTCTGGACATTTAATTTAAAAGTATAAGTGTATTAAAACACTCAATATTTTTTATTCTCTTTCTTGGAAACTTACCCCTGATTTTTTTTATAAAACCTAAATACTTAGCTACTTGAGGTTCTAGTATTGCTCTAGAAAATTTATAGAAGAACTATTTGGAGGTTTTTTTGGCATCTAGAAGAGCTATTTGGAGATTTTTCCCCATAAGGAACTCAAAATGTGAACAGTTGCTATTTGTATTCTTTAAATGAAGAGTATAACTATATGCTTAAGAACAGTAATTCTGTGTTGTCAGCAAACATAACAGAATCATAACTAAATAGTAAAATGATGCCTGGATACTATGAAACTGGAAATTGAGTTGGGTTACTGCCTGCTGCAATTTACACAGTATATAAAAAAATAAACTAGTGAAATTGACCTGTTATGCTATAGTTACAATTTATTTATTGGCACAACATGTTTCTAAATGATAGACAAGATTTGAAAATTAGTTGTCCTTATTACACGGTCCTTAAGAAAGCGGCCTTCATTGGCACCATTCAGCTTGTTCTCAACATTACCAAAGTAAGTTTTCTTTTACTTCTTTTTTTTTTTTGGGGAGAGGTTTTCGCTATAGGGCGCGTGCTCTCGCCAGACAGACAGAGAGAGACAGAGAAACAGAAAGCGAGAAATCACCCCCTGGGGGGATGGCCACGCCACAATCCATTCTCCTCCCCGGATCTTGGGCACGCACGCACACGCGCCCAGCGTGAGTTTTTTTTTAAGCCACCGGGTCCGGAACACGAACCACGGTCGACTACGTGGGAATCCAGCGACATAGCCATTACGCTAACTGCTGGTCCCTCTTTTACTTTTTTTGGAGAGGTCTTTGCTATAGGGTGTGTGCGCTCGCCAGAAACACAGAGAGACAGAGAGACAGAAAGCGAGAAATCACCCCCCAGGAGGGATGGCCATGCCGCAATCCCTTCTCCTCTATTCTCCTCTTGGGATCTTGGGCATGCATGCACATGCGCCCAGTGTGAGTTTAAGCCGTTGGGTCCGGAACTCGAACAGTGGTCGACTACATGGGAGTCCAGTGACATAGCCATTATGCTAACTGCTGGCCCCAGTTTTCTTTTTTGTAGTGACATTTATATCAGTCAAAAAAGATAATAATATTTGCATTTATTTAAAGTGCTAATAGATTTTTACTTATTTTAATGAAATGTGTAATATTTTCAGATCGTTTTAATTGAGAAGTAATACATGGTAGTGTTATTCATGTATTTAAATATTTCTTTAACGTATAGTATTTCTCTTGATATTTTAAAATTTAATTTTTATCTTGATAATTTTAAACTTCTCTTTCTACTTTAAAAGCCCAGAAATAGAGTCATGTTCTGATTTTTAAGTAATTTAAAGCTTAAAGTAATGAAAGAAGTTAAATAGTTACTGTCATGAAGGTATTTCATCATTAACATCCTGGTCTTTTATGTCTTCCAGAAACTGGGAGTGATTTTTCTATGTTTGAAGCTTTGCGGGATACTATTTATTCTGAAGTAGCTACATTAATTTCTCAAAATGAATCTCGTCCACATTTTCTTATTGAACTCTTCCATGAACTTCAGCTACTTAATACAGACTACTTGAGACAGAGGGCTTTATATGCATTGCAGGTATCTAGTACTCAATATTCTTTTTTCCTACTCTGTTTTCACCTTTCTTCACGATTAGCTTGCTTTCATAAACTGAAGTATGTCCTTACTCTCTCTATATTTTTATGTTTTATTTTCCCTTTTTTTCGGTAGAAGATGTTTGTGCTTGCCAGAGAAAGACAAGAGAGAGATGGAGGGAGAAAGCATCCCTCAGTGGGGTGTACTCATGCTGCGATTCCTTTGGAGATATACCGCACATGTTTTTCAAGCCTGTGTTGGGGCCAGGTTCAAACTGTGGTTCTGGCTCCCTTAACTAGTGTGCCGTGGGGCTAACCTATTGTATGTTTTGTTGACATTTTATTTAAAACTCCTTGTATATCTTAAGTAGCTCTTAGTCTTTTTTTTTTATTTTTAACAAATTTTGAGTGTACGTGTGTGTCTTTTTTTTTAAAGCTTATTTATTTTTAAGCTTATTTATTTCATGAGGGAGGAAGGGGAAGGAGGTTTTGTCATAGCACAATTCACTGCCCAGCTAGTGAGAATCACAGGTGTGTCTATAGGGAATACCTGGCCTGTTCAGGTCAGCCTGGGAACTGAACCTAGAGTCTCCTCTTATGACTCCCATATCATGCAGGCATCCTACCGTCTATGCCACTGTGGCCGGGCTCAGTGCTTTATCTGTAATGTTATTTCTTTTTTACACTTGTGAGGTAAGAAGTACTACATTTGTTCTTCCATTGAATCTATATTTAAATTTATAGCATAAATTTGTGAGGAAGCATATATATTTTGTATAAATAACTATCTTGTTTTCTTACTTAGGACATAGTATCCAGGCATATTTCTGAAAGCCATGAAAAGGAAGGGAAAAATGTAAAGTCAGTGAACTCTGGGACTTGGATAGCATCAAACTCAGAACTTACTCCCAGCGAAAGCCTTGCTACTACTGATGATGTAAGCTGATAGTGATTAGTGGACTGTAAACATAATTTCAGTATGCCGTAAACAGACATTAAACGGGTTGTTGTCAAATTGTGAGTGTACAAATATAATGAATTTTAGCTTTTTAGGAAAAGCTGAGTGTAATTTTTTTGTGTGTGTGAGACATAAAATGCAATAAAAATATAGCAACACCAAAAATTATATATAAATGATGGATTATGAAGTCTAAAACAGACACATTTCTATCTTTATTATTCAACATGGGGGTTGACTTCCCAATCATTTAATAAATGTATGTTGTGTTTATCAGGGCCATTAGTTAACAAGACAACAATCAGATCACAGTACATTTGAATAAATAAATATAAGGTAAATCAAGTCATTGGATAAAAAAGAAGCCTAGATAAAAAAAAGTCATTCAGGAAAAAGGTATAATTTAATGTTCTGACTGATAGAGGAAATTTTGAATAGAGAACCTAGAAGTGGAGAAGAGTGGTGAGAAAGGCATAACTTCAGTAAACTATGTTCTCCAGTTAGCACATAGTACATTGTTAGTCGAAAGACTTACTGGCAAGTCTTCTAGGATACTGAGGATATAATACTCCATGCATTTGGAAATCACGTGTTTAAGGGTTCAGACCTTGTAAAAGGTCTATTGTAAAAGATTTTATGTGGTCCTGGGATAGCGTATGTTTTCTTCTTTTTTTTTTTTTTTTTATTTATGAAAATTCTGGCACTTGGAAATTTGTGGGTAAGAGTGCCACAATTGATTAGCAAGTGTTGGCTAAACAGAGTTGGAGAATGGAAGCATTTTGCTTCCACTGTAAGTTAAAATATTAATACTGTAAGGTTTTTTTTAAAATGATAGTGTTTTCTTTTTTTAATTTAAATTTATTTATTTACATTCATTCATTATATTTCATTACAGCATACAAAATGAGATTTTCCATCCAGAGTACACTGTATATTGTCTCAATCAAGCACATCAACATATGTTATTGTCAACTGCCGGGGACCAGCCTCAGCGGGGGTGGGTTGACTCATTGGAAGCGGTGAAGGAAAGGAAGACAAAGGCCTCGTGCCTTTTCATGCACGTCCTAAGTTGGACACTCCTCAGAGATCACTCTCTGTAGAGTGACAAATGCTAGGAATCATCGTGCCTTTTTATTGAAAATGTGATACATGCAAGTAAATGGGAGAGGGTCTACGTGTTCTAATTATCAATTCATAAAGTTTTAACAATAGAGACCATTCAGGGTTTGATTAAGGGCAGGTCTATTAATCATCTATACAGTTCAACAATTGTTTGATTGATGAAAGCAGGTTTCTGTTAACTTCAAGCAATGCAGTTTCAGGAAACAATTCCAGCGCAAGTAGAGTTAATTATCAGCCGATGTTCAGCAGCAGCCGTCTTATGATTACTAAAAGGAAATCTCAAGCGTAGATATTAGTTCTTATGGATTTTCATAAAGAATGATACTTATATAATTCTATAGGGATCTAAAACTTAAGGAATCCTAATATATTTACCTATCCTGAAGGGATGAAGTTATTATTCACTTGGTGAGGGCGGGGACAGTTTTTTCAACTGGTGGTAAAGTGACTAATAAGTTAATGAAAAACTTTAAAATGGGTTTATGGTGTTGTGGATTCACTTGTGTAGCCCATGGCACCACTGTTGTGTGTTTTGTTAGAACATTAGTTACCATGGGGCGAGTGTGTCCTGGGCCAGTTTCGGCCTAGTCCTATTGTATGTAAAAAGATTATTTATATTAAATGTGTCTTGAAGGGCCTTCCAAACGTCAAGATGATTTCTGCCTAGATAGAACTTCAGCACACTCTCCATTATGATTGCAGGATGAAGCGTTATAATTAACAGTAGGTGGTCAGGGTAAAGGGGAGCGGTCGGGGGACTTTTGGGAAATCTTACCACACACTCAAGATGTATGAGGGAGCTATGTAATTCTTTTATAGTAGTATATCGGGGAGTCAGAGGGGGGTCACTTCCCAGCAAGGCTACTACAGTTCCCGGAGCGGATAGCAAACGGCCTTGCCGACTTGCTAATTGACCCAAGCATTGTTCCAAGGTCGGGGGGCGTACAGCAGCGGCCTTGCCAACGTACTGAACCAACCGGAAGCGGTGCTCAAAGGTCAAAGGGCTCTGATGGGTCCTGGAGCCCCGCTGGGTCGGACTCCTCCAGTCAACAAATAATTTTCCATTTCTTGTTTCCTGTATGTTTTTCTTTTTTTCCCCATCCTTGATTCCCTATCTCTTACCCTCTGCTATCTCCCATTCTCCTCCCACGCTGTCTCTGGTATCTATGTTTACTTTCTATACTGTTTTCCCTCCACATTTTATT
The DNA here is from genome assembly GCA_026018925.1 of Tupaia tana. NCBI lineage: Eukaryota > Metazoa > Chordata > Mammalia > Scandentia > Tupaiidae > Tupaia > Tupaia tana. The sequence continues at coordinate 149,158,558 of JAKSZU010000002.1, forward strand.
GAACCACTAAAGATCTTAATTAATCTAAGTATTGTCATAACAAGCACAGCTGATATATACATTTCCATGAACACAAGTCTAACTTTAGGCATCCTATAAAGTAGCACCTAGCTGGGGCTAAATATCTTACTGGAGTCATCGAATAGATACATTTTTTTTTTCTGAAACTTTTTTTTAACTTAATTTACATTCTTTCCCTAAGCATCATCACGGCATACAAAATGTGATTTCTGATCCAGAATATACTGCATAGTGACTTAATCATGCATATTATTATAAAAAATTTTCCATTTCTAGCGTCTAGAATTTTTTGTTTGCCCCTCTTTCTGACCCTCTGTCCTTTCCCACCCTCTTCTCACACTATCTCTGGTGTCTACAGCTGTCTTCCCTTCCTTTCCCACCCACATTGTATTGATCACACAATTTCTTAAATAATCTAACTACTTTCAATGGTAAATTCACTTAGTACTATTAAGAAAACCAGTTTTAACTTAAAGAAATGCTAAGGAACTTTGCTTAAAATCAGGAAACATGTTAGGATTCTGTTCAAATGGTAGGTGTGTGAACCTATCCATATCTTAAGACAGGACACAAATCCTTACAACCAGATAAAGTCTACAAGAAAATCAGCAATATTTTAGTCAGAGTCATAAAATTATACTTCACCAATTCAATCTCATGTACTTTATCTTCTGTTGTGGTTCAATTTTCCTGATTAAATTCTGGGATATAATATTCAACTCCAGACTTGTCCCTACAATTAAGTTGGCCACTTTCTTAGTTTTTGAACTCTTATTTCTGTGTGTCTGTATTTAATTTTCCTGATATAGCACTCCCTTGAGAACTTCTTGGAGATCTGGTCTGGTGCTGGTAAATTCTTTCAGGTTTTGTCTGTCTGAGAATGTTGTTGTCTTTTCCTCCCACATGAGATGTAATCTTGCCAGGTACAGTATTCTTGGCTGAAATTGCTTTTCTCTTAACACTTTGAATATATTTTCCCATTCTTTCCTCACTCGCATTGTTTCCAATGAGAGGTCTGCTCTTAGCCTGATGGGATACCCTTTGTAGGTAACTTGACAGTTTTCTCTTGCCAATCTTAGTATCTTGTCTTTGTCTGTGGTTTTGATCAACCTAGCTATAATGTGTCTTGGAGAAGATCTTCTTGGGTTGATTCTATTTGGGGTCCTTTGTATTACTTGAGACTGGATCTTTGAGTGCCTCTCTAGTTCTAGAAAGTTTTCTTGCAGGATTTCATGGAATAGATTATCAATGCCTCACCTTCTGGAATGCCAATTATCCGATGTTTGGACGTTTGATGGTATCTAGTACTTCTTGTATATTATTCTCAAATTTTGGGGCAATTTTCCCAGTCTTCGTGGTGGATTTTTCTAGGCCAGCAATTTTCTCTTCTACGTCTGAGATTCTATTTTCTGTATGATCTAGTCTGCTTTTAATACTTTTAAGGGAGATTTTGACTTCCTGTATTATAGTCTTCATCTCTAACAGTTCCATTTGATTCTTTTTTAAAGTGTGTAATTCCTTTTTTAGATCTTGCAAGAATTTCCTCACTTCCTAGAACTCGTCAACTTCTTTCTCCTTTCTCTTTAGCAGTTCATTGTCTCTCTTCTCTTCCATCTCTGTTAGCTTCGTCATTATGAATGTTCTAAATTCTTTATCAGACATTTTCATGGCTTCCATTGAACTGCTTGTGGATGAAGAGGACTTATTCTTTTCCCTTGGAGGAGAGGTATTTTCTTGCTTTCCCATATTTCTTGTGGTCCTGCGGTGATTTCTAGTCATCTGATGGATGGTGTGTTTCTTCCTAATTCTTGAAGTTCAATCTGAACGTTCAGGAGCAAACAGAAAGAGGTGATCTGGAATCTCTTTGCGTTCTGTTGTGATCGCTTTGTGCAGCAGATTCAGTAGATCTTGAGGAATATGTTAACCCTAATAGTATTTGGACGTGTAGCTACATCCCTGTAGATCTATCTAGAAACACATTAAATGGATATTGAAGGGTGGAGAGATAAGAAAAAAGAAAATGAAAAAGAGAGAGAGAAACAACAAGAAAGAAAGGAAGAAAAATGAAAAACAAATTTGTAATTATTGTTCTTCTTTTTTAAAAAAAAAGCATAAAATAGAAATAACTAGTTCACCGGAGCCATGAGGAATCTTCTCCTGAAGGCCTCTCCTCTCCTGCCTGGGTGGGAGGGCCAGAGGGGATTATTAACAAGACAAAAAATGAGCAGAGAGCAAGAGAAAAAGTTTACCTTTAAAAAAATTGTAAAAAGGAAAAATTACAAAAAAAATGAGAAGACAGAAGCAGGGAGACACAGAGGCAGAGATAGAAGGCCAGAGGAGCTCCCTACCACACTAGCTTGTTTGCTGGAGGCTGAATTATCAGTAGAAAATCCTCATTTCTCTTGTACCCTGAAATCACTAGTTCGCAGGAGCCTTGAGGCAATGATAGTGTTTTCTCAAAAGATCATCTTGTCAGTTTTTCAGATACAGAAATTTTCTTACAACTATTAATAAACTCTGAATTTTTGCTCTTTTAAAACTGTTCTTCTTCATCTTTTCTGTTTAAAAGGTTTCTCCACTGGGCTCCAGCTCCTTTCCTACTGCGCACATAAATCTGCTTGCAAAACCGGCATAGTTTTAACTGACTTTACAATGCCAAATATAAATTAGTAATTGTTCATTTGGGTTGTTGATAATTCATTGAAAATTGTGTACTCATTTTATGGGAAATGAAAAGTGGTCTAGCTATACATACATAGACATGTATTTATGTATATGTATATCAGAGATATTGGATTATTTGGAGGTTTATTGAGTATTATGTGGTAATGAAGAGTCAGAAAGAGATGTTCTTAGACATCTTTTTCAGTAATCTTATATCCTTAACCCTAGGGCCTCCCCTTTATCCTAGTTTCATGTAGGTCCAGTTACTTCAGTCTAGTTTGAAAGATTTGAGCCCAGTTGTCTTCACCATTAAAGCCGATTTTGAAAATCGACCTACAACTCAGAATATAGTTAACCTCACATGGTTTTAAAATGAAATAAAATGTAAATATATCAGTTGGTAAATAAGGAGTTGGCATAAACAGCTATACTTAGTGTAATTTAAATAACTAAATCAGTTCTTCGATTTTTCTTTCAAAACTTAAAATTCACCATTGATGTCACTATTTCTCCTTTAGGCGTCAGCTGGTGGCATAGTGGTTAGGCAGTTGGAGCCCACATGGCCCATTTTGCAGTTGAGTCCAGGACCCAGCCTCTTGAAAAATACACCAGGCTCTTGTGCATACATGTCCAAAATCCTGAGAGGAGAATGGATTGAGCTGTGGCCATCTCCTGTGGGGATTTCTCGGTTTCCCTCTCTTCCCTCTCCCTTGCCACAAGCTCATGTACTCTATAGCAAAAATTTTAAATTTTACTAATGCCATTGAATTAGCAGCAGCAGCAGCAGCAACACAGCATCCATTCTTCATACCCCCAGGCCTAAAGCAGTACTATCCAGTAAGATTGTGCAACGATGGAAATGTTTTATATCTGCATTCTCTAATACTGCGGCCATTGGTCACATGTTGCTATTGAGCACTTAAAATGTGGCTAGTGCACCAGAAGAACTAAATTTTAAATTGTATTTATTTAAATAGCTACATGGCTAATGGTCCCCGTGTTAGACAGATCTAGGATTTTATTCTCCGTTGTCTCTAGGCCAAAGTCATTTGAGCCCTCTTAGGAGTTTTACTCACATATTTCAGAATACATATGAGTCTTGCCGGGAAAAGAGTAATAAGTGAAAGTAAGGATAGGCATCTGGGAATTTAAGTCAAGGAGGATGTGATGGAGGAATTAAGTATTAAGAAGGAAAAAAAAATGTCTTGCATCTTCTATTTCAGATGCTATAAAATGATAAAAAGAAAAATCTACCTTCCAGTTTTTCTTGAAGCAACAAAATGGTTTTCTTGTTTTTTAAAACCTGTTTTTCTGCGACCAGCGTTGGCATAATGGCTATGTCACTGGACTCCCATGTAGTAGACCGTGGTTTGAGTCCCGGACTCGGTGGCTTAAACTCACGCCGGGTGCGTGTGCGTGCGTGCCCAAAATCCTGAGAGGAGAATGGAGGAGAAGGGATTGTGGTGTGGCCCTCCCCTTTGGCAGGGTAATTTCTTGCTTTCTGTCTGTCTCTTTCTGGCGAGTGTATACGCCTTATAGCAAAAACCTCTCAAAAAAAAAAAAAAAAAAAAAAGATAACAAAACCTGTTCTTCGGGCCAGCCAGTGAATGTGTCCTTGGCATATTGGCATATTTGGAAGCCTGCATCTGTCAATCAGTGAATCAAAACATGTTTCCGAATGCCTAGATTTCCTTTAATCATAAACCAATCCTTTATTTCATAGTGAAGATAGTAATCTTAAAAATCTAGCCCCAAGACACAGTGATAATCTCTTCTCAAGAGAGGCTGGATCCCACATGGTGACTACAGTTAATATTTCCCTCCTAGACTGAGTACAATACACTGGGCACATAAATTGTGGCCTAAAGGAGGGAGATTGTGGTGTCACCAGACCCTGTAGAGGGTGCTCCTCTTTCTTTCACTTTCTCTCTTAATGTCTTTTTTCTGCCTTACTGTTACATGTACAGGCACAGTAAGATGAATAAAAAAAAAATTTTTTTTAAATAAAATATATCAGTAGTAGGCCAGTCAGTGCCGTGGTAAAGGCAGCTGGATCCCATGTGGCTAGCTGCACAGTTTGAGTCCTGGACCCAGCAGCTTTTATAAAAAAAAAAACATGTCAGGTGCATGCATACTCCAAATTCCAAACGAAGAAATGGAGAAGGGATTGTGGTGTGGCCATCATTCATGAGGGAGTCTCACTTGCCCTCTCATTCTCTATTTCCCTGTCTCTCCTGCAAGTACCCAGCACGCTCTAGCAAATTTTTTTCCTAAAAAAAAAGGAGAAAGGACACAATTATCAACTATTGTCAAAATGTAAATGGAGGGGCAGCAGGTGGCATGGTGGTTAAAGTGCTGAACTCCTGCCACATGATTGACCATAGTTCAAGTCCCAGACTGATGGCTTGAAAATTACACCAGGCACATGTGCATGCCTGCCCAGAATTTCAGGAAGAGAATGGAGGAGAAGGGGTTGCACAGATAAAGATTTCTTATATTTTAACACAGAAAGAGATTTCAGAGTATACAGAAAGCACTAACTATAAAATAAAATGATAAATTAGATTCTCTAAAAATAAAAATTTAAAAGCCAACGGGTATCATAGTGGCTAAGGTAACTATCCCACATGGGCAACTGCAGTTCCAAGTTCTAGACCTGGTGGCCTGAAAAACACCAGGGGTGTGTGTGTGTGTGTGTGTGTGTGTGTGTGTGTGTATTTGTGCATGCATGCAAATGAGCCCAAAAATCCCAAAAAGACAGAGAAATGGAGGAAAAGGGATTATGGCATGACCATTTTCCATAGGTTCATGGAGAGTACTTTCTCAAGTTCTCTCTCTCTGTCTCTCTGCTAAGTGTCCTCAGGCAAAAATTTAAAAAAATAATGAGAAAAACAATGACTTTCTCTTTTTCAAAAGATATTAAGAGAAAATAATTCTAGTTCATGACTCTGACAAATAACCTGTCAAGGCCCATATACTACTCAATTATAAGACAACCCAGTAAAGAAATAGGCAAGAGATTTGAATAGATGTTTCATGAAAGCAAATGAAGGCTGATATCAAATTAAAGGATATAAGATACCATCTCACACCTGCTAGAATGACTAGTTCTTTTTTTTTTTTAATAGACGTTTTTGCCTTAGGGCATGTGTGGTCATGGGAGTGGTGGTGGGGGGAGGCAGTGAGAGGGAAAGTGAGAAATCACCCCCCAGTGGGGGATAGCCAGGCTGCATTTACTTCTCCATTCTCCTCCCAGGTTCTTGGGCACACACACTCGGCATGATTTTAAGCTACCGTGTCTGGGACCTGAACTGCAGTCGGCCATATAGGAGTCAGTGACATAACCATTATGCCATCTGCTAGCCCCCTAGAATGGCTTCTTCTAAAAAGGTTGCCACTGAGAAGTGTTGGTGAGAATGTGGAGCGTTTGGAACTCTCACACTGCTTGTAGTCATGTAAAATTGCACGATCACTTTGGAAAGCAGTTGCGCAGATTATTCTAAAGTTAAACTTGTCATGCAACCCATTAATTTCTTTTCTAGGTATTCATCCCAGAGAAATGAAAACATATGTCCACAAAAATATTTCTACACTAATGTTCATAACATCTTTAGTTGTGATAGCCTTAAAGTGGAACATCAACAGATAAATGGGTAAACTGACATATCCACATTGGAATACTATTCGGCCATAAAACAAATGATGAACTCATGGAACACACAACAGTGTGAATTCACATGAGAAACATACTGAGCTAAAGAAGCTAGACAGTGAAAAGCACAACTGGTCTATAGTGATAGAAAGCATTTGAGCGAAGTGTGGTGGAGATTGACTGTAGAAGAGTGCGAAGGCTCTTTCTGGGCCAGTGGCAGTGGTATTTATTTTTAGGGAAGCTGGTTACTTGAGTGTGTATATTTGTCAAAACTCATCACATTGTACACTTAGAATGGTATGTTATTTGTAAATTATATTTTATTAAATTTATTTTTAAAAATATGAATGATGTTATGATTTTCTTCTGATATGAGGCAACCAGAGATAGTAAACTACTAGATATTAGGATTTGAAGATAGAGGACTGTCCCTCAATATGTAGAAAAAATTTGAAATGTTAACTTTGTTTAAGCAGGTGGTTCTGTGTGCTTTCACCTACATAATGACATATTTTGTAAAGTTATATTCAACCTTTAATAACTTTGGTGATAGTCTTATTTGGGTGAAGTGCTCATTTAACTTACGAATATCTCTCTTTTAGGTGTGAAATTTCATGCAAATACTTAGTGTCCCTGGTTTTTAATATTTATCATAAAACATTTTAAAGAAATATTAGTGATTTTTGTTTGTTTTACAATAACTTAGGAAACTTTTGAAAAGAACTTTGAAAGAGAAACGCATAAAATAAGTGAGCAAAATGATGGTGACAGCGTGATGTCTGTGTCTTCAAATTTTGAGCCTTTTGCAACAGATGATCTAGGTAAGCCCAATTTTTTATAATCTTGGAACACAACTTAGAGATTGATGTCAAACAATCTTTGGATTGCATTGATAAGGAAACAAAAATCTAGAAAGGTGTGAAGTAGTTGAAAGAACATGGACTTAGAAATATTCATCAGTTCAAATTCAGAGACCTTCCGACTTAAGGCTTTGACCTCGAGCAGATCACCTAATCTTTGTCATTCTTGATGTACTGAATAAATGGGGATCTTATTTGCCTCACTATGTTCTTATGAAAAATATATAGATCTTTCTATCACAAATAATAGGAGTTCATAAAATGTTAAATTCCTTTCCCTTAAAGGATAGGTCATTCCTTAATGTCATCCTGTTAATTAGTGATAAAAATTCAGTTTTCATCCAATCACATTTTTAATAGAAATGTTAGCATCATAATATGACCTAAGAACTTTTTTCTTTAAGCCTAAACAACCTGTAATGAAAACCCCTTAATTCTAAGGCATGGCACGTTGCATTTCTTTTTTTTCACAAGTAGTAAAACAAAAGAAGCTTAGAGGATTTGAGTGTTGCATATCTCAAGAGGGGAGAAACTTGAGGTCTAGACTTGGAAAACAGATTAGAGAAAAAAAAAAAAAAATGTGTAGGTAGTTTTTCCACCCAAGTATTCAGGTAGGTTCCATGCTGCAGTTGTAATGTGTGCTGCTCAGGAGAAGCCAGGTTCCATATGGTATCGGCTCTTCCAGTCTCTGGTCTGGGCAGCCTGAATTATGCTGCATATGCATGTGAGTACCCAAGACCAAAGGGGTGGAAGACTCAAGGAAGGGTAACGCAGTATGACCAGATCCTGTCGAGGGTGTTTATCTATCTCTTTTCTCTCTTACTTACTTTCACATGTGCACATATATGTACTATATGAATTAAGAGTAAAAGATAGCCATAAATTTAATTGTTCTGACCTCCTCGGCCCTTAGTTGCTAAAATAACCGATGTCCTGTCATTCTGAGCACAGGAAGATGTAGATAATTTCAGAGACATTTTTCCACTACAAAGAAAGGGCCGAGCCTTGCCATATCATTAGGTATCTACTAATTCAAACAGTATGTTCTCCTTTTGCCTCTCCTGACTATCCAGGACTAAGTCTTGCTCTCTTCTAAGTTAATATCAGATCTCTACTGAGCTTGTACCATTAAAGAGAAAATTACTCTGTGGCTAACCTTTTATCCCCTTCGGTTTTATACCTCCTTTTCAAGGGATTGAATCCTACCTGTTTCTTTGATTTACTAAGTTTTTGACTTTTTTTGTTTGTTTTCTTTTCTGCCAGAGAGCGTATGTGTTCTCTAGAGAGAGAGGAGAAAGCACTCCTCCAGTGGGATGTGGCTAGGTGCCTATCTCTTCTCCATTTCTCCATCCTATTCAGTTTGGTCATCCATGTTCCTGAGCCCAGTATACTTTTTTAAGCTTCCAAGGCTGGGATTCAGACTACAGTTGGCCAGCTCCTATTTCCTATTCTTTTCCTTACAAGCCTTCACCACTAGTTATATATGAAGTAGACAGACATAGGAGAATTGGGAAGCTTTACTAATAAGCCTTTTCTTTACCTTATTTGATTCATGTTAGGTCGGATTGTTTTTATCAGAATTCATGTGATATTTTGGAATTGTATTTCCTTTGTACTGTTTAAGTGAAAGAACATGAAGTAGTGAAACATATGTGGGCATCAGAGTCTAACAGACTCAAATCCCCGCTTCTACAATCAACTGGCTGTGAAACCTTGGGCAAGTTGCTCATGTTCTCTGAAAATGAGAGTATTATCATCTACTTTATGTTGTTATTTCAGGAACTAAATAAAAAATAAGTAGATGTGATATGTATATGAAGTGTCAAACTAGGATAATATATGGAACTTCTTAAAGCTAATTTTCTTTTCGTATGTTCAGATACTATTTTTTTATAAATAAGTTCTGAGGAATACATGAAAAAGTTTGCTTTTACATACTCTGGTACTGTTTCTGTCCCAAATGCAGGTAACACTGTGATTCACTTAGATCAAGCATTAGCCAGAATGAGGGAATATGAGCGTATGAAGACTGAGGCTGAAAGTAATTCAACTATGAGATGTACCTGCAGGATTATTGAGGATGAAGATGGTGCTGCTGTCACTACTGCTGTTAATAATTTAGAAGGTTTGTCCTTTGATTAGAAATAATAACCATAGGGGGTCAGCAGATGGCGTAGCGGTAACATCACTGGACTCACATGTGGCCGGTCGTGGCTCAAGTCCCAGACCTGGTAGCTTGAGACTCACACCGGGTGTGTGTGTATGTGTACCCACAATCCTGAGAGGACAGTGGAGGAAAAGGGATTGTGGCATGGCCATCCCCTCTGGAGGATGAGCGCATGTGCCCTAAGGCAAAAACCTCTCAAATAAAAAAATAAATAAGTAATCATAGTTTCATGTAAATTTAAAAAATTAAAAGCTCTACCTGATATATAATAGTGTTTTTATTACCTCATTTAATTATTAGCAGTGTTAAAAGTACACAGATGTTTCTTAGTATTATATTAGCATGAGATCTGAATTTAATATTCTTTATATTTTTAAAGAATTGTTTATTTAATTTCGTTTGTTGTTATTATTTTTTTAATTTGACCAGAGAGGGACAGAGAGACAGGGAAAGCAAGAAAGCAAGCCACCAGGTCTGGGACTTGAATTGTGGTTGGCCGTTTGGGAATCCAGCACCTTTAACCATTATGCAATCTGCTGGTCGCAGAATTTAATATCCTTTAATGTTTTATAAATTCATTTGTATAATGTTACTAACTTGGTTTTTTCTAATCTTTTTTTTTTTTTAAGTAGATTCTCCCATTATTGAAAATCATAGTTCACAGCAGCCTATAAATGAAGTTTCTACTGTCCCATGTCCTAGAATTGATACTCAGCAGCTGGATCGGCAAATTAAAGCAATTATGAAAGAAGTCATTCCTTTTTTGAAGGTAAGCAATAACTTTTCAAAATAAGTAAGCTTTTCAAAAAATCTATAGCATTTTTATGCAACTACAATGAGCAGACTGAGACAGAATTGAAGAAAGCAATCCTATTTACAATGGCCACAAAAAAGATAAGATACCTAAGAATAAACCTAACCAAAGAGGTGAAAGACCTCTACAAGAAAAACTATGAAAAACTGGAGGGGGGGAAGAGTATGATGCAAAAAGATGGGTAGAGATCTCGTGATTTTGGATATTCCCATAAGTATAATCAAAATGTCAGTTCTATTTAAATTAATTTCAGTGCTATTCCATCCAGTTGCTACTGACATTCTTCACAGAAATAGAAGAAACAGTTATAAAATTTGTCTAGAATCATAGAAGACCCCACATCACCAAGGCAATACCTGTGTAAAAATTATAAAATAAGAGGTATCTTAATACCTGACTCCAAAATATATTACAAAGCAGTGATAATCAAAGCAACATGGTAAGAGGACAAGCAATAAGACACATAGACCGGTAGAACAGACTTCTGAATCCAGAAATAAACCCTAGATCATACAGCCAGCTGATCTATGACAAAAGGTATAAGACAATTCAGTGGAGAAAAGAAGGTCTTTTCAGCAAATTATACTGGAAAAATTGTATATTCACCTGTAGAAAAATGAAACTGGACTCCCATCTCTCACCAGTCATAAAAATAAACTAAAAATGAATCTATAAATGGATTAATTGTAAAATCTTAAATTATAAAAACATGGTAGAAAACTTGAGAAAAGCTCTTGAAAATATTGGAGTAGGCAAAGATTTCTTAAGTAGCACCCCAGCATAGGCAGTAATCCCTAAAATAGACAAGTGGGATTACATCAAGCTGAAAACCTTCCTCACAGCAAAGGAAACAATAATTAAAGTGAAAAGACAGCCCTTGGAATGGGAGAAAATATTTGCAAGTTATTCCTTAGACAAAGGATTGATATCTAGACCGTATAGGGAGTGCAAGCAGCTTACTCATTAAAAAATGAATAGTCCATTTTAAAATGGGCAAATGAATAGAAAACTCTCCCAAGGAAGAGTTGCAAATGGCCAAAAGGTGTGAAAAAATGTGCTAAGTCCCTTGTCATAAGGGAAATGCAAATTAAAACCACAGAGAGATACCATTTAAGTTACAATGGTTAGGAGCAAAAGAATTACCATAGTATCTGATAATATAACTCCTTAGTATTTACCCAAAGGATAGGTAAACAGTCCAAAAGATACTTTCATATTCGTAATTGCAGCATTATTCTCAGTTGGTAAAGCATAGAACCAACCTAAGTGTCCAAAAACTGGTGACTGGGCTGAAAAACTGTGGCACATAAATTCTATGGCATATTACTCAGCTATAAAGAACAATGAGACTCATAATCAGCAGGTAGTGTACCTGGATTTGCATATGACTGACTGTGGTTCGAGTCCCAGATCCGGTAGCCTGAAGCTCATGCTGGGTGCATGTGCGTGCATGCCCAAGATCCCTAGAGAAGAATGGAGAAGAAATGAGAAAATCTCTCTCTCTCCCTGGCCAGTTCATGTACCCTAAGGCAAAAACGTCTTTAAAAAAAGAGAGACTATTATTTATTCAAAGTGTGAATATAGAAGAATTAATGAGTAAAGTGAGCCAGACTTTGAAAAATACACATTGTATATCCCCATTCAATTTGTACCAAATATATGCGCTCTATGACAGAAATTCAAAGATCTAAAGATATGATAAAGTATAGCTAGCCAAGACTATTAGGAAGGAGAGTAGGTGGTAGAGGGTATTAGGTGCAACAGGAAGAAACTTTTAACAGGCAAAAAAAAAATAATAATAATCTGTTGAAAATAATATGCATTGCGTACATCGTGATGAGAACTTTAAACAGTGAAATCTGAACATTTTTAAAAGAAAAAGGGAAAAAAGTAAGCTTTCTGTGTTTTGTTTTTAAATTCTTGATACAAAAGATTACATTGTAATAAATTTTGGAAATGCTGGTAACCAAAAGAAGAAACTTTTAGTCACCCTTAATTTTGTCACCATGAGATAGCCCTATTAACATTTCATGAGCCATTTTGTACTATTTTGTACCTGTTTTTGTACATTCTTCTTTTCCTTTATTATACAGTAAACATTTCTCCAGATTGTATAGCATGTAGCTATTATCCTAAAGCCGCGGTACTGTTCTGAGGACAGAATGGGGCCTAAAGCTGAAGCTCAGGGCCAGGTGATACACCATTGAAAAGTTATACAGAGGAAGAGCCAGAGTTGGCCAAGGACTGTAGTACTTAGTTATATTGATTGCTGCTAAGAGGCTTGAGTACTCATAAAATAAAATTCTATCAGTTATTTTACTGCTCCTTATTGAACATTTATGTTTATTCTGGTTTCTGTTTTCACTGTTTTAAACATGTGAGTGATTTAGCTAAATTTAAAAATATGCCAACTTTTACTTCTTTTGCAATCTTTTTTTTTTTTTTTTTTTGATTATAGGGTGTGTGCCCTTGCTAGAGACAGAGAGAGAGAGAAATTGTTCCCAAGAAAATTCCTCCCCAAGGGGAGTGACTGCACCACACTCCCTTCTCCTCCATTCTCTTGTACACTCACGCATGTTTTTGAAGGTGCTGGATCTAGAACCCAAACCATGCAATTGGTCATACAGGATCCAGCCGCCTTAATCTTCATACCACCTGGCTGGCCCTCTTTAGCAGTAATTTTTAGACATAGCATTTCTAGTTCAAAGGGGATGAACATTTTTAAGGTTTTTGAGACATACTAAATAGTCCTTGAGAAAGGTTAATTGGTTTCCATTCGTACTAACATATTACGAAGCTGTTTAGTAGTACCGTTAGGTTGTTTACTAACATTGAACAGCAGAGAAGGAAATGTGCCAGAAATGTAATATGAAGACTGGACTTCTTTCTGAGATGGCGCTCTTTGCATTGCAGTTTAAAATGGAAGTTTTAAAAATCGGGAATGAAAAGTCATTGCTCCGCTTTCACTCAGACTGGCACGCTGGAAAGCACGTGGCCGCTGGGCTCGTGTCTCTGTAAGACATTGACAGCAGGGTTGCTTTCGTACACTTACGTTTCTGCCTTTAATAAAGGAATTGCTTTCTCTGAAATATTTTGAGAGAAAAGAAACCTTTGAGAAAGCAATTGTAGAAACTGCTTTCTCTGGAGAGAGAGAGAGCAGCTTGTCTGACTTTATAGAGAAAAGGAGAAGAGAGGGTCATCTGTATCTGATTTGCTCAAATTATTCCATCTGAAAACAAAAACAGCCTTCTTGGGCCATTGCAACCACTCTTAAGTGATCTTACTGTCTTTTTGGTTCCTCTTCTAATTTTTTACTTTCCTGCTAGAGTTGTTGGCTCTTGCTAATCTGTCACCTCAGATACCTGCATGGCTGTTCCCTTGAAGCCCTCGGGTCTTTGGTCAAATGTTAAGTACCTGTTTTTATCTCCATTGGACTTGTCACCTTCTAATTTATTTAATACTTATTTATTTAGTTTGTCTCCCCCTGCTAAGTGTAAACTCCAGGACGTCAGAGGCATTCATAATTTTGTCACGGGCAAAGAACAGGACCTGCATATAGTAGTCACTCGGTAAATACTTACTGAATGAATTGATAAACGGACTCATTAAATCTCAGCTGTGGTTTTCAAACTGATTAAGCTCTTTAGACTCTACAGAGCATAGTTTGCAAATAGCTGGCCCATAGAATAAAGATTAGATTCAGTGTTACTCATAACCCTTTCACAGCATGGTCCCAGCCTCTTAATGATTTCTCCCTGCATACCTTAAGTCATAACTGACGTCATTCAAAAGGCACATTGCCATGTTGCTTCCTTTCCCTAAAATGCTCTTCTCCACCTTCTCTGTCAGTTCATCTTACCCTTCAGGAGACAGCCCAAGTGTTTATCGTATGTATTTATAGGCAGTTCCTCTTTCTCTTTCCTGTTCCCAGGATACTTGGTCCATGCCTTTGTTATCACCATTTTGACAGAGGATCATAATTATCTTCATGTCTTTCCCCACTAGAGTAATACCTATTAGTACTTACTTCACTAGAATAATATCTGTTAGTACTTATACCCAAGAAAGACTTCAGAAACTGGTTAAAAAGACGTGAGGGAGATAAGAAATAAATGCATCAGTTTTACCAATTGTTCTGTGAACTTACCTCTTGTTATTTGTAAATATATATATAAACATTTACATGTAAACCTCCTCAGAAGAATAGACAGTCATACACCATATAATGACATTTCAGTCAGTGATGGACGCATATATGACGGTGGTTTCATAAGGAACATAGTGGTTTGCCATATAACCGAGTGCATAGTAGGCTATATTATCTAAGTTTGTCTAGGTATACTGTATGATGTCACATGACAAAATACCTAACAGTGCAATTCTCAGAAAGTAGCCCTGTCATGACGTCATACATAAATGTATGCATTTATAATCAGAGTTCCAGAGTAATGCCTCAAGTGAATTTACTTAATACACTGTTGCCTTTTCTTTACAATTTTTATTCTATTCTGAGGAATAAAACAAATACATATCTTTATCTTTTTTTTAATTAAATTGGGTATTTTGCAGTAAAATTCATTTTCTATAGTTATTACCAAGAGTTAAAATTCTAAATGATTTGGGTTTTTTTTTTTAAAGAATATTTATTTAATTTTGTTTGTTTGTTTATTTTTCAATGCTCCAGAGAGAGACAGAGTAGGAAAGTGAGAAAGCAATCTGACAGATCTGGGACTTGAACCACGGTTGACCATGTGGGAGGCCGGTACCTTAACCACTATGCCACCTGTTGGGCCCTAAATGATTTAGTTTTATGCAATTAGAAAGTTTATTGCATTTACTGTTTTGTATCTGATTTGATGACAAAATAAAGATGGTATGTACTACTCTCTATTCAGATTCCATTAGATATTAAAACATTTAAAATTTGAGCAAAATAAAAATCATCTTAAGACTTTAAAAAATGTTTAAAAAGTCATACAATGTAAGGAATTAGAATAATTTTTAAAAAGTAGTAATCTTATTTAAGATATTAAGAAATACTAATGATATTAAGAAATATTAATGAATTTTAGCCAGCTAAAGTCTGTACATTCATTTAATATGTGGTCTGTGTTAATCTATAGGAGCCCCTAGAATTGCTATAGATTAATCTAAAATACAAGATTGATCTTGTCATCTTCCTTAAAAATCTAAACTATTATTCTTTGTTTCAACCATATAGCCCTGATTTAAGTGATTTCCTTTCATAAGGATTTCCTTATTAAAATTAGCATTCAGTAAGTTTGTGAGGGCCCAATGGTGGTACAGTTGTATTGCAGTTAGGGTCACATATGAAGGTCCCAGGTTTGCATCCCAGAGCCTCCTGTACATTCTAGGTGTGTACATGTCTGTTATTTGCTCTGGCTGAATCTGGGAGTGGTTCACAGCATGAAGACCCTGTTGAAAATGTTCCTTCCTCCCACCCCTCTACCTTTGTCTCTCTCATGGAAGAAATAAACTTTAAAAAAGGAATGTCTGAGCCCAACAAAATGAGCAGAACTAATCACCTGATTTTTTTATTGTCTCTCACTTTACTTCATATCTTGACTTGGGTCGGATTATAGAACTTGTTTGTTTGAGGTTTTTGCTATAGGGCACGTGTGCTCGCCAGACAGACAGAGACAGAGAGACAGAAAGCGAGAAATCACCCCCCAGGGGGGATGGCCATGCCGCAATCCCTTTTCCTCCATTCTCCTCTTGGGATCTTGGGCACGCACGCACACACGCTCGGCGTGAGTTTTAAGCCACTGGGTCCGGGACGCTAACCGCGGTTGTCTACATGGGAGTCCAGCGACATAGCCATTACGCTAACTGCTGGTCCCTAGAACTTCTTCGTTAATGGCAGCATTATACCCAGACACCTAACCCTCTGTCACCGGTAACTCAACGGATTCTTCTCTTAGAGCATTTTACTTGCTTTGCTCCAGTAGCATAACTTGAATTTATAGCTTTATCTTTCACTCAAGTCCCTGAGTAAAGGGTACAAAGTGAAGGTTTACTGAGCAGGCTCATACCCAAACTCCTCCGCCTTCAGGAGGCTTCGCCACTGCAGCTGGTGTGCTTTCCCAGCCCCACCTCTCAGCACCTCCCTCTAGGTACAGTTCAAATTCAGCCTTTCTTCTACCTGCCACTAATTTTCCAGGCATCACACCTCTGTACAGGTGGTCTCCTTTATCAAAACATAAAATACCTTCGCTCCTTTCTGGCTGTCTGAAATAATCCTTCAGATATGTTTCTTGCTGCCTTTCCTGCCACCACAGCTTTAGAGTATGTGGCGTGGTCCTCTTTTATGATACTTATTCAGCAAGTGATGTCTCTCGTGGGCTAGCACTGTTTCGTGATAAGAAAGTGTACAATTAAAACATTTTTCTTCTAACCAATGCACAGATCATAGTGAGTAGTTATTTACGTTGTCTAATTGCTTTGCTTAGGTTTCACACCCTTGTAGACAGAATATTGTCCTTTTTTTTTTTAAACTGCCTCCCTCGACACTGGAATTTTTTTTTTTTTTTTTACATGAGCTTAAATCTAAGAAGGGACTTGGACGTCATCTAGTTTATACACCTAATTTTACATGCTTTTGTAGTTGAGAGGTTAAAAAAGATTATGGGACCTGCTTACATGGATTTAATAGGAGGAGGATTAGAACTTTGAGATTACTTGATGTATTTTATGGATTCACCTCAGAATGTTAGTCATGATTCATATCATTTTGTTCCTCACATATTTCTAAAGGAAGATTAAGAAGAGACTTGCCTTGGGGCCAGCAGGTAGTATGAAGGTTAAGGGGCTGGATCCCACATGGCTGACCACGTGCCTTGAGTCCCAGACTCAGCAGCTTGAAATTCAGATCAGGTGCATGTGTGTGTGTGTGTGTACCCAAAATCCTGAGAGGGGACTGTAGTGTGGCCATGTCCCACCCCTCAGAGGGTAATTTCTCACACCCCTCCACCCCTCTAGCAACCATACATACCCTATAGCAAAAAACTAAAAAGTTTTTAGAAAGAGACTCGCCTGAAGTGGCTAGTTTAAAAAACTGGGAGATGCTGACTTTCAGATATACTATCTAAGGAAGTTTTTAGCTGTCTGAGTTGGGGGTGTGGGGATGTTACTGGCAACTGATGAGGAGAGGCAGTGTGCTCCTAAACATTCTGCAGTGCACGGGATGTTCGTGGTGCCAAAATGGAGAAGCCCTGAATTAGAAGATAATTGAGAGGAAATTGGGTACAAGGTGAATATGGTTCTTTTTTTGGGGGGAGGGAGAGGTTTTAGCTATAGGGTGCGTGCGCTCGCCAGAAAGACAGAGAGAGACAAAAAGCAAGAAATCACCCCCCAGGGGGGATGGCCACACCGCAATCCCTTCTCCTCCATTCTCCTCTTGGGATCTTGGGCACGCATGCACGCACGCACGTGCACCCGGCATGAGTTTAAGCCACCAGGTCCGGGACTCAAACTGTGGTCGACTACATGGGAGTCCAGTGACATAGCCATTACGCCAACTGCTGGACCCGAAGGTGAGTATGGTTCTAACAGTAGTTGAAAGTAATTGCAAACAGAAAGCTGGGCAGAATGCAAACTATAGCATGAATTGTCCTTAATAAAGAAAAGAAGTGAGTAAAAAATACTGGATCAGCCAGTTTTTTGTTTGTTTGTTTGTTTTTTCTTTTTTTGGTCATCCGTTATCTACTATGGTGGGTCAAACTTGCCAAACCATGCAGTGTGTGTAGGATGGAAATTTGGGTGTTATATGAATAAATGTTTTCAAATATATAGCTGAAAATTGAAAAGGATCTATTTAAGGAAAGTAAAAATGCATACTATGTGGATCAGTGTATTTTAAATAGTAGGTGAGTTTATATACTAACCAACTAGGATTTTTCTTAGGAACACATGGATGAAGTGTGCTCTTCTCAACTTCTAACATCAGTAAGACGTATGGTTTTGACCCTTACCCAGCAAAATGATGAGAGCAAAGAGTTTGTAAAGTTCTTTCATAAACAACTTGGAAGTATTTTACAGGTAAAAGTTTATACTTGTGTGACTTATTTCTGTGTGCCATCTGATTAGGATTTTGTCATTGTTATTTTCTGGTATCGTAAAATTTATTTAGGTAGACACTCATCCATTTGGGGTGACACTTTAATAATTTCTAGGTTATACCTTTACCTGGTTTTTAATATTTTGAATTGTTCATACCTTTCTTTAACTTGATAATCTCTAAAGACTTTCCCAACTCTAATAACATTTTATTGGTTTTATTTCTCTCTGACTCAATGAGAACATTTCAAGTTTGAGATGTTTAGAAAGTATTTGGTGGATTTTTCTGAAGTGTTTTTGACTGATCTGGGAAATTTTAGAAGCCAGAAACAAGCTACCAAGTGTAGAGACATTTTAGGCTGTAATAGTGTCCTTAATTTAATTACATTACCGCAGTGGTTCTTAGTTAGGGGAGATTTTGCCTCTAAGAGGACATTTAGCAGTATCTGCAGACATTTTGTTTGTCACAAAAGATAGAGGGAGGTGGGGAGAAGAGGGAGGGCAGGAACTAGAAGAGAGATCTGTGATGCTGTGAAATATGCAGTACACAGAGCAGTTCCCCACAGCAAAGACTCTAGCCCCAAATGCCAGCGATGAAAGGTGAGAAACCTTGTGTCGAGTAAGAATACTTCACTCCTGAAACAAGTATCTTTACCTGTAAATTTACCCAAATGTTTTTTTGTTGAGATAGTTGAGTGATGTGTATTGTTTCTCTAAGTTAAACAGTTCATTTTTCTTTTCACCTTACTGAAAACTTTAGTATTGGGACCAGCAAATAAGTGTAACAGTTATGTCGCTGGACTCCCATGTAGTCGACCACAGTTCTAGTGCTGGACTCGGTGGCTTGAAACTCACACCAGGCACATGTGCATGTTGCCCAAGATCTCAAGAGGAGAATGATATTGCGGTGTGACCATCTCCCTTGTGTGTGGGGGGGTGATTTCCTGCCTTCTGTCTCTCTGTCTTTCTGGTGATTGCATGCTCCCTATAGCAAAAAATCTCTTAACAAAATTTTTTTTTAGTATGAACTTTGCCTTACTTCCTATTTCTGTGTTTAAACTGTTTTTTTGTTTGTTTGTTTGGTTTTTTTTTTTTTTTGGAGAGGTTTTTTGCTATAGGGCACGTGCACTCGCCAGAAAGACGGAGAGACAGAAAGCGAGAAATCACCCCCCAGGGGGGATGGCCACGCTGCAATCCCTTCTCCTCCATTCTCCTCTTGGGATCTTGGGCATGCACGCACAATGTGCCCGGCGTGAGTTTAAGCCACCAGGTCTGGGACTTGAACCGTGGCTGACTACATGGGAGTCCAGCGACATAGCCATTATGCTAACTGCTGGTCCCTAAACTGGTTTTAAAATATAGTAGTATAGTGGTATCACTTTGCCTATTAACTTTTGTAAAATGCTGAGCTTGATACCACTTTCGATCACCATAATTTTCCATTTTGTTAATATCAGATTAATGTATCCTTTCAGTAATAGTTTCTAAATTGTCTTGGCTCTGTTTAATAGAACTAGTACAAGGGGTCTTCAAAAAGAAAAGAGAATGCAGATTATGAAAAAGTATAAATTTCAAAATTTCTTGCACTAAAATAAACTCTGACATTAATTCCATTTTTCCATGAGGTTTTCAAAGTTCACTGTACATCATTTCTGAGGAAAATAAGATATCACTGGTATTGTACGTTGTTGGAAATTCTTGGAATATGATTCACTAGCAAAATTTGCTGGCAGAAAACTTAAAATCTGTGGCAAGATCTTCTTTTTTCTTTCAGATAAGGTCTTGCTCTATCACAATGCCCCTGTCTCAGCTTCTTGAATGCGTCTCTGTCCTACTTCCTCTGGCAGGGTCTTGCTCTGTTGCCCACACTGGCTGTGAGTGCAGGAGTCTCCTGCACCATCCTCCTGAGTCGTTGGAACCATAAGCATGTGCCATGACCCAGCTTTCAGGGTGGGTCAGGAAGACAGAGAGAGACAGAGACACAGAAAATGAGAAATCACCCCCGAGGGGGGATGGCCATGCCGTAATCCATTCTCCTCCATTCTCCTCTCGGGATCTTGGGCATGCATGCACATGCACCTGCTGTGAATTTAAGCCACTGGGTCCGGGATTTGAACCATGGTCGACTACATGTGAGTCCGGCAACATAGCCATTATGCCAACTGCTGGTCCCAAGATTGTTTTATCTGAGTCTAAGAAAATTCGACTGCTTTTCTTTCACTCCATTCCTGATATTTTTCCCCCAAGAGGGATTGACATACATGAAAAATAAAAATTAATTTACATTAAATATTACTCAGAGTATTGACATTTTTCATAAGCTAAAGTTTAAGTTACTGTCTTCTACTTTTTCCTTTCAAAACCTGTTCAAGCATTTTGTCATGAGACACATCCGGAATGCACTTTTTTCCTGTGATTAGACTAGCTAAAGGAGTTTTTTGGTTTATGGGGTTCTGAACATCATAGTTGTTTTCCTGTGTTCAAATAGCATGGTCCATATGTTTAGGGAGATAAAAAGATAAGTGGTTTTATATTTTTTTAAAATGTGTGGAATATAACAGATATATTTATTGCATGTATTTCAGCTTGAATAGAGCTAAAGTTTACTGTTAAACTGATTTTGTAGAAACAGTTAAATTAGAATGGCTGATAGGCTCATGTAAAGGGCAATATTGAGAATACTCTAGCGGTATCAGGTAGCTGTTGGAGATTTTGTGTTTTCCTCTTACAGCATTTACAGCTTATTACTGTCATTAGGTGTATCCCTTGTACTGTCTGCAAACTTTTTTGAGCCTAGGAAACCCATCGTTTTTATTTGTGCCAGGAGTTCTATTAAATAAAGACTAAACTTACAGGTGACCGGACGTTTTTTCCTCCTTTTGTGTATACTCTTTAAGCAAAACTAGCAAGATCGCTACTGAAGAGTATAGTAATATCCTGTAATAATATTAATCTTGCTTGCCTCAGTAATCTTAGCTGCTAGGTTTAAGTTTTTAAATACTTGAAAAGTAATAAAACTTTTTCTCTAGGTAAATATTATACATTTTTAAATTATTTGTGTTCTATCACAAGCATAGTTTAGTGTAACCTTAAGATTGTTTCGTTTTTCTTTGAATAGGATTCACTGGCAAAATTTGCTGGCAGAAAACTGAAAGACTGCGGAGAAGACCTTGTTGTAGAGATATCTGAAGTGCTGTTTAATGAGTTGGCATTCTTTAAGCTCATGCAAGATTTGGATAATAATAGTGTAACTGTTAAACAGAGATGTAAAAGGAAAATAGAAGCAGCTGGAGTGATACAATCTTATGCCAAAGAGGTAAATAACAGTCATTTTGATTTTAGGGGTAGTTAAAATTAGCATATAAATATAGTACTCGATCATTTAATAACTGAAATCACATTTGACTTCAGCAAACAGTTATCTTTAGTATTATTAGGTATCATATTATAAATCAGCACATATGCTAACCACATGGTGAATCTCAGAAGAGACAGATATATTAAAGATCAGGAGTACTGTCAGGAATTGATGCTAAATGTACGTTGTTGGTCATCTAATTCATATTGTTGTCACTTATTCATGTCTCCAAAGAAGAGAGGAGGACTGGGATTCAGGCCTTGGCCAGCTCCTTGCTCCTGCCATATACCCCACCACTATCGTGTGTGTTACTAATCCCAGTAGATTCTTTGTGAATATATTGGGTCGTCAGAAATTTTGCATAGAAAAGTACGTCATGACTTTTCTGATAACCCAGTATGTCACCCAGAGGTCAGGCTGAGTCAAAACACACACTCGTCATCAGTTAGGGCTTAGCTCCTCATCCCTGTAGTTTCTTCTACCCTGTCAAATGAGTCTTGATCACATGTGAAGTTGGATGAGTGGTTCTGCCTCAACTTCAGGCTTACCAGGAAGCTTTTTCCTTAGATCTGTACTCTTTTTCTTTACCCTCCAATTATGAGAGTGAAAGCAGGCCAAAAAATAGAGCAATGGCCCTTCTTCGTTAGAGTTCAAAGTAGACGAACGTAGCTATTTCACATTTTTCATGACGTTTGCATTCCAGATGTAAATAAATTATTCTCAGCCATTACTAAGAGCTTGAAGAAAATAAAACAGAATGGAACCAACAGATGGCATAATGGTTACGTCACTGGATTCCCACATAGTTGACCGCAGTTCAAGTCCTGGACCTGGTGGCTTAAAAAAGCTCACACCAGGTGCATATGTGTGCATGCCCAGAATCCTAAGAGGAGAAATGGAGAAGGAAATTGTGGTGTGGCCATCACTCTGCCACCCCTCATAGGGTTATTTCTTGCTTACTGTCTCTCTGTCTCTCCAGCGAATGCACGCACCTTATAGAAAAAGCCTCTTTAAAAAAGAAAGAAAGAAAGAAAGAAAGAAAGAAAGAAAGAAAGAAAGAAAGAAAGAAAGAAAGAAAACAGCATAATACCATAATGAATGACTGAAAAATAATACATCATAATACCATAATATGTGGTTGTTGGAAAGGTTATGACACATTTTAGCTTAGAAAAACAAAAAAATACATCATGACTTTTACGACAATCCAATAAATTATAAGAAGGCGGTCTCCTTTCAGTCTATTTTAGGTAGACAGTTTTGTGAACGCTCTTTTGAGGGGTAAATAATATGTAAAGACATGAAGGACAAGAAATTCATAATGAAGATGAAAGAGAATATTTCATATGGAGAAAACTAAGTGTGAAAACTCTAAGGCAAATTGAACACAGAGAAGGCCGGGAGGCTAGACACACATTAAGTGAGGTGGCAAACATGGGGTCACAGAGGTAGGTAAGGCCATAGGAGCTGTGGTAAGGATATTTCATTTTATTTTACTCTGACCATGATAACCCATGAGAAAGCCTGAAACGACAAGAGTCACATGCACAATTTAAATGTCTCTTTGGACTTACTCCACAGCCTTGTGATAAAGAAAGCTGAATCCCACATGGCCAACTGCTATTTGAATTTTAGCTCCAGTCGCTTGAAAAATATGCCAGGTGTGTTTCCATTCATACTCAAAAGTCCCAACTAGGTGGAAAAATGCAGAAGGAAATGTGGCATGACCATGCCCCATATAGGGCGAGCTTTCTTCCCTCTTCTCTCTGTGTCTTGTCTGTTTCTGGCAAGCATGTGTACCCTCTGGCAATTTGAAAAAAAAAAAAAAAAAAAAAAAAAGACAAACTTGCACAGATACTGCATTAAACAGGCCTTATAGGAAAATAGAGATGAAAGCAGGGATACCATGGTAAGGTGGTTGTCATGGTTCAGGTAATAAATGATAATCTTATATTTTAGGTTAGCATACAACTACTATTGGGTTGTTGGAAAAGTGATGACTTATTTTTTATGTGTTTGTATGCAAAAATAAATCATGACTTTTCCGACAGTACAGTTTTTATATATATTGATAATTGAGTTAATATGGCATTATGGTTTAGATGTGGATAACAAAAGGCTTGTTTCTCATTTTCTGGCTTTGGCACACGGGTGAATGAAATACCATTCAGAGATTAAGATTGAGAAAACTGAGACAAGATAGAATTTGGAGAGAAAGGAATCAAGATTTTTATTTCTGTTTTTGACCTAATAAGTTTGAGATGTGCCTTTTACATATCAAAATCAGATGGGCAGTGTTACTTTGTATTTTGTTAATTTAAAGGATTTAAATAAAAGAACTGAATTTGGGCCAGCACCATAATGAGTGGTAATGTGCTGACCAAGAGAAACTGAATACCTATAGTACCTACAGTTCAGATCTTCAGCCCAGGCAGCCTGAAACGTGACAGGCAGGTGTGTGGCTCAGGGTGCAATAAGCCAGAAAACTAGAGAAAGAGGATCCCAGCATAACCAGACCCAGTGGAGGGTGTCTCCCTTTGCCTCCCTGTATCCCTCTTTATCTGTCTTTCCCAACTGTGCACACAACCTATGCCATGAATTAGGTATTGTTTTCTTGTTTGTTTGTTTGTTTACTTTTAAACTTGTTAGATTGAATTTTTACGGCTGACAGTGGTGTGGTGTGGTGGTTAAGGCACTGGACTCTGACATGAGTGACCGTAGTTCGAGTCCTGGACCTGGCGGTTTGCTTTCTCACTTTCTTTCTCTCTCTCTCCCTCCCCCGGTCAAACTTAAAAAATAATAATAATGATTAATAAAATTTAACAATTGTTTTTTTAAGAGGTTTTTACCTTAGGGTGTGTGTGCTTGCTGGAGAGATAGAGACAGTGAGGGGGCAGTGAGAAATCATCCCCCCAGGGGGATGGCTGCACTGCAGTCACTTGTCTTCCATTCTCCTCCACATGCGCCTGGTGTGTTTCAAACCACTGAGTTGAGTCTGCTGTTGGTCATGTGGGAGTCCAGTGACATAACCGCAACACCATCTGCTGGCCCCCAAATAAAAGTAATTCCTTTTATTTTATTTTTTTAGAAGAGATTTTTGCCGTAGGGTGTGCGTGCTCACCAGAGAGAGAGAGACAGAAAGTGAAAAATAACCCCACAGGGGCAATAGCCATGCTGTAGCCCCTTCTCCTCCATTCTCCTCTTGGGATTTTGGGCATGCGTGTACACGTGCCTGGTGTGAGTTTAAGCTGCCAGGTCTAGGACTCAAACCGTGGTCGACAATGTGGGAGTCCAGCAATGTAACAATTACACCATCTGTTAGTCCCAACAAAATGATTCTTTAAAAAAAAGTTGAATTTGCTCTGCAAATAAAGCATTCAGCTCTTTGGATCATGGTCAAAAAATCCATTATTTGTTGAAATTTACTGAATACCTACATGTATTGCTAAATTCTGTTTTATTGGTTTGCTTGTAGGCCAAAAGGATTCTTGAAGGAGATCATGGCTCACCTGCTGGAGAGATTGATGATGAAGACAAAGTATGTGCTAGTTAACTTTTGCCTGAAAATAATGCTTGTGAGATAGAATATTCAGTAATTTTAATAGCTTGTTTTGAGAGTATATTTTCTAGTTTGAGATTGCCTTTGTTCTGAAAAACCTTTTTCTTTTTTATAAAACTAGGCTCTCAAAACACGATCTTTGTATTTTTTATTAGGAGATGACTGTTTTTATAATAGAATTATGATAAATCCTTTAAAAGTACTAAAAGGGATTAATTATTCAAATTTATTTGTGACTAGGACAAAGATGAGACTGAAACAGTTAAGCAGACTCAAACATCTGAGGTGTATGATGGCGAAGGTCCCAAAAATGTAAGATCTGATGTTTCTGATCAAGAGGAGGATGAAGAAAGTGAGGGATGTCCAGTGTCTATTAGTAAGTTTAAAGTCTCTGTACTGTGTATACATTAACTTCTTAATCAGTCTCTTATTTGAAAGAGCTTGGGGGAACGTAACATGTATGGAATCTATTGTCAAACAATTCTGAATCTGAACTCTACTGTGACTCTGACTAAACTACGTGGCCTTCCTGCACCATGATTTCTAGTTTTTACTGATTCGAAGATTTCAGATAATTATACATAAAGTGCCTGCACCATGCAGAAATACAGTAAAGAAGCTAATAATAAGATTAAATGCTGGAATTTACTAAGAATTGTGTATTAATCAACTTAGATTTGTCCAAAGCTGAAACTCAGGCTTTAACTAATTATGGAAGTGGAGAAGATGAAAATGAAGATGAAGAAATAGAAGAATTTGAAGAGGGCCCTGTAGATGTCCAGACATCACTTCAGGCTAATACTGAAACTACAGAAGAAAATGAGCATGATGATCAGGTACACCAGTGTAGACTGATAACTTCCACCTGTCTTATTTTAACTACTAAAACCAGATCCTTTTTTTTTTTTTTTTTTTTGGAGAGGTTTTTGCTATAGGGCGCGTGCGCTCGCCAGACAGAGACAGAGACACAGAAAGCGAGAAATCACCCCCCCAGGGGTGATGGCCACGCCACAATCCCTTCTCCTCCATTCTCCTCTCGGGATCTTGGGCACGCACGCACGTGCGCCCGACATGAGTTTTAAGCCACTAGGTCCGGGACGCAAATCACAGTCGACTACATGGGAGTCCAGCGACATAGCCGTTACGCTAACTGCTGGTCCCTTTTGATGTTTTTATCTGCTTTTTGTATTGTGGTGATGTAGGCTTTGTAGAATGAGTTTGTCAGGGTCCCTTTCTCTTGGCTCTTTAGAAATAGTCTGAGGAGAATTGGGGTTAGTTTTGTAGATTTCTGAACTGAAGCCATTAGGACCTGGACTTTTCTTTGTTGGGAGACCATTGCTTACTCAATTTCATTGCTTGTTATTTGTCCTTAGGTTTTCTATTTCTTCCAGATTAAAGCCTAAATAACTGCTATGTGGCTGTCTCTCTTGTCCATCTCATCTAGGTTTTCTCATTTATTGGCCTACAGCTCCTTGTAATATTCTCTCATGTTTTTTTACATTTCTAATATATTGGTTATAATATTACCAGCTTTGTTACTGATTTTAGCTGTCTAGTTCCTTTCTCATTTCTTCTTGCTTGATTAGCTTAGCTAATAGTTTGTCAATTCTGTTTATCTCCTCAAAAAGCCAGGTTTCATTGGGTTTTTTTGGTATAGTTCTTTTATTTTCTATTTTATTTATTTCAGATCTAATCTTTACTATTTCTTTTCTTCTGATATCTTTGGGTTTTGTGTTTGTATTTATTTATTTATTTATTTATTTATTTATTTATTTATTTATATTTTTTGAGAGGTCTTTGCTATAGGGCATGTGTGCTTGCCAGAAAGACAGAGACAGAAAACAAGAAATCACACCCCCTCCCCCGCAGAGGGATGGCCACACCACAATCCCTTCTCCATTTTCCTCTCGGGATCTTGGTCATGTGCGCACACACACCTGGCGTGAGTTTAAGCCACTGCGTCCAGGACTCCAACAGCGGTCAACTACATGGAAGTCCAGTGACATAGCCATTACGCCAAGTGCTGGTCCCTGGATTTTTTTTTTTTTTTAAGAATTATTTAATTTTATTTACAAATACTATTATTATTTTGTAGAGGTTTTTGCCTTCGGGCATGTGAGCTCGCCAGAGAGATAGAGAGAGGAACAGTGAGAAGGAAAATGAGAAATCATCCCCCAGAAGGGATGACTGTGCTGAAATGGATGACTTCTCCTCCATTCTCCTCCCAGAATCTTGGGAATGCATACACATATGCCCGATGTGAGTTTCAAGCTGGGTCTGGTTCTTGAACCATGATCAGCCATGTGGGAGTCCAGCGATGTAACTACTACACCCTCTACTGGCCCCAATTAATATTACTTTTCTATTTTTTGTAGGTCATGGGCACTCTCGGGGGGGCGGGGGGTCGAGAGTGAGAAGGTAAGCTACCAGGTCTAGGACTTGAACCATGCTTGGCCATGTGGGAGACCAGTGCCTTCACCATGCCACCTGCTGACCTCAGCTTTGGGGTTTTTTGTTGTTGTGTTTCCAGTTCCATGAGGTACAACATCAAATTATTTATTTGCCACCTATCTTTGTTCTCTTATGAGCCCTGATTGCTATGAAATTCCCTCTTACGAATACTTTTACTGTACATCAAAGGTTGTGGAGTGTTGTGTTTTCATTACTGTTTTCTACATGAACTAAATTTGTTATTTTTTTTGTCTTGGAGCATTTTCCTTTCCTGTCTCATTTTAGATTTGACTGTTCTTTAGACCTGCTAAATAGCTACTAGAATGAGTGTCCCATTTGCCATTCTTCATTATCAGATCTGTTTTTGGAATCCAGTGTTTGTTTTTCTCCTTCTTGGTTTACTACCTCATTTTGGTGGGGCCCATCTTCTGTTAACTCTCTGAGAAACAGTGCATAGAAGATAAATATATTGAGATTGTATATGTGTGAGTTTTTTATTTGTTTGTTTGGTTTTTGGCTATAGGACACATTCGCTTTGCCAGAGAGAGACAAAGGAAGAGAGGGAAAGCAAGAAATCACCCGCTACGGTGGATAGCTACACCACAGCCCCTTCTCCTCCACTCTTGGGAGACCTATTCCCAGCGTGATTCTCAAGTTGCCGGGTCTGGGAATTGAACTGTGAAGCTGGCCATGTAGGGCCCAGCACATTAACTTTCACACCACCTGCTGGCCTGAAAATCTTAATTCTTATATATTGACAGTATTTTCTGTCAGATTTTTGAAGGCACTGCCTCTTCCTTAAGTTTCCATGTTGCTGTTTAGAAGTTGATGCCTTTGTTTTCACCCTTTGTGTTTATCCTTTTTTATTCCCCATACTACAAAAGTGTTTTTATCCTTGGAGTTCTGAAATTTTATAATTACATACTTTTATTTATTCACTGTAGAAGGTTCTCAGTCTTTTCAACCTATATCTTAGTCCCTCGGTTTTACATTTTCTTTTTTTCATTCCCCTTCGTTTTCTTTTTTCTCTCCTCCTGGAATTAATAGTAAGATATTATTCCTGGGACCAGCAGTTAGCGTAATGGCTATGTCGCTGGACTCCCATGTAGTCGACTGTGGTTCGAGTCCTGGACCCGGTGGCTTAAACTCACGCCAGGCACGTGTGTGTGCGTGCCCAAGATCCTGAGAGGAGAATGGAGGAGAAGGGATTGCGGCGTGGCCATCACCCTGGGGGGTGATTTCTCGCTTTCTGTCTCTCTGTCTCTCTCTGTCTGGCGAGCGCACGTGCCCTATAGAAAAAGCCTCTTCAAAAAAAATATTTATATATATTATTCCTTAGGGCTGGCAGGTGGCATGGTGGTTAAGGGCACTGGACTTCCACATGGCTGACCGTGGTTTGAATTCCGGACCTGGAGGCTTGCTTTCTCGCTTTCTCTCTGTGTCACACTCTGTCTGTGTCTGTTCAAGTTAAAATAAATAAAGTTAAATAAAATAAAAAGATACTAGTCCTCATGAGCTGATCTTTCCAATTTTCTTCTCTCTTGTCGTACCATTGTTTTATCTATTTATTTTACTTTCTGGAAGATTTGCTTACCTTAACACTTTTATGAAATTATTTGTATTTTATCTGTTGTATTTTAAATTTCTAAACACTTTTTTTTTTTTTGGTGATTGTTACTTTTTTATTCATTATAGCATTGTCTCTTCTATGTTCCTGGAGGCTTTCTTGAAATACCTCTTGAATCTTGGGTATTTGTGTTAAAGATTGATATACCCAGAAGCTGGTTAGGGTTTGTAGGGGAGAGGTTGTTTTTGTTTTGGTTTGGTTTGCTTCATTGTAGGGCATTCCAGTAGGCAGTAAGCTTTATGATAGAAACTCCCAAAAGTCTGTATCTATTAGCGTTTTCTTTCAGTTTCTCAAAAAAAAAAAAAAAAAAAAAAAAAGTCTCTCCCCTGGAGTATGTAAGCTTGGCTGCTGGTATTTTGAGTTCTAGATGTAGGAATGGGGCTTAGTGACTTGCCGTTATGCAGGCTCTCCCTAAATCCTTCTACATACCTTCTATACCTCCCATTGGTCCCCAGGTCTGAGGCTAGTTCCATTTTTCTAAAATAGCAACCTTTTGTTTTTCAGTGAGGTTGGTAAGGGAACTGAAGTATCTTCCTAGACGGTTTTAAACAATGCCACCACCACCCCTCCTTATTTTCATCACCTGTCCCTACCCCACACCATGCTCCTTCCTTCCTAGAATCTGGCACTTCAGATATGAAGTGAATCTGCGTTTTCGTTCCTCCCCTTGCTGAGGGCATGTAGCTTTGTTTATCATCTTCTGTTCCCATTCACGTATTGTCTACATGTATGGAAGTATCTTTTGCTTTATTTAGAGTCTAGAAGAAAATAATAAAATTAGCAGAGTCTATTTTAACCTATTGGGTTATCGGAAAAGTCACAATGTATTTTTTCTATACAAAGATGCATCGTGACTTTTCTGACAACCCAGTAGTAGTCTGTATTATCTATTATTCTCTATTATTTTGAAGTTGTTTAAGAACAAGAAGAAACCATTTTCCTTAGCATTCATGAAATTGAAAACCAAAGATGCTTCCTTGAAATTTTTAGAAGATAACTTATAAATTCCCTTGTACAGAGATCTCAGGTTAGACAATAAGCACCCTGGAAAACTTATTCTTATAGTGATCATATATTTTAAAGCCTTGCTACCTTTTCCTTACAGGTTCTACAACATGATTTTGATAAAACAGCAGAGAGCACAAATGTTCCATTGAAACAAGAGCCCACTAATAAAGGTAAGAATCTCAATAATAATTTAATTTTAAGATTATCAGAAATACCCTTTATGTGCTTAAGACTAAATTCTTTTTATTTATTTATTTATCTGGGGGGAGAGGTTTTTGTCATTAGGGTGCGTGCGCTCGCCAGACAGACAGAGACAGACAGAGAGACAGAGGAATCACCCCCCAGGGGGGATGGCCACACTGCAATCCCTTCTCCATTCTCCTCTCGGGATCTTGGGCATGCATGCACGCACATGCACCCGGGTCTGGGACGCGAACCGTGGTTGACTATATGGGAGTCCAGTGACATAGCCATTACACTAACTGCTGGTCCCACAAAACTAAATTCTTAACCAATGTAAATTGAAAGTACTTTGGATGTGTATCTTTCTTCTTCCTATAAATAAATGCTTTGTTTCCGCGAACACTGTTAAAGAAAAATTGACCAATATTTACCCACACAAAAAAAATTTTGCTAGGAGTAAAATTGCTAGGTTCAAATTGGGGGATTTAAAAAAATATATATATATACACACACACACACACACACACACACACACATACACACACACACGCACACACACACACACACACACACACACCCATTCCTGGGTCAGCTCCACAGCCTGGTGATTAAGGTCAGCTGGAACCCACATGCCAACCTGGTGGTTTGAGTCCTAGACCCAGTGGCTTGAGAAACACACCAGGTGTATGGAGTATCTACCCTAAATCAATAGGGTGGAAAAATGAAGAGAAGGGATTGCAGCGTGATCATTCTCCATTCAGGGTGCTTTCTCCTTCTCTCCTCTCTCTTTGGCTAGCTCACACACTCTTCTGGCAAAGAGTTAAAAAAAAAAAAAAAAGTCCTAGGTCTTACTCCTGAAAATCGTCATTCATTAGAAATTGGGTGGATTGTAAGCTAAATAATGTGATTGAATGTATTATTAAAAAAAAGGAAAATAAAATAAAATAAAGAAACTGGGTGGATTTCAGGAGCATAATTTTTAGAATGTCCTCAGACCAGGGGCCAGCAGGTGACGTGGTGGTTAAAGTGCTGGACTCCCATATGACTGACTGGTTTGAGTCTTGAACCTGGTGTCTTACTTTTTCACTTTACTTCTCTCTCTCTGTGTCTCTCTCTTGGATAATTTCATCATCATCATCATCAATTGGTTAATTAAAATCCTCAGATGAATCTGTCAACTATATTTAGGAACCATTAGTAAGGAAAATTTAGTTGCCTTTTCTTTGGGGTATTAAATATCAGATTACTTTCATCCATACCTGTTTTCTTTTATTGGTGTAATAGTAAGCAAAATTTAAGAACTGTCGCATTACACTGACATTGAGATTTTCTTTTGATGACAGATGATCAAGATAGCTCTCCTGTGAAACCCTGTTACCTCAATATCGTGGAAAATGAGGAACCTTTAAATAGTGCTGTCTGTAAGGATTCGCTTACTACTGCTGATTCATCTAAACAGCCTAATAACCCTTTGCCATTACCTTTAACCGAAATTGAAACCTTAGTGCCTAGAGTCAAAGAAGTCAAATCTACTCAGGAAACTCCTGAAAGCTCTCTGGCCGGAAGTCCTGATACTGAATCTCCAGTATTAGTGAATGACTATGTATGTATTGTTTATATTTCAAGGTATTTTGCTTTTCATTTCTGTGCATATTTCTTTACTTTCAAGTTAACATTTCAGCATGTAACCGAAGCTCCACTTTGTGTTTAGGTTTAGAATCTGTCAGAATGTCTTTATTTCTTATTTTAAACTTGAGCAGAAGGATAATAAGTAGTGGGTTAAGATGACCATCTCAAAACATAAAGGCTATTCTACTTTTTATAGTTTTGAGAACCAAAGAGATGAACTGTAGGTGGCAATTTAGAATTCTTTTCAAGTTTAGATCTGAAGTGATAATGATAAATGAATCATTATTAATCTCTTTCACTACCCATTCTTAACTCCTCAATTATTTAGAATATTCCATGAATATTTGATAAACCTAAAGATGAATTTTGGGATGCAAAATAAAGCAATTTGACAGTAATAGATTCTTTACCTCTAAACAGTGAGCAACAGGAAAATCTGCTAGGAAATCTGTACTTAGGATAGTAAGTAGGTAAGTTGAGTTTCACTCAGGACCTTTGTTTCCATGAAATTTTATAGCAAGTAAATTACTTTTTGGATCCCTGGGGTATGTATGTTTTATATACTTATGTTCTCTTACCAGTAAAAATGAAGGGATTTATAACAGTATTTGAACCAAGACAAGTACTTTTAGGTCTAAGTAATATGCTTCATTTTTAAAAAATTAATAGAGATTTTCTTCTTTAAAGACATTTTACAGTTATATAATTTCTCAGAAAGGGGCTTATCATATTTGAAAAATAGTAAAATAGCAACTCTTTTAACTTTTTTGTTTGCCTTCCTAACATAAAATGATACATTTAAAACTCTAAAAATTACCCATTAGACTTATTATCATTTGGTCTGGTCTTAGAGTTGCCACAGAAAATATTTGATTGAACTTGAGTCAAAGTTAGCCTAGAGGGTCTGAATCGGAATCTGCATTTAAGGCATAGGTTTGTACTGAAGGTTTTGTACTGCGAAGTAAAATGGTCAAACTGTGGGCTATGCAGGTTAACCTGGCGACTTTGGATAAGAGACATTGTCAAGGACGCTGTATTGGGAGGCTCCGTTATCACAGAAGTATGAAATGGGAGCTAATTGAACATATGGTGGGCGAGAAATGTTTCAAGACAAAGAAAAACCTAAGTTTCTAACGGGGTAATTAGTTGATAAAATAATAATACTATTAAGAATCAGAACAAAGAACTAGAAGAAGAAAAAACTCAAGTTTAAGAAAAACACAGTTTGAGACAGTCACTGAGTTATAAATTCATACCTCATCTTTCTAATTAAGCCTCAACAGAATATTACATTGAAAATTTTGAGACTTTACTTACATTCTGCTAGGCGATTCTGACACATTCTGTTAACGTATTTATGAAGCAGAGGTTGTTTTTCAAATTATTTTAGCCTTTGGAATATCTACTAGTTTTCCTTCCTTCAACCTGTATAAACTGGTTCTTTTTTTTAAATAAAATAGGAACAAAAAAGCTCAGCAGTATGTTCGGAGCTGCAGGTGAGTAGCCTCTCTCATGAGCTCTAGGTTTCCAGTGTATTCACAGAGCCGATGATAGAAGAGAACCAAACGCGGAATTA
This sequence comes from Tupaia tana, assembly GCA_026018925.1. Taxonomy (NCBI): domain Eukaryota; kingdom Metazoa; phylum Chordata; class Mammalia; order Scandentia; family Tupaiidae; genus Tupaia; species Tupaia tana. Next base: position 149,192,203 of record JAKSZU010000002.1, read on the forward strand.
CCGTCTATACTTGCATATACTAATCTACTTCATTTTTTGGCACGGATGACTTGGGTTTAGATCTAGAGATAGAAATCTGTTTTTTTTTAATAAATATGATTTATCTTACAGGAAGCAGAATCTGGTAACATAAGTCAAAAGTCTGACGAAGAAGACTTTGTGAAAGTTGAAGATTTACCACTTAAATTGACAATATATTCAGAGGTATTTTGCTCTCTTTAATTAAACTTGTCTTTATATAACATATTTTGTTAAGATGAAAATTTAATTGTATCTTGAATTTTTATTACACAGGCAGACCTAAGGAAGAAAATGGTAGAAGAAGAACAGAAAAACCATTTATCTGGTGAAATATGTGAAATGCAGACTGAAGAATTAGCTGGAAATTCTCAGGCACTAAAAGAACCTGGTAAGAGTTATCGGTTTTAATCTTAACCATATTGATAATTTCTGAATTTTAATATTACCATTTTGTTTAGCTTTTGAAATGTATTAATTAGTACCTGGGAGGAGAGGGATAAAAATGAGAGAGAGAAGGAAAGTGAGAAACCGAGCCACCAGGTCCAAAACTCTAACCGCAGTCAGCCACATGGGAGTCCAGCACCCTTAACCACCAGATCACCTATCGGCACCTTAGATCTTTCTTAATCTTTAAATGCATATAATTTATCTTGTCTCCCCTAAGGCAAGTATATATTTAGACTTGCCTTTTCTCCTCTCAGTGTTCGTAGAATTTTCAGCTTTTCTGTGTCTTACCCATGTTATTTTATTCTCTTACATTTTATTTTATTTTTTACTTATTTATCTTCTATAGTCAGAGGGCATGTTTGCTTGCCAGAAAAAGAGATGTGGAAGGGGAGAGAAAGCAGCCCCAAAGGGGCAGGGTCACAACACAGTCCCTTCTCCTCCTCTTCTCTATCTTGCCAGGATTTGGGGTTTGCACATGGACATGGCATGTGTAGTTTTTTTGAGGTGGACATTTTTTGCTACAGGGCACATGCACTGCCATAGAGACAGAGACAGACAGAAAGCGGAAAATCATCCCCCAGGGGGGGATGGCTACACAGCAATCCCTTCTCCATTCTCCTTTTGGGATTTTGGGCATGCAAGCACACCTGTGCATAAAATTTAAGCTACCAGGTCTGGGGCTTGAACCATAGCCCATTACGTGGGAGTCCAGTGACATAACCAGGAGAGGTCCCAGCACGTGTTTTTTTAAGCTACCAGGGTTTGAAATTCAAACCAATTGGTCAACCGTGTGGTATCCCACTCTTTTAAACACTAGACCATAGGGTTGGTCCGCTATTTTAAATATATACATTTTTCTTGTTCAGTCAGTTTGAGTCATTACTCCTTTCCTTCTTCCTTCTATCTACTCAGTTTTACTAATATTCTTACATTTTTAGTAAGTTTATTAAACAAAACTCATTTATATTATGCTTTTATAATTATAGTAATTAAATCTAATGTGCTTTTTTTGAGGGTTATTCTATGTAAATATCATTCATTGTAGAACAAAGTATAGTCATAAATTTCCTTCTGTATGGATAATAACACAGCCCCTGTACCATCCAGAGAGTATTTCTTATATCAAAATCAAAAGATTTTTGTTCTCTCCACCAATTCATTAATTGTTGAAAATTATTATGGTTTGGAGCCAGCAGGTGGCATGATGGTTAAGGTGCTGGATTCCCGCATGGCCGACCACAATTTGAGTCCCAGACCTGGTGGCTTGAAAATCACGCCGAATACATGTGCATGAGTGCCCAAAATCCCAAGAGGAGAAGGGATTGTGGCGTGGCTATTCCCTGGAGGGTGATTTCTCACTTTCCCTTTCTCTGGCAAGTACATGCACTCTGTGGCCAAAACATAAATATATATATATGGTTTTTTAAAGGACAATTATTTGTTTTTCCTGGAAATGGGATGATGAAAAGGTAAACCATTCAGGTAGCAAACATCAGTTAATTTCCCAGTTTCCAGCCCATTCTTCCTGGTAGAATACAGTTCCTCTCTCAGCCGCAGGGTGGCTCTGGGCTGTAACTTCAGCTTCCTGCACTCTTCCGGTTGCCTCATCTGCTTGAACATTTGGTAATTTGTTGATAACTCTTGTTCTTTTTTTCTCTCATAAGCACCTTTCCCTCTCTAGATTTACTCTTTTTTATAATTCTTTTTTTTTTTTTCTAGTGGTTTTTTTTTTTTTTTTTTTTTTTTTTTTTTTTTTTTTTTTTTTTTTTAAGTGAGACTGGCAGCACCTGCTCAGTCTTCCAGGTGAAACAGAAGCCTTACCTATTCTTTTTCACTGTGTGTTATCAGGGAATATCACACTAAATTAAGATTTTCTTTACAATAACTTTGTATTAAAAGTAAAGCTTTAGGGATCAGCAGTTAGCATAATGGCTATGTCGCTGGACTCCCGTAGTCGACGGCGGTTCACGTCCCGGACCCGGTGGCTTAAAACACACCGGGCGCGTGTCATGCGTGCCCAAGATCCCGAGAGGAGAATGGAGGAGAAGGGATTGTGGTGTGGCCATCCCCCCTGGGGGGTGATTTCTCGCTTTCTGTCTCTCTGTCTGTGTCTGGCAAGCGCACGTGCCCTATAGCAAAAATAAAAAAATAAAAAAATAAAAAAACTTAAAAAAAAAAAGTAAAGCTTTAATAGAGGAGAACAGTATTAAAGTACATTGTAGTTAGTAATGTCTTAAGTAAGTAATTTATAAAGCCTTAATTATGATTTTGTTTTTCAGAGACAGTGGGAGCCCAAAGTATATGAGATGTCTTCAGAGGCTCACTGAATTCTCCCTTTCCATAGTCAATGCATATATGAAAATGATACTAAATAAACATCTGTTTTGATCTGTATAAAAATGTAAATTAGTTTGACACTGCGTTTTTGATAGGTGTGCTCATTTCTGCCCATGGCAGTTTAAGACATCAGAAACTAAATTCTGGACAGATTGAAGCCTTGATAAACTGTTTTTGTTTTTGTTTTTCTCTTTATCTTTTTTGGTCTTGAATTTTTTTTCTCATTGTGATGTTTGGTAACATTAAATTTAAAATGTAGTTTTAAATAAAGTTTGGACTACGTGTAAAGTTTTTTTTTTTTTAATTATGTTGAATTCTATATAGCAAGTTACTGTTCTATCTCATTTTAGGCAATTCAGAGATGAGCAATGGTGAAGAGTTAGAGAAACATGTTCTTTATTTTGTAAAGCCTGGCCCTTAGGCCAGTCTTGAACATCATGCAAGTGCTGCTGCTGCTCGGTCTAGTGTTCTTGTACATACCTGCAGGTCCTACTGCTGGGCAAGAGTAGGGCAGGTCATATAGGTGTCCAGGATACCTGTGAATTTATCGCAGAATATATGTTATCAGTCTATTCAAATTGGATAATAAACTAAGTTTAGAACATACGTCCTTAGTACTTAGCACTTACATAATTATCTATTAGATAAATATTTTACAGAATTTCAAATCCTATGTATATTGCCTCAGTCTAAAAATAAAAATTAAACTCTATATAATTAGAGAATATTTCTGCACAGATAAGTAACATTGTGATTAATTTAAGTGACATACTAAACTCTTTCAGGTAGGGACAAATAGAGCTAAATTTAATTTATGTACCTTGCATTGATTCTGTATGCCTTCAGACAACTTGCCTCTCCAGGTGGTAATTTAAGACCAAAGCACAGCAGCTACTTTTGTGTGTAGAGAGGAGAAGCAGGTTTGAAGGGAAGGGCCACTACTTCATCACTAAGTAAGTCAACTTTTAAAAGGCGATTTACCTTTTTATTTTAAACTTGCCATATAACCATTAGGACCTCACAGAACCAACTAACAACCTTATAGAGTCTTACTTGAGTAAAGTATGAAGACTTGGTTTCATATCCTCTTTTAAATTGGTTAATAGTTGACTGAATTGTCTATAAGAACTTGGTTGGTATTCCTTTGAAATTTTTTATTTGCCTGATGTCTTAGTCCAATCAGGGAGGATTTCCCTCTGAGGACATTCACTACGTTGCTATTTAAATTATGTAAAACATGTATCTCCAACTTGAATAAAATCTATTCAGACTACCAATCTGAAATCAGAAGTTCTTACCCAGATTGCCTGACTTCAGGACAAATGGAACAATAAGTTATAGTGATATGTATACCCATTTTACATATTTTCTAGACACTAAGCAAGAAGGGGGGAAAAGTTCATTTTGGTACTCAGACCAAGCCTTATACATTGTGGCTGTCTCTCTCTCTCTCTCTCTCTCTCTCTCTCTGTCTGCATGGGTATTAAATAGCTACAGTGAAAGAATTGTTTTGTCTTAGTTTTTATTATGATACCTATGAAACTCTTCAAACTTGTTTATTTGACCTTTGTAAGCTGCTCTTACCTAGTCTGTTGTTTTCCTATGTTAGTAGATAATTTGGTTTTAAAATACCTGGGGCTTGAGAATAGATAACCTGTTAAAATGTTTTCCCTAGTAACTGTTGCTGAAGGGTAAAGCACTAACTATTCTTATCTTCATTTTTAAGTTAAAATTTTGTTTAGAGATAGAAGGAGAAAATGAGTGGGATAGATCCCTATATAGGTTGACATGATGCCTAAAATAATGAGCTAGCCAGACTGTAGAAGTACTCTTTGTATTTTGTAACATTCACTTTGGGTAAATGCTTTTTCACTATTAATAAATGTATATCCTACCTACAACCCTGAGTTGCATTTTCATTTAAATTGACATGCTCATTTATGCTTCAGAATTGATTTCACAGTCATGGCTTATTCAACAGCCTTAAATGTAAAAAAAAAATAATAATCAAGACATTAACAGCTAGTGATATCAGCTAGCCAGATTTATTCAAGGTGAGACAATTTTTTTTTACAGTAAACATAAGTTCCAGTCATTCTTTGCTATATTTATAAAAGTATTATTCTTTTTTTAAAGAGTTTTTTGTCTTAGGGTGTGTGCACTTGCTGGAGTGAGAGAGAGACAGAGACAGTGAGAGGGAAAGTGACAAATCAACTCCCCAGGAGGGATGGCCATTCTGCAGTTCTTTCTCCTCCTGGGATCTTGAGCATGCATGTACATGTGCCACTGTGATTTTCAAGCCACTGGGTCCAGGACTCAAACCACAGTTGCCCATGTGAGAATTGAGTGACATAACTACTACATCATCTGGCCCCTTAAATACTGTTCTAATATAAATTTGGATATAGTATAATAGAATGTGGCCCTAAGAGGAACTCGGAACAATACTTAAAAGGAAGAATGTTATTGTACTCACAGGTCTGAGAGAGAGGTTACCACATGCCACAGGTGAAAACACCAGATTTTCATCAGGTTGCAGAAGACAGACAAAGAGCCCAGCTGAGGCTTTATTGAGTTTCCTAAGACAGAGTAACGTTTTAAGATTGTCTAGTTTGATAACTCTGGTAGGCTTTAGACTCCATGATTGGTACCTTGCCCTGAGATGATTTGGGTCAGAGGAAATACTGCTTTGTGTTTGAGAGTAAGATAAGGAGGTGGTTGCAGTTGTAGTCTAGACTTGGCATTGCTTGATTTGTATGCGGAAGACTTGCCCTAAGAGAGAGCTAGCCTTCAGAGGTCCCTGACCAGCAAGCTTTTTTTTTTTTTTTTTTTTAAGAATCGTTTCATTTAACTTTATTTACTTATTTATTTTAATTTTGCCAGAGAGGGACAGAGTGAGAGAGAGAGAAAGTAAGAAAGCAAGGCGCCAGGTCTGAGACTCGAACCATGGTCGGCCATGTGGGAGTCCAGCGCACCCAGCCACCACGCCACCTGCTGGCCCCACCAGCAAGCTGTTTAACGTTATAACATCGTCAACTACAGAAGTCCTAAAGCATGATTATTATATTACATTTACTTTGTTAGGAACATACCCATATTTACTCAAAAATGCCTGTCTTCTTGCCTAACTTTCATTAATATGAACAGTTTAGCCACTAAAGGGATATTGGCTCCAGAAGAGCCAGCATTTTCTATTGTTCTTGTGCAAGTCTAATTGTTACTCTAACATTCTGTCTTTACATGACTCAGGTTCGCTGGTGTCACTGGCCGGTTCAGTTCTGCATAGTGCCAGAGGGAAGTTTGGTGACTGCAGACGTGTGTGTGTATTTATAGTTGATTATCTTACAAGTTCATTTCATTTTCACATATTTAGAGATATCCTTAACAACAACCAAAAACCAAAACATTTTGAGCCAGCAATTTAGAGAGCTATTGATTTACCTTTTTTTTTTTTTTTTTTTTTTTTGAGAGGTTTTTCGCTATAGGGCACGTGTGCTCGCCAGACAGACAGAGAGAAACATAGAGACAGAAAGCGAGAAATCACCCCCCAGGGGGGATGGTCACGCCGCAATCCCTTTTCCTCCATTCTCCTCTCGGGATCTTGGGCACGCATGCACACGCGCCCGGCGTGAGTTGTAAGCCACCGGGTCCGAGACGCGAACCGCGGTCGACTACGTGGGAGTCTAGCGACATAGCCATTACGCTAACTGCTGGTTCCCTACTTTTTTTTTTTTGTAAGTAACCACCGCTGGGGCCAGCAGGTGGTGTAGTGGTTAAGGTGCAGGACTCACACATGGTCAACCACAGTTCTTCTAAGGCTTGAAAATCATGCCGGGCATATGTGTGTGTCCAAAATTTCTAGAGGAGAATGAAGGAGAAGGGATTGAAGTGTAGCCATTGTCCTTGGGGAGGGGGTGATTTCTCACTGTGTCTCTGTCTCCACTGAATGCAAGTGCCCTATGGCAAAAACCTTTCAGAAAAAAGCATTATTATTGTCATACGTGTATGCACTCACTGGAGAGACAGAGGGAAAGAGAAATCACCCCCCAGGGAAAAAAGCCACTCCTCAGTTCCTTCTCTCTTCTCTCAGGATCTTGGGCACACATGCACACACGCGCACACGCCTGGCATGTTTTTCAAGCTTCCAGGTCTGCGATTCCAACCATGCAGTCGACCTTGTGGGATCCAGCATTACGTTTACATACAACAAAGTCTTCTTTTTCACATACTAAATGTGTATCTTATATGAAGACATTTCCTAAAGAAAGCCAACCTCATGGCTTGGTGGTTAAGTGAGCCAGATTCCATAGATTGGCCACATGGTTTCGAGGTAGGAGATGGGCACACAGTTAGGATATAGACCCATGAGATGGAGCCAACTTGAAAAATGGAGTCACTCTTGTCAAGCTAATATAGACCATTCACTGCTCTCACTAGAAATCAAATTATTAGCTATTGCTGCTTGCTTGCACAGAGAACTGCTTACAGCCTGCTTGAATTAATGACAGCTAAAACCAACATTTTCCATATCACTGCTACATTCCAAAGAATGTAGACTCTCTCGATCAGGAGTGCAAGAGAGTAAAGGACCCTGTTTTCTTCTTCTTTTCTATTTTTTTTTTATATTACATTTAATCACATATATCTTTATGGTATATAACGTTTCTTTTTCCAGCCCCATTCATTACCATGCGTATCAGTCAAGACAAAGACATTACTATCCACATCATCATCACCTAGCTTTTCTTTTTTTTTCAGATTTTTAAATTATTTATTCTCATTATTTTTTTATTTTTTATTTTATTTATTTATTTTTTCTTTTTTTGGAGAGGTTTCTTTTTCTTTTTCTTTTTTGCTATAGGACGTGTGCGCTCGCCAGACAGAGAGAGACAGAGACAGAAAGTGAGAAATCACCCCTCAGGGGGGATGGCAACGCCACAATCCCTTCTCCGTTCTCTTGGGATCTTGGGCACGCACGCACGCGCGCCCAGCGTGAGTTTAAGCCACCGGGTCTGGGACTCAAATGGTGGTCGACTGCGTGGGAGTCCAACGACACAGCCATTACGCTAACTGCTGGTCCCCTCATTATTTTTTTAAACATTCAATCACTATATATCATTTGGCTTGTAAAGAGAGTTTACCCAACATGAAATGCTTCTCAGACCAGCCCGGCTCCCACAAATGTCCTGCCTATTTGTTCTCCTGCTCGCCTCTGTGCTCTTCCCTACTCTCCCCCGCCCCCGTTCCACACTGTCTTCAGCATCCATGACTATCTTCACTGCCTTTATGCTCTCCAATATTTCCATCTCTACCATATTGTGCAGATAGTATATATTAAGAGGATACATACAATTATCTTTGTTCTATAGGCTGGCTGGCTGGCTTCACTGAGCAATAAATCTTCCACATTCGACCACTTTCTAGCAAATGCCAGGGTCTTGTTTTATATGGATGAGTAGTATTCCATAGAGTGTATGTCCCACACTTTTTCAATCCATTCATCTGTTTGTGGACAATTGGGTTGGTGCCATATCTTAGTGGTCATGAATAATGCTTGTAGTAAACACTGATGTGCAAGTACTTCTCCATCTGAGCATTCCTTGTCCTTTGGATAGATACCCAGAAGTGGGATTGCTGGATCAAATGGTAGTTCTATTGAGGGACCTCCATATTATTTTCCAATTTTCATTCTCACCAACTGTAGGAGAGTTCCCCTTTCACCACAACCTTGTCAACACTTACCACTTTTTTATTTTTAGTCTTCGCCATTCTGGCAGTGGTTAGGTGGTATTTCGTTGTGCTTTTAATCTGCATCTCCCTTATGATGAGGGAAGTTGAGCATTTCCTCATAATGGCTGTTTATGTGTCTTCTTAGAGAGTTTGTTCAGCTCATTTTCCCGTCTTTTAATTGGATTCATCTTTTTTTTTTTTTTTTCCAGGTACGCAGCTTGAGTTCCCTCTGTATTCTGGTTATCAGTCCCTTATCTGAGGCATATTTTATAGAAATATTCTCCTATTCTGAGGATTGTTGATTCACACTAATTACTGTGTCTTTTGCTGTGCAGAAACTTCTTAATCTCATATGATCCCACTTGTCTATTTTAGGGATTATTGTCTGTGCTTTGGGAGTCTTACTTAAGTTTTTGCCTACCCCAATGTCTCCCAGAGTTTCCCTAGTGTTTTCCAACAGTAGTTTTACAGTTTGAGGTCTTAGGTTCAAATTTTTTGTCTATTTTGAGTTGATTTTTGTTAATGGTGAAAGATGGGGATTCAGTTTCATCTTTCTGCAGATAGTTAGGATACCCAGTTTTTCCAGCACCATTTGCTAAAGAGGTTTTCCTTTCCCCAATGGATTGACTGGTATCCTTTGTCAAAAATCAGTTGGCTGTAAGCTTTGGGTTTATTTCTGGGGTCTCTAGTACATTCCATTGGTCTACCTGTCTGTTTTTGTGCCAATACCATGCTGTTTTGATTATCACCGCTTTACAGTATATTTTGGGGTCAGGAAGTGCTAGGCCACCCACTCCACTCTTTTTGTGCAGGATTGCTTTGGCAATACAAGGTCTTTTATGATTCCAGGCAAATTCTATGATTGTCTTTTCTAGATCTGTGAAAAATGTCTTTGGTATTTTGATTGAAATTGTGTTAATAAATATGTAGGTTAATTGGGATAGAATTGCCATTTTGATTATATTCTTCTAATCTAGGAACATGGGCTGTCCTTCCATTTTTGTGTCATTTTTAATATCTTTGTTAAGATTTTTATAGTTTTCTTTGTAAAGGTTTTTGACTTCCTTAGTTAGGTTTATCCCTAGGTATCTTATACATTTTGTGGCTATGGTAAAAGGGGATTCTTTTCTTCGTTCAACTTGTTTGTATATAGAAATGCCATAGATTTTTGGATGTTGATTTTTGTATCCTGCCACTTTACTGTGTTCATGTATTACTTTGAGAAGTTTTTTCATGGAAACCTTTGGGTCTTCTAACTATACCATCATGTCATCTGTAAATGAAGGTATTTCAACTGTTCTTTGCCTATTTGAATGCCTTTTATATTATTCTCTTTTCTGATTGCATTGGGTAAGACTTCAAGCACTATATAAAAAGCAGTGGAGAGGGGCCAGCAGGTGGTGTGGTGGTTAAGGGCGCTGGACTCTCACATGACTGACACAATTCAAGTCTTGGACCTGGCAACTTGCTTTCTCACTTTCACTTTCTCTCTCTCTCTCTTACTCTGTCCCTCTCTCATCAAATTTAAAAATAAAATAAATAAAGTTAAATAAAAATTATTTTAAAAAAATAGCAGTGGAGAAAGTGGGCAGTCTAATAACAGTTTTTAGTAGAAAAGCTTTTAGCTTTTCCCCATTCAGTATAATGTTAACTATAGGGTTTTCATATATGGCTTTTATTGTGTTGAGAAGTGATCCTTCTATACCAATCTTGCTGAGAGTCTTAATCATGAAGGAATATTGTATTTTATCAAATGCTTTCTCTGTATCAATTGAAATGATCATATGGTTTTTATCTTTCTTTCTGTTAATATGGTATTTTATATTTACGGTCTTGTGTGTGTTGAACCACCCTTGCATCCCTGGAATAAAGCCTACCTAGTCATGATGAATAATCTTTTTTATATGTTGTTGGATATGATTTGCACATATCTTATTAAGAATTTTCACCTATATATTCATCAGAGATATTGGTCTGTAGTTTTCCTTTTTTGTCATGTCTTTATATGTTTTGGGAATGAGGATTTCTGATGCAAGGCACCTGATAATACTATATTATTGAACTTATGCAATTAACCATTCTGCCACAAAATAAGAATGCTCATAAATATTTTCCAATTGCATAGGGGTCAGAAAGGGAGAAAAGTTGATGTTTCAGTTTTTTAAAAAGGAATTTAACAAATTGCTTAACGTATCAACAACTCAAAAGAAAACAAAAATCCTTAAGTCAGAAAGACAAAGTATGAAGAAAATCAGTAATGTTTTAGTCAAAAGTCATAGAATTCTATTTCACCAGTTCAGTCTCATGTAATTAATCTCCCCTTTGTTGAATTTGCAGTGTTACTGTGTTCTGATTTTTCCATTTAAATCCTGGATATTGACATTCAACATTATTATTGATATTTCTGGACTTGTCCTTACAATTAAGTTGGCCATTTTCTTGGTCATTTTTTGTTCTCTTATTTCTGTTTCTCTAGTTTTCCTGGTATAGCACTCCCTTCAGAACTTCTTGAAGAGCTGTTCTGGTGTTGGTAAATTCAGGTTTTGTTTATCTGAGAATGTTTTGGGCTTTTCTTTCCATCTGAAGGATAATCTTGCTGGATACAGTATTCTTGGTTGAAATTGTATTCACTTAACACTTTGAATATATTTTCCCATTCTTTCCTGGCTTGCATTGTTTCCGACCAGAGGTCTGATGTTAGCCTGATGTGGTATCTCCTTTGGAAAGTAACTTATCATATCTCTTTTACCAATTTTAGTATCTTGTCTCTGTCTATGGTTTTGGTCAATCTGGCTATGATGTGCCTTGGAGAAGATCTTGGGTTGATTCTATGTGGAGTTCTTTGTATTTCTTGGGTCTGGGTATTTGAATTCCTCTCTAGGTTTGGAAAGTTTTTGTCTAGGATTTCATGTACTAGGTTATCCATGCCCTGATTAGTTTCTTCACCTTCTGGAATACCGATTATCTGGATGTTTCAGACCTTAATGGTATCTAGTATTACTCATATATTATTCTCATTTCTTTGGGCTATTTTCTCAGTCTTTTTGGTGAATTTTTCTAGATCAGAGGTTATATCTTCTACATCTGAGATTCAATCTTCTGCATGATGTAATTTTTTTCATACTTTCAAGGAAGATTTTTAATTTCTTGTACTAGAGCCTTCATCTCTAACAATTGTTTGATTCTTTTTTGTGGTGTATATTTTCTCTTTCAGATAATGCAAGAACTTTTTCACCTCTTGGAACTTGTGTCTTTTTTCTTGTATCATCTGGAGTTCATTGTCTCTCTTCTCTTGCATCTCTTTTAGCTTTGTCACTATGAATATTCTAAATTCTTTATCTGACATTTCCATGAATTCCATTGTACTGTTTGTGGATGATGAAGGGCTGTTTTTCTTCTTGGGGGAGAGAGCTTTTCTTGGTTTCTCATATTTCTTGTGCCTCTGCAGTGGTTTCTTACCATCTGATGGATTATGTTCCTTCCTACTTTCTTGGAGTTAGTTCTGAGTGTTAGAGGTGTGTGGGAGAAGATGACCCATGGTACCTCCACAGTTCTGTTTTCCTGATGCTCACCAAGTAAACTGCACTTTTGTCGATGGAACTGGATATTACAAAGGCCTCCCAATTTCTAAAGAACAGTTGCATCAGGGCTGAGCTGTGGGGTTTCGATAGAGAATTCAGAGGTGTGTAGGTGGAGATGAGCCGCACTCTCTCTGCAGCTTCGTATTTCTTCCTGCTGCTCACTCTGCAGTCTCCCTTCTCTGATTTTTAGTCATTTCGTGGTATAGTCACATTTGGCTAATATGTTGGAGGTTTTTTTGCAATGTAAGTTTGTATGCTTCACTTTACTATGAGGTACTTCTATGCCAATTTCTCCTCTTCTACTGTGTTTTGCAATGCGGTATCTACAGACAGAGATTTGAGTTCAGATATATGTTTTGTTTGTTTGTTTGTTTGTTTGTTTGTTTTTGAGAGGTTTTTGCTATAGGGTGCATGCACTCACCAGAAATACAGAGAGACAAGCAGAAAGTGAGAAAACACCCCCCCCCCCAGGGGGGATGGCCACACCACAATCCCTTCTCCTCCATTCTCCTCTCAGGATCTTGGGCACGCACACACATGTACCTGGCATGAGTTTAAGCCACCGGGTCTAGGATTCAAACCATGGTCAACTACATGGGAGTCCAGTGACATAACCATTACGCCAACTGCTGGTCATGAGCTCAGATTTATGAAGGTGAGTTTTTCCCTTTCTTAGCAGTTTAGTGGGGGTTGAGGTTTTCTATGATCCTAACCCTAAAAGTATTCAGATGTTTTGCTACTGTGCACCTAGACCTATCTAGACATTCAGTGTGTGGAAGCTGAGAAGCAAAGGTGAGAGAGTCAGGTAAAAGAGGAAACAGAGAAAAAGGCAAAAAAAAAAAAAAAAAAAAAAAAAAAGGAAAAAAAATTTAAAAAGGCAAATAATGAAAATTATGTGATGTGCTTGTGCACCATGTGAAAGGAGCAGTGCTGGGGCCACCTCAGACATACATGGATTCTGAAATTAGCAAGATAGAGGAGAGATCAAAGACTAGAGACAGTACTTACAGATTTTTAAAAATATGTATTTTTTTAAATAAGGAAAATTTTGAGACAGAAGACAGAGATCACCCTACCTCACTAGGTGTTAGGCTGGAAGGAGAGGTTGGAGCAGAGGCTCTTCAGTTAAAGGAGCAGGGGCAGGCCCACCTCAGATACAGATGGATCCTCGCTAGGTGTTGGGCTGGAAACCAAAACCATCTTTATAAGACTCTACAAGACTAATTCTCTACTTCAACCTCACTTTTCATTTTCCTTCCATTCAACTTGTCACACTGACCTCTCTGCTGTTGAGACATGCCAAGCACCTTCCCATTCCAGGACCTTCACATTTACTGTTCTCTCTACCTAGAATATTCTTTCCTTGGTTATTTTTATGGTAGAATATTGCTATAATAGTATATTCCAAAGAGGTAAGTTTCAGCTGAGAAAAAATGCAAATATATATGTAGTAATTCCTTTACAAGTTCACTAGTAGGCAGGTTATATTTGTTCATTGCTTTGAACTTAACACAGAATTTAAATTTAAGAGGCATTGAATCCAATGACGTGACATATAATACATTTTAAACTAATTACTAGAAAATCTTTCAATAAAGAGTTTTCTTTTTTAGAGAGAGATTTTTGCTATAGGGCATGTACACTCACCAGATAGACAGAAAGCAGGAAATCACCCACCGGGAGATGGCCATGCCACAATTCCTTCTCCTCCATTCTCTTGGGATTTGGGGCATGCACACACACATGCCTGGAGTGATTTTTAAGCTGCCAGGTCTGAGACTCGAACCATGGTCAACTACATGGGAATCCAGCAACATAACCATTACACCATCTGCTGGTCCTAAGATTTGAGTTTATAATCAATTTTAAGACTACTAAGGGTTTCTGGAAAGAGGCACCCCCTACACACTCCTGTTTCCCTGAAAGATCCTTTGAAAACTGGTACCACCTGTAGTTTGGCAGTATGTACTAAGATTTTTTCAAGATATATTTTTTGACAGAGCAATTCAATTTCTAAAAGTTTATCCTAGAGATAAATCACTGTAATAATTTGTTATATACTCTGTGTATTAGTTCTTTGTTATGTTTATTGCCAGTATTTTCTCTAGTCTGGGCTTGCATTTTTATTATTGCAGAGGTCAGATGTTCATTATATTGATATATAGCTTTTTTTAATGAGAGAGAGAAAGAGAAGGGTAGGCGTTTTTGATAGGTTTTCACCATGCCCAATCCTGCCCCAGGCTCCCAGTTAGCTCGGATTTACAGGCCTGTGCCACCACACCCAGCTCGCTTTAGCTTAGCATGCTGAGGCCACATAGGAGGCCTGGGTTCGACTCCCAGCCTACCCTAAAAGCCAAGCATGGTGGTGTACAACAGTAGTCCCAGCTACTTGGGAGTCTGAGGTAGGAGGATGGTTGTATAGTGATAGCCTATCTAAAAATTAAGAAAAAGAAAGATTAATGTCTGCCTTTTTTCATGTCTGCCTGTTTCAATGCTGTATCCCCAGCAACCCAGCACACAAGTGTGCAGTGTGTTTGGGGAGGTCCTGGGACGTGAACTGTGTTGGTCCAGTTTGTTATCACTACACCACCACCTGGCCCTCTAGGTGGTTTACTTTTTTTTTTTTAAGAATTATTTTATTTAACTTTATTTATTATTATTATCATTATTATTTTCCAGTTTGATCAGAGAGAGACAGAGAAAGAGAGGAAGTGAGAAAGCAAGCCACCAGGTTCGAGACTTGAAACGTGGTTAATCATGTGGGAGTCCAGCACCTTTAACCACCATGCCACTTGCCGGCCCGTGGTTTACATTGATTAATTGATTGATTGATTGATTTTGTTCCTTCCTCATGATGGGCCATATTTTCTTTCTTCTTTGCATGCCTGGTAATTTTTTATTGGGTGCCAGACATTCTGTGTTTTACCTTATTGGATACTGGGTATTTTTTCTATTCTTGCAAATAGTTTTGTGCTTTGTTCTGGGGTGCAGTTAATTACTTGAAAACAAGTTAATCTTGTCAGGTCTTTTTTTTATACATTGTTAGGCAAGACCAGAACAATGCTTAGCCTATGACTAATACTGTTCCACTACTGAGACAGGGCTCTTAGTACACTCCCCAGGCAGTAAGCTGGGGCAACTCTGGGCTCACTTGATCCCCATTTTTCAGATGTCTATCTAATGGTTTACAACTGCATTGCATATAATCTGCCTGGCTTTCCTATTGTATCAGGCAGAAGAATGAACCTGGTTCCTGTTACTTCAGCTTGCCCTGCGGCCTAAATTGTGATGATATTTTCCTGCCAATATTTGTTTTGTTCAGTGAGTAAGTGGGAAATTGCCATCTGTTTCTTCACTGAGTGGCAGGAAGGAGCAGGGATATAGAGAAAGTCTGACCTGCTTATACTTAGGGTAAGATTCTCACCATGATAAGAGCACTTCCTGGACTGCTTCTGGGCAAGAACATCCAAGGCAGAGCAAGATACGAAGAATCATTTGCAGAATCCAAGTCTGGCACTTCCGGCTGAAGTCAGCGGGTCACCTGCTTCTGAGCAGTAACGTCAGAGAGGGCATCGTGGAAGGACAAGGTGAATCTTTTTCTTAATCCTATGCTGGAATAAGTTGTCTCGAAGCCTCTGGAATTTAGTAACCCAACAACCGCAAGAGTGAATAAGTAATTCTATATTTCTAAAATGATTTGATTGACAAAATGTCAGGTACAGATTCTTGAACACATCTGTTGACCTCTCTGGCTTCATATTACCAAAAGCACTTTACAACTCATAATTCAAAGTGGTTATACTGTTGCATGCCTGTATCATTCATATACTTTTTCTCTATCAGTAAAGCCATTTCTTTCCTTCATCCAAACATCTCATTCTTTTTCTTCTTTTTTTTTTTTGAATTATTGTATTTAACTTTACTTATTTATTTTAATTTTTTGTTTTTGAGAGGTTTTTGCTACAGGGTGCGTGCGCTCACCAGAGAGACAGAGAGAGACATAGAGACAGAAAGCGAGAAATCACCCCCCAGGGGATGGCCACACCACAATCCCTTCTCCTCCATTCTCCTCTCGGGATCATGGGCATGCATGCACACGCGCCCGGCGTGAGTTTAAGCCACCGGATCCAGGACTCGAACCGCAGTCGACTACATGGTAGTCCAGTGACATAGCCATACGCTAACTGCTGGTCCCTTTATTTTAATTTTGATGAGAGAGAGAAAGGAAGCCTCCAGGTCCAGGACTCAAAACTGTGGTCAGCCATGTGGGAGTTCAGCACCCCTAACCACCATGCTACCTGCTGGCCCCTCTTTCTTTTTTAAAAGATTTATTTATTTATTTGTTTTTTTTATTTCGAGTTCTTTTATACCTTCAGTCACGTTATTTAGCTTGCAAAGTGAATATTTCAACATGTGTACATTGCTCCCCAGTCCAGTTGATAATACTATAAAATTATCTTCAACAGATAATACCCCATTTCTTTGTCCCATTAATGCTAAGCCTCTCTATTTTTCTCCTTAATATCCTTCCTCAGATTCTACTCCTTCACCACTCTCTTCCCACACTATATCTGGTATTCACAACCATTTACTGTGTTTCTATATCCTTTAGTCATTCAGTTTTGGTCATAGAGTGCAGACACTTGGTATATATTAAGTGGAGACATACAATGTCTCTCCTTCATAGCATGGCTTGCTTCACTCAGCAGTAAATTTCCATATTCATCCACTTTCTATCAAATGCCAGGGTCTTGTTGTTTTTTATGGCAGAGTAGTATTCCATGGAGTATATGTGCCACAGTTTTTCAATCCATCTCTTCGTGGGCATTTGGTTGGTTCCATGTCTTAGCATTTGTGAATAATGATGCAATAAACATCAATGTGCAAGCACTTTTTCGATTAAGAATTCTTCTGTCCTTTGGGTGTGGGATTGCTGGATCATATGGAAGTTCTATTTGTAGATTTTTGAGGAATCTCCAAATTGTTTTCCACAGTGGCTGTACCAATTTACATTCCCACCAGCAGTGTAAAAGAGTTCCCCTTTCACCACACCCCTGCCAGCACGTATCATTTTTTGTTTTTGTTTTTGTTTTTTAATCTTAGTCATTCTGACTGGAGTTAGGTTCCACTTTTTTGTGTCACTTTCGATTTCTTTTTGTAGCTTCTTGTAGTTTTCCTTGTGGAGATCTTTAACTTCTTTGGTTGGTTTATTCCTAAGTATCTTATACTTTTTGTTGTTATCAGGAATGGAATTACTTTTTTCAGTTCTACCTCAGTCTGACTGAGTTGGCCCAGGCCCCTTCTGGTCTACATGTTCAGGAATTTGTACCAACTTGCTGCATATCTTACCACCACCACCACCCGCCCCAGCCTATTGAGAACGTGGGGGGAGGCGGTCTACCCCTGTGTGCTCCAGCCTGCTCTCCCAGGATCCCCAAAGGAGGCTGGTGTGGGAGGTGGCTGGGCTGCTGGGTCAGGGGCTTGCACGCCCAGGATCCTGCCCTGCTGACCCCGGGCTGAGGGATCCTCTCTCCAGGCACACTTGTAGCCCAGGCATGGTACTGTTAAATGGTAAAGGCGGTCAGCTCCATGGGGCAGTGGTAATACACTGGTCAAGAGAAGCCAAATCCCACATGGCAACCATGGTTGGAATCCCCAGCCCAGTCAGCCTGAAACACATGGGCAGGAGCATGAGTGCCCAGGATCTGCCAGGCTAGAGGGCTGGAGGAAGGGGCTGCAGTGCCCAGACCCTATGGAGGGTGCTCACCTCTCTCCATGTGCTCACAGGGGTTCTATCATAAACAAGGGGAAAACTGTGTGTGTGTGATCTGAATGGCAAAGGGTCTGACTCTGCTTACGAGATAACAAGCTAGCGTGCCAGTTTCAAGGGTGCTGGCCAGCAGCTGGGTTAGCAGCGCAGGACTGTATCAACCCAGTACACCGTGAGCTTCAGATTGGCATCCACTCCTCGGCTCCCAAATCCTCCACAGAGGGAACGTGGAACAGCCTGGTGGATGAGTGTGCTGCACGTTCTGTATCCCGGCCAAGGAACCCAGCTCAGGAAACGCCCAGACTCAGGAGGGTCTGCTCTGCTAACCTTGCCCACCTCTGCCCTGCAGGAGGCAGGAGCTCTATCATCTTCAGGAAAGAAATCTGTCCTCTGCCTAGACAAGCATTCTTGGAAAGCTAAGTCTGGGAAAACAGGGCGTAGCTGTGTAGAAATGCCAGAGGGACTTGCCCAGTGCACACCTGTATCCCCGTGCTACCTGCTGGGAAATGCATCCCCAGGATAAGGGGAGGGGGCAAAAGAAGGCCTGCTGCGTTGGCTGGGAGCCCTCCGACCCTGCCACCCCATCAGTCTGGTCATGCCAGTGGCGGAGGCCAGCCCCACACTTGAGCTGGCGACAGAGTGTGCACACTCAGTGTATCGTGCCACGGCTGTCACGCAGCTCATGTGACCAGCATCTGCATTCACTCAGTGAGCCACTCTCCCCCTCGCTCTGGGAACTGACTGTAGTAATGACCGCTCAAGCTTCTCCATCCGGTTGTTTACAGAATTGTAAGGACTGCCCATATCTGTGATGGACCCTGGGTCACAGCTGTAAAGGATGGAGGTTTTCTAACTCGGGCTCTCCACAGCTCAGGCCAACTGAGAGGGCGGTGGAGACAAGCGACCTGTGGGTTGTACTACGGACTAAGAGGCGTAGGGGTTAGTCAGTAGCGTGCCCGTTCAGTCATGTTTAATAACCCGCTTACGTAACCCTTGTTATTTAACCCAGATGTTACCTTCAGCTTGTGTTTCTCGATAAACCCCCACCTTCACACCAATCCATCGGCGCACACCCAACCATTGCATGACAGCCAACCCACACTGCTTGTACGGCTGTTTATTGAGTGTCAGGAACACGACTGGCATTATACAAAGTGCAGTGGGCACAGCCCTGCACAGGGACATACACTTCTGTTAGCCATGGAAGCAGAGAGGTTAACAGGTTCTATTAGCATTTCTCATAAGCAGATTGATTTCTGAAAATCATTTCTCATAACCGTGCTAAAAGCTTTAAAAAAAATACACGTCGATCAGGACAGATTAAAAACCCAGTTATTAGAATTTAAGATAATGAGTTTACTTCTTATTTTTCACAAATCTTTGACATGCTCATTTACTAGTCTGGGACTTCATTTACTGGGACTCCATTTTTGAAGTTAGCAACTTCCTGGGGTCACCGGGAGTAGAGTAATTATGAAAAAGGAAATGCTTCTGTGCTCTGGACCCTTGCACAGAGATTACTTCATGAACTCCGGAAGGACTGTGTACAGAGTCGAAGGTCCATTTAAAAAAACACACAGCCGAATGTTCGGCCCTCGGTCAGTGTGAAATTATCCTGCTGTCACTAACAGCACAATGTTCATGGCGGTCAGAGCCAGGAGGAAAACACTGTGACACAGAATATGTCCCCATCTGCAGATCCAAGTGGAAAATGGAATCACGCGGGTTACTGTTACTCCTTCCACACAGACAACCTCGTTCTATGCTCAGAGACCCTCCACCGTTTCCAGGCAGGGGGGTCCCCGGTGTTAACTGCCTGTCTCATCCCTAGATGTCACAGTGAAAGGAAACCCAGCAAGCTCGAGACCACGTCACCTTCCTTGAAAGAGTGGACTGCAGAGAAGTGGCTCTGAGGGAACATGGGCCGCGCTGTAAACCAACGGAGGAGGCTCGAAGCGGGAAACCCTGCCCTGAGTCTGGTGGACAAACGCGGGTCAGGCGAGGCTCCTGGCCGGCCACATGGGAGGCCTGTGCCCCGGTCCGTGTGTGCGCTCCGCAGGCCACAGCGTGCTCACCAGCCTATACACGGCTCGGGGCAGTCCCGCAGGTACGCTTCATACTGGCCTTTGGTAACATCCATCAGGGTTGTGAATACCGTGAGCTGAAAGAGACGTTTTTAGTTTAAGGATATTTTCCATTCTGAGATGTTCTGACACATGGTAGCATGTCTAATGTTGGTAGGATTTGCTTTAGGAGGTTATTTGATACAGAATAATTAACATATAATGCTATCATTATATGTTAATACTATAATAATAAAACATTAGTTCCAGCCAATGCTGTGGTGGGTAAGGTGGGTGACTTCGTGGTTTGAGTCCTGGACCCGGTGGCTGGAAAAACATGCGGTATGTGTGCACGTATGCCCGAGAGACAGGTCACAGCATAGCCAGCCCCCAGGATGTGCTTTCTCACTTTCCCTCGCTCTCTCTCTCTCTTGCTCTCTGGCAAGCACATGTGCCCTATAGCAAAAAATTTTTAAAATATGTAATGGGGACCAGAAAGTGCCATGGTGGCTGGGGCGCTGGACTCCCACGTGGCCGACCGTGGATTGAGTCCCAGGCCTGGTAGCTTGCTTTCTTACTTTCCTTCTCTCTGGTGAGCATGTGTGCCCTGTAGCAAATTAAAAAATAATAATAAAAAAATTAAATGAGTAATTCTTTTTAAAAATATGTAACACATTATTAACATACAATATATTAATATCATGTAATATTAAATAATTTATATTTTATATTGAATAATGATAGAGCAACTGGCTCCAGCAGGACCAGGCTCCAGGTTAGGAACATAAATAGGCTCTGGAGGGAGTACACATTCCACAAGGGCATGTCCCGGGGCCGGCAGGTGGTGTGGTGGTGAAGAGTACGGGACTCCCATAGGGCCGACTGTAGTTTGCGTCCCGAACGTGGAGGCTTGCTTTCTGACTTTCCCTCTCTCTCCCTTCTCTTTTCTCACTCTGTCCTTCTCTGTTCAAATTAAAAAATAAATAAATGGATAAATAAAGTTAAATAAAATACATCTTTTTTTGAGAGGTTTTTGCCATAGAGCGTGTGTGCTCGCCAGACAGACAGAGAGAGACAGAGAGACAGAAAGCGAGAAATCACCCCCCGGGGGGATGGTCACGCCGCAATCCCTTCTCCTCCATTCTCCTCTCGGGATCTTGGGCTCGCACATGCACCCGGCATGAGTTTTAAGCCACCGGGTCCGGGACTTGAACCACAGTCGACTACATGGGAGTCCAGCGACATAGCCATTACGCTAACTGCTGGTCCCTAAAATAAACCTTAAAAAAGCATATATAAAGAAGAGCCTGCCCTCAGCAGTGCCGTTCACGGGACAAGCAGTGCGGCTCTGGATACTGTGGTCCTGAGAGCATTTCCAAGCTGGTGGGGGACACTGCAGGCGCACAAATTACGGCGCACACGCCCACATTCACATGGGGCACACTCACTGTGAGTGTCCCAGCCGAGCTCACACAAGGGCACACATGCCTGCACTCACACGGGGGCGCACGCCCGCACTCACACGGGGGAGCACACGATGTGAGTGTCCCAGTTGAGCTCATACAAGGGCGTACACACCCGCACTCACACAGGGACACACACACCCGCACTCACACGGGGGCACACCCGACGTGAGTGTCCCAGTCGAGCTCACACAAGGGTGGTGTGGGTGGAGTGGGAGCAAGGTGCTGCCAGTGAGCAGAGGGAAGCCTCCTGCAGGAGCCAGGGTCTGATCCCAGCACTGCAGGGCAGGGGAGTCTGTCCCGGTAGGGGTGCTGGAGGCACGCTGAATTTTAAGAGTGGGAAAAAAGATCAGGAAAGGAGGAGGAAGGACAAAGGACACCATCAGGGGCGTCTGTCCCAGACACACACAGAAGGACCGACCCCTGGCAAACCGCGACAGGGACTCCGCCTGTGTCAGCTAGGGTGCGGGGAGAGAAGGAAGTGATGACGTTCAAGGCAAGCCGTCACCCGCAGGAGCAGAGCGGTCTCACAGTGGACTCCGACTGTTGTGACGGCTCCTAAGGGCTCACGCCGAGCACAGTGAGGTTTCTGACAGACGGGGGAAGTCAGCGTGAGCACTAGACCTCACTTCCAAGGTCAGCGGCAGGAGAGCTGGGCCTTCAGGCTGCGATGACCAGCTTACTGCCATATTCCAAAAGCTATGGTTTTAGCCACACACAGACTTTTTTTTGAGAGGTTTTTGCTACAGGGCACGTGCACTCACCAGAAAGACAGACAGAAAGCAAGAAATCCCCCAGGGGGCATGGCTACACCATAATCCCTTCTCCATTCTCCTCTAGGGATCTTGGGCATGCACACCCACACACTCGGTGTTTTAAGCCACCGGGTTCGGGACTCAAACCGTGGTCGACTGCATGGAAGTCCAGCGACAGCCATTATGCCAACAGCCGATCCCATCCACACACAGACTTAAAAAATTGCCTTAAACCGAACATAACTTCCATGGTCAAACCGATCCAAAATAACAGGGAAAGAGAAAACACAGGCCAGCTCTTTCCCAAACGCAAAGCCATTACCTTGTTCAGCACAGGCTTTGTCGACAGGACATTGTACAAGGTGGCAAAGGACAGGTTCTAAAACACAAGGAGAGTTCGCTCAGTGAGTTCAGTGCAGACAGCGGCTCGCCCCCTCCAGCGGCTCACTAGAAACCAGGTCCGGGCCGGCGGGTGATTCAGTGGTTAAGGCCTGGACTCCAACAAGGCCCACCACTGTTTGACTCCCAGATCTGGTGGCTTAAACTCATGCCAGGCACGTGTGCGTGCATGCCCCAAATCCCGAGAGGAAAATGGAAGAAAAAGGATTGCAGCGTGGCCATCCCCCTTGGGGGGTGATTTCTCACTTTCTATCCCTTATCTCTCCAGAAAGTGCACACTCTCTATAGCAAAAAAATCTCTAAAAAAAAGAAGCCAAGACTTCCTGCAATGAGTCCTCCTGACTTCTTCAAAGAATTTCCTGTAGGTTGCAGAGTCTGTCACCAGCTCTAATGTATTACTTTTTTCTTTTCTTGTCTCTTTCTCTCCCTTTTTCAATCTTATTGTTTTGCTATTTGGCTTCACAGAGTGGTAGCTAGCACTGGAATAACAATGGGAAAGTAAGACAAAATACTGCTAAGTTTTTTTAAAAAAATACCAAAGCTCCGTGGGGATTGTCTTCATACTGAATACCAGGTTATCAAGCCATTCAAGCCTGAGATCACCTTTTTCTTTTTTTGGGAGAGATTTTTTTGCTACAGGGGTGTGCGCTCGCCAGAGAGACAAGGAGACAGAAAGTGAGAAGTCACTCCCCTGACCCCCAGAGGGGAGGACCACACTGCAGTCCTTCTCCATTCTCCTCTTGGGATACTGGGCATGCATGCACATGCACCTGGCGTGAGTTTCAACCCGCCGGGTCCAAACTCGAACTGTGGTCGAGTACACGGGAGTCCAGCAACGTAACCATTTTGCCATCTGCTGGTCCCAGCCAAGATCACCTTTAACAGTGACACTACAGCCATACCTCCTGGGTGGTGCGGTTCAGGCACATCTTGGCGGGCGTCCTGCGGTCATCGAGGAAGAAGGGGTTCTTCCAGCGGTCGTAATTCGTTTGTACCACGTACCACCGGCCCTGCTTGGGCTTGAGTCTGGAGACAAAAATGGAGATTCCCTCTCAGTCTTCATGCCCAGGCCTGGACGCACGTCAGTTTACACATCAGCTTCTACTGCTCTTGCTGTAATGAACATACTTACTCATACACATCCAGAGATTCCTTTCGGCCGCGTGTGATCACACAGCCCTCACCAGACTGGTTGCCTCCCAGGATGAAGTACGCTGGGGCCATGAGCTTGGTCTTGGTCAATATATTCCTGGCTTCTTCATAACTACAGGGAGACATTTTTATAAAGGAAATATTTTCAGTTGACAAGGAAAGGGAATGTTTCAGTTTTGTGGAAGCTAAGAGAAAACACGTATTTGAAAAACATGCTTTTTATGGTTTTTGTTGTTTCAGATTTGCTACAGGGCACATGCATTTGCTGGAGAAAGAGAGCGAGAGGGGGGATGTGAGAAATCTTCCCCCAGGGAGGATGGCCACATCACAATCCCTCCTCCATTTTTCTCTTGGGATTTTGGGCACACCTGCACACAGGCCTGGCATGTTTTTCAAGCTTCTAGGTCCAGGGCACAAACTATTCCATGTGGGATCCAATCTCCTTAACCACCATGCCACAGGGCTGGCCCGGGAACATGTTCTTTTCTTAAATAATTATTTAATCTTATTTATTATTATTATTATTATTATTATTATTATTATTATTTAATTTGCAATAGGGCACACGTGCTCACCAGAGGAGTTTGGAGAGTGAGAAAACAAGCCGAGAGGTCCAGGATTCAACCACGGTCGGCCATGTGGGAGGAGTCTAGTACTTTAACTACCATGCCACTTGCTGGCCCCTGGAGACATGCTTTATTTATTTATTTATTTTTAAAATGGTGAGCAATGGTTTGGGGAGGAACATCCCAGCCTGTGTAGAGAATCACTGAGAGGGGAGTGGGCATTTTAGAAAGTCTCACCAATCTGAAGGGAAAACAAAATGGCCTCAGATCATCTTTCGTCCTTATTATCTATGCCTTTTGATTAACAACAGAACAAAAGAAAATAGTATCAATTATACTACATAGACTTAGGGCAAAAAAAGTAAACCTTCTTGAAAATTAGGACTATTAAAAATTAAAGTAGGGAGGCCAGCAGGTGGCATGGTGGTTAAGGTGCTGGACTCCTACATGGCTGACCACAGTTCCAGTCCCTGACTTGGTGGCTTGCTTCCTCTCCCTCTGGCTTTCTCTGGTCAAACAGCACAATAATAATAATAAATAAAATGAAATAATAAGTCTTTTTAAAAATTAGATGATTAAAGACTACTAATATTTTTTTTTTTCGAGAGAGACTTTAGTTATAAGGTACATGTGCTCACTGGAGAGACAAAGAGAAAGAAAGTGAGAAATTACCCCTGGGGGATAGCCACACCATAATCCCTTTTCCTCATTCTCCTCTCTGGATTTTTTGGGCATGTACACACATGCGCCTGGTGTGAAGTTGAAGCCACAGGGTCCGGGACTCAAACCACAGTTGACCACGTGGGAGTCCAACAACGCAACCACTACGCCATCGGATGGTCCCAAGACTACTAAATCTTATTGCCTTGAAGATATTAAAAAATATAACCAAATTATTCTAAATCATCCAGATGCACAGTGGCTGAAGGAAAGGTAGTTTTTCTAGGATGAGATTTCTGCATCAGGGCCAGCCACATCGTGTCATAGTTAAGCATGACACAGGAAGCCAGACCATGGCCAACCAGGGTGTATGTCTGGGCCTGGTGGCATGGAGAACATTCTAAGCACATGCATGTGTCCAGGACCCTGATGGCATGGAGAACTGGAGGAAGGACTGCAGCTTTACAGGCTGCGTTAGGGTGTGTGCTTGCTCTCTCACGCCCTCTAGCATTGAAAAATAAGTCTGCATCAGAGCAGAATATAAATGATAGGCCAATTTGTATTACCAATGATTTTACTGTATAATTTTTTTTTTTTATGTAGGTGATTTTTTTTTCTATACAACAAAAAAATTCACAGGTGCCCTTAATAGTGTCTGTGGAGGGCACTGCATACGGAAGCCATCCTGAGCTATCCGCCATCTTGAGCTATCCACCATCTTGGAAACCATTAGGCTTCACTTCCTCACTGAGCAAACCGTTTCTCAGAAATCACGTGAACAACCGTTCTCCCTGAAGTGGTTGGGTTTCTAGGCAACGGGATCCACGCACATCAATGATTGGTTCATGCTGTTCTATCTCATTTGCATTTCGGGCAATCAATCAATGCCCACCAGCCTGTATATAAGCTTGCTGTTCTTCCTTAATAAACGAGACTTGATCGGCACCTCATCTTGTCTCCACTCTGTGTGTCTGTCCCATCTCTCACTCCCTCTCCCAGGAAACCTGTTCAACTGTCCCGCGGGCCAGGACAAGTGTCAATATTCCTGGTACTTTTAAAAAATAATTCATTTCTTTGCTATAAAAACTCATGACATGCAGAAAGAAAACATGAACAATGTCATGAGTACCAAAAGTTCACCTAAGAAATTCTGCAGGGGCCAGCAGGTGGCATGGTGGTTAAGGTGCTAGACACTCCCACATGGCCAACCACAGCTGAAGTCCCAGACCTGGTGACTTGCTTTCTCACTTTCCCTCTTTGTCTCTCTCTGGTCAAATTAAAAAAATTAATAAAATTAAATAAATAAATTCTTTTAAAAGAGAGAAATTTTTCAACAGTTCCTCAATGGGTACTCAGCTGGAGTTTGGAAAATATTTTTGTATTTTAAAATGAGTACTTTAAAGTAAACTCAATATTTGGGGACCAGCAGGTGGCGTGGCGGTTAAGGCGCTAAACACTTCCACATGGCCATCCATGGTTTGAGTCCCAGGCCTAGTGGCTTGCTTTCTTACTTTCCTACTCTCTCTCTCTCTCGTCAAATTACAATAAATGAATGAATATAAAATTAAATAATTCTTAAAAAAGAAAATAAAACAAACTCAGTATTTTATAATAGGCAACCAATGACTTTACCTTGTGCTGTTTTCCAGAACTAATCTAGTAATAAACCCTATCCACATGGCATCCTTCTTTCCCAAAATCCATTCTAGGACGCCTGGAAGAGAGCAGACGCGGTATCACAGGCCTGGGGAAAGGTTAACTGCGTAGCCACACCGCCCAGCCCGGTCCTCCTCTCACACCAGCTGCGACATTCCCATTTCACTTTTGAACATTCCACTCACCCAGATAACCGCCATTTATATTGAAACGCTCGTTCAGTGTAAGGCTAAGCAACCCCTGAGGAAAGACAAAGCAATGGGTTCAGGAACGTCAAGGCCCTCTTACTATCACTTTGGAGTAGTGTACAGGGTGGGCGGGGACAAAGAGAGGTGGAAACCACGGGGCATCGCAGGTTAACTGAGCTTTCTCGCACGTTCACATCTTGCGTGTGCGACGCGTCAGTGGGGTGTCTGACGACTGACTTACCGACGGGACTGGTTGATCCAGACCCAGATCCCAGCCCATGAGCCAGCCCTGGTCACCCGGATACAGGCTCCAGATCCCAGAACAGGCTCAGAAGCCTCCATTCCTTCCTCCTCCTCTTTACCATGTGTTCTGTCTGTCTGTCCACAGCAGGGACCATGACAGTGACACGTGCCAGGGCAGAACTGGGATTCCGTTTTTAGGCCCTCATTTTCTGAGACTCTGCCCTTCACAGACAGTAAAAGCAGGACACGAAGCTACCTGGAAAACCAGGCAACAGTAGGCTCCTTACGGGTTTGAATCCTGTTAACATGCCCACGTAGCCGGCAAAGCTTGAGGCCTTGAAGACAGTCTTTTTGTTTCTCTGGAAGTCCAAGTTCACTGTTAAAGGTTTCAGTTGTTCGGTTATGACCCAGGTGTTATTATTTATGTTCCACCTACAGCAGAGAAATTTCAGGAACAGGTTAAGAACTCTGGTGACAATAGCGCACAGGACGAGAGCCCAGCTTTCCCGAGGTGCTTCAGCTGCCCAGTCACTGACGATCCCTCCCAACAAGACCAAGACCTTTACAACAAGAGAGGTTTTCGCTCTCGTTCTCCTGCTGATTAAATAAAGGCTCAGAGAAGCGAGGGTCCTCTCCCAGTAGCACGCAGCCTGCAAACACTGAGCCTCAGATTCAAACGTCGGTCTCCATGACACATTTCTGATGTTTTCTCAGAAAGGTCAGGACAACACGTAAACACAGTGCAACCCCCCCTCCGAAGCGACGGTTGTGACTTGGCTCTGTGGACTTCGGGTGTGCTCTGGATTTCTGCTCGCCAGGTACAACCTCTCAGGATGGACCCTCCGACGGTGAATGAGAGCATGCCCACCTTGACTCGGTCAGGAATCGACGAACCGTCTTCATTTATGCTCATGTTTTGGACATGACGTGGGCCGTGCTTTTTTTTTTTTTTTTTTTTTTTTTTTTTGGAGAGGTTTTTGCTATAGGGCGCGTGCGCTCGCCAGACAGACAGAGAGAGACAGAGAGATAGAAAGCGAGAAATCACCCCCCAGGGGGGATGGCCACGCCGCAATCCCTTCTCCTCCATTCTCCTCTCGGGATCCTGGGCACGCACGCACACGCGCCCGGCGTGAGTTTAAGCCACCGGGTCCGAGACTCGAACCGCGGTCGACTACATGGGAGTCCAGCGACATAGCCATTACGCTAACTGCTGGTTCCCGGGCCGTGCTTTTTATGAATGTAAAACACTCTATGGAAAACACATAGGCTGCTCTTTACGTACCCGAGAAAGACTCCGAAGTCCATGTTCCTCACGTGCAGCAGATGTCCTATGTGTGAGCAATCACAAGAGACGTGCATGTAGTGGCAGGAAAGACGGAACGACCGATTCTAAATCAAAGCTGCACACTTCAATCTAGTCCAGCTACCCTCACAAACGTTTCATCTAACACACGAATTAAGAAGCATCCTGACATCAGAATCCTTAGTAAGACCAAAGCATGAGGAGCACACAGGTAGCATGGTTAAGGCGCTGAACTCTCACATGGTCAGCTGTGGTTCGAGTCCTGGACCTGGGGGCTTGCTTTCTCACTAACTCTCTCTCTCTCTCTCTCTCTCTCTCTCTCTGGTGAACACATGTGCCCTATAACAAATTTTAAAAATAATAATAATCAATAAAACTTTAAAAAAAAAAAGATCAAACCACGGTCAGTGTCACATCTGCCAGATGCCCACGTTATCTGAGTGCCGAGCTCAGAATATGGGAAAAAGATCACTGGTCATTCTTCCGGCCACTCTCACGTGGTTCTCACAGGACAGCAAGATCTTGGCCTCTGCTGTGACTCACTAAATGCTGCCTTTCATGGCTGTGGCCCGAGCAGGATGCCCCAGGGGTTGGTACAGGCAGCCTCTGTACAGAGAAGGTCAAGAGTCGGGGCGAGTCAAGCCATGCTGTTCCCTGTACTCTGTGGTCATGACGCATGTGAGCACGTGAGGTAGCGCCTGTGAGTGCTTCCGTCCACTCGGGGACGCGTGGGCAAGCAGGCCATGAAGGGGATGAGGCGGTCTCTGGCCCTGCGACAATTCTTCCAAGTTTTTTGCATGCCTCAATTAAACTCGAATAAGCGTTGTACTGGGTTGTTGGAAAAGCCGTGACGTATTTTTTTCTATACGAAAATGCATCATGACTTTTCTGACTACTCAGTAGTTGTCTTAAAATCAGGACAGTTTGGGATCAGCAGATGGCATAATGGTTACGTAGCTGGACTCCCACATGGCCAACTATAGTTCAAGTCCCAGACTCAGCGCTTAAAACTCAGGGTGGGCACGTGTGTGCACATGCCCAAAATCCCAAGGGGAGAATGGAGAAGAAGGGTCTGTGGCGTGCCCAGCACCCCTGAGGGGTAATTTCTCATTTTCTGTCTCTGTCTCTCCGGTGAGTGCGTGCACCCTATAACAAAAATCTCTCTTAAAAAAAAATCAGGATGGTTTTCAATGCACGTACAGAAATCTATCAAGCTATATAAACATGTAAGCAAAATACACAGAATTTATATAGCAAGACTGGATTACAAAAATTCTAATTCTACTTCTTAGATTTTTATTTTACATGGTACTTTGCAGTGCCCACCCTCCCTGGGCACCCATTTACCTTCTTTGTCTTCTGTTATTATTGAAGTACAAATGGTAAAAAGTTCATAAAAAATGTTGAATGAAATAATCTCTCCTGTGAGGAAAGAAACAGTTTTGTTAATATACAGAACCATGACAGAGTAAGAAAGATCTGTTATAAGAAAAAATGTGGCCGTCTTTATTGTGTGAGCGTGTGCCCTGGCAGAAGAAGCGAGCGTCCACGGGCCTGAAGAGCTGGCGGGAGGTGTGTCCTTTACCAGCCTGTCCTCGCTCTAGACTCAAGATAAAAGAAGTCCCCAAAGAGGCAGCTACGGGGCTCACCGAGCATCCGAGCAAACTGGACTTGTGCTACCGCATGGTGTCCGCGTTTACCATCAGTACATTTCACTGTACATTTTTTGGGGGGTGCAGGTGTGTGCATCACGGGTGAAGAACAGAGCCTGACGACTCGTACATTTGAATACCACAGCCGCATGGAGTGTGACCTCGTGGGAACTGACATCCTGAGGTTGTTGACGGATCCTGGTTACCAGGGTCTGTTACTGGAAGATGGCGCTCTGTCTCAGGCGGTCTCTGCTGAAGCCGCTTCCCCCGAGTTTACCGAACCCCGGGCCTGGCTAGTGTCTGAATTAAGAATGCTCTGTAAACCAGAGGAAAATGTGCAAGCAACGAACAGTCCGAGTGAAGCCGAAGAATTGCAGCTTGAGGTGAGTAGGCTTCCAGGGAGATGACCTTCCACTGCTCTCTGGGGATGTGACCAAGCGCCTTCCCGTCAGAACTGCCTCCTCTTGTTCGCACACCTCATCTCGGAACCAGATGCCAGCATGCTCTGTGTGAATGCTCCTCCCCCCCAAAAAAAAGCCCAAGAAGGAGGCGGTAGTGAGGTCTTTCAAGAGCTGAAAGGCACAGGTACTGCCCTAGGCATGTCCACACTTCCAGTGGATAGAACTATGTCCCAGTTCTTCAGCGGGACTGAGAAAACATTAAAGGAAACACAAGCAAAAGTGGGCAAGCCTAATCACGTGGGTGAGCCTTTACTGAACAAGGCAGTGGGACCAGCCCACTGGGAAGAGGCAGAAGCAGTTAACCGAGCCATCGCCAACGAATACGAAGTCCGGAGAATACATGTCTGGATGTCACTGCACAGCCCTTTGGCTGGTGTGACAGAGCTAAGAATCAGACAGAAAAATTGGCCCACATCTACCAGCCGAAACACCCAGTCTCATCTCCAAGACATTCTGTCTCTGTTGCCCATCTTCTGGCTGCAAGACAAGACTGCTCAGAGCTTTTCAGGACAAGCAGTGGCTCCGTAGGAGGGAAGACCACCTGTGCTGTCATAAGGTGTGGGCAGCTGGGTGCCTGACAGAGCGGCAGACCCAACGACACTGACCCTCCACCCCCAGATGCCAGCTTGGCAAAGAAGGCAAGATGGTGCCCAGCTGCAAGCAGGAGGCTGAAGAGGAGGGAGGGGTGGTTATGAACATTTCACATGGAGGATGAGGAGGTCAGAGGGAGGGGTGGTTAGAAACATTTCACACGGAGGACGAGGAGGTCAGAGGGAGGGGTGGCCATGGTCCTACGACCATGGTGGCCGAGGGGGAGGAAGAGGAAATAAGCATCAAGGAGGCTGGACGGACGGAGGGAGTGGAGGAGGAGGAGGAGGAGGTGACCAAGATGGTGGTTATCAAGGTTCAGGTTTCCAGCTGGTGGCTACCATGGTGGCCACGGCAGTGGTTGTCAAGGCAGTGGTTATGCTGGCTTCCAAACATCTTCTTATACATAAAGCGAATCAGCAGGGTGGTGGGTACCAGCAGGACACAGATACCAAGGAGGCGGGCACCGTGGTGATGGAGGTGGTGGTCGCGGAGGCCGAGGTGGTCATTGAGGCCAGAGACGAGGTTGGGGAGGAAGGAGGAGCCAAACCTATCACCAAGGGGGTCAAGTGGAACAACACTTCCGGCATGGAGGTTATCAGGACAGTCATTCTGGATTTGGACAGGAAAGACATTACACTAGCTGAAGCTACAGAGCCTGACATTTTGCTAGAGCTCAAGTAAGAGAAACTTAGGTTTCAGAATCCTGAATCCATCATCCATTTTGAATTACTGTGAGACCACAGGGGGAAGGTAGATTCCCACGTGGCATAAGCATGTGCAGGTCTTCATTCACTTCTAGGTTGGTTGGTTTGTTTTTGTCTTTTTGTTTTGTTTTGAATGCACTGACAATACTGGTTATCTGAGAAACACATACATCTCTCCTTTCTATGGAAAATTCTAAAAAGGTGATGAAAATTGCCTTTAGTTGACCAGTAGAGTGATTCCACAGTCAGAACACACACATTTTTTTGAAGATATGACTTGAATTAAGTAGCTTTCCATATGCAGTTTCGAAAAATGAGGATTTGCCTAGACTTTTTTGGATTTACTACTAGGAAACTTCACTCATACTAACAATCCATTTATATGTGTTTTGCTTACGGTATTCTAAAGCCTCTTTTGGAGTTGGCGTAATGGCTATGTCACTGGACTCCCATGTAGTTGACCGCAATTCGCCAGGCACGTGTGCATGCATGCCCTAAGGATTATTTACTGAATGCCATGTAAGACCAACTGTCTAAAAACAATAGAGAAATCAACGACCTAAATAAATACTGAGGGTATGCCATAATCACAGATCTGAATGCTCAGTATTACAATCCAATTAAAAATATCAGTAAGTTCTTTGGTTAAAGTTGATAGGCTGATTCTAAAATTATATGGAACTACATATGGTCTAGCACAGCCAAGAGATTTTGAAGAAAAAACAAAGTTAGAAGAACAACATTACCTAATTTTAACATTTACTATAAAGCTGGGGCCAGCAGGTGGATGTAGTGGCTAAGGTGCTCAACTCCCAGATAACCCACCATGGTTCAAGCACTGGACTCAGCAGCTTGAAATTCACACCAGTGTGTGTGCATGTATGCCCAAAATCCCAAGAGAAGAATGGAGGGGAAGGGATTATGACATGGCCATCCCCTCTGGAAGTGGGTGTGGGGTGAGTTCTCATTTTCTCTTCCTCTGCCTCACTCTGTGTCTCTGGTGAGCACATATACCCTATAGCAAAAATCTCTCTAAAAAAAAAAAAACTATACACACACACACACACACACACACACACACACACACACATATTTACTGTAAAGCTTTAGTAATTGAGGTAGAATGGCACTAATATAAGGAAAGACGAATAGATAAATAAAACGAGACCAGCCAGTGGTGTGACAGTTAAGGTGGCTAGATCTCACAGGGATGATCGCAGTTCGAGTTCCGGATCTGACGACTTGAAAAGCACACCAGGAGCATGTGTGGGTGCCCCAAATCCCAAGGAAAATGGAGGAGAAGGTGTGGCTGCCACCCCCCAGGGAGTTATTTCTCATTTTCCCTTTCTCTCTCTCTCTGTCTTAGGCAAGCACGTATGCCCTATGGAAAACAAAAAACAAAACAGATAAAACAGAAACTGCCCAAATTGAACCACATATGCATGATCATCTGATTTATATCAGACACCAATGTTATTTACTACTGGAAGAACAGTTTAATAAGTAGTGTGTAACCACTTTCAATATACTATATGAAAAAACCCTGAACTTTGACCCTGAAGCTCATACAATATACAAAACTTAATTTAAGAAAGATCATGGCGGCTCGCCCCAAAGCACAGTGGCTAACTGTGCACAGACAGATGGATTCCATGCGGCCAACTATGTGGTCTGAATCCTGGCCCCAGCAGCTTGAAAAACATGACGTGTGTGTGCTGAAAATCCTACCTGGATGGAGAAATGGAAGAAAAAGGACTGCTTGGAAGAAAAGAGAGACCAGCCCCCCCACTGGGGGGGGGGGGCTCTCTCTCTGGTGAGAACATAAACTCTCTCATAAAAAAAAATACTAAGCTTAAATGTGAAAAGTAAACATAAACACCTAGAAGAAAACATAGAGGAACACTTTCATGACCTTGGATAGACCAACATTTCTGAAATGTACATAAAAAGCACTGTTCATAAAAGAGGGGGCTGAGGAAATAAATGTCATTAAAATTAAGAATTTCTAGACAACAAATGAAACTGTAAGAGAATAAAATGTAAGCCCTAGACTGGAAGAAGATATTTGGAATACATGTAACTGACAAAGGACTGGTATTCAGAATATACAAAGAATTCCTTCAAACCAATAACAAGTGCCTGAATAAATGAAGGATGGAAGAGAGTGAGAAAGAGAGAGGAGAAAGGATTAGTCAGTCATTTAATCTCACTGGTCGTCAAGGAAATGTAAATCAAAACTATAATGGGACACTATGACACCAAAAAAACAGGTTAAATAAAAAGGAGTGCCACCACCAAACAGAGGAGGATCAAGTAGAAAAAACAAAATCTTGGGACCAGCAGTTAGCATAATGGCTACGTTGCTGGACTCCCATGTAGTCGACTGTGGTTCGAGTCCTGGACCTGGTGGCTTAAACTCACGCCGGGTGCATGTGTATACGTGCCCAAGATCCCAAGAGGAGAATGGAGCAGAAGGGACTGCGGTGTGGCCATCTCCCCTGGGGGGTGATTTCTTGCTTTCTATCTCTCTGTCTCTCTCTGTCTTTCTGGGGAACACACACACCCTACAGGAAAAAAAGAAAAAAAGAAAAAGAAAACCAAAATCTCTCAAACTATGCTGATTGTCAATGGATGCGATCACTTTGGAAAACTGGCACAATCTACAGGGATAACCATACAGATGTCCTGTAACACAAGAGTTGACTTCCTAGATACATATTCATGAAATGAGTGCACACGTCCATCAAAAGATTTGTGTAAGAATGTCCATAACTGCTTTATTCTTAATATCTGAAATCTGGAGACCAGCAGTTAGTGTAATGGCTATGTCGCTGGACTCCCACGTAGTCGACCACGGTTCGCGTCCTGGATGCGGTGGCTTAAAAAAAAAACTCACGCCGGGTGTGTGTGTGTGCGTGCCCAAGATCCCAAGAGGAAAATGGAGGAGAAGGGATTGTGGCGTGGCCATCCCTCCTGGGGGGTGATTTCTCGCTTTCTATCTCTCTGTCTCTCTCTGTCTGGCAAGCGCACGTGCCCTATAGCAAAAACCTCTAAAAAAAAATCTGAAAACAACACAACATAACACCTATAAGTATAAAAAAATCACACACAGTGGTTCAGATTGTTCACTTCTATTTATAAGAAGTTCAAGAAGAGAAAAAAAAAGAATCTATGGAGGAGAATAATGGTTACACGAAGGAACAGTATTCTTTGAAGAGGGGCCAGAAAGGGTATTCCAGAGGTCTAGAATTTTCTATATCTTGATCAGAGTTGTGCCTCTATGAGTGAATGCATTTTTAAAACTTCAGTGAGTACATTGCAAGATCTGTACACTTTACGGTATGTATTGAGTATATTATACCTCAACAAAGATATTTTAGAGTGTCTAATTAAATTTTTTAAAAGCTGCAACGTGAACTTTACCTAAAGGTATCTCAGTAACATCTGCAATTCCCTTCATTTCCTCTCCATAAGGCTCAGGAAGGTTGCCAAGAAGACCAGGCTGAAAACAAAAAAATTAACACTTACTCAACCTAAAGACATGCACTAAAATCCTTACATATCCTTTGCAGCTAACACTGCTACCACAAGAGATGGTAAGAGTTATTTTTAAAGAATTTTTACATCATGTACTTCTAAAAGATTCTATGTAATACTCAACATGGGGCCCCATTTTATGATTCTCAGCTTGTTTTTTCTTATCTTAAAATTCCTCTATTCTCCAAAGAGAGTTGAAATCAGAATAATTCCACCTGGATGACCTCCCATGACCCACACTCAAAAACATCACAAGCACTCCGTCTCTGCTCAAATTCACCCTCGGATCATTGGTCAGTCATACATACCCCTATGACTATTCCCTTCCCATGCTCACAGCAACACTCCTACGCTATTCTAGTCACTGACAAAACCTGTCACACTTAATGGCTGATCTTGGGGCTAAAAAGTCGTTGACTGCATTGTGTGAGCAAACGACAGACATAAGGGCAAATCCAGTGGCAAACATCACACTTTTATACCCAACTGTAATGACTCACTAACACGGGAGTTCACACTTTAGGTTCATAGTCTCTTGCTGATGCAATATGCTTAAAATTCACATGAGCCATTCTTCTTGGTGAAAAATATGTGAGGGTACCTCACTAAGCATATTATTTCTTCCCCAAACATAGCACAAGTGAAATGTTACAGCCAATATAACTAACAAATGTGATGGAATGAACATTTATTAACATTTATTAAGCACTATTACATGCTTTGTATGTGGTGTGTCATATAATCCTCCTAATTACTGGTAATTATTATTCTCCCTGGTGCAAAACTGAAGTTTCATAGATTAACTTGGGACCAGCAGTTAGCGTAATGGCTATGTCGCTGGACTCCCATGTAGTCGACCGCGGTTCGAGTCCTGGACCCAGTGGCTTAAACTCACGCCGGGCGTGTGTGCGTGTGTGCCCAAGATCCCGAGAGGAGAATGGAGGAGAAGGGATTGCAGCGTGGCCATCCCCCCTGGGGGGTGATTTCTCGCTTTCTGTCTCTCTGTCTCTCTCTGTCTGCCGTGCGAGCGCACGTGCCCTATAGCAAAAACCTCTCCAAAAAAAAACCAGAAACTTACTCAAGGACCCAGAGCTAGGATATAACTAATCCAGCCTTAAAACCTAGTGTTGTCTGATTCTAGTTCATGTTCCCTAAACGACCTTGCAATGCTGCCCTTCCTACTGACATTTGGAGTGAGGGGAAACTAGGGCACGTGAGGTTTGTGGGGTCTCTCTCACTTTTGCTCCTGCCAACATTGTTCATTTAGGGGAAGTCTGATAAACACAAACATAGAGGAGAGATTTAACCCAAGGCTCTAAGGACAGAAACACAAAGGGTAACAGGCTTGAGGGCTGGCAGTACATGTGTCATAAGGCAAACGTGCCAGACATCTAGCCTCTAGGACAAAGATTCTCAACCAGGGGCAGTTATGTCCTGCTCTCCCCCACAGGAAAGCTGGCAATATCTAGGGACATTTTTTGGTGTCATACCTGAGAGGGTGTTGACAGCACCCAGTGAATAGTGGCAAGGGCTGCTGCTGACACCCCAAAATACACAGGACAGCCCCGTGACAAAAGTGTACCCAACTCTAGGTCTCATTAGTGCCCTAGATGTGCCCCAGGGCCTGGAATCCTTCCTCAGTCCTCCGTGCCCTGCAGTCATGTGTGTCAAGGTGAGGGCGAAGGGGATCCCTCAGGGGTTCTGGAGGCCAGGCTCCAGGTTGCATTGGTTTCACCTACACGTGAAAGGGGCTGAGAAACCATCTTCTTGCATGACCAGGAGGAAATGAACTGGTCTGGTGACTGCACAGCCATGAGAAACACCCAGCTCAGTCAGTTTTTAAAGGTCACATCAACCAAGGGAGTCCACAAAATACAGGACTAGGTTGAGTATGTCGTTTGGTGATATCTAGAAAAATCTCTGGGTGTCCTGAGATACTAGGGGCAAAGGACTTAAGGGGAAAAAAAGTTTTCAACAGTGAACTTACAAAGGTATATCTAAAAGGCTGGAAGTGCATATTCCCAGGTGGAATATGTGTATTTGGCCACTGCTCATTAAAACAGTATATACTTTTTTTTTTTTAGAGAGATCTTTTTGCTATAGGATGTATGTGCTCACTGAAGAGATAGAGAGAGAGAGAGGGAGAAAGAGAGAGAGACACAGAAAGACAGAATGCAAAAATCACCTCCTGGGGGGGATGACCATGCTGTAATCCTTTCTCCTCCATCCTCCTCTTGGGATTTTGGGGGCACACACACACGCGCCCAGACCATTTTAAGTCACTAGGTTTGAGACTCAAACCATAGTTGACTACGTGGAAGTCCAGCAACGTAACCATCTGCTGGTCCCAATAGTATATACTTTTAAAAAACAATAAAAAGGAGTATACTGCCTGAATTTGCCAGGCTTGTGTCCTGTTACTCGATAATATTGTATTATCACCAATGCCTAGAGGTAAAGTCTGTCTGAAGTTCTGACAGTGACCTAGAATGCATGCAAATTTATCTTAAGTTTCTGAAAAGAGGTTGTTGAATTATAACTTTTTTGGGGGGAGAGGTTTTTGCTATAGGGCACGTGTGCTCGCCAGAAAGACAGAGATAGACAGAGAGACAGAAAGCGAGAAATCACCCCCAGGGGGTATGGCCACACCACAATCCCTTCTCCTCCATTCTCCTCTCGGGATCTTGGGCATGCACGCACATGTGCCTGGCATGAGTTTAAGCCACTGGGTCCAGGACTCAAACCACAGTCTACTACATGGGAATCCAGCAACGTAGCCATTATGCCATCTGCTAGTCCCAGAATTATGCCTTTAAATAAATTACCAGAGCATCTTCTGATCTGTGTGTATATGTATGTGTTTCTACCTAAAATTTATTGTAGGAGAGGCCAGCAGGTAGCATGGTGGTTAAGGTGCTGGACTCCTACAAAGCTGACCGTAGTTCAAGTCCCAGATATGGCAGCTTGTTTTCTCGCTTTTACTCCTTTTTCTCTCTCTGTCTTGCTCTGTCATTCTCTGATGAGCACACACAGCAAATTTAAAACAATCATAAATAATTAAAATTAAATACTTAGTTCTAAAAATTGTATTGTAGCAAATAATATTTCTTACCAACTTTTCATCCACCATCTTCATAACTTTTCCACTTGGCACAAATGTATTTACTAAATCCTTCAGGGAATTCACTATAGTCCTTACCTGAAAACAAATAAAGCACTTAATAAAAGATACAATCAAGTACTGACACTTAAGATTAATATTGCTATAGTGAACACAGAGTTAGTCCTTTTGACTTGTGTACACATGAGAAGCTAATATAAGAGTGTTATTTAAAAATATTTTTAATTAATATATTAACACAATGAGTCTAAATTTATCTTTTTTTTTTTTTGAGAGAGATTTTCGCTATAGGGCGCGTGCTCTCGCCAGACAGAGAGAGACATAGAGACAGAAAGCAAGAAATCACCCCCCAGGGGGGATGGTCACGCCGCAATCCCTTCTCTTCCATTCTCCTCTTGGGATTTTGGGCACACACGCACATGCACCCGGCGTGAGTTTTAAGCCACGGGGTCCGAGATGCGAACCGCAGTCGACTACGTGGGAGTCCAGTGACATAGCCATTACGCTAACTGCTGGTTCCCATCTAAATTTATCTTTAAAATGACATTTGCTTCTTTTTTTAGTCTTTTTTCCCTTAATTTTACTCATTCATTCATTTATTTTAATTTGACAAGATACACACACATACACAGAGAGAGAGAGAGAGAAAAAGAGAGAGAGAGAGAGAGAGAGAGAGAGAGAGAAGGTGAGAAAGCAAGCCATCAAGTCCAGGACTCAAACCACGGTCCGCCATGTGGAAGTGCAGCACCTCAACCACCACGCCACCTGCCAGTCCCGACATTTGATTCTTAATTATTCAGATGAAGGGAGAAGACACAGAGGGAAATAAAGGCAAAGTCTACGAAAGGGAACACGAGCTACAGATGAATGATGCCTTTCCCTCCACTGTCAGTTACTGTACACAGCAGAAAGGAATCAAAACCACTTTTAAACTACTTGGTGATTTCAGGAAATGTTCCTTTAAAACTGTAATTACATTCAGTTGAGAGTTTATCACAAACAGAAGGTTGAGAGTCACAGCATACCATGGGTGCCTTGTCGGTCATCAGCTCATGCCATCTCTTGTAGGGTGGTAAATCGAGATCGATGGTGTACCACGGAACCGGCCCACGGTAGCTGTAAAGAGAGGCACATTTTGTTTTGAAATGTTGAAGGCAGTTTTGTAAGGAGGTTAGATAGTTACATCTATAAGGCTTTATTAGAGACATATATTTTTTTTTTTTGGTCAGAGAGCACATGCCAGACGGCAAGACAGGGAGAGGGCAAAGCACCCCTTACCCCAACAAGACATGGTCACACTGCAATCCTGTCTCCTTCATTTCTCTATCCTGTTTGGATACTGGGCAGGCAGACACATGTGCCTGGTGTGTTTTTTAAGCCACAGGGGCTGGGATTTGAACCATGTGGTTGGCCGTATGAGATGTGACTCCAATAACCACCAGGCCCCAGGCCAGCCCAGAAACATATTCTTCATCACCATATAAAAGTTGGTTCCTTTGGACCAGCAGATGGTGTAATGGTTACATCGCTGGGTCCCCACTTGAGTCAACTGCAGCTCGAGTCCTGGAGCCAGAGGCTTAAAACACATACTAGGTACGTGTGTGTGCGGGTGTGTGCCTAAGATCCCGAGAGGAGGATGGAGAAGGGATTGTGGCATGGCCATCCCCCCTGGGGGGGTGATTTCTCGCTTTCTGTCTCTCTGTTTCTGTCTTTCCGGCAAGCACAAGCGCCCTAGAACAAAACTCTCTCTAAAAAAAAAAAAAAGTATACGTGTGTGTGTGTGTGTGTGTGTGTGTGTGTGTTTCTGCACTCTTTCCGCCACCTTTCTATGCCACCATAATGGTGCACACGGAAGTCCTTACCAGGCCGTGCGTCACAGTCACCGCCCGGTTTCTGACTGTGATGAAGCAGCTACACTGGCGATTTTGAAATCTCTGAAGACCACAGAGCTGGACAAACTGCTGTGAACCTCACAGGCAGGTTAAACAAGCGTGACTGATCAGCCCCAGACACGATGTGCAACTCAAAGATCCAGGGAAATGGCAGAATGACCCGCTCCCATCTCCTCAGTTCGGTTCCATTGTACTGAGCACCTCAGCCGGCATCGTGGGCCGCAAGGAAGCAAGATGGAAACACACAGGACGGAAAATCCTGCGATTCTTTTTCTAGGAATGTTAATACACACATACAAGGAAAATGTCTTCGAGGAATCTACTTATCTATCTGTCTGTAAAGATTCAGTCTAGGCTCCGGACTCTTCTCCAACTGGTTACTCAGTCTGGGAATTCTGACGGTCTAACCCTGTTGCCAAATCCTTATGTCTACTGCTGGCTTCAGTAAGGTCACCTTTCAGGCCCTGGAGTGGCGATATATATTGGCTTCCCGTGATTGGCTTCAAGAACCTTCACGAGTCTCTCGGCATCCCAATCCTTCCTCCCATGGTACCTCCTTTCTTCTCATTTTGCTGTACAAAATTCAAGCCCAAGCACTATTCTGCCGCATCCATTCTACAATCCCCATGGGAGCACTCTTTCCTGGCATTGTTACTGGCATTGTTACTAAACTGAGATAGCTTGTGAGGGCATGCCATTTGGCAATTTATCAGCTTAAAACTTTGCCTAAAAATAGTCAAGACTGGGACCAGCAGATGGCATAGTAGTTTTAAGGTGCTGCATTTCTATACGGCCGACCATGGTTCGAACTCCCAGCAGCTTGAGAATCATGCTGTGTGCATTTGCGTGCATATCCAAAATCCCAGGAAGAAATGGAGAAGGGATTGCGCTGTGGCCATCCCCCTGGGGTGTGATTTCTCACTTTTCCTCTCTGTCTCTCAGCAAGCACATGCACCCTATGGCAAAAACAAAAAACAAAACAAAACAAACAAACAAAGATGCTATCATTGATCCATTATTGGTTTGTTCCAGAGAAGCAGAGGGGGGACACTGGTGTGCTACACTGTTTTCAGATGCTTAAAATAAACCCTGGGGATTTCCTAAAAGTCACAAACTGTGGTTCTAGTACTAATTCTAATCTCACAAATAATTATCTGGTTCTCTAAATAATACTGCTGAGCGTGGGCCCCAGTACCAGTACGAGGTTTTATGAAACTATTAACCAGCTGCCACTCATCTTGCGGTTTAGGTAGAAAAGAAAAGTGCATGCAACTTGGGAAACATATATTTAAACAAAATCACAGCAAATGAATTTTGTTCTTTCAAGTCTCCCTATTTCTTTAGGAGTTGACATTAATGGAAATACAATACTGAAGTCCCAGAAAAAAAGCTTTTCATTGCAATGAGCCATCTCCATTTCTGCCCAACTATAAATTCACATGCCAAATTCTGCCCCACAACACCCTAATACGGGCAGGAGCCACTGACCTTCCCCCCAACCAGCATCTGGCTTTGTCTGGTGGCAGTGAATGGACCACCCCTCTCGCTCTCTCCTCCTTTCTCTCACTCCCCCTGGCTAACACATGCATCTCTTGGCAAATTTTGTTTAAAAATTAGTTTTTGAAAGAACTGGTTAATCTAACAATAACCACACATTTTAATCTCTCACTAAGTATTTTTCTTCCCTTTTTCTTCTTTTTGTTGAGAGATATTTTTGCTATAGGGCGTGTACACTCACTGGAGAGACAAACAGAGAGACAGAAAGCGAGAAATCACCCCCTAGGGGAGATGACCACACCGCAATCCCTTCTCCTCTGTTCTCCTCTTGGGATTTTGGGCACGCACACACGGGTGCTCAACGTGAGCTGAAGGCACTGGGTCTAGGATCAAACTGTAGTCAACTACGTGGGAGTCCAGCAACGTAACCATTGTGCCATCTCCTGGCTTCATCACTACGCATTTTTCTAAAATATCTCAGTAGCTAACACCTGCCCCTCAATATCCTACAGAAGGAAGAGCATTCCCCTTTTAGAAGCAGTGAAGAAAGATGACACAAAATGGCGAAGAACATGCAGCAGCATCGGTAGCTGGGCGATAGTAACTACCATGGTATGTTCTCCTACTTTCCTATAAACACCACCTACCACCCAGTCACTGTGGAGCCTGAGCATCTGCCATGCCCAGGCCGCCATAGTGAACATCGGTCACACTCCCTGACCTCAGCTGGGTCCCTAGGAGGGTGGAAACTAGACAGTGACGCAGCCCCCCCACACAAACGAGCGAGCAGGTGCTGCGCCCAGAGAGCACGAGCCGTCATCTGGCTACCGGTTTCTGAATCAACACCTGACCTCCGGCACTGCTTCAGCTGGTCAGGCTGGAGGAACGGGTGCCTCCTTCCTCCCTCTCATCTGCCTCGGCACTTGATTAAAAGGGTGACTTCACAGACACAGGAAGACCACCTGTCCTTCCAAACAGTATGGTTACCACACCTCTCTCCCACATCTCACGGCTCATTTACAACTCCGAAGGGAGAAGGATCTGAACAGAGCTAGAATGTCTATGTAAGAAGCCAGATCACAGAGATAGGCAGAAATCCAGAAAAAAATACCGGAGAGCAAGCAAAGGAACATGTACATGTGTGTTATGTACATGTATAAATGTGCATGTGTTTAGATGCACACATATACGTATACGTACACGTGCACACATATGTCCAGTCAGAGAAGGTTAATGGTGTACAAGGCAAACAACTCACAGACACACGCAGACAAGAATTCAGGCCTTAAGGGTGGAAGGAACTCACGAGAGGGTCAATGACTGGAAAGCGAGAACAGCAAACACATGCCACCAGGGAGACACGGAAGGCCAGCACAGAGGCAGGGGTCACAGGAAGCGCTTCAGAGAGCAGGCCATTAAAGAGAGCACTAGAGTGTGCCCTAGCTTCAGAGCACATCGAAGCCAATCACCTCTAAATTACCTCCTGACAAAATCTGCCAGCTTCTCCATAAGGTGAGTAAATGATGAGGATTTCGTTTCTGATAGCCCACTCTATCGGGGACAGAGGCTACTTAGAATGCAGAATCAAACAAGAATAGGACAGTCGCTACCATCTGAAACATCACCAACGCTGAACACGTCATCTTGGCTATTAGTGCCTCACTTGCATTTTGACTTTCTCTGCCACCAGCTGGCTACTTCAGCAAGATGGAACAGAAAGAAAAAAGATCCCCACTCCCTGTCTTGTCCTTCTTCTCCACATCCTCTACCCGCGGGGCCTATGAGCTAGTACTACGTCATTTTTATATGCCCGCTGAACCAGTGAGGATTTGGACAGACCCAAATCTAGACTAAAAATGTAATGTTAAACACACGACATGACATAGCCCTTCTCTCGTGTTCTTGGCCCTGCTCTGTCCCCAAAAGCTTTATTAGGTGGAGGTTTATTTCAGACACGAGGGCCTATGACTGCTTTCAGTGGTGTATCAAGGCACCACAGAAAACCGTAGGTCTGCTGAACACAGGCCTTGCATTTGTTCAAGACGAGGAAGACGCTTAGTAGTAGATAGAATAATTTAGTGAACTATGGCAATCCTGTGATTTTGATGGGCTACAAACATTTTACTCATGGAGTCTTTTCCTGTTTGTCCAATATCTTAGTTAAATGTCTAATACATAAACCTGAGAAAAAATCGTTCTCTCAAGTTAGAAGAGATGACTTAAGTTTTCATTCACTGCTGTTATTTTCTTTTTATGAATGAGAAAGAGAGACAAGTGGATAGGTATTTTGACAGAGTATTGCTGTTGCAATCCGCTGCCCCAGTCTCTCAGTGAGCTAGGAGTATAGGTCCACACTGCCGTGCCTGGCCTGGTCAGGTTGGTCTGGAATCTACACCCAGGCCTCCCATGTTGCCCTGGCCTTGCGCAGTGGAGCCTAACACTGTGCCAGTGTGCCTGGCCTCACGACAGCCAGGCCTCCATGAACGACCTACCTGTGCAACGACCTCTCTGACTGACGACCAGTTCTCCACGTGGTGAATCCCCTGTCTCAGTCTGTGTGAATCTCCGGAATTCCCTTTCTCAGTCTCTGTCTCATTCCAGCAGCCAGTTAATATCCACTACATGAAGCATTCACGAGTCAACGAGACTATGGATTGATATTTCATTTATAAATTTGTACTTTGTTACGCACACATAGTAGTATTCAGAATAAATGGAAATAATTATGTTGATTTATTCTATTGCATTATGGTGTGTCTTGTCACTTTCTGATGCTTTTGTTTGGATAGAATTACATTACTCTAGTGTGGTGTCCCGTGGTAACTGAGAGATGCATACCCTACAGGATCATGACACGTCACAAGACATCCACCTTTAAGGTCCTCACTTACCCAACAATTCACTTAATAGCCTAGTCATAGAAATATAACTCAGTCATTAAGTGAGGAGTGCCTGTATTGTGATTTTTGAGAGATTATTACACAGTGAAAAAAATCCCATAAAGGTAAAAATGAATTTCGATCTTCTGATGTTTACT
This sequence comes from Tupaia tana, assembly GCA_026018925.1. Lineage (NCBI taxonomy): Eukaryota > Metazoa > Chordata > Mammalia > Scandentia > Tupaiidae > Tupaia > Tupaia tana. Next base: position 149,237,029 of record JAKSZU010000002.1, read on the forward strand.
CACGTTGGTCCAGATGGAGGATAGGTAGACTTTCTGCAGTCTTCTGTCCACTAAAAGAATAAAATGAAAAGTTTAAGAAAGTAACCTGCTAACTGAAGAAAACGATTTACAAATGTAGTTACAGTTTATGAAGACAAAAAAATCAATTATGATTTTACCCATTTAGGACTCTTAAAATAAGTCCTCTCTGCCCAAGAAAACTTCTAAAACCCCAAACCATAATGTACATTTTTGGTCTGAATTCAATTTGCATAAGTGCCGGCTGTAATTTGGCTCAGACAGTGCAAATGCATTGAAAGGAGGAAATGTAAAAATGTTATGAAATGTTAGATTGACTTATCACTAAAAATAAATGACTTGATAAGATCCTGAGTTTATGGGCCAATGCTATTGCACTCTGCCCTGGGATCTGCATCCCAAACCAGATTTTCAAGATCCACGGCCTCGAGCCCTCATAAGCTAGCCCTAACCTCTCCCAGCGCTCCTGTGATTACAGTGCCATGCGAGTCCTGCCCTTGCTCGCTCACCCGTTCACATCCATGTCAGTACTGTTCCCTCTGCTTGGAACGTCCTTTTCCTCTCAGGCGAATTTTAGGCTTAACTTCTGAGTGCCAACCCAAACACTTTCTTTTTTTTTGTGAAGTCACTTCTACCTCCCACATAAAAATAGCCATTCTCCTCTCTCAAGGATCTGAACGCATCCCATGGCCACATTTATGACACTGCACTGCAGTACCAGACTGTTCCCCAAGGTAGAGCAGCCCCCCAATACTGCACTGACTGCCTGAGACTATGGATGAATGAGGACCGCTTCAGGGAAAGTTATTCAAGCTTGGAAACAAAACAGCATTGTCGCCTAACATACAGTTATCAGAAGGTCCAGATTTTGATACAGATTTATGATTCTTTCATTATGAGTTCAAGATGGCAAGTGTATTTATCTCCTTTCCTCTGGGGACTCAGTACTATACAAGAATTGTTTTTAACAAGTATGAATCAGGCTGCCTGTAGCTTAGTGTGTGCGTAAACAGCCAGATCCCACGTGGTTGACCAGAGTCTGAATCCTGCCCCAACAGCTTGAAAAATATACCAGGCACATATGCATGCATGCTGTAAACCCTGACGGGATGGAGAGCTGGAGGGAAAATGACTGCAGTGTGGTAACACGCCACTTAGGGGATCTTTCTCGCTCTCTTTCTGTCTCTGAAGAATGCATGTACTCTCTGGGAATTAAAAACAAAATACTGGGACCAGCTGATGGCATAATGGTTATGTCATTGGACTCCCACATAGTTGACTGCAGTTCGAGTTCCAGACCCAGCGACTTAAAACTCACGCCAGGTGCATGGGCATGCATGCCCCCAAGATCCCAAGAGGAGAATGGAGTCTCCTCTAAGGGATTGCAGTGTGGCCATGCCCCCAAGGAGTGATTTCTTGCTTTCTGTTTTTCTATTTCTCTCTGTCTCTCCAGCGAGCGCACAGGCCCTACAGCAGAAATCTCTCAAAATAAAAAATAAAAAAATAAAAAAACACTTAGGAATACTCAACAGTGGAAGTGCAAGGCTTGGAAATTTCAAACTACATAGCACTGCATAAAGAAACTAAAGAAGCGAAGAAATGAAAAGGCATTCATGCTCATGAATCAGAAGACTTAATATTGTTAAGACTGCAATATTCACCAAGCTGGTTTACAGATTCAGTGGCATGCCCATCAAAACCTCTGCTGGTCAGCAGGTAGCATGGTGGTTAAGGTGCTAGATCCACATGTCTGACTATATGGTTCAAGTCCCAGGCCTGGAGACTTGAAAAACACCCTAGGCACATCTACAAAATCCTAAGAGGAGAAATGGAGAGGGGACTGCGGTGGGGCCATCCTCCCTGGGAGGTGATTTCTCACTTTCCCTCTTTCACTGTCTCTCTCTGGCAAATGCAGGTGCCCTATGGCAAAGTACAAAAGGAAAAAAAAAAAAGGCCTGCTGGCTTCTTTGCAGCAATAGACAAACTTAGCCAAAATTCATATGAAAATAAAGGGACCCATAATACACAGAACAATCTCGAAAAGAAATGAAATTAGAGGACTCATACTTCATGGTTTTAAAATTTAAGGCAACAGTAAGTACAGTAAGTACTATAGTAAGACCTACTGAAATCAGTAAGATAATTTTTATTTAATAAATAAGCAAAATAAGTACAGTAAAATTTACTGTAAACACAGTATGTAACAGTAAGCCTTGACTACATTAGTCGAGACAGTGTGGTGCTGGGATAAGGCATATAGAATAATGGAACAGAATCAAGACTTTAGGGGGCCATCAGGTGGCCTGGTGGTTAAGGGCGCTGGACTCCCACATGGCCAGCCACAGTTCAAGCCCCAGACGTGGTGGCTTGCTTTCTCACTCTCTCTCTCCTTCTCTCTCTCTGTCTCTTTCTGTTTAAATGAAAAATAAATAAATAAATAAATAAATAAATAAATAAAGTTAAATAAAATAATTATTAAAAAAAAGAATTGAGACTTTAGAAAGAAACCTTCACATTTATGGACAATTACATATCACGTATGTAGTGAAAGACTTACATCTAAAGAATATACAAATCTTACAACTCAATAATTAAAACAACAGGGACCAGCAGTTAGCGTAATGGCTATGTCTATGTCACTGGACTCCTATGTAGTCGATGCGGTTTGAGTCCCAGATCTGGTGGCTTAAACTCACACCGGGTGCGTGTGTGTGCGTGCCCAAGATCCCGAGAGGAGAATGGAAGAGAAGGGATTGTGGCATGGCCATCCCCCCTGGGGGGGTCATTTCTTGTTTTCTGTCTCTCTGTCTCTCTCTGTCTTTCTGGAGAGCGCACGCACACTATAGCAAATAATAATAATAATAATAATAATAAAAACAACAAACAACCCAATTAAAATAGGAGCAAAAGTCCAAATAGACATTTCTTAAAGAAGATACATGAACAGCCAATAACCACATGAGAGGATGCTCCACTTGATTAGCCTCCAGGGAAATGCACATCAACCCAAAAGAGGTACTACTTCTTACACGCTAGGACGGCTACAGTAGAGGGACCTAAGAGCCATAAGTGTTGGTGAGAATGTGAAGAAACTGGATCCCTTAGACAGTGCTGACTGGGCGTAAAATAGTGAGGCTGCTTTGGAAAACAGTTGGGCAGCTTTTCAAACAGTTAAACAGAGTTATCACATGACCCAGACATTCCGCTCCTACACATACCCTAAAGAGATGTGAAAACACTCACCCACACAAAAACAGGCTTGTACGCAAAGGTTCACAGCAGCATTATTTAAAATAGCCAAAAGTGGAAACAACTCAAAGCTCTATGTACTGGGGCCGGCAGGTGGCATGGTGGTTAAGAGTGCTGGACTGCCACATAGCTGACTGCGGTTCAAGTCCCGGACCTGGCAGCTTGCCTTCTCACTTTCTCTCTTTGTCTCTCTGTGGTCAAATTAAAATAAATGAATGAATGAATGAATAAAGTTCAATAAAGTAATTTAAAAAAACCTCTACGTACTGATAAACGGATACACAAATTGTGGTCTTTCCATGTGACGGAATATTGTCTGGCAAGAAGAAGAAAGGAAGGACCGATACGCACATGCTGCAAAGAGGTTGAGCTCAGAAAACATCATGGTAAGTGGGAGATGCCAGTCACAAAGGACCACACATTAAACAATCCCCTTTAAAGGAAGTGCACAGAGTAGGCAAATCTATAGAGATAGAAAATAGGTTCGTATTGGCTAAGGCTGGGATGAGGGCTAGGTGAAGAGGGGTTTCTTTTTGGAGTAATAAAAATGTTTCAAAACTGGTCCAGAAAGTGGTGTGGAGGTTAAGGTATTGGATCTCACATGGCTGACTTCATGGTTCGAATCCTGGACCCAGAGGCTTGAACATCATGCCAGGTGCATGCATGTGCATGCCCCAAACCCTACAAGAACACTGAAGGAGAAGGGATTGCCGTGTGGCCATCCCCATAAGGGAGTGACTTCTCACCTCCCCCAAACCTGTCTCTCTCCAGAGAATGTACGTGCCCTATGGCAAAAACAAACAAACGAAATAAATAAAAACTTCTAAGACGGTGGTAATGGCTGCACCAAAGTGCTCCTGTACTAAAACCATTAAATTGTACATTTTTAATGAATTCATTTTATGGTATGTGAATCATCTCTAAATAAAGCTATTTTTTTAAAAAAAGAAAGGCAGAAGGGTGTTGAAAGTGAGCTAGATTCTTATCCATCCTTGTGCTATAACAGCAGATGATCCTAGCGCGAATTAATTCAAATACAGTACAAACATATTATCAATATCAATATTCACAGAGATAACCAGGAGGGAATTATTTTTAGCCACTAACATGATAGAGTACTAATCAATCAAAAGAGACTAACTGAAAATAACTAATATGGCACTAGTGGGCTTTGGCTAAATAATGCCCTTTCTTTAGAAAGAATGGAGAGAAAACTGGAGCATTTCATTTTATTTGACATTCTTTAGCCATGGCCACTTGGCTACAAATGTTTAAATATTAAATTTAAAAATTGCATGATTTTATTTATAGTATGTGGAAGATTTTCAGAGACTGATTCTCTGGCATTATTTTAAATCATTTTAAACTATTACTCTCTAAAATTATTTTAAAATAATAACAGTTTCTGCAAAGGAGTGCATGGTACTCTAAATTCACTAGTTTTTTTTTTTGTGTGTGTGTGTGTTAAATTTAGAAATGGACACCCAAAAGTAGCACTCTACTTAAGAAACTATTTTTTTTTTTTAAGATTTATTTATTTACTATTTGACCAGAGAGAGAGAGAGAGAAAGTGAGAAAGCAAGCCACCAGCTCCAGGACTTGAACTGTGGTCAGCCATGTGAGAGTCCAACACCTCAACCACCATGCTACCTGCCAGCCTCAAGAAAGTCTAGAAATATGGGACCAGCAGTTAGCATAATGGCTATGTCGCTGGACTCCCACGTAGTCGACCGCGGTTCGAGTTCTGGACCCGGTGGCTTAAACTTACGCCGGGCGCGTGTGCATGCGTGCCCAAGATCCCAAGAGGAGAATGGAGGAGAAGGGATTGTGGCGTGGCCATCCTCCCTGGGGAGTGATTTCTTGCTTTCATCTCTATGTCTATCTGGTAAGCGCATGTGCCCTATAGCTAAAACCTCTCCAAAAAAAAAAAAAAAAGAAAGTCTAGATATATGAATGTTCCCAATGCATCATTTAATAAGGACTATTATTAACCTTTTCTCTTTTTTTCTAAGAGAGATTTTTGCTATAGGACATGTGTGTTTGCTGGAGAGACAGAGACAGAAAGAGAGAAATCACCCCCCTCCAAGAGTGATGGTCACACCACAACCCCTTCTCCTCCACTCTCCTCTCAGGATCTTGGGCACACACACACACATGCGCCCAGTGTGAGATTGAAAACACCGGGCCTGGGACTTGTACCACAGCTGACACCATGGGAATCCACTTAAGTCACCATATGCTATCTGCTGATCCCAGGCACATTTCTTTTGAGACATCTGTGAGGGAAGCGAAACGTGCTCTGTTAGGTACTAGGAGAAAACATGACCTGACCCAAGGGTAAGAACTAGAGAGCAACCTAGAAAGAATACACGTGGGAGTCTTAGGTTGACAACCATGGTCACCCTGGCCAAAACAAACAGACATGAAATCTCCAATAGGATCTGGCTGCAAGAAAAAGGGTAAATGTGAGAAAAAATAAGAAAATCAGCAGCTATGAGACCGAAGTATTCCAGGTGCTCAGAAGGTTAGTTTGGGGGTTAGAGAGGAGAGCTCCACCCTCACTCTCAAAGGAGGACACCACAAGGGAGGGACACGCAACTTGGAACCTCTGTACAGCCCTGACAGCATGATGATGAACTCATTTGCTCCTGAAACGTTCTTGCTATCTCCCAATTGGACTACAGCTGGTTTTAGTAATAAATGTTATCAAGGTAGATAAAAATTTAAATAGACGATTAGGTAAATATTTTGAGCAGATGATAAGAACAGATACTGTGTAATCTGCTTGGTACAGGTCCTGCTGTGTCACAGGGGACAAAAGCAAACAAGCTCTATTGCTTCCTAAGGGCAAAGCGAAGTGGTGAAAATCCTTCAATGTATTTGAAACTCTTTGGAAAATGTGCGTGCGTGTGCGTGTATGTGTGTGTCTTTAAGTTTATTTATTTTTGCAGAGAGAGAGCAGGAGAGGTGTTCTCAATGGGGTCCCCACGCTGCAACCCACCCCCAGCCTCTGCCAGCCTGAGTCACTGGCATGAGTGTGTGCACCCAGCACGTAGAAAGAGACCTGAGACAAGGACCAGGACTCCCACCTGGGGCCAGTTCTGTGACTGCTGTGCTACCATCTGGCCCCTGGAAAATGTTTTAAAAAGACTTTCGGGAATCGGGACCAGCAGTTAGCGTCATGGCTATGTCGCTGGACTCCCACGTAGTAGACCATGGTTCGAGTCCCGGACCCGGTGGCTTAAAACTCACACCGGGCGCATGTGTGTGCGTGCCCAAGATCCCAAGAGGAGTACGGAGGAGAAGGGATTGCAGTGTGGCCATGCCCCCTGGGGGGTGATTTCTTGCTTTCTGTCTCTCTGTCTCTGTCTGTCTGGTGAGCGCACATGCTCTATAGCAAAAACCTCTCAAAAAAAAAAAAAATCACAGAGAAGAAGGGATTGCGGTGTGGCCATCCTCCCTAGGCAGTGACTTCTCACTTTCTCTCACTATCTCTCTGGCAAGCACATGTGCTCTCTAGCAAAAACCCTTAAAATAAATAAATGAATAAGGTGGCTTGTAGAATCAGTGAGCATCTCATGGAAATGTATGCTTCTACTAATGTACAAAAAACAAACGAACAAACAAACAACTTGGAAAACCCTCATATGCTCATCTTGTTCGTACACTCAGAAAAAGACACTGAAAAATAACTTAAAGAAATTTTAAAAAAAAAAAGAAAAGAAAGAAAAGAAAAGAAAGGGCATGTTTCTGGCATATATAACAATTCAGGGAGCCTGTAAACGTTCCCATTTATCTTTAAGGCTTAGATGGGATGGCAACTCTATGAAACTACCGACACTTAGGTAAGGGTGTGAACAAACCCCAGATAAGGCAGGGGCCTTCTCTAGCTGGCTGAGGTACTCCTTTCCAGCATCTGGACAGAGCCTAGCACACAGTAGGCATGCAGTATTTTTTGAGTGAACAAACAGATAATACCTGTGTGTTCCTTTTTATGGAATACTGAGCGAAAACAGATGCAGCACAGTGCAGTAAAATTGGACGGACCACGTGGTGGCATGTGCTGCTGACACGCTGTGCTCCGCAGGCTGGGACCACAGGTTCGAATCTGGTCCAACGGAAGATGAATGTGCCTATAATTGCAGCCACACTGGGAGGCCGAGGAGGAGGACTGAACTGGAGGCTGGCCTAGCCAACACAGCCAGGCCCAGTCTGACAGAGCGGACAGAGCCAGGCATGGAGGTGCGTGCTATCATCCCAGTGGGGAGACAGGCAAGAGAGATCACAACATGGGGAGATCTGCTCTTTCAAAATAAAGTTGCCTAGGCCAGATGGGGAGATTTTGGGAAAGACATTTTCCAAAACTTTGGGAAAAATCACTGCTAAAGTTGACTCAATCACTAATGTCAACCAGGTTATCATTCATATGAGTCTTATAAAAATTAGTTTGCTTTAGCAACTGTGATATTTCACTTTCACGACCTTACAAATCTGCTCAGGTCTCTCACCTCATCTCTCTCACCTCAGGCCCTCTCTTTCCCATCGGTTATACTAGCATATAATTTCTAACCTTGGTTGTTACTGTTTTAAGTGTGTTATAGTTCTAGTTTGAAGTGCTATACAGTGTTGTGGCGCGCCCCTGCCCATCGCCAGTATCGCAGTGCCCAAGATGGCGCTGGGCAGAAGCCCGCGGACGGCCATAGATGTAAACAACTTTGAGGAAGCAGGCAGGAGTGTGCATGATCAGCACGGAACAGTGCATGCGGCCAATCCCAGAGCTGAGGTCAACTTCCTTACACGTGGACAGTACGCTGATTGGCTAAGGGCCCTATATAAGGCCCTGGGAGGGAGCGGGAGGAACTTCTGTAATATAACCTGGGAGAATAAAGTGCAGAAGAGAAGACCGTCTCCGGGTCGTCGGTAACGCGACAAGTGGTGGCCCTTACAGGGAACCTCCCTCAACGTTTGCGGAGCGGCCAGAACTCTTCCACTCCAGGGCAGCCAGCTGGAAAACCTCGGTGAGAGAGGTCCAGAAGCCTCGGGTACAGAGGCAAAACCCCGCTCCTTTTCTTTTTGTTCATTCCATCCGTGAGTGGTCCCGCTGGTCCGGAACACTATGGGTAACTCTCCATCTCATCCTTTATTCCAAGCCCTTAAGCATCTGTTAAAAGTGAGGAAACTAAAATTGAGGGACAAGACCACAGCAGAGTTTGTCGGGGACCTTGACCTGGCGGCTCCTTGGTTTGCCGTCTCGGGTAGTCTTAGTTTGCCCAGTTGGGATAAATTGGGGAGGGACCTCGAGCGAGCTCAGCACAGGATATAATTGGAGGGGGGACATACTCCCTTTGGAGGATTATCTGAGCCTGTCTTGAAGGTGCAAAGTATGCTCCAGTTGTTGAGCAGGGTCAAGCCGCGCTCGAGGAGGTTAAGGAGGAAAGATCAGTCCGCTCGGAACCCTCCGAGCGTGCCTGCTGTGAGAGGAATTGGGACTCTGGCTCAGAGCCTGACTCAGCTGACGAAATGGACACCATACGGAAACAGTGTGATCGGCTGAGTATTAAAGATTCCTACTCGGTCCTCCCGCCATATAATCCAACCGCCCCTGCGGAAGAGGGGGGGGGGGGACTCTTTTCATCACAATACCTGGAGAGAAGCTAATGTTAGTGGGGAGCTGGGGACGTTTCCGGTGTTTGTGGATAACGCAGGAAATAGATATCATGAGCCGCTTGACTTTAAACTAGTAAAGAACTTGGCGGAGGCTGTCAGGGCGTATGGCATCAATGCGGCCTTCACGGTAGCACTGGTTGAGAGTTTCGAGCGATTTGCCATGACCCCAGGCGATTGGCAACGCTTGGCCAAGGCAACCCTAAATCCAGGGCAGTATTTAGACTGGAAGGCTACAGTCATAGAAAAGGCCAATGAACAAGCAGCCCGAAATCGGGCCGCGGGGGACCCTGCAGCACAGTGGGATGCAGATATGCTCCTCGGAATGGGCCGCTTTGCGAACAATCAGATAGGATTTCCGCAACAAGTGTATGAACAAATTAATCGTGTCTGTGTCCAGGCCTGGAAGGCGCTGCCAAATCGAGGGGAGGTCTCAGGAAACCTTACAAAAATCATACAGGGCCCTACTGAACCATTTTCTGATTTTGTTGCCCGCCTCATGGAGGCCGCTGGCCGTATCTTTGGGGATGCGATGCAGCCATGCCTTTGGTCAAACAGCTTATATTTGAACAGTGTACAAAAGAATGTCGCAATGCAATCCTCCCCTATAAAAACAAGGGCCTCAAACCACTCCACCTCTGGCAAATGGATGTCACACATGTCCCAGAATTTGGGACCCTGAAGTACGTCCACGTGTCGGTGGATACCTGTTCAGGTGTCGTACATGCCTCCGCCCTTGCTGGCGAAAAAGCCAATCATGTCATCACTCACTGCCTTGAGGCATGGGCAGCCTGGAACGCACCTCGGGTCCTTAAGACGGACAACGGCCCTGCCTACACCTCACGGACCTTTGTCCACTTTTGTGACCAACTGCGAGTAACCGTAAAACACGGTCTTCCCTACAATCCACAAGGTCAAGGTGTCGTAGAGCGTGCCCATCGAACCCTCAAAGAAACATTACAAAAACAAAAAGGGGGAATAGGGAAAGGTCTCAGGCCCAAGCAACAAATCTCCTTGGCCCTGTTCACCTTAAATTTTTTGCAGCTAGATAACAATAACAAGTCCGCTGCTGACAGGCACTTTGGACCATGGGATCAGAAAAAAGGATTCGTCAAGTGGAAGGATGTCCTAAGCAGGCAGTGGCGGGGTCCCGATCCTGTATTAACTTGGGCCAGAGGCTCGGTTTGTGTCTTCCCCCAGGACGGACAAGACCCAGTGTGGGTACCAGAGAGATTGACAAGGACTACTCCTGCCCCGGAAGAGGATGGAGCTACACCTCTTGATTTTGATAAGTATACTGGGACTGACACCCCAGGAGGCGCGGACGGCACCTCAATGGGGCGTTCTGTCAGTCTTCCCCCGACCTCTTCCGGTCACCCATTCGGCAAGGATGCTCCCACGCCTGTTCACAACTAATGAATCTTGGCACAACTGGGCTGTGAGTGGCATACCCGCGCTATCTGTGTGACCGGAATTCCATATGATAACATGTCTCAGGCTGCTAATCTCTCTCGAGCCCTCTCCCGACACCTTACAGGTAACTGGTCGTTGGAGTTTGACACACTGACCGAGACCCTGCGGTACCAGATCGCCAGCGTCAATTCCACTCGCGTCAATCCTGACATCGCTCGAGCATTGTCCTCATGGATTGCACAGGCCGCTGCTCACCTGAAGGAATGGGCTGGAATGGGCTCCCTTGCACTGCTCATCGTGTTTTATGTGCTCTATGCCTATTCTGCCTAAGTAAAATGGTCCGTCAACAGAGACGTGATCGCACGCTTGTGGTACAAGCCTTTGCCGCTATTGAACTCAGGCAATCGCCGGAAATCTGGCTCGCGGCCTTGGGCAAGCCTTGACAGCAGGATGACAGCATTGTTACTGCACTCGGGGCCCCTGAAAGGGCCATCCCGAGGAGAGCATGACCAGCTGCATATGGGTTGACGCCGCTATCCCCCATCCCCAGAAAATCGGTGCCGGACGGGTGGACGCCTGGTTTGATGCCCTAGTGCATGGAGCCATGCGTCTTACATGGTCCCAATTCTCCTGGGGGCTGTGTCCTCTACCCTCTCCTGCTTTATAAACACAAAAAGGGGGAACTGTGGCGCGCCCCCGCCCATCGCCAGTATCGCAGTGCCCAAGATGGCGCTGGGCAGAAGCCCGCGGACGGCCATAGATGTAAACAACTTTGAGGAAGCAGGCAGGAGTGTGCATGATCAGCACGGGAACAGTGCATGCGGCCAATCCCAGAGCTGAGGTCAACTTCCTTACACGTGGACAGTACGCTGATTGGCTACGGGCCCTATATAAGGCCCTGGGAGGGAGCGGGAGGAACTTCTGTAATATAACCTGGGAGAATAAAGTGTGGAAGAGAAGACCGTCTCCGGGTCGTCGGTAACGCGACACAGTGTGAACCAAAGTAACGCCATTTTAAGTTGGAGACTCAAACCAAAATGACTCGGTCATAACCCAAAGACTGCTCATCCAGGTAAGGCACCTCACCCAGGATGGCTGCCTATCTCGGAATGATGTTAAAGACCAAATGGTAACGATAGGACCATCTGGGCACGACAGGGCCACAGAAGGCCACTTTCCTTGCCAAACACGAGACTGCAGTAACTGCCTGTAAAAGCCCCAGACTTTGAGCAGCTCATCAGCTCTGTCCTCTGCTTGGGCCAGATCCCGTCTCGCTGCACCTGAGACCTCACTTGCTGCCAAAGGCTCTGCCGGTTCCCACACCGACGACCCCTCTCCCAGACGGTCGTCCGCTCCACCATCTTTGATGCTCCTCTGTCGGCCACTAGTCCCGACCACCGTTCTCTAGGATCACCGGGTGGACCACTCTTCTATCATCTTCGCCCTCGGCCACCTGACACTCGGTCAGCTCACGGCAGCCGCCACCATCGCTAAGATCTTCATGGAGCTCCTCTCCGGCTCATTGATTGTGCCTCGTAGACGCCTAGCATGCTCAGCACTCGGCCTCCTCTGCATCCTGATGGACTGCACTCCCTGTCGCCGCACCAGCATAGGATGCCCTGCGCCTCGCGTCTCTTTGTGACTTGTAAGCCCCCCTTTTCCTGTGTGATCCCCCATTTCCTGTGTGATTAAAGCAACCTAAAAGACAAGCCTGAGTCCTGTCCTCCTCCTGCAGGCTCGAGGACAGACTGGCTGTATCTACTTGGGCAGCTAGGAAGAGTGAATGGATGTTCTATTGAAGGTCGCGCTTCCTTGGCACTAGTTATTCCCTTCACTGTTTTGCCACACACCACCATCATTCCACAGCCTACCACACTCCATTTTCTGTCCCCAGGACTGCTCTGCTGGCCAACTTGACCAATGGCCTCCAGATGCCAAACGTAATGGCTACCCAACAGCTCAAAGGTAGTGAATGCAGGTCCCCTGGCCCTCTTCCCTGGGCTTCCTGTTACACTCATCACCAGCCTCCGTCAGTCTCTTCTCTGCCTGTCACAACATGCAAGCTACTGAGTGTGCGCCCAGATCCATTCTTCTCTTTCTAGATCCTCTCTCAGTGGGTCCATCTGCTGTAAAGGCTTCAGAACAGCCTCGTGCCTACGACTCCCAATCGCTCTTCTGAGCTCCAGTCCCTGCGGCCTGCTGGCTCTCTCTGCATCACCTAAAATGCAACAAAACCAAAATGAAAACGCTCTCCGTTCCTCGGCCCCCAAGCTCTTCTGTCTCCACATTGCAGGCGTTGGGGCCTCAGTGCCCAGCTGAGCTCTGCAGCATGTGGCGACCATGCTCGCACCTCACTCCCTCATGCTCGTCCAGTCCTTCCTCTGCTCATTTCACCTCCGGCTTGTCTCCAGAACCTCCGGTGCTTCCCCCTCACCTCCGTGCCGCCCTATGTTATGCACACCGTTTTCTCCTCTGGATTATTCTCCTCAGATTCACCCTTGCTTCCCTCCATCCACATTGATCTTTTCCACGGGAACATTTCATCTTGTCCAAAACCACCCAGTGGCTTCTCATTGTTTTCAGGATAAATTCCGAAATCCTTAACAGGTCTACAGCACTCTGAATGACATCTTTCCTCTCCCCCTCCATGTTTTTGGTGCTGCCCTGTCACCACCGTCTCCCTCTCTTCTAGTTTTGCTCTAAGGCACTTGTGATAGCCAAAGGGAGACAAAGAAAGAGAGGGAAAGTGAGAAATCACCCCCCTCCAGGGGATGGCCACGCCACAATCCCTTCTCTTCCATTCTCCTTTCAAGAGTTTGGGCATGCATGTACAGGACTCGAACTGTGCAGTCGGCATGTGGGACTCAGCCACAATAACCACCGTCCTGCCTGCTGGCCTCACCAACATCTCTTGAAAGGTGTTGAACAGAGCCAGTAATGAAGAATAATTCAGGAAGTCATTCGTAAAATATGCATATTGTAAAAAGCCTCAAAAACAAAAACAAACTCTTACATATATTTCAAATCAAATGGCTTTTGTTTGAAAAAAAATTTTTTTGCCATCTTTTTTTTTTCAGGACAACAGAGCCTTTTTCTTTAGAGAGAGTTTTTTTGTTTGTTTGTTTGTTTGTTTTGTTTTTTGTTTGTTTGTTTTTTCTATAGGGCACATGCACCCACTGGAGACTAGAGAGACAGAAAGTGAGAAATCACCCTCCAGTGGGGATGGCCACACTACAATCCCTTCTCCTCCATTCTCCTCTTGGGATTTTAGGTGCACATGCACACATGCCTGACGTGTGTTTCAAGTCTCCAGGTCCTACTTGAAACGCAGTTGGCCATGAGGGAGTTTAGCAATGTAGTCATTATGCCATCTGCCAATTTTAATACAGAATTTTACTAAATCTGTTTATTTGTTCTTTAAGATAGTTTTTTAAAGATATATCTTAATAAGATAAAAAAATACTTTATGTTAAACTTTCCAATTAGATTTCATATAAATATTTGACATGTAGGTAAGAATTATTTGCTTTATTTGCTCTTTTTTTTTTTTTAATTTGCGAGAAGGCCAGTGCATTGGCCAGAGAGAGACAGAGAGGAAGAAAGCACCCTTTTTCCAAAAGGGGTGTGGTCACACTAGAATCCCTTCTCCTTCATTTCTGCATCTCGTCGGGATTTGGGGACACGTACACACACGTGGCTGTGTGCTTTTCAAACCCTTAGCTGGCCATGTACGACCCAGCTCCCTTAACCCCAGGCCACGGGCCAGCCCTGTTTATAACTTAAAGCTGGCCCTTGTTATTCACATTTATCAAAAGTAGTTTTGAAATATCTTTTGCTACCAAGAAGCTACAAAGAGTAGGTCATATAAGCATTGAAAGCCTGTTTATGTTTATCAGAGGATGAAATCACTACACTTCTGCGAGTTTCCAAAAGTGTTTTCAGCCATGGGGTCCCAGGATTTCTTAGACCACTTAAAAAGTTAAGAGGGCCCCAGGACAAGAGAATCAACATTTTCTTTTTCTTTGTATTTTTAAGAGAGATTTTTGCTATAGGACACATGTGCTCGCTGAAGAGAGAAAGAGACAGACAGAGAGATAGAAAGCGAGAAATCATCCCACGGCGGAATGGCCACACGGCAATCCCTTCTCCTCCATTCTCCTCTCAGGACTTCGGACATGCATGCACACATGCCCAGCGTGAGTTTTAAGTCACCAGGTCTGAGACTTGAACTATGGTCAACTACGTGGGAGTCCAGTGACGTAACCATTACACCATCAGGTGTCTTGAGAATCCAAATTTTCATTCTGCCAAGTGGAGACGTTAAAGCAAAACAAATTCTCTCCCACGGAACCTCTCCCTTTGACATTATTTTATTTTTAAAAAGAACCCCAGATTCCATAACCACGCTTCTACCAGGCTGTACTCAGGGATGTCTTCAGACACAAACCTGTAGCCTTCCCATGGGGGTCAGCCTGGCAGAGCATCCTGGCCCTGGCCAGGTTATTTCAGTTTTCCTCTTGGACATAAACCACCTCACAGAGTACTTAGCTCAGACGAGTTACCCCGAGACACGCAAGGACGGGACTGTCCAAGGCCCTTTCATGATGTCAAAAACAAGAGTGTGACACCGTCCACGACACTGCAAGCACCTCTTTCTCTTGCAAAATGAATGCCTGTTACTTCCCTACTCAGTCATAGAACTGCCCCGCTTTCTAGAAGCCTCCAACCTACGGCGAGCTCCTGACTCCCCAGAACTCCCCTCAAATCACACAGCCAACGTCCAAACTCCGAAATGGGCTTTTTTCTAACCCACAGCTGCCCAGTGTGCACACCCCTTCACCTCGAGAATGCTTAATCCAGTCTGTGCAATGACCAGCGTGTTGCCGGAGGTCTCTGGAGGAAGGCATTGACGGTATCTAAGTATTAAGTTCTTTTAAAATTCACACGATCCCCACCACTCTCAAGCAAATGAATCCCCTGCCCACACTAAAGCGATGAAGTGTGTTTCTCTATGACCTGTTTTGGTCTTCGTCCACGTGGACATACTGTGTATTCTTTTCATTGCCAGAGGGTGCCTGTGCGCATCAGAGATAGAGACAAGGAGAGAAGGAGAGGGAGAGGGAGAAAGCAACCCCCAACGGGATGTGGTCATGCCACAAACCCTGCTCTCCTGCACCCTGTCAGGATGCTGGGTGTGCATGCACACGCACCCGGCGTGTTTTTCAAGTCACGAGGCGGGACTGCAGCAAGGGTGGCCATGTGGGATCCGCCTCCCTTAACCATGAGGCTGGGAGGCCAGCGGCCATTCTGTGTGCTTTTATATTACTGAAATCACCGCACAGTTTCCACTCTGCTTTGGCTTCGTACTGCCTCACCCTGATTTTATTCTTCAGGCATTTCTCCTTCTTTACAGGAATAAAATTAAAATCCAGGAACGTACATTTGCTCCCACTTCCAATACCCAACCTGAACTGGTCAACACCACCCCGGTCAGGCCTCAGGGGCACCAGGTTTCTGCCTACCTGCTAGCAAAGGAAAACAAGCTGACTGCTTTAAAAGGGGTGAATTATGAAAGGGCAGACTGGGCGACAAGGGCAGGGCAGAGCTTCTGTAAACAAGAGCGTGACTTCTGGGCTGACTTTTCTCGCTCTAGACCTACTTCCTCTTTCATAAAACGAGAGTCACTCTAGCCACTCACTGTTCCTTGCAGTCTGTAACCCTGTGACTTCCATGTGGGAAAGAGCCACCAGACGGGCGGTCCCCTCCCTGGCTGTGGAGCAAACGTCACCGCCGGCAAGGCGAGGCCCTCGGGGATCTCACGCCCTGGGTTGGGACTCAGCCTTCCCAGGCGCTGAGAAACCTGCCAGGATCCCCTGCAGAAACTTCAGGACAAAGCATCTGGCCGCCAGCACAGGACACCAAAATCACCGAGCAGTCTGTCGCTTGATGAATGCACACAACTCGACAGAAACGTTTTAACAGTTCAGGACGCGACAGCCTGCAACTGGTGGTTCCAGTGCAAACACTCCAGCGGGCGCCAAGTGCAAATCACACCCCGCTAATTCGCAGAGCCCAGGACTGCCCTGGAAGCTGTTCTCATTTCAGCTCGTGCAAATCCATCCGGGACAGCAATCACCGGCCCGCTCTGCACCCACCCCCTGCGCGCGCAACCACAGATCCCGGTGAAGATGCCTCCCCGGGCCAGGTGCGCCCCGCGCTGCCCTGCTCCTGCACCTGCGCCCGCATCCGCCCCGCGCTCGAGCTCACCCACCGGCGGCGCGTGCTGCGCCACGGAGCCCGTGACTGCCGCCACCACAAGGACCACGGTGATGAGGCGACTCTGGGCTAGCATCTTTCCAGCCGCCAACGCCGCTCAGGCCGCCGGGGGCAACTCCTGGGTGCAGAGCAGGCCGCGCCCCGGCTGCCGCGTGACCACGACCTGGGACCGCACCACCTGCGGGGGCAAGGGGAGCGCGCGGAGGGCACCGGGCGGGAAGGGGAGCACGAGGCTTCTCAGGGTCCAGGAGAGGGCGACCGGAGGAGGCAGCCTTCGGAGACCGGAGGAGGAGCCGGGGAGTGGGCGTGGTGTCTGCGTCCGGAACTTGGCCGTGCTCGCTGTCCCTCCCCACCCGGCAGTGGTTGGACCGAGCCGGAGCCCCGCCCCGGTGGGTAGAGCCGGGCGGTTTCTGCCCTGAATCCTACCCGGATTGCGCGGGGGGAGAGTGCGGGAACCTCCTGCCGGCCTCGTTCCGCGGGAGAAGGGTCTCCAGACCTACCTGGACTACGCCCACGAGACGGACTCAGAGTCTCAAAGCAGTGTGACCTCCCCCATCTCTGTCCCTGCGGAGAGCTGGCCTGAAATGAGTCGGGGTGACCCTGCTGACTCTGGAGTCACTGGGCAGCGCGCTGTCGTTGGGGCCGGGGAGAGGGATCCAAGGAGAAGTTCCAGGCTGTGAATTACTCCTCTGGGCTGTCAAGGCAGAGCTGGCAGATCAGAGTTCAGGCTTCGGTTTCGTGCGCGTAGACAGGTGGAAGGGTCAGGCGGCCGAGTGTGCCTTCCGCGGTGCAGCGGGGCTGGCCTGGCGAGCCGAACCGAGCCGAGCCAGCCCTGAGCGGCAGGGAGACTGCCCGGCAGCCTGCTCTGAACCACAGGTCGGCAGAAGTGCTTGCTTGGTTTTCGTGCCATCGCAGACACGGTGACCTCGGGAGGGTGACAACAGGAAACCCTACCCTCTGGGTTGCACTTTCTGGTTGAGCCTCCCTGACATCCCAAGCAGCATTTTTAAAAAGGCTTCAATTAAACTCAGCACACTGCCACGGACATCTGCATGCGAGCTCAGTTTAACCCTCCGCCTGACTTCCCCAGTGAGTTGCAACCGCTCTCTTGTTGGAAGTTGGGAAGTGAAAATTAATAGATGCGTTTCCGCTGCTGCTGTTTTTATTTTCCCCTGAATTTAAATGTCTGGTGTGGGAACAGGTTGAAGACTGTTGTTCTCTTTAAGGAGGAAGCTTGACTTTTGAAATAGAGCACATGATTAAAGCATTTTTGGGTTCCTGCTTTCACAATAAGCAAGCAGGTCATAAAAATAGTCACTATTTGCTTCAAAAAAGCCCTTTACTGTGGACTTGCAGTGTGCCAAGCATTTCTCCTGTCACCCGGGATTAGCAACAAGAGACAAGAAGTTCCTCTGTGCGCTGTACACTACGAGACGGGAAACGGGCATTGGACATGAGACGGGGAGTTATGCAGGGCGTCAGGCAATCAGTGCTACGGAAAACAAGCAGGGCAAACTAGATCAAGAGAATAAAGAGTGAGGGGGGAGTTGCAATTTTAAGTAAGAGGGGCAGGAGAGATATTATTGGGAAGGTGAAGTGTGAGCAGACTTTTGAAAGAGTGGAGGGGGTTAGCCTGAGGACGCCTAGGAAAGAGCATACCAGCAGAAGGGTCATGGCGCCGAGGCCTGGAGTGAGACTCCCGCCAGGCACTCGGCTACACCAAAGAGCCAGTGTAGCTGGGGTGGGAGGAGCAAAACCAGCAGTTGGTCTAGTGGCTATGTCGCTGGACTCCCATGTAGTCGACCACGGTTCAAGTCCTGGACCTGGTGGCTTAAACTCACGCCAGGTGCGTGTGCGTGAGTGTCCAAGATCCGGAGAGGAGAATGGAGAAGAAGGGATGGCATCCCTGGGGGGGGAGGGGGGATTGATTTCTTGCTTTCTGTCTCTCTGTCTTTGTCTTTCTGGCAATCTCGTGTACCCTATAGCAATCAATCAATCAATCAATCAATCAATCAATCAATTAATTAATTCAAGGAAGACAGAAAGAAAAGGTGGTGTGGAAGCTGAGCCCGGGATCCCACAGAGCCAACAGGTGGCGTGGAGGTTAAGATTGCCATCTCACATGGCCAGCTTTGAGTCCGGACCTGGTGACCTGAGAGTCATGCCAGGCATGTGTCCAAAATCCCAAAGGGAGAGTAGAGGATGAGGGATTGTGGTGTGGCCATCCTGGGAGGTGATTTCTCACTTTCTCTCTCTCTCTCTCTCTCTCTCTCTCTCTCTCTCTCTGATGAGCCCACACTGCTTAAAATAACAGCAACAATTAAAAAGAAATGAAGACAGAGAAGTAAGGAATAGAGTTCGTGTAGGACAGGAAGAGTCCCTGTAAGAACCTGAGCTTTACTCTGGAAAATGAGTTGGGTACACATGATTGATGTTGAATATGATGAGTGCTGAACATGAAGAGCCTTAAAAAGTTCATGAGGAGCCAGCAGGGGGTGGTGGTTGAGGTGCTGGACTCTCATATGGCCAACAGTGGTTCAAGTCCTTGACCTGGCGGCTTGCTTTCTCACTTTCCCTATCTCTATCTCACTGGTTAAATTAAAATAAATAAATTAAATTAATAAATACTTATTTTTTAAAAGAAAAGTTTATAAAAATGTGCACTATGAAGAAAACTATACAATGGTAGAAGTTTTGTACCAAAATAAACTCATACTTTGCATGAATTTTTTTTTCACAAATGTTTTGAAGTCCTCTTGAATTATTTTGGCACTTAAAGTTTGCCATACATAGAGGACAGCTACTTTTAGTGGCTACTGCCAAAAGAAATAGTTATTTGAGTTTAAGATCACTTTGGGACCAGCAGATGGCATGGCAGTTACGTCACTGGACTCCCATGTAGTTGACTGCAGTTTGATTCCTGAACCCAGCAGCTTGAAACATGCCAGGCACGTGTGAATGCCCAAGATCCCGAGAGGAAAATGGAGGAGAAGGGATTGCAGTGTGGCCATCCCCCCAGGGAGTGATTTCTCACTTTCTGTCTCTATCTCTCTGGCAAGTACACATGCCCTATACCAAAAATCTCTATTAAAGAGATCAGACAAATTTAAAATTTTTAAAAATTTAAATTCAAAATAAAATTATGCTATTGTCTGCATATCTTTTTTCTTATACACACATTTTCTTTTTCTTTTTTTTAAACCAACTCCATTATTCAATACTAGAAATGTAAAGAAAGTCAAGATTATATATATGGCTATAAAAAACTTGCCAAATGGTTTTGGGTATACTGAGCTATACAAAGAAAATAATACTTGGGACCAGCAGTTAGCATAATGGCTATGTCGCTGGACTCCCATGTGGTCGACCGTGGTTCAAGTCCCAGACCCGGTGGCTTAAAACTCATACCAGGCACGTGTGTGTGCATGCCCAAGATCCTGAGAGGAGAATGGAGGAGAAGGGACTGAGGCGTGGCCATCCCCCCGGGGGGTGATTTCTCGCTTTCTGTCTCTGTCTCTGTCTCTCTGTCTGTTTGGTGAGCGCACGCGCCCTATAGCAAAAACCTCTCCAAAAAAAAAGAAAATGATACTTAAGTGTACAAATGAATGATTATGTCCAGATGAAGGGTGATTTATAGACTGCACAGAATTATCAAGTTTGAGGCTTGGATAACCTGTTCAGTATGCAAGAGTCAACATAAGTAATCAAATTGTTTATTGGAATAGCTGAAGTTCCTAGCAAGCTGTGGACTTCTAATCTCCTACCTAACATTCCTAGTTCCTGAGGTGCAGCCTTGATTTAAAATCATTGCAACCTAACTGCCCCACCCTAAATTAAATCTACCATATATAACATCACATCACCAGAACAGGTATTTCTTGATTTAATAAAAACTTAAGCATACACAAATTTGTATTAGAAGATCAAGAAATATGGAAATGTTTCAGCCTGAAAAATAAACATTTTAGTAGAAGTATTTACCGATTTTTTTTAAAAAAAGACTTAACATGTTTAAAATGTACTTTGAGTTTCAAAATAGATTTTTCTTTTTCAAAATAGATTTTTGTCTATTTTTTTAAAGAGGTTTTTATCTTAGGGCTGGAGAGAGAGAAAGACAGAGATAGTGAGAGAGAAAGTGAGAAATCACCCCCAAGGGGGATGGCCTTGCTACAATCCCTTCTCCTCCATTCTCCTCCCAAGATCTTGGGCACTCATGCACATGCACCCTGCATGATTTTCAAGCCACCACCTCCGGGACTCAAACCATAGTTGGCCATGTGGGAGTCCAGCACATAACCGCTATGCCATCTGCTGGCCCCTTGTCTATCTTTTAAGAAAGGAATCCAGATAATAAAAGATGTACAACTGGAAAATCGGAGGTCATACAAAATTATTACATGTTGCTTTTCCTCTAGTATCTTTATCATACTAAGAGATATGACTTGATTTGTATTTTACTTTTAAATAGAGAAATATGCTAACTCCTTACCTGTAGCTCAAGGTATATCAATACTTTATTTCATTACAAAACTGAAAATTTAGAGCTCTCATTTAATCTTCATCATGTCAAAATAAAAGTTATATTAATTATTCATTTGCACTTTTTGTTTTAGTAAAACACTTTTTAAATTATTTATTTATTTGTTTGTTTAATTTGCTATAGGGCACATGCGCTTATCAGAGAGAGACAAAGAGAGAGAGGGAGGGGACGTGAGAGAGCAAGCTGCCAGGTCCAGGACTTGAACTGTGGTTGGCCATGTGGGAGTCCAGTACCTTAACTACTACACCACCTGCTGGTCCCTGTAAAACACTTTTAATGTTATTGAATTCTTGATACACCAAACATATTAGAATTTGAAGAGTCACTTTATTCCCCCTTATTATGGTAATAATATCAGCACACTTGAATGAGAGAGAGAAAGATGACCACTCTCCACAGGGTCTCGTCATGCTGAGGTCCCTTCTTCCGGCCCTCCAGCCCATTGGATCTTGGACACTAGTGCACATAGCTGACATATTTCAGGCTAACTGGGCTGGACATCAGACTGCAGTCACCATGTGAGCTCCAGCTTCTCTTGAACGGTGCATCACCTTTGTGCGATGGAGCTAGCTAGTCTGAGAGCCACTTGTCTTAGTTTCACTTTGCCTTGATGAGACATACGGGTCTGACCAAAGAAATATTTTCAACTCAGCTCAAGTGCAATATTTCTACATGTTTTTGTTGTTCTAACTTCATATTCCTGTGTAGTTCCATTTTACATCAAATATTACAATTACCTATGAAGTGCTGTATCAAGTTGATTCTAAATGTGTGGTAGACTCATTTACACTATTCATAACTATCGACCACATAATGGCTGCCACTAAGTAGTGAACAGATGGTTCCTTGGGCCTTTCAGTCTTGCAGTAAAGAAAAATGAAGATGAAGTGGAAAATGCAAATCAAATTAATCTCTTGAAAACTTTCAGTACATTGAGTTCGTTCCGGCACACCCCCTCTGGGTTAATGCTGTGCACTGTGGCGTTATGGCCACGTCAGTCTTGCTCCCGCATTATGTGGCAGCTATGTGATTTGGATGAGACACATCCTTGTCCTTATCTCTGGGGGCGGGCCCTGATTAGCACTAAGATATCTGAAGCTACCTCATCTCTCTTGCCACAGTGCTTCTGGTAGGTACTCAGTCACCAAAACCAAACAGGCTATGGTTTGGAGCCAGGACTTTTGCCCTGATTAAGAAAGGCAAGTGTCTTTTTCCTCTAAGAGGAAAGAGGAAGCCTGTAGTCCCCATGGCTATTGGCATTAGTGCCACAAACTCAAAGGGAGCTACCCAAGATGAAGCAGATACCGTGGCCAGCACAGTGGAAAGGTGGAAAGAAATTGGGTCATTGGTGACATTGCTGAGATGCTAGAACAACCAGCTATGGAGCCTGTCCGGCAACTGGACTCTTCACTTACATGAGCCACTACTCTCTGTTATTAAAGCCCAGGTTGGCCCCATGACCTGGTGGCTGGGGGAGCTGGATCCCATAAGACTGAGTGTGCAATTTGAATCCTGACATTGGTGGTTAGAAAACATGCCAGGCACATGTGCATGTGTGCTCAAAATTCTGACAGGCTGAAGAAATGGAGGAGGTGGGCTTGTGGCATGACTGTGCCCCATTGAGGGGTGCTTTCTCCCTCTCCCTCTAATTCTGTCTCTCTCTGCTAAGTGAACGCACCCCCTGGCAAATCAAAACAAAACCAAAAAACAGTTCAAGATGATTTGCTCGCAATTAGAGTTATTGTATCTGAGACATTCTAACATATTACTCTAACACATAAAAAGGAGATATTTCGGGCCCCAGTAGGTGGCATGGTGGTTAAGGTGGTGGATTCCCACATGTTTGACTGCGGTTCAAGTTCTGGACCTGGTAGCTTGCTTTCTCACTTTCCCCTCCTCTCTCTCTCTCCCTCTCTGGTCAAATTAAAAAATAATAATAATGAATAAAATTATATAAATTTTTTAAAAAAAATAGAGACATTTCTCCCATCTGAAGAGAAAAGGAGGATGCACCATAAAGCTATGTACTATAAAGCTTTTTTTTAATGGTAGAGCATGCACACACATTAGAGAAAGGAAGAGTGAGAAAAGGTACCCTTAATAGGGTCTTGCCATGCAGTGAGTCCTTTCTTCCCTTCAGCCCCTCAGGATCTTGCCTGCCTGTGCATGTCTCTGGCTTGTTTTCAAGTTGAGCTGAGGATTTGAACCTGCAGTTGGCTGTGTGACTTCCAGCCTAGCAGGGCACTTTGTTACCACTGCACCACAGCAATTGGGCCAGCTTGAAGTATTTTCACTTGCTCATGGCCCTTTCCAGACTTTGCCTAATTTTATTCTTATACTTTGTCTTGTTTCACTTAAAAGAGACCACCCAAATTACATAAGCTTCAGGCCTCATAAAACCTGGATCTACCAGATGTTTTGGGAAGGGAACCTCCACCTTTCTCTCCAATCCCTGCCATTCATGTCTCTTTGGGTGAACAGTGTCTTCTCTAATTGGGGACTAGCTGCTCTGGCCTCTAGGACCCCCGTTGAGATCTGCCTGTCCCCAGCTTAGGTACACTTACCGCAGCAAGCCCTAGATGACCAGAGCAGACATGGAAGCAGTTGCTGCCTACGACCACATCGTCCCCAACTGGCATCTCTTCAGGAAACTCTAGAGGCACTCTGTTAGCACGGTGTCCGTGAAGACCGAAGAAAGCGCCGCGCAAGGGGAGCTGCGGATGTGAAGAGAAGGTGGTGAAAGAACGAAGCCGCGTCTAAGACCACCCGGGTGCAGGTCCTGCTCTCAGTGTACTCTCCCTATCTTAGCACCTGGCTGCGCCTCCAGAAGCCACTCTTAGTGTCCAGTGACAGATGCACAAATGTGTTCCAGAGGTGAGGGAGTTGGAATCTCATTTTGACCTCAGGTCTACACTGTTTTCTCTATTCCAGCTTAATTATCAATAAAGCTGCTATTGAGGAACCAGCAGTTAGCGTAATGGCTATGTTGCTGGACTCCCACATAGTCGACCGCGGTTCACGTCCTGGACCCGGTGGCTTAAAACTCACGCCGGGCGCGTGTGCATGCGTGCCCAAGATCCCGAGAGGAGAATGGAGGAGAAGGGATTGCGGAGTGGCCATATCCCCTGGGGGGTGATTTCTCGCTTTCTGTCTCTATGTCTTTCTCTGTCTGTCTGGCGAGCGCACGCGCCCTATAGCGAAAAAACCTCTCAAAGAAAGAAAGAAAGAAAGAAAGAAAGAAAGAAAGAAAGAAAGAAAGAAAGAAAGAAAGAAAGAAAGAAAGAAAGAAAGCGAGCTGCTATTGAGTCCCGCCTGATGCCTGTGTATGTTTCTCAATAGTTTCCCACCGTGGGAACCAGCAGTTAGTGTAATGGCTATGTCGCTGGACTCCCACGTAGTCGACCGTGGTTCGCGTCTCGGACCCGGTGGCTTACAACTCACGCCGGGCGCGTGTGCGTGCGTGCCCAAGATCCCGAGAGGAGAATGGAGGAGAAGGGATTGCGGCGTGACCATCCCCCCTGGGGGGTGATTTCTCGCTTTCTGTCTCTATGTCTCTCTCTGTCTGTCTGGCGAGCGCACGCGCCCTATAGCGAAAAACCTCTCCAAAAAAAAAAAAGATCCAATAGTTTCCCACCGTCACAAGGCAAAGACAGTGAGGACCACCCTGAAACGACAATAGAAGCCAGCAGCAGCCATTGTAAGTCATAACGTACATATAAAACATACTAAATGAACATTGAGTGCAAAGCAGGTCTATGGGGCTATGGAAGACATGCATGCACTAACGTATGAATCTAGATCTCGAGGAGTTTACAAATAAAAAAGTCTATAACACTAACATATACATAATTACATAGAAAAGTACCTCATGACTTTTCTGATAAATATATATATATATATATATATATATATATATATATATATCACACACACACACACACAGAACTTCAAAAAGTTCATGGCAAGTGTGCATTATGAAAAAAACATGCATGGATCTCACAACTGTTTTACACCAAAATAAATTTGCAATTCCATTTTTCTATGAATTTTTTGAAGGACATGTGTATTATGTATACACATACATATATATAAAGGCTGCTTCAATTTAAACATTTAAAAAATTTTTAGTTGACACATAATAATTATACATATTGGGACCAGTGGATGGTGTAATGGTTACATTACTGAACTCCCACATCGTCGACCATGGTTAGAGTCCAGGCCCTGGTGGCTTAAAACTCATGCTGAGCATGTGTGTGTGCGTGCCCAAGATCCCAAGAGGAGAATGGGGGAGAAGGGATTTTGGTATGACCATGCCCCCTGGGAGGTGATTTCTCGCTTTCTGTCTCTCTGTCTCTCTTTGTCTCTCCAGCAAATACATGCACCCTATAGCAAAAAATCTCTCCCTAAACAAACAAACAAAAAACAAACAAAAAAATAAAAATTTTAAAAGTATACATATTTACAGGGTACAATGTGATGTTTCAATACATATATACATTGTATAACAATCAATCAGGGTATTTAGCATAGTCATCACATCAAACATTTATCATTTCTTTGTGGTGAGAACATTCAAATTCCTCTCTTCTAGTTATTTTGAAATAAATATACAATATTATTTATAGTCACCCTACTAGGCAACAGAACAGCAGCACTTGTCTAACTGGAACTTTCTACCCATTGCCCAATTTCTTCCTATTCCACCCTGTCTCTGCCTCTACTAGCCTCCAGTAACCACTGATCAACCCCTTACTTCTATGAGATCAGCTTTTTTAGGTTTCACTCAGGAGAACAAATGTTATTTGTCTTTCTGTGCCTGGCTTATTTCATTTAACACAATGCCCTCTAGGTTCATCCATCTTACTCAAATGGCAAGATTAATGCTTTTTTTTCCCTAATAGGTGAATAGTATAGTTGTGGGTCACTTAATAGCAAGGATACTTTATGAGTAGTGCATTAGTAAGTGATTTTTGTTGTGCAACTATCATGCAATGTTCCTACACAAACCTAGATAGGAAAGCCTAGTGCATGCCTAGACTGTATGATACAGCCCGGATGCTCCTGTCGGGCCACTGCAGTATCTGCAGGCCATTGTGGACCTAAATGTCATTATGTGGTGCATGTCAGTACTCCACTGTATAAATACACCTCACTTTATCCATTCTTCTAGTGGGTACTTAGGGTGGTTCCACTTACTGCCTATTGTCAACTATGCTACTATTATGTCTACGAAAAACTGATTTCATTTCTTGGGGGTATATATCCAGTAGTAGAATTGCTGAGTATCTCTATTTTTAATAATTTTGAGAACCCTCCACACTGCTTTCTGTAATGGGTTGTATTAATTTACATTCCCACCCACCGTGTCTAAGGGTTCCCATTTCTCCACATCCATGTCAGCACTTGTTTTTCCTTTTCTACTCATTTAAAAAATTTTTTTTATTTATTATTTACATTCAATCATTGTACATCTCTATAGTGCACAACGTGGTTTTTCAAAGTATGTATGTAATATGCAACAGTCAAATCAAGGCTATTATCATTTACATCATATTCAATAGAGAACTTTACATTCTTGTGTCTGTTAAATGCTTCTTTCCTTTGACCCTCTCACTCACCCTCTACCATCCACTCTGCTCACTTACAATCTCTGGCATCTACACTTATCTTTCCAACTATCATATAATCAGATCTTTCAATCTCTGCCATAGAGTACAGACATTGAGTATATAATGATCGAGGATATACAGTCTCTCTTAAATTCTGGTTTACTTTGGTTAGCAGTGAATCTTCTATTTTTATCCACTTGAATCAAATGACAGGGTCTCATTCTCTCTTATATTTGAAGAGTATTCCATAGTGTACGTGTGCCACAATATTTAAATCCAGTCATCAGTTCTTGGGCATTTATGTCGACTCCACGTCTTAGCGATTGTGAATGATGCTGCAATAAACAAGGAAGTACAAGTGTTCTTCTGACTGTTTTCTTATATTTTGGGTAAATACCTAGGGGTGGGATTACTGGGTCATATGTTAATTCTATCTGTAGGTTTTGGGGGAACATCTGTATTGTTTTCCACAGTGGTTATAGTAATTTACATTCCCACCAACAGTGTAGGAGAATTTCCTTTTCACCCCAGCCTCTCCACCACTTGTCAATCTTTATTTCTTGATTCTAGTCATTCTAACTGGAGTTAAATAGTATCTCATTGTAGTTTTGATCTCCATTTCCCATATAAGAAATATTGAATATTTTTTCATATGCATTTTGGCCATTCATGTGGCTAAATTCCTCAGAGAAATGTCTGTTCAGTTTATTCGCTTATTTAAAAAAATAATTATTTTTTAGATTTGTTTATATATTAATTTATTATTTAATTTCCCCTAAGACATGTACGCTCACCAGAGAGAGAAAATGAGAAAGTAAACCACTAGGTCTGGGACTCGACCATGGTCAGACATACAAATCCAGAGCCCCAATACCATGTCATTTCCTGGCCTCATTTGTCCATTTCTTAACTGAATTACTCAATTGTTTTTGCAGTTGAACTGTTTGAGTTCCCTATCTATTCTGGTTATCAATCCCTAATCTGAAACATAGTTTGAAAATATTTTCTCTCATTCTGTGGGTTGTCTCTTCACTCTTTATTGTTTCCTTTGCTGTGCAGAAGGTTGGTTTTTTTGGAGAGGTTTTTGCCATAGGGCACGTGCACTCGCCAGAAAGACAGAGAGAGACAGAGAGATAGAAAGCAAGAAAACACCCTCCAGGGGGGATGGCCACACTGCAATCCCTTCTCCTCCATTCTCCTCTCAGGATCTTGGGCACGCATGCACACGTGCCCGGCATGAGTTTTAAGCAATCGGATCCAGGACACGAACAGCGGTCGACTACGTGGGAGTCCAGCGACATAGCCATTACGCTAACTGCTGGTCCCGCTGTGCAGAAGGTTTTTAATTGATGTAATCCCACTTGTCTATTTTTTGGGGATGATTGCCTGTGCTTTAGGGATCTTATTTAAGAAACCTGTGTCTACTCCAATATATTCAAGTATTTCCCTTGTGGTTTTGAACAGTAGTCAAAGCTTTACATCTAGTTTGAAGCTTTATATCTAGTACTTGATTCATTTTGAGTTGACTGTTGTTAATGGTGAGAGATAGTTTCATTGTTTTGCAGGTGGATAACCAGTTTTCTTTCTTTTTTTTTCTTTTTCTTTTTTTTTTGGAGAGGTTTTTGCTATAGGGCGCGTGCGCTCGCCAGACAGACAGAGAGAGACAGAGAGACAGAAGGCGAGAAATCACCCCCCAGAGGGGATGGCCATGCTGCAATCCCTTCTCCTTCATTCTCCTCTCGGGATCTTGGGCACGCACACACATGTGCCTGGCGTGAGTTTTAAGCCACCGGGTCTGGGACGCGAACCGTGGTCGACTACGTGGGAGTCCAGCGACATAGCCACTATGCTAACTGCTGGTCCCGGATATCCAGTTTTCCCAGCATTGTTTACTGAAAAGACTTTCTTTTTTCCATTGCATTGTCTTGTGCCCTTTGTCAAAGGTCAGTTCGTTGTGTGTTCTGGGGTTTATTTTAGGATTATCTATTCTGTTCCATTGGTCTGTGTGTGCCAATACCATGTAGTTTTTATGATCACTGTTTTGTAATATATTTGGACATCAGAGAGTGAGATGCATTCTACTTTATTCCTTTTGTATAGTATTGCCTTGGTGATACAGGGTATTTTATGGTTCCAGACAAATTTTATTATTGTTTTTTCTATTTCTGTGAAGAATGTCATCAGTAATTTGATTGGAATCATACTGAATTTGTACATGTGTTTGTGTATCACTGACATTTTGATTATATCAGTTCTTCCAATTCAAAAATATGGGATGTCTTTCCATTTTACTGTATTATAATCAATTTCTCTTTTCAGTTTTTCATAGTTCTCTTTGTAAATACTTTTCACCTGTTTGGTTAGGTTTATGCTGAGGTATTTTATTATTATTATTATTATTATTATTATTATTATTTTGGCTATTTTAAAAGGGATTGCTTTCTTCAACTCTGCCTCAGTCTGTTCAATACCTCATTGGTATTATAAAAATGCTATAGATTTTTGTATATTGATTTTGTATCCTGCCAGTTTACTGAATTAATTTATCACTTCTAGAAGCTTTTTCATGAATGTTTTTGGATTTTCTAGGTATATAATCATATTTTGCCCCATTCAGTATGAGGTTAGCATTGGGTTTGTCATATATGGTTTTTATTGTGTTAAGAAATGTCCCTTCTATACCTATTTTGCTGAGGGACTTTATCATGAAAGGATGATGTACTTTATCAAATTTTTTTTTGCATCAGTTGATAAGATAATATGATTCTCTGTTAATGTGATGTTTTACTTTTAAGGGGGGGGGGGTGCATATATTGAACCATCCCTGGGATAAAGCATATCTTGTCATGGTGCATAATCATCTTTTTTTTTTTTTTTTTTCCTGAGATCTTTTTGCTATAGGGCACATGTGCTCACCAGGAAGCCAGAGAAAGAGAAACAAAAAGCAAGAAATCACCTCCTGGGGGGAAAGGCCACTCCGCAATCCCTTCTCCTTCATTCTCCTCTCGGGATCTTGGGCACGCACACACACGCGCCTAGAGTGAGTTTAAGCCACCGGGTCTGGGACTTGAACTGCGGTTGACTACATGGGAATCCAGCAACATAGCCATTACGCCAACTGCTGGTCCCGTGGTGTATAATCTTTTTAATGTGCTTGTTGGATTTGATTTGCTAATATCTTGTTGAGGATATTTGCATCTCTATTCAGTCTAAGGGGGTAATCTTTTCAGTAACTCTGTGTTTCTCTCTTGATATTTTTAGAATATTGTCTTTGTCTTTGATCTTTTTTTGGAGGGAGAAAACATTGTGTTTTATTCTCTGTATTATTTCACATTCTCAGAGTCAAACAGGAAGTCAGATTATTAGTATTTCTTTGGTCCAGTATTTTGTTTTCACAAAGCAGAAAGTACCATTTTTCTAGGAACAAGTATATCTTAAATTTAGTTTGAAACACATCCACACATCCAAAGTCCTTTATAAAATCAATGGTACCACATTTGACGACATCCAAAAAACAATCCCTTATAAACTGCATCCTAATTCAGATATTAAAACATGAACCAAAAAGTATCTTAGAAAAAAACATAGTATAAATATATCATTTAAGGTAATTCTTAGCAGTTTGAATTTAAAAAAGATTTTATCACATTTAATCACATATATATTTACAGTGTAGAACATTTTTTTCCAGCATGATTACCATGCATATCAGTCAAGACAAAGACATTACTATACACATCGTCATCAGAAAATAGCTTTTCATTCTTTTGTCAATCAAGTGTACTTTTTTCTTTTTCTTTCCCTGCTTCCCTCCCTCCTTCCCTCCATTACCTAGCCCCTTAGTTACCCCTGTCCTTACTGTCTCTAGTACCTACCATTGCCCTCCCTGCTACTACACCTTCTAAACTTTCAGTTTCTGCCCTAGAGCACAGATAATCAGCATATGTTGAGTAGGGACATACAAAGTCTGTCTTTCACAGCCTGGCTTGCTTAGCTTAGCATTAAGTCTTCCATATTCATCCACTTTGTATCAGATGTCAGGGTTTTATTATTTGTTATGGCTGAGTAATATTCTATAGAGTACATATGCCACACTTTTTTCAATGCAATCATCTATTTTTGGACATTTGGGATGATTACATGTCCTAGTAATTATAGATTATGCTGCGAGACACACGGATGTGCTACTCCATTGCTGCTGAGAACTACTAGTGATTTTAGGGAATAAGAGAAATGAAGATTTTTCTACAGATAATTCAGCCTCTAGTCCCCCAGTCTCAAGTGGTAGGGCACCCCTCTATCTTTCTCCCTGTCTCTGCCTCTCTCTGTCTTCTCATTATTTGGTAACTTTTCCTTTAAAATTTTTTTTAAGGTAAAGTATTGTCTTGGCTTTCAGATCCCTCTTTATCTTGCTAATAATCCCTTTCTCCCTTCCCCTCTAGGAGATAGATACAAGGGGCAGCCCTTTAGAAGAAGACTCCTCCATTACTACTGAGAACTAGTGATTTTGCATGGCGCACTTGTGGGTTTTTATTTTTTGTTTTTTAAAAACAAAATATTTTGGTTATTTTTTTCTTTCTTTTTTCTTTTTTTTATCTCTCTTTTTTCCCTCTCTCTCTGTTTTCTTATTCTTTTTACTTTACCTCATCACTTTGCTGCTCAATCTCCATTTACTGAGTATCTAGATGGATCTAAGGGACCCATAGCCAAACATCCAAATACTATTAGGGTCAACATATTCCTCTATACCCACTGAATCTGCTGCACAAAGGAATAAAAACAGAACAACAAAGAGATTGCAGATGACGTCCTCCTGCACATCCCTGAATGCTCAGATTGAACTTCTAGAAATTAGAAAGAAATATATAACCCATCAGATGACTAGAAATCACCACACACACACACAAAAAAAACAAACAAAAAATATGAGAAACCAAGATAATACCTCCCCCCACAAGGGAAAAGAATAACTCCTCTTCACGCACAGAGAGTTCAACTGAAATCATGGAAATGTCTGATCAAGAATTTAGAATATTTAGAATATAATGACAAAGTAAACAGAGATGCAAGAGAATAGAGACAATGAACTCCAGAAGAGGCAGGAGAATAAAGCCGAGGAGTTCCAGGAGGTGAGGAAGTTCTTTCATGATCTGAAAGAGTAAATACCCATCATAAAAAAGAATCAAATAGAACTGTTAGAGATGAAGGCTGTAATATAGGAAATCAAAACCTCCCTTGAAATATTAAAAGCAGACTAAATCATACAGAAGACTGAATCTCAGATGTAGAAAACGTAATCGTTGACCTAAAAAAATCCACCATGAAGACTGAGAAAATAGTCCAAAACAATGAGAATAATATACGAAAAATACTAGGTACCATCAAACATCCAAACATCCGGATAATTGGTATCCCATGAGGTAAACAGACTAATAAAGACCTTGATAATCTATTTCATGAAATCCTGGAAGAAAACTTTTCAAACCTAGAGAGGCATTCAAAGATCCAGACTCAAGAAACACATAGGACCCCAAATAGAACCAATCTCAGAAGATCTTCTCCAAGACACATTATAGCCAGCTTGACCAAAACCACAGAAAAAGACAAGGTACTCAGACTGGCAAGAGAGAAACAAGTTACCTACAAAGGATATCCCATCAGGCTAGCAGCAAACCTCTCACTGGAAACAGTGCAAGGAAGGAAAGAATGGGAAAATATATTCAAAGTGCTGAGTGAAAAACAATTTCAACCAAGAATACTGTACCTGGCAAGATTATCCTTCATGTGGGAAGAGAAGACAAGAACATTCTCAGATAAACAAAACCTGAAAGAATTTACCAACACCAGACCAGATCTCCAAGAAGTTCTGAAGGGAGTGTTGTATCAGAGAAACTAAAGTCAGACACACAGAAATAAGAGTTAAAAAAACATCTAAGAAAGGGGCCAGCTTAATGGTAGGGGCAATATGGGACCTGTTAAACTTCCAGACAAACTTTATGATTGTTTCTTCTATTTCTGTGATTGGGATTAAATTGAATTTGTAGATTAATTTGGGTAGAATTATCATCTTGATTATATTAATCCTTCCAATTTAGGAACATGGGATATTTTTCCACTTTCATGTATCATTTTTAGTTTCTTTAATTTCTTTTTCTAGTGTTTCATAGTTTTCCTTACAGATCTTTGATATCTTTGGTAAGATTTATTCCTAGATATCTTATTGGTTTTGTTGTTATTGTAAATGGGATTTCTTTCTTCAATTCTGTCTCAGTTTGTCCATTGTTGGTGTCTAAAAATGCTATAGATTTTTGTACGTTGATTTAAAAAAAAAGAACTGAACATTTGGTAGACGAGCTACTGCTAATTCTGCTACTTTACTATATTTGTTTATCACTTGCAGTTTTTCATGGATTCTTTTGGATTTTCTATGTATAGCATCATATTATCTGCAAATAGTTAATTTCACTTCTTTTTTTTTTTTTTTTTTTTGAGAGGTTTCTGCTATAGGGCGTATGCACTCGCCAGGAAGACAGAGAGAGACAGAGAGACAGAAAGTGAGAAATCACCCCCCACAGGAGATGGCCATGCCACCATCTCTTCTCCTCCATTCTCCTCTTGGGATCTTGGGCATGCACGCACATGTACCTGGTGGTACATGTGCCACCGGATCTGGGACTCAAACCGCGGTCAACTATATGGGAGTTCAGCAACATAGACATTATGCTAACTGCTGGTCCCAATTTCACTTTTTTTTTTTTTTTTGGATGCCTTTTATTTGACTCTCTTGTCTAATTGCATTGGCTAGAACTTCCTATACTATGTTAAAAAAGAGTGACGAAAGTGGGTAACCTTGTTTTGTTCCAGTTTTTAGTGGAAAGGCTTTTAGCTTTCCCCATGTGATGTTAGCTATGGGTTTTTCATAGATGGCTTTTACTGTGTTAAGGAATGTCCCTTCTATGCCAATTTTGCTGAGAGTCTTAATCATGAAGGGGTGATGCATTTTATTGCATGCTTTTGCTGCATCTATTGATATGCCCATATGGTTTTTACCTTTCCTTTTGTTAATGTGATGTATTACATTTATTGTTTTCTGTATGTTGAACCACCCTTGTATCCCTGGAATAAAGCCTACTTGTTCATGGTGCATAATATTTTTAATATGTTGTTGAATATGATTTGCTAGTATCTTCTTGAGAATTTTTGCATTAGTATTCATCAGGGATATGGGCTTGAAGTTTTTTGTTGATGATGGAGGCTTCATCAAATGAATTTGAGAAGGTTCCTTTCTTTTGAATTTTTAGAAATAGTTTAAAGAGAATTGAGGTTAGTTCTTCTTTAAAAGTTTCATAGAATTCCGATGCAAAGCCATCAGGACCTGGGCTCTTCCTTGTTGGAAGACTGTTACTGATTCAATCTCATTGCTTGTTATGGGTTTTGTCATTATGAATATTCAGAATTCTTTTTCTGACAATTCTGTGTATTTCTTGGTGCTGTCCACTGTTGGTGAGTGGCTACTACGCTCACCTGGAGAAGAGCTACCACCTTGTTTTCTCAAGTTTCTTTGAGATCTCTGTTGCTTTTTAGTCATCTGATGCAGTGTTCACATTTTTCTATTTATTGGAGTAGATTCTGTAGTATTGGTGGAGGAAATTTCACCCTTAGTTCCCAGGTAAGTTCCCATTGGAGAGCTGTGTCTACCAGGTCAGAACAGTTACGGGCAACTTCAGGGGCTTGGCTCTTTTACCAAACGTTCAGTTCTTCTTCTTCTTCTTCTTCTTCTTCTTCTTCTTCTTCTTCTTCTTCTTCTTCTTCTTCTTCTTCTTCTTCTTCTTCTTCTTCTTCCCCTCCTCCTCCTCCTCCTCCTCCTCCTCCTCCTCCTCCTTCTCCTTCTTCTTCTTCTTTTTTTTTTTTAGAAAGGTTTTTTCTATAGGGTGATTGTGCTTGCCAGAAAGACAGACAGATGGAGAGATAGAAAGCTATAAATCACCCACCAGCAGGGACGACCATGCCATAATACCTTCTCCTCCATTCTCCTCTCAGGATCTTGGGCACATACACACACATGTCCAGCATGAGTTTAAGCCACTGGGTCTGGGACTTGAACCATGGCTGACTATGTGGGAGTCCAACAATGTAACTATTATACCATCTACTGGTCCTCAAAATGTTCAGTTCTTGATGAGGTCGTAGTAAGCTAAGGAGATACAGCTTGGTGAAAATGATCCAGTCACACGTAGCATGTGGGTTGGTGTACCAAAAATCCCAAAGTGTCTCCCAGGCTCTGATCACAGACTCACCCTGAAGGCCAGCCTAGATCGGGTTCAATACTCCTGGCGGGTGGTAGGAGGGTGAGCCCAGGATGCTGTGACAGTGGTCAATAGGGTCCAGAAGTCCCGAAGTGGCTCTCAGGCCCTGAAACCAGACTCACCCTAAAGGCCTGCTCAGACCAGGCTCAAGAATCCTGGTGGTGAGTGGTTGGGGGACTATCTTTGATTTTTACCAATTTGACTGTGATGTGCCTTGGAGAGGACTGTCTTATGTTTAATGCATTTTCATGTTCATTGTATTTCTTTCATCTAAATGTATGTCTCTCTAGATTTTAAAAATTTTCAGATATTTCATGAAAGAAATTTTCTTTCTTTTTTTTTTGGAGAGGTTTTTGCTATAAGGCACGTGTGCTCACCAGAAAGACAGAGAGAGAGACAGAGAGACAGAGAGCGAGAAATCACCCCCCAGGGGTGATGGCCACACCACAATCCCTTCTTCACCATTCTCCTCTTGGGATCTTGGGCACACATGCACACACGGCCGGCATGAGTTTAAGCCACCGGGTCTGGGACTCGAACTGCGGTTGGCTACATGGGAGTTCAGCGACATAGCCATTACGCTAACTGCTGGTCCCAATGAAAGAAATTTTCTGACTTTAATCATTTGTGCATTCAGAAATACCCATAATGTGGATATTTGGCCGATTAATGGTGTTAGGAATTTGTTGTTCTCATTTAAAAAATTTTGTTTTTGTTTTCTTAGAACCAGCAGACGGCATAATGGTCACTGGACTCCCATGCAGTCGACTGAGTCGTTTGAGTCCTGGATCCAGTGTCTTAAAACTCACGCTGGGTGCATGTGCTTGCATGCCCAAGATCCTGAGAGGAGAATGGAGGAG
Source organism: Tupaia tana (assembly GCA_026018925.1). Classification (NCBI taxonomy): domain Eukaryota; kingdom Metazoa; phylum Chordata; class Mammalia; order Scandentia; family Tupaiidae; genus Tupaia; species Tupaia tana. The sequence continues at coordinate 149,272,967 of JAKSZU010000002.1, forward strand.
AAGGGACTGTGGTATGGCCATCCTCCTGCTAGGGGGTGATTTCTTGATTTCTGTCTCTCTCTCTCTCCAGTGAGAACATGCACCCTATAGCCAAAATTTCTTTTAAAAAATTGTTTTCTTAAATTTGCTATAGGATGCATGTGCTCACCAGAGATAGAAAAAGATGAGTGAGAAAGTGTCCCTTGGGGGTATGGCTATGCTACAATCCCTTGTCCTCCATTCTCCTCTCAGGATTTTGGGGACACATGTACGAGTGCCTGGTGTGTTTTTCAAGCTGCCGGGTTGAGGACTTGAACAGCACAATTGGCCATGTGGTATCCAGTCACCTTAGCCACCACACCAGCTGGCTGGCTTGTTGTCCTCATTTTTAATGTTTATTTTTCCATTCTTTTTTGTCTTCAGTCAGAAATTCTTTCTTCTGTGTGGTCTAATCTGTGTTAATACTTTTAAGAAGGGTTTTGAGTTCTTGTATTGTATTCTTCATCTCCCAAAATTCTGTTTGATTATATTTTAGGGTGTCTATCTCTTTATGAAATTCTTCAAGGCATGGAATGATTTTCTCACCTCCTGTCTTTGATTGTCTATTTTCTCTTGTATCTTCTTGAGTTTTGTAAAGATGAATATTCTGAATTCTTTTTTCTGACATTTCTGTGATGTCTTGTGCATTGTTGGTGAGGAGTTATTTTGTTCCCTTAAAAAGAGTACTTTCTGATTTTTTTTTCCTTACATTTTTCTTGGAGGCTCTCCTTTGATTTTTAGGCATCTAGTCAAGTACTCATCTTCGGGATAGGTTTCTGCACCTGTATACTTGTGTGTCCCTATAGTGTGTAGCTTTGTGCTAGTTTTTCTATTCTACTGTGGGTGGGAGTGCTGGAATCCATGGTGGGAGTTTTGGGATTCAGATTTTCAGAGGAGAGTTTGTTCTTTTTCTCTTCTAGAGGAAACACCTTCTTCAGATGACTAACTCCTCACACAACCTCTCTGATCCCCACGTAGCTTGCAGCTGAGCTGGGAAGGTAGACCGTAAAGCAGTAGCACAAGTTGCATGTCACACCCTGCGCAGTGCACAGGCCAACAGCAGAGTCCCTCCTACCCCTCTCTGGGTGGTCAGGTGGGGAATAGGGGAGCAAGTGGCAAGCAGGACAGACTGTAAGCCCCTTCCTCTTATCTCTGATGAGATTCACTCCAGCTGATTGAGTAGGCGGTATGGTGAGGGGCATTTTTTTTTTTTTCATGTATCTGTTGGCGATTCAGATATCTTCTTTTGAGAAATGTCTATTCAGGTCTTTTGCTAATTTTTAAACAGGATTATTTGTTTTTATTTTTCTATTGAGTTGTGAGTTCCTAATATATTTTGTGTATTAGGGGTATTCTTTTGCTGTGCAGAAGAATATAGTTTTAGTTTAATATAATTAAATTTTAGTTTAATATAATTTTAGTTTAATATAATTCCATTTGTCTATTTTTGCTTTTGGTGCCTGTGCTTTTGAGTTCTTTGCCAAAAAATTATTGTCCAAACCAAGGTCAAGAAATATTTCCTGGAACCAGCAAATGGTGTAGTGGTTAAGGTACTGGACACTCCCACATGGCCGACCATGGTTCGAGCCCTGGACCTGGTGGCTTGCTTTCTTACTTTCCCTTTCTCCTTCTTTCTCTCTGGTCAAATTTAAAAAATAAATAAATAAATAAAATTAAATAAATAATTCCTTAAAAAAAGAAATATTTCCTCTGCTTTATTCCAATAGTTTTGTTTGGAGTCTATGTTTAAGTCTGTAATCAATTTGGAGTTATTTTTGTATATAGTGAGAGATAGAGGTCTAGTTTCATTCTTCTGCACAGGAATATCCTGTTTTCCCAGCACCATTTTGTGTGCATGCGTGTGTACGTGTATGTATGTGTGCATGGTGTTTTAGATAAGATCTTGCTGTCTTGCAATCCTCTTGCCTCAGCCTCCTATGTAGTTGAGACTACAGGCACAATCCACCATGCCCAGCTTTTGTAGGATGGGCCTGGAGTTGAACTCAGGGCTCCTATGTGGCCTTAGCATGGCAACCAGCTGCTTTCAGCACATGCTACCCTAGCTAGGCCCCAGAACCATTTATTGAAAGACTATTCTTTCTTTAATGTGCATTCTTGGAGCCTTTGTTGAAATCAATTGACTGTAAACACATGAATTTATTTCTGTATTCTCTACTTATTTGATCTATGTGTCTATTTTTTATTTCAACCTTATCCAGTGTTGGTGCTATAGTTCTATAGTATATATTTGAAGTCAGGTAGTATAATGCCTCCAGCTTTGTTGTTTTTACTCAAACTCAGAATTTTTTGTGTTCCATACAAATTTTAGGATTGATTTATGTAAGTCTGTGAAGAATGTCATTGGTATTTTGGTAGGAAATGTATTGCATCTGTAGATTGCTTTAAGTAGTGCAAACACGTTTTACACATCTTGTTATATTGGTTGTACATATGAAATTGCCATTTTTGTAGGTAAAAAGTACTGAATGTCAACATTCTCATTTGGTGAGCTTACATTACCAACACGGGAAGCAGTCACAGTCACTCGATTTTACTAGGCAGGTGCTGCTATCACGCCATAGCTGGAGGGCTCCTGTTTTCCCTCACTCCTTGAAGGTTTTCACATGGCTCGCTGTCACCCTGAAACAAGTCTTGTTAACATTCTTGATGATATCAGTATCTACAAAGGCAGTCTTTCTGCTATTTGTTTTCCATCTTCCAGTGCCATAGTCATATCTTAGATGTTAGAACATGTACTTCAGTTTGGTTCTAAGATAGCCCCTCTTTTGATTACTCTTACTTACTGGTCACATTCTGAATATTCTGGTTTTTCCTCATTAACTGACCTCTAATGTAGGAATGCTCTACGGCTCAGTCTTTAGATGTCTTCTTTTATTTTTTTTTTAGTTCCTTTCTTTTATTAACTCATAAACAATTACTTGTCTTCTGGTTTGTTGAAACAGTAAGTCAGACAACATTTGCCACAATAATGTCTGTCAAAATGGCTGGCCATAAAAACCCCAGCACCACATTCATCTGAAGGACACTCCCGACAAAGGTGGCTGATTTTGCCATTTTCATCCACCTTATAGTATTTCAGGACAGCCAGCTTAACCTTCTTTCTCTTCTGCTTATTCTTCTTGGGAGTGGTGTAAGACTTCTTCCTTTTCTTAGCACCACCACGAAGTCTCAACACAAGATGAAGCGTGGACTCCTTTTGGATGTTGTAGTCAGACAAAGTACGCCCATCTTCCAACTGTTTGCCAGCAAAAATCAGTCTTCGCTGATCAGGAGGAATTCCTTCCTTATCCTGGATTTTGGCTTTTACATTTTCTATTGTATCCGAGGGTTTAACCTCGAGGGTGATGGTCTTCCCTGTGAGAGTTTTTACGAAAATCTGCATCTTTGTGGCGATCCCACCGTAGATGGCCGATCGGAAAGGCTTTAGATGTCTTCTTTATCTGTACTTACCCCTTACGCGATCTCACAGAATCTAATGGCTTTTATGCTGTTAGAGGGCTTCTCCTCATGAATGAAATGAAGATCTTTACAAAAGAGGCTTCACCCAGCATTCAGCCTCTCTTGTCCTTCTGCATCTGGTGTATGAGGATATAGTAAGAAGATCCTCTTGGAGGTGGGCAACTGGACCTTAGACTTCCCAGCCTCCACAGTTTGAGAGAATGAATTTCTGTCTTTTGTAAATTACCTAGTCTTAGGTACTTTGATATAATAGCACATATTAAGAGAATGACTCTTTTTAAAACAATTACTTTTATTTGACTTTATTTATTTTGATTTGAACAAAGAGAGACAGTGAGAGAAACAGGGAAAGTGAGAAAGTAAGCTCCCCTGGTCCAGGACTTGAACCGTGGTCAGCCATTTGGGAGTCCAGCGCCCTTAACCACCAAGTCATCTGCCAGCCCCGAGAATGACTCTTAAATTTATGTCACGAGCTGAGACCTGACTCCTGAACTTAGATTCATATTTATTTTATTCTCAGAATTATCTACTTTGGATATCTAACAGGAATATTACATTTATCATGTTTGGCTAGTTCTGTGGGGTAGTGGTAATGGCACTGCTTAAGAGAAGCTAGACCCTCACATGGTGACCATGGTTTAAATTCTCAGCTCAGCCAATCTAAAACATTCCTGGCATGCAAGCAAGTACCAAAACCTAAGAGGCTGAAGGATCGGAGAAAGTGGATCATGATGTGACCAGACTCGGTGGAGGGTGCTCATCTCTCTCTCTCTCTCTCCCTCTTTTTCTCTCTCTCATATGCTATGCTCTATCATGAATTAAGAAAAAAGAAACTATCATACCTAAAAATGAACTTTTTATTTTTTCTGTTCTTACAAATACTGTTTCTTGCCAGACCTTTCAGAGACAGATAAATGGCATTTCCATTTTTCTAGTTTGCTTAGGCCAAAAATCTTGTAGTCACATTTGACTTTTTATTACCATGCAAATACACCAACAAATCCTACTAGCTTTGCCTTCAAAATAGACAAAATATCAGAATCTGACCATTTTTACCACTTATACTTCTGTCTTGGTTCAGAGTACCCTCATCTGAATTATTCTAATAGCCTTGGAACCAGCATCCCTGCCTTTGCCATCATCCCTCTAATCCTCACATAAATCAGGTCATGTCACTCTTCTCCTCAAAATCCTCCAGTGACTGGGGCCAGCAGGTAGTGTGGTAGTTAAGGGCGCTGGACTCCTACATGGCTGACCACAGTTTGAGTCTTGGCCCTGGTGGCTTGCTTTCTCATTTTCTCCCTCTCCCTCTCTATCTCTCACTCTGTCTCTCTCTGATCAAATTAATAAATAAACAAATATATAAAGTTAAGTAAAATTACTTGCTTAAAAAATTAAAAAAAAAGCTCTAGTGACTTCTTGCCTCTTCCATGGTCTAGAAGCTCACTTTAATCCAGTCGGCCTCCTGCTATTTCTCTGACCTGATTTTCTACCAGTTTCCTCTTTTTTTTCATGACACTTCAGTCACATTGGCCTTCTTTCTGGACTTCAGACATGCCAAGTATGCTTCACTTGCTGTGTCCTCTGTCTGGAATATTCTTCCAGATATCCATGTGACTCACTCGGGTGCTTAAAAAGCCCCTCCTTAGGGAGGCCTCCCCATAGCACCATATGTAAGCTAGGAATCTCCCTATTTTTCTTATTTCACTTCATATGACTCCAAACACTATCACCATCTGATCTAAGACACATTTTCTTTTTTATTTGTGCATTATCTATCTCTCTCTGACCAGAATGTAAGCTACATGAGGGAAGAGACTTATTTTGTTTGCTCTATTCTCAATGCTCAGAATAATGTTTAGCATGTAATAGTACTCAATATTTGTTGAATAAATGAACTATCTAAAATAACTGCATTGACATACTAGTCCAAGTAATCTCCTAAATAATATGAATCAGTCCAGCCAATGGCAGGGTGGTGAAAGCAGTTGGATCCCACATAGCCAACTGCATGGTTTGAATCCCAAGCCCAGTGGCTTGGAAAACATGCTGGATACACATGTGTACGTGCCCAAAATCCCGAGGGGAGAATGGAGGAGAGGGAATTACGGTAAAATCATTTCCCCTATAGGTGCTTTCTCTAGCCAGCAGGTGTAGGCACCTATAGCAAGTTTAAAAATAATAATAATGAATCACCCAAACTTCTCCAAAAGTTTTAACTCGGGTGACTGAAAATTGATATGCATTTCCATACAAATATGAAGTAAATGCTATAATTACCACCATCTTTATTTTTGTCATTCATTATAGAACACATACATGCACGAGAAAGAGAGAGAGAGGGAGAGAGAGAGAGAGAGAACACTCCACAGGGTTCAATAATGCCGTGACCCCCTTTCCTCCGGTCTAGATAACCAGGATCTTGGGCACATATGTGCACTTGCCATATTTTCAAGCCAATCAGGCTGTGGACTCAAATAGTAGTTAGCACATGGCTTACAACTCTGCAGGCAAGTATTGCTATTGGCTGTACCATGGAGGCTGGGCCTATTATCTCCACTTTATGGATGAAAAATCAGAGACTCCTTCATTCATAGCCAAAGTCTAAATGTGAACCACAGTAGAAATTCTCAAGCACTGATACATGAATATCAGACCAACAGGTCTGATATGGCATCTGTGGCAAAATAAGAAAGCCATAAACTAATGTCCATTTCCACTCATATAGTATGTTATAGGTATGTAAGTCAGCTTAAGGTTGCAAACTGTCTTCTCCAGAGACCGTCCTTTATTTTGATATTATATCTTCCTCTTTTTTTTTCTTTAATTTGATGCTTTTCTAATAAAATGTTGATACTAGTTGGTAGAATTTTTTTAAGAGGTTTTTGCCTATGGCACGTGCGCTCACCAGAGAGAGAGAGAGAGAGAGAGAGAGAGAGAGACAGACAGAGAGACAGTGAGAGGAAAAGTGAGATATCAACCCCCCGGGATGGTGGCCCCACTGCAATTCCTTCTCCATTCCCCTCCCAGGATCTTGGGCATGGACTCACTGGTGCCTGGCATGGTTTTCAAGCCAACAGGTCTGGAACTTGAACCACAGTTGGCCATGTGGGAGTCCAGCGACATAACTGCTATGCCACCTGCTGGCCCCTAGTTGGTAGAATTTTAAAAACACTACTGCTTGGCAAAATAAAACATGCTAATCCTTTGAGATAATGCAAAAATCTTTTGCATTTACCCCTGTTCTTTAACTGGGATTTTTCAACTCTCACCTACCAACACTTCCCCATCTGGATATCAGACCAACCACTCTACCAAAAATGCTCTGACCAAGGTATCCAGTGAGTTTTGTAATGCAAAAGACACTTTTCATTTTACTAGATCTTTCTGTATTTTAGATAAAATTGATCACTGCCTCTTCCTTAAAAGCTTCCCCTTTATAGCTTCCATTATATCCCATTCTACTGGTTTTCTACATCCTTTATTGACTTCCTACCGGCTTCATCTTTACCATACCACACTAGTGTCGGGTATCCTAGGACTCTGTCTTATCTCCTTGTCTTCCTCTATGCTATTTCCCAAGGGAATCTCATTTCTTCCCATGACTTCTGTGCCCAGATTCTGTGACTGATACACTGATGTGATTAGTTCATAGGCATCTCCATACTAGTCCAAAACGATTTTAACAGTTTTGCCCTGTTCCTCTAAACATGCTCTTCCTCCATCTCTGCCAGTGGTTTTGCCACCTACTCTAACACCTATTCCAGAAATTTAGGAGCTGCCCTGTCTCTTCTTTTATCTCCATTTAATTTTAATCATTAAGACAGCTAATTATGTTTTAAACAGTTCTCAGATCTGCCATCTACCTACCCTCAATACCATCACCCTGGTTCAGACCATCCTAACATTTTTGCCTCCACCACTTCGGTGAAGTCCTAACTGGACTCACAGTTTCCTCTTTCAATCTTTTCCAAAACATCTTCCGAACTGTAACAAGAATGATCTTTTAGATCTGATAATCTCACTTCTTTTTTTTTTTCTTTTGTTTTGGAATTATTTATTTAATTTTATCTATCTATCTATCTATCTATCTATCTATCTATCTATCTATCTATCTACCTACCTACCTACCTACTTACCTACTTATTTTCAATTCGACCAAGAAAGAGAGGGAGAGAAAGTGAGAAAGCAAGGCACCAGGTCTGGGACCTCAACCACAGTGGGCCGTGTGAAAGTCAAATGCTTTAACCCCCACATCACCCGCTGACCCAGGTTAATATCCTTCAAAGGTTTCACATTATCTTACAGTTCAGTCCAGAATTCTCAACATGGCTCAGAAGGCACTGCTCAGAAGCTGTGTTGCTTCTGACGTCCTCTGGCTCTGTTGCTTGTCACGTTGCATTACTAATTTCCCTTCAATAAGCAGTTCCTGCAAAACACCCTGTTCTCCTCTATCTCCCTGTTCCTTCTCATGGGGTCCCAGTGATGAAATACTTTTTCCCATCTGAGTCTTCAAACATATGACTCCTACTTATTCCTCACAGTTTGACTTAATTAGTGTGCTCCTCAGGGAAGCATTCCCTGACCTATATCTCTCCAAACCAAGTTGGGTCACCCTACCGATCAGTTCTGAAATATTCTGTACTTTGCCTTGTCAGTTTGGCACAGTCGTAATTAATTAATTATGAATTATTTGTTTTACCTCTGCCTTCTTTAACAATTGTAAGCTATTGAGACAGGGATCATGTCTATGTCATTTATCATCACATCTGCAGTATCATCATGAAGGAACAGTATCATAAAAAGGAAGTCATTTTTGATATTTTTATCCCAGTATAAAAACTATCATGTAATAATTTGGTTAATAAAACATAGTATTAAGCTGGCATATGTTAATATGTTTTTCAGTGTCATAAGTTTAGAACTACCTTATAAATACAATTCTTATAATACTGAGTTGATAAGCCATGCAATGATTAGAGTTTACATGAGTGCTGACTTAGGAACTGGGTCATCTGACTTGAAGAGTCCATTTTTGGTATTCAGGCCTATTTTATGATGTATGATGTACTGACTTAAGAGGAACAGTTGGTGTAGTGGTTAAGGCATTGGACTCCCATATAGTCAATCATGATTCGAATCTGGGATTCGGCAGCTTGAAACTCACACTAGGGATTCAGCAGGCACAGTCAACTGCTGTTGGAGTCCCAGATGCGGTGACTTAAAACTCATGCCAGGTATGTGCACGCACATGCCCAAAATCCAAGAGGAGAATGGAGAAGGGATGGTGGCATGGCTTTCCCCCTGTGGGATTTCTCATTTTCTGTATCTGTCTCACCAGCAAGTGCTGACGCCCTATAGCAAACATCTTTTTAGGTGGCTCCTGTGTGCACTGAGGATGGCTGTGGCTGTGCGGTCTTACTCCGGGTCTTGGTTGCCCACATGGGAGCACCATTCCTTGGGGGGCATTTTGGCCTCTATAGCCCTTAGGCCTGCAGCTTCTGGAAGAACTTGCTTGACAAACTTATTGTGGTCTGGTTCTGGACAAGCAAAGTTTGCCTTTTGTACCAGTTCCTCATACCAGGCTCCTGCTGTCACCCAACATGTGCCCTATTTTAAGGGTATAGTCGTTGTCAAGGGAGAGTTCAAAGACTTAAGCCTTGATGACTTTAAGGGGAAATATTTGGTGCTTTTCTTCTATCCTTTGGATTTCACCATTGTGTGTCCTACAGAAATTGCTTTTAGTGACAAACTGAATGAATTTCATGATGCAAACTGTGAAGCTGTTGCAGTTTCGCTGGACTCTCACTTTAGCCATCTTGCCTGGACAAATACACCAAGGAAAAATGGCAGTTTGGGCCACATGGACATCACACTGTTGTTACATTTAACTAAACAAATCTCTCGAGAATATGGTATGCTGTTGGAAGGTCCTGGTCTTGCACTAAGAGGTCTCTTCATAATTGACCCCAATGGAGTCATGAAGCATTTGAGTGTCAGTGATCTTCCAGTGGGCCAAGTGTGGAAGAGACCCTTCGCTTGGTGAAGGCTTTCCAGTTTGTAGAAAGCCATGGAGAAGTCTACCCAGCAAGTTGGACACCAGACTCTCCCACAATCAAGCCAGGTCCCAACTTCTTCCAGAGTACTTTGAGAAGGTAAATCACTAGATTATCCCATGTGCCTGAAGCTCCTCCCACCTGGAACAAACCACTTAGAACCCATCTTTAGCATTGCAAAAATGATTATTTATAGAAGGCAAAAAATAAGTTATGGTTGTAACTGTTACTCTAAATGTTTTGTCTTTGTTATTCTGGCTAAGGCTTTAAAAATGTCCGCACTGTTAAGAGGAGTCCTGTATTGTTAACATCCTGTATCTTGATGGCCAGTTACTTTTTTTTTTTTTTTTTGGGAGAGGTTTTTTTTCTTTTTTTTTTTTTTTTTTGCTATAGGGCGCATGCGCTCGCCAGACAGAGACAGACAAAGCGAGAAATCATCCCCCCAGAGGGGATGGCCACGCCGCAATCCCTTCTCCTCCAATCTCCTCTCGGGATCTTGGGCACGCACGCACACGCGCTCGGCGTGAGTTTAAGCCACCGGGTCTGGGACTCGAACCGCGGTCGACTATGTGGGAGTCCAGCGACATAGCCATTACGCTAACTGATGGCCAGCTACTTTTTACAGACTGTCTAGTTCAGGCATATCTTAGATCATGTCTTCAGTGGGTAAAGGAAACTATTCTTTCTTAAGTCTTTATAAAAACAAAACAAAACTTTATTTTATTTAACTTGACCAGAGAGGGACAAAGTGAGAGAGAGAGAGAGAGAGAGAGAGAGAGAGAGAGAGAGAAAGCCACCAGGTCCAGGACTTGAACCATGGCTGACCATGTGGGAGTCCAGCACCCTTAACCACCATATCACCTGCTGGCCCAACTCATTCTTAGCCTTACTTGAACATCTGTCTACACCACAGTAGTACAATGAGCATCAAAAGCTCCTGATCAAGGGTCTTTAAATCTTTAAACTGAATTCTTTTAAAGTAACAAAGATCGTAGTTTTAAATTCTTAGCATCAGCAGTCTAACTCTTGCAATGGATGTACCTGCGATTGAAATAATGTGAACCATGTTATCAAAAAAACACGATGCACAGTGACTTAACTGATCATGCATGATCCCCCCCCCCCTTAAAGTTTATAGTTTACATGGTTATTTTACTTATTTGTTAGCTGACTTAGTGTCTACATACATTTCTAGATATTGATTAGGTATAATCATAAAGGCTATTTTTTCAATCCAGGGAGTGCATTTTGAAATCACTGTAATTATTTTTTTGAGAGTTTTTTTTTTTTTTTTTTGGCTACAGGGCGTGTGCGCTCGCCAGAGAGAGACAGACAGAAAGCGAGAAATCACCCCCCCTCCCCCAGGGGGGATGGCCAGGCCACAATCCCTTCTCCTCCATTCTCCACTTGGGATCATGGGCACGCACGCACATGCGCCCGGCATGAGTTTAAGCCGCCGGGTCCAGGACTCAAACCACGGACGACTACATGGGAGTCCAACGACATAGTCATTACACTGCTAGTCCCTAATTACTTTATTTCTTGAAGTGTTCCATGTAAAATAGAAAATAGGAAATAAACCCATTTAAAAATATTTACAATTGTTAGTACTTTTAAAAAACATCTCTTAAAAAAGAAAAAAAAGAAAAGAAACTAATCCTGGACACATGTGTGCACCCAAAACCCCAAGAGGAGAATGGAGAAGGGATTGGGGTCTGGCCATGCCCCTCAGGGGTGACTTTTCACTCTCTAGGATATGTATGCATCCTATACCAAAATTGCTAAAGAAAAAAAAAGAAGAAAAGAAAAAAAGTTTTGTATCCATATTTAGGAAAGCCTAGGTCCTCAATGTGAGGAGGGCAAGAAACTGGTAAGGATTTGAACTAGTCATGGTGGAGTAGCCTGAACTTGACCACTCTTGCCAAAATATTAAAATTTGTACAAAATATTCTAAAAAAAATTATCTGAAGGTAATGAAGAGTGACCAAAAGCAGGCATAAATTAGAAGGAGTTCTCTTAAGAAAGGAATTATTTTTACTGGCAGAGGGTATACGTCTGATCACCAGTGAGAGGAGGGAAGGAGGGATAGAGCAAGAATCCTTCAAGCAAGAATTGTCATGCTACCTTTTTTCCTCTCTTCCATCAGGATTTTGTGTATACATGTTCTCACATCCTTCAATCCAACAGGGCTGAGATTCAAGCCATAATTGGCCATGTGCACAACACCTAACCACTATACCATGGGGCCAGCCAGGAACTGTATTATTTTTTTAATAGAGATTTTTGCTATAGGATGCTTGCACTCACTGAAAAAAGAGAGAAAGCAAGCAAGAAACCCGTTGGGGCAGCCATGCCGCAGTCCCCTCTCCTCCATTCTCCTCTTGTTTTGGGCACATGTACCCAGCATGAGTTTTAAGCTGCCGGGTCCAAGACTCAAACTGCAGTCGGAGTTGACTATGTGGGAGTCCAGCAATGTAACCATTACACCATCTGCTGGTCCTGAGGAACATCTTTTTAGTATCTTAGGGCAAGCCCGTGTCAGTGTCATTAAAAATAATAAAAGCTCATATAACAGCCTATAGGCTGTCTTACTAGCTGAATGAATTGGAGGACAAAGTTTAGAGTGACCCAAGAATCTAGAAACGAAAAGGAAATCTTGAAAAAGTGCGAGCCTCAATTCTCATACTGATCCCAGAACTCCATGTTTAGGACTGACTTCAAATAATCCAGATAAAATGATGAGAACTAAAGAGAGGTTTTACCTATGTCTACTGCAAGGAGACAGAATTTGAAGCTTGAGGTCAACCAAGTTAACTGCTTACTAAATCAAAATTCTTCAGAGGAAGAAAACAAAATCTAGTTTCTACAATGTTCAGGATACCAATCATTTATATGAATAGATAACTAAAGAAACATATATAGAAAAGAATATATATATTTTCAAAAGTCAATCAGTGGAGAATGATTCCCAAATGACCCAGGTGTTAAAATTAATAGACACAGATTTAAAAAACATTCTCTGTCCCACTCAAAAAATCCTCATGATAGGTAAAAAACCACAGCAGAGAAAAAGAATCATATCAATAATTAAAGATCTGATGAAAATTCTAGAAGTGAAAAATAGTGTTTGAAACAAAAAATGACAGACGGTACTGTGGCAATGATAATGAGTCAGTGAACCTAAAACAATTCAAATGACCTAATCTAAAAATATGAGCAATCAAAATAGGTTAGGGTGTGGAGAGCTTTATCTTTGGTTAGTGTTTTTAATGTCATCTTATTGGGGGTGTGTGTGTGTGTCTGTGTGCGCACATGTGTATTTTAGATAGGGCCTTGTGTTAGGATCCTCTTGCCTTGGTCTTCCAAGTAACTGGGACTACAGGCGCAAGCCACAGCACCTGGCTGTTTTAGGATGGATGGGAATGGAACCCAGGCCTCCTGTATGGCTTCAGCCTGGTGAACAGCAGTGTTCAGTATGCACTACTGTGGCTGGGCCTGCAATCTTATTTTTGATAAGGTTACTAAACTGCTAAATCAGGGAGATGCATAGCCAGAATGTATTTTGATTTCAGCTGTGCCATAAAATTTCTCATATCATGTAGAAGATGGAATATGTGGACTAGATGATGATTATTTAGATGCATTCATTCTTAACTGTGCTTCCCTCCCAAACTGTTTACACAAACTCCAGCACTAAAATGGGTTTGTATATACACACACACACACACACATACACACATAAAATATGTTGTTGTCCTTCACTAGCATATAAACTCCATGAGGACAGGTAATATCTACTTTTAGTCTGTATTTTTTTGTTGTCAGGATCTGTAATTGGTTTTGCTCACTAGTATGTGGGTCAGAACTGGGGGGACGTGAGGGTGAGTGAGGAGACAAGAAACCCTCCTTTATAAGGCTGATTCTGGTAGCTTAGCTACCTTGCTTGAAGAGGTGCCAAGTAACTCTTAAATTTGGTGACTAAAGGGTTATAAAAGATAGAACTCAACAGTGTTTGACAAGGGAGGCCAGGTCTCAGTCCTCGCTGTGCAGTGGATTCAGCTTTTAAAAACATACTGATGGGGAACCAGCAGTTAGCGTAATGGCTATGTCGCTGGACTCCCACGTAGTCGACCGTGGTTCGTGTCCCGGACCTGGTGGCTTAGAACTCAAGCCGGGTGCGTGTGCGTGCGTGCCCAAGATTCCGATAGGAGAATGGAGAAGAAGGGATTGCAGCGTGACCATCCCCCCTGGGGGGTGATTTCTCGCTTTCTGTCTCTATGTCTCTCTCTGTCTGTCTGGTGAGCGCACGCGCCCTATAGCAAAAACCTCTCCAAAAAAACCAAAAAAACAAAAAAACATACTGAGTGTGAACAACCTCAGTCTTGAATCAGAATTTCCCATGGTGAAATTCAGGTATCCAGTACACAACCTGCATTTGGAATACTCAGCAGAATTAGATGACATCTGGAATGCTGAGTTGAGAAACTCAGAAAGGGGCCTCAGCATAGTAGACCTCAGTAATGCTTGGTGTCTCAACCTCTTTCAAGAGTTCCCATCCCACAAATAAGGATGAAAGCATTATACATATACATTGTGGCTAAACTGTCCTAAGTAGGGAATTTCTCCTTGCAAGAGTACTGACCTACCTTCTGTTCTGAGTCTTCTCATTCTTTAGTAGCTTCCACTTTCCATCCCACTATTAAGTAGGTGATTTTTTCTCCCCAGTTCTCGTTTTAATACTTGTTTCAATTATCTGTGATTTGGGTAGTATTTAGGAGGTACAAAGCCTTGTCTATTGATTGGATGTAATTTCCCTTTAAAGGTACTAGGTAAGCATCTACTGTATGAAGTAAAGTAAGATTTTGAAGCAGTAAGATAGTTCACACTACTGTGGCTGGGCTTGCAATCTTATTTTTGATACGGTTACTAGACTGGTAACTCAGGGAGATGTATAGCCAAGATGTATTTTGATTTTAGTGGTGCCTTAAACGAAAGTCCACAAGCAGCACAGTATACACTGGTTTCTTATAGCAGTACTTCATGCTTTATGATAGGAGATCCAGAAAAGAAAAAAACTGCTGTGGTGGTTTAATGTGTTTCAGTTCCATGTGGAAGACCGCAATTAACTAAAAAGTACACCCATAAAGAATCTTTTTGTTTGTTTTCATTTTTTTAACTAGGCTCTTGGCAAAAAATTTAGAACACTAATTTGTGAGGATAAACTCCATTTGTAAGGGCAAACATGGATAACAGGGAGCCCTGGAGCTGAGGAACAGCTTTGATTTCTGGTAAAATTTGCGAGTCCACGGCTTTCTGATCAACCTTGCGCTGCTCTGAAATCTCTTATTTCTCCTTCTGTGTCGAAGATCTCACCTTCCTGGTCTCTGGGCTTCCACAGCTTCTTTTTCTTGAAGTAAGCATCGGTAAAATGCTTTGGGATTTTTACTTTGCTAGTATCAATTTTTGTAGAAGTGGCAGTGACAAATTTCTGGTGTGTTCTACGTAGTGGAACTCAATTGAGAATCAGCAGTCCAATTACAAGTAGCAAGCCACTGCTCTGCTGCTTCAGGAAAACTACTCTCTTGCCTCTGTAGTGTACGGTAAAGGATGATCAGAATAGTCCCAGGAGCAGTGCTAGCTTGCAGTTTTTTCACATGCTGACTAAAGGTTTTTTTTTTTTTTGCCGTGGCTCAACAGCTTTTGAGGCACATCTTCAGTAGGATAATACCTAGGCATTTTGCACAGTTTAACCATGTAGGTACCACCATTCTTGTCTCTACCAACTGGTGTTGTGACAGTCGCCAGAACCTTCTCTTTCTTTTTTCTTTTCAATCCTGGATTTAGTAACCAAGTATTTCCTCTTGCTCATGGCCTTCCTGGAATACATGGCAGACCGGGAGTGTCTGCTGATGCCCCAGAGTAAGACCAGGTTTCAGCTGCAATGGGGCTTCCCCTTCGTGGGCTTTTTAAGCCTTGGGGTAACCCTTTTTAATCTTGCCACTGACATCAGCCTTCTTGGCTTCAGGTTTCTTTTCTTTAGTATCCTGCTTTGCAGCTTTTTCACCTGCCATACTGTATAATGAAAAAGAGAACTCCCCATAAAGAATCTTGATTAAATCTGATTGATCTTGGTTAAACTAGCTACTAGTTAAACAATAATTCTATAAGAGCTCAAAAACTCTATAAAAGTACTTCACTGAAAATTTTATTCAGAAAAAAACAAACATAAGAAAAAACAAAAATCCAGGTCATTTGCAGTATCTGTCAGCTTTCAATTTGGCTCTCCTGCACAAAAACAAATAGTAAAAATTAATCTATATAAGCCATATCACATATAGTTGGCTGCTAGTAAATAAATATAAAAATACTTAGAAATTTTGTGTTCATTTTTTGTTATTATATTACCACAATTACATTAAAATATTTTATTAAAATTTTCGTTCTTGATTGTTTCTATACAAACTGAATTCAAATTTTATGAATGTTGTTTCCTAATACTTAACAAATGTTGCCTAAAGACTTTTGCAATCCACAATAATTTTAATTACTTCTGAATTTAAGTGCGCCCTAAATTTCTAATTAATAGGATGGAATATCCTATTTTCACAAGTGACAAAAGTTATAGGGCATACAGTTTATTCTATTTTAGTCTCCATATCCTGATTATATTTTATATACTCTTCATGACTTTTTGGAACTAGATCATATTCATTTGCTTTGCTAGAAATAATTCTTATATCATTTACTAACTTTAGGTAAGAATTCTATCAAATTGTTAACAGGAAATATGTGACTAAGCATTGCCTTTATTAAATGATATAAAAAAAAGTTGAGTAGTTCTGTAACACAGGACATAAATGAGTGGCTAGAGATTACCAAATTCTCTTTGTATCTGAAATTTTCTTTTTATCTAGAATTTATTTGATTTATAGTTGTAAGCTCACAGCTAAACTTCTCTGCCTATTCTTCATGTTGTAAACATAGGGCATTAATTATATAAATAGAATTAGTAATAAATACTGGGTCCAGCAGTTAGCATAATGGCTATGTTGCTGGACTCCCATGTAGTCGACCATGGTTTGAGTCCCAGACCCAGTGGCTTAAACTCACGCTGGGCACATGTGCGTGTGTGCCCAAGATCCCAGGAGGAGTATGGAGGAGAAGGGACGTGGGGTGGTCATCCCCCTTGGGGCGTGATTTCTTGCTTTCTGTCTGTCTTTCTGGCGGGCGCACATGCCCTATAGCAAAAACCTCTCCAGAAAAAAAAAAGGTAAAAAAAAAAATAGAATCCTGTACTACTATAACAGAATCCACAAATGTAGGTATTAGTCAAGCTACTTCCTTCTAACACTCTGGTTCTGATAATTATTAAAAAAAAAAAAAGGATGACAAATTTTTAAAGGAATGTCCATTAAACCTAAATTTCTTTGAATAAAGTCTATAAATATTTAGAATCTGGTTATAATTTTTATATATTCTTTCTTGGCTATCTTTTACCAGATGTATGATGTAGATAATATGGTCATATTCACAAATTAGAAATAAAGACCAAATTTGAAAATTATAGTAATTTAGAAAGAATATCAGTTATGTACACCACTTCTATTGATTACTGAAAACAGTTAGAATTTAGTAAATATAACGCTACCTGTCCAGAAGTGTTTCATGCAAAAATCCATCTTTCCGAGCCTTTTTAAGAATTTTACTGTCTTCTTTACTTATTTTAAGTTTGTGGTCTTGGAAGCTCTGAAATTTCTTTCTGTGAAGAAAATATTTTTTGTTGAAAAATAGGTCAAACTTTGATTATACCAGTACATGTTTACTGATGAAATCACAAATACCGTTTTTTTCATTTCTTTAATAACTTACAGCACAGTAAAGATGTCCAATAAGACATTGTGTGGGTAGCTCCATAAGGCCCACTTCTCCCAGGGCACATTGGCTGGAGTCCCTTGTGTCCTGGCTGTGACAGCATTTGGTAGCAGTCTAGCTATTCTATCAATGGACAGGGAAAACTGACTAATTCAAGTGCCCTTAGCTTTGAGAGCTAGCAGGGTATCTAGGAGAACTGAAGCCTTGAGGAAAGAAGCACATTCAGCTCAGTGCTTTGTCTTACGCTACAGTGTTGCTGCCTCTTGCTGTCCTTCAGGTATTTTATTTTAAAAGCACTTGAGGGGCCAGCAGGTGGCGTGGTGGTTAAATGCGTTGTATTCCCACATGACCAACTGTGGTTCAAGTATTGGACCTGGTGGCTTGCTTTCTCACTTTCCCTCTCTCTCTGTCTCTCTCTGAACAAACTAGAAAATAATAATAAAGTTAAATAAAATTATTACTTTTTTTAAAAAAAGCACTTTGAAAAAGCACTTCACTGACAAATCTGTAGATCTAAGAGAAGAATACATACACATAATTGATTTCACATTGTTTTACATTTCCTTTGTCTTCTTCTGGGATGTCATCCTTTTTCTTGGTTTCTCTTTCAGCACAGGATCTGATCTGGAGAGTAGAGATGAGAAGCCGACAGTTTACCCAATGATCTTCCTTCCCCACTTTACATGTGTGTACTTCTGTTCTTTATAAAAGGAACTCTAAGTGATTTCTTACAGAAAAGAAGAAAACTTAGGAATTAAACTCAGAAAAAGACACTCTAGATACTGTTTTTTTTCCTTTATTCATGATAGAATGCAAGTGTGTACATGTGAGAATAAGAGAGAGAAAGGAAAAAAGGGGGGAGAGAGAGAAGCATCCCCTACAGGTCTGATCATGCTGAGATCCCCTTCTTCCAGTCCTCTAGCCTACTGTATTTCAGGTGCATGCACGTGTGCATATAATTGGAATGTTTCAGACTGACCAGACTGGTGATTTGAAATGTGGTCAATACTAGGATCTGGCTTCTTTTAAGTAGTACAATACTGCTATGCCACAGAGCCAGCCCTGATGTGTGTTTTGACTTTTATATAATTATATAAATGTTATTTTGCGCTTTTCCACAGCCCTTCTGTCAGAACACTAAAGAGAAAATTATTTGAAAAAATTTTTTACAGATGAGATCCTGCTGAGGAATTAAGAAATAATTTAATTTTGGCCTCAAAGTGAATATACTAGGACTAAACTATAATACCTTGAGTAGATAAGGTTTATTTTATTGGATTAAGAGCTTAAAACAGTAGGTATATTACTTTGTACAGATTATTTCTAAATACACTCAAACTTTTAACACAAAACATTAACATTTTGTGTAACTGGAACCTGCTTCTTATAAATCCTCTTTCTACTCTCAAGTTTTGACAGATGTTTACTATTACATGTCATAAATTAGTTGATCCAGATACAGTTATGACATTCACAGAACTGGCAGTTTGACACACAGGACCCATGTCTCCAAGATGTTTTCTGTGGCCCCAAGTCTAATTCCGAGATTGCTGAGAAAGTGACGAGTAGCAAAATGTTTGTGCCAAAGAGGGGTCCTCGATGACCTGGGAACGCCCTGGGTAGGGCCTGCGAAGCAGCACTACTTCTGGTAGGAGGATCTGTGTTATGGGGGGCTGACGCAGGCTACCAGAGCCTGCAATGTAATGGCAAAGAACAAGAGTTCTTGACAATCACTGCTCAGAGCTTCCAGGTACCTGACTAACCAGTCCTAGGAAAATCTGTTGTGATGAATGATCACACAATAGCGTCTCTTTCTGTCCAAGTGTAAAGTACTACACCTGTGTCTGCCTTTTTTTTTTTTTTGATAAAACATTTTGATAATAAAATCCAGATGGGTAAGCCAGAAATCCATTGGCATTTTCCTAATGACCTATTTCTTGAGAAGTAAGTAGTGTGTTATAGAATGCGAGAGCAGCTTCTGGAGTCAGCGGGGCCTGAGGACACATCCTCTGTCTATCACATCAGGCTGTGTGACTTGTACCAAGTGATGGCTCAAAACAGGGGATGACGTAAGGAGGACCAAAAGTTGTTTTTCTTGTGAAATTAAGATAACAGTAGCTATTCTATCTTACAGGAACACTATCAAGGTTCAAGATAACAAGGCATGTGCTGAATTCAGCAAAGTGCCTGTAGTTTGGTTTAGTTTTATGGTTATGTAATTAAAAAATAGGACTTGGTCTAGTGACAGTGACACAGGCAGTAGAAGTGTCATGTGATGCCATTTGGGAAGGGTACAGGTTCACATCTTGAGTCTGCTTCAACTTGCCGGGCCCATAACCTTGGCTGGCTACAGGGCTGCAGCATGAAGATCCTTCCAAGATCCATCCCCCAGGGGGGATGGCCACGCCGCAATCCCTTCTCCTCCATTCTCTTGGGATCTTGGGCACACACGCACACGCACCTGGCGAGAGTTTAAGTCACCGGGTCCGGGACACAAACCGTGGTCGACTACATGGGAGTCCAGCGACATAGCCATTACGCTAACTGCTGGTCCTGAAGTGGCTTTTGTAAGTTTAAAGAATTAAGCCATAAAAGGCCTTCATCAAATTCCAGTTAACTACCTGATTGATCTACATTATCTTGAATTTTCATTTGGAACTTTCCCATGAAGATGTCTATATAGGTTTTATGGTGAAGTAAAATGAAGAGTAGGATCAGGGAATGCAGCCTGCAATGAGAACTTGTATTTCCAGCTTAGTGACCAATAGAAAAAAATTTTTTGTTTTGTTTCTTCTCATGTAAAAAAGGCTTGTATTTATTCCTAATGAGATAAATAATTTGAGAGCTTAATAGTTTTAGAAGTTCTGCTATGACTTTTATGTTTTATACAGTGACTAGCAACATGGACACACAACTATTAAACGAACATAAGACAGTCTAGTCATTTCCTTATACGTGCTGGTGGGAATGTAAGTTACTAAAGCCTCTGTGGAAAGCAACTTGACTACCTAACAAAATAAAAACTGCCTATTATTTCTTGACCTTAGAATTCTACTTCTGGGAGTTTATCTTCAGATATACTTGCACACCTGTAAAATGATGCTTATTTAAAGTTTGTGCTCAGCATTCTGTTAAGAACAAGACTGGAAACAACCTGTACTTCTACAAGACAATAATTAAATAAATTATGTCTATCCATACCATAAAATATTATACAGCTGTTAAAGGCAGTGGAGATGTTTTACTACAAACTGAAAGAGGAAAAGTCTCCAAGGTACAATTAAGGAGAAAGCAAGGTCTAGAAGAGCCTGCGCAGGAAGCTACCTTAAGTATAAAGTAGAAGATTATAAACATACTCATACATTTATAAAGAAATTTTAGGGACCAGCAGGTGGCAAGGTGATTAAGGTGGCCTGATTCCCACATGCAGATGGTGGTTTGAGTCCCAGACCCAGTGGCTTGAAAATCATGCTAGACACGTGTGAGTGCCCAAAATCCAGAGAGGAGAATGGGAGAGAAATGACTGTGGCTTGGCCATCCCCTCTGGGGGGTGATTTCTCACTTTCCCTTTCTGTCTCTCTCCTCTCTGGCGAGTGCACATGCCCTATAGCAAAAACCAAAAGGAGAAAAAAAAAGGAAATTGTAGGAGGCTACGCAACAAAGGGAGAGGGACAGGGACAGGTAGATGAGAGACAGGTGAACAAGGTGGATAGGAAATGTACGACTTTAAGTGTTTTTATTTATAATATTTTGAACCATATGAACATATTTACCATTTAAAAATTTAAACTTTAAAATGCAGGGAAAGAAAACCCCACAGGCCTAGAAAGCACACATGACTACTCAGAAAATTATACAGCTACATGGAGGGAATAGGAAGGCAGGCTGCAGATGCAGTAACTTCTCTACTACATTTGGGTGAACAAGCAATCGACTGTCAAATTTACAATAAAAATACAGCCTATTTGGAGTATCACGGTATAAAAAGTTATTAAATCTCTAAAGTGACAGTAAAAGACTAGTCAGTGGTTTAGCAAGATGTTGTCATGTTGCATATGTGATATCTACTAGTCTGTAGAAAAATGCCATGATTACCTTTATCATTTCTTCTTCTCCTGCTGTTTTATTTTTTGCTTCTATATCGCCTGCTTCATTGCATCTAATAAAGCAGCTATTTGAGGCCAGTAAAGCCATTTTACCCTAAATAACAACAAGAAACAGAACTGAGAATACCTGCAGAAGAAATCTTAAGTCTTTAGACAAAATTAATTTTTTTCTCCCTGATTCTAAATTCAAGAAAAATAATTGGCAGAAAACCTGGAAAATACAAAGAAACAAACCAAACAAAACCAAAAAAACCAAACAAAACCAAAATTACCTGTAATCTTATTACTCAAAGGTGACTAAAATACACATTTTTACTAATATTCTTCTAGTAGGACTAAATTCTAAATGGATTAGGGATCTAACAGTGGTGCATGGTAAGTGCAACTAGACCAAGTGGGACAGTTCTGGGTCTGGGTCCCGGGGCCTCTGTGCATGTGAACCTGTATGTGTATGCCAGGGACCCAGGCTGGATGATGCTGGGAGTGAACTGTGCTGTGGGTACTCTGCTGTGTATGCCTCTCTCTCTCTTGGGAGAGATAAATAAACTTTGGGAAAAATCATTTAAAAAAAATCCCAACTAGATGAAATAGAACTGCTCCCTTTGGCATAAAAGATCTACTGAAGATATAAATGATTCATCTCAGTTTTAAAAATTAGCTTTCATGACGATAAAAAATTGTGAATAATGTATAGTTTATTTAGATAATAGTGGTTTTTGTTTTGTTTTGTTTTTTAAAAACAGGATCTTGTCACATTATGGCCTTAAATTCTCAGCCCTCCTCCCTCTCCCTCTTGAGGGTGTAATGTAACAGGTGTGTGCCACTGTACCTGGCTCCAAGTGTTTAATATTTTTTTCTCCATAGTTAGAAAATATAAAAATATATCATATAAAAGCTAATCTTTAAGTACCTTCAAATTTTTGTTAAGAACCAATGTCTGAGGGACTGTTACGTGTGGACAGAAACTGTCATGTTTAATGATTGATGTATTATACTGATTTCTATTAAACAAAACTTAGAAAACAAATTCTCTTGTTGATCTAAATCTGAATTATAAATTTGATGATTTAAATTCACACAGCAAGGGGCTGGCAGATGGCGTGGTGGTTAAGGTGCTGGATTCCCACATGGCTGACAGCAGTGTGAGTCCCAGATTCGGTGACTTGCTTTCTTACTTTCCCTGTCTCTTGCTCTATCTCTTTGGTCAAATTAAAAAATAATAATAAATAATAACAAAATTCAATGAAGAAATAATTTTAAAAGATTGTTAAAAAATTCACATAACAAATGTTAGGTTTAATAACAACTCATACATGGTTGAAAATCTGGAATACCTTTAACAACAGACAAAATATTCACAAATATGCACAAATCAATTAATAACCTTTTATCGTATTTGGTTACGAAAGTGCTACTAACCTGGATTTGACTTCATTTCTTATTCAAGGTGGCAGGGACTATGTATCTATCATCTGAGTAATTCCTGGTGAGCATACATATGGCTATACGGTCCAAGTGATTTATGTTACTGATCTGGCCCCCTCCCCTTCTTTTTAATTTATAATTTGTAATGGAGATGTAATAGTTGTACAGACTTACGGGCTACAGAGTGACTGTTTTCATATAATATGCAATGACATGCATACAATGCACAATGACCAAAGCACAGCAATAAGCACATCCATCCTCTCTAACTTTTATCATTACTTTGTATTGTGGACTGATATCCTTTCTTCCAGCTATTCTGAAACACACATTAAATTTTATAAACTATAGTTTCTCTACTGTGCTTTGGTACTCTAGAAGCCATTCCTGTAACCTAATCGTAATTTTTTATGTCAACCACATGTTCCCTATTCTCTCCTTACATCTCCCCTTCCCAGATTCTGATACCCGCCATTTCACCCTCCACTTTTAGGTGATCAAATCTGTTAGTTCCCACAAATGAGAACGTGTGTATCTGTCTTCCAGTCCCTGGCTTATTTTACGTAGCACAACTTCCTACAGGTTCATCCATGTTGCCTTGAATGACACGATTTAATTTTCTCTTACAACTGAACAATATTTGTTATACCAGAGGTTTAAAAGTTTCTCTTTTATCTAAATTTAATTAAAACAATTTTTTTAAGACATCTTTGCAATAGGGTGTGTACGCCTGCCAAACAGACAGACAGAAATTGAGAAATCACACCCCCTTCTCCCCCCAGTAGGGATGGCCACGCCACAATCCCTTTTCCTTTACTCTCCTTTCTGGATTTTTAGAATGCACGCACACATGCCTGGCCTGAGTTTTAAGCTGCCGGGTCTGGGACTCAAGTGGTAGTCGATTACGTGGGAGTCCAGCGATATAACCATTATGCCATCTGCTGGTCCCTGAATTTAAATTTTTGAAACTTAGTGTCCTTCTTAAAAAAGAGAATGAAATAAACTTTTCAAAGTCCTGTATGACTGATAGTATTTGACTCATCATCCTGGTCTTACAATACATTGATCTCCTCTGTTAGTATAATTTTTATTGGTAATTATCTCATTATAATTAGTAGGATCATCTAGAAGGGGTTGAAAACCATTACTGGATCAGGAAACTAATTTAGTGGTTCCTGACTAGTATTGGGGGAGGGAAAAAAAGGAGACATATGGCCGAGCTACAGTGGCTCACAGAGAACACCA
Source organism: Tupaia tana (assembly GCA_026018925.1). NCBI lineage: Eukaryota > Metazoa > Chordata > Mammalia > Scandentia > Tupaiidae > Tupaia > Tupaia tana. The sequence goes on from JAKSZU010000002.1 coordinate 149,297,169, forward strand.
CTGCTTGAGAGGCTGGAATCCATCTGGGAGGCCTGAGGTTGATTCCTGGGCCAACCTAAACATCCCAGGTGCAGCTGCATGTGTGTACAATCTTAGCTAATGAGGAGGGTGGGCAGCAGGATTAGGACATGGCCAGATCCAGTCAAAGATACCTATCATTATCTGTCCCTCTTATCCTATTCCCTCTTTTCCTCTCTCATGAAGGGGGGAAAAAAGAAAAATAGAGACATAAAAAAGGAGTAAAAAAGAATAGAAAATATCAGAGTGTATAAACCATAGATAAATAAGTATTGTTAAGTACAACTTTTACTTAAGTTATACAAATCTATGTACTGGACTGCAATAAAAAATGTGTCTCTCACTGGGTTGAGGTATAAAAAAAATTTGACAACTGCTGACTCTAGATTTTATAGGGGGTGAGTGAATGAGTCTAAATCATTACCTCATTTGGGGGGAATATATGGCTAAGTGATCATTTTAGAAAACACTGTTGGATCCTATCTTTAATTCGTTATTGTATGATACCACCAGTTCTACTCAATTACAGAACTTCTCTTCTACTTCACTGTTTTACTTGGTCCTTACTATTTTTGATATAGCTAGTAGTTACTATTTTCAGACCTATTTAGCTCTTGTATACTTTCGTTCAATCTTTACTGCTTACACAAATAGAAAAAGGAAATGATGGATTCTTCTGTATCAACAAAGACTTAACAAAACATCTGTATATTGCAACTGCTTACTACTGCAATTAATAAAAATATATTATCATTCTTCTGTATTAAAACTATCTTTTTGGGGACCAGCAGTTAGCGTAAAGGCTATGTTGTTGGACTCCCATGTAGTCGACCGTGGTTCAAGTCCTGGACCCGCTGGCTTAAACTCATGCCAGGAGCGTGTGCGTGCGTGCCCAAGATCCCGAGAGGAGAATGGAGGAGAAGGGATTGCAGTGTGGCCAACCCCCGGGGGGGTGATTTCTCGCTTTCTATCTTTCTGTCTCTCTCTGTCTTTCTGGCAAGCGCGTGCGCCCTATAGCAAAAACCTCTCAAAAAAAAAAAAAAAAAAAAAAAAAAAAAACCCAACCAAACAAACAAACAAACAAACAAAAAAACCTATCTTTTTGTACAGTATCTGCTTTTTTGAACTTTATTATGAACTGAGTTTTAGACTCAATTGTCACAACTTGGCCTTAGCTTGTTCCACTGTACTCTTAACACAGTCTCTAAGGTTTCTGAAAGTGTTCGTTTATTTCTGCTAATAAGGAGACATTCCTGAAATATCCTGCTTTTCTATCCCGAGACTTAAAATTCTTAAAACTGGCAACTGTCTTAACAGACTGACTTACTTATTTTTAAAAAAAGTTTAGTTATTTTGTTATTTCTTCCAGGAGAGCCTAAGACAGAAATTGGCCAGGGCGGAGGGGTCAGGGGAAGAGAGAGAGGGGCAGGCAATCCCAACAGGGTCACACAATCCACTACCAGCCAGCCTTGATCACCAGCGCACATTTGTGGCCAGCATGCAGTGAGGCCCCAGGGACCCACCCTGTGGGTCTAGTCATTACTGTGGTGCTACTCTCTGTCCCCGAGACTCTAGTTCTTCGGTGAAAAACAAGGGAGACTCACACAGAAATGATGGTTGGCAACAATACTATCGTTATTTTTACTGTAGTATTTTTTTAGAGTTTTTTTTTTTTTTAGCAGTTTTAAGTTCACACAATTTTCTTCCTTACTTAATGTATTATATCACTGTACCCCACTTTGTGCTTTCTGTTTTTAGAAAGCACTCTTGCACTGACTGTCATGATCTTCTCTTACCCTAATAGGAAACTGTTATTAACAATAATTGTACTTACATCTTGGAAGACTGGTTCCCATTGTTCTCTTGGTCCAATTGCATCTGAACGCCCAACAACAAGTCCATCAGAATTTATACCAAGATACTTTCCATAGCCAGACTTCAGGGCAATTCTTTAGATTAATAAAATAGATAAATGTTAACATAGATAAATGTCATTCTATGTTAAAAATAGAATACAAAAACAGCACATGTATGTATATTCAGGTGTGTGTACTGTGTGTATAAGATAGGATTTCAGAGCCAGCTGGCAGTGTGGTGGTGAAGACGCTGGATGTCAGATGGTCAACTGAGCAATTCAAGTCCTGGACCTGGTGGCTTACAAAACACATGGGGTTGGGGTGGGGCAGCATTTGGCCTGGTGGTTAACATGCCGAACTCCCACAATGCTGACCAGTTTTCTGAACCAGGCAGCCTGAAAATCATGCTGAGTGCATAGGCATGCTACTCAGGATCCCCAGAGGAGAACGGAGAAGGGGCTACAGCGTGGCCATCCCCCTCAGGGGTGGGATGGGGGGATTTCTCACTTTCTCCCTCTCTCTCTCTCTCTGTCCAATGAGCATACTTGTTGTCTGTCCCATGGTAAAAAATCTTTAAAAAACAAACACAACACAACACATTGAGTGCATGCCCACAATTTCAAGAGGATTACAAAGAAGGGATTGCAGCATGGCCCTACTTCCTGGAGGGTGATATCTCACTTTCCCTCTCTCCAGTGAACATGTGTCTTATAACAAAACTTAAGAAAAGGGCAAGGCTTCAAAATGTTTATGGTAAAAAGAAATTTAAAGTGTGAGCTTATTCTGGTGCAAAGAATTTTGAAATCACACATAATTTTTTTTTTTTTTGGAGAGGTTTTTTTCGCTATAGGGCGCGTGCGCTCACCAGAGAGAGACATAGAGACAGAAAGCGAGAAATCACCCCCCAGGGGGGATGGTCACGCTGCAATCCCTTCTCCTCCATTCTCCTCTCAGGATCTTGGGTACGCACGCACACACGTCCGGTGTGCGTTTTAAGCCACCGGGTCCGGGACGCGAACCGCAGTCGACTACGTGGGAGTCCAGCGACATAGCCATTACGCTAACTGCTGGTTCCCAATTTTTTCATAATACATATTTTTCATGAAGTTTTGAAGCCCTCACTCTTGTGTATGTGTATTAAAAAAAATTCAGACTAAATATATACCAAGTATTTAAAAACTACATTTGGCTTTTGCTACCATATTAGACAGTGCAGTTCTACAAATACAATTTTATGTTGCTTTACAATATAGGCATTATAGAATATTGGGTTGTCAGAAAAGTCATGACTTATTTTTGACTTTTCTGATAACCCAATATATGCTAGTTTGAATGTGTTACCCAAATTTTCACATGTTGAAATTTGGTCGTACTTTTCATTGGGTGCTTCCTTCTTCCCAGGCCTCCCCAACCCCATTTGGTTCATTGTGAGAATAAAAAATGGTCATCTAATAAAATGATTGTAAATAATGAATAACACAGTCTTTTGATCTTTATGATTATGTAACATTCTCTCCTGATTTTAACAATATTCCTTTTTCTAGTCCTCCTGTTTGCATCTGACTGGTGAATTTATCTTATCACAACAATATTATAGCAAGTTTTGTCTTATGTTTGTTTTTTTCACATGATCTTCCTAATCTATCTTATTTGGTCTGTATTATAATCTTCATTTTTTTTTTTTTTTTTTTGTAGAGGTTTTGGCCTTAGGGTGCATGTGTTTGCTGGGGGAGGGGACAGAGAGAGAGAGAGACAGTGAGAGGGAAAGTAAGAAATCACCCCCTCCTAGGGGGATGACCATGCCACAATCCCTTCTCCTCCATTCTCCTCCCAGGATTGTGGACATGCATGCACATGCGCTCAGTGTGAGTTTCAGGCCACCCAGTCTGGGATATGAACTGTGGCTGGTCATATTGAAATTTAGATACGTAACCACTACACCATCTGCTGGCCCCACAATCTTTTTTTTTTACCTTACATGTATTTTTAAAAAATTTGCCAGAAGGTATACATGTCCACTGGAGAGACAGAGAGAAAGTGGGGGAGAAAGTGAGAAAGCACACTTCAAGGGGGATGGTCATGCTGAAATTACTTCTCCATTTCTCCTTCCTTTCAGGATTCCAGCATGCACTGTGTGTTTTTCAAGCTGCTAGATCCAGGACTCAAACCGTGTAGCTGCCCATGTTGGATCCAGCTGCCTTAAGCACTACACTTCTGGCTGGCTCAACTGTCATATTATTTTCCAGCCTAATATTATAAATTGATAGGAACCATAGTACATATTTTATATCTAGACTTTCTCTTTTAAAAACACCATTATTCTAAGTCAAATTCAATATATCTAAATATTTAATAGGTATGTGAATCACATCATATTTTAAAAATGTCAAAAAATCCCCCTTTCAAAAAAGTATATAGATTTTTGAAATTAAAATTACTGTGTGGGCTTATATTACCTAGATACTGAAAATTTTTAAATAAATTGAAATTTAAAAATAAAAGCTATTAATTATAGTTCAACTCAAGCTTACCTGGAATCAGACAATTTGACAGCAGTAAATTGCTCTGGAGGACTGGGGCCCTCATCAACTACAGGGGACAAAACATTTGAAAATAAATTCAACATCTGTTATAAATATTTACACACAAAGATATTCTGCCTTAAAAATGTAGCTTTTAAAAAAATAGAATATTATATTTTGACATTATTATAGTAATATGGCATTCATGGTTCAAGATCTATTTTACCATCTTATAATTACAGTACTAGTTTTACATTCTAATAATACAGGATCACTTCCAAGAAATTTTCTCTTTGTGTTTTAAGAGAGTACATAAATAAGCTTTTAATATTTAAAAAACTTAATGGTTTCATTTATTCAAGGGATGGCCATTCTGGCCAAATGATACCATTTTTTACTTTCTAATTATTTCATACCTCATGAGTGCTTCTTCTGATAGGCTAAAGAGAATGAGAAAACTTTAGACTGTTAACTATACCTGGGTTAGTTTTGGCTAAAGATCTGAAGGAAAGAGAAATTCAAACGTTTGACTCATTCAGGTTTTCTTTTTTCTTTCTACATACTATTTCAATTATGGATGCTGTTTTTAATTTCCACAGATATTCTTCTAGAACTTTTAAAATGCTTATTCGAGAAAGTAGTTGTCAATAGTTGGTAAATATTGAGAAAGAAAGAAGAAAAGATACGTGCAGTGGCTCTACCCTTTTGGAATATGGCCTATGTGAATGAATGTCATAAAATAAATATTTTAATTGGCCTTTTCTCTTCCATTGCTTCAGCCAGACACAAACCTTCTTTATGTGGTGCTCCCAGTGTGAAGAGACCATTGTCGAGTGCATGTATATAAGTTCCTTTATCCATTTCAATGGCTATGGTTCCTGAAATTTCACCAAAGTTTGTTACTGTCCACCAGACTCCTAAAAAACAAAATTAGCATTTAAACTGTATTTTAAACTTGATACGGATTCTTTTTAGTTACTGCTTTTTAAAACCTTTTTATTTTGCAGCTATAAGAAATAAAATGAAAAGATCTATTTTAGATACTCTTCACTCACTTTTTCCCTATGGTAATTTAAAAATTATTATTATTTTTTTAGATTTCTTTTACCGTAAGGGGCGTGTGTGTACCAGAGATAGAGGAAGAAAATGAGAAATCATCCTTCAGGGGGGATGGGCACACTGCAATCCCTTCTCCCCCATTTTCCTCTCGGGGTTTCAGGCATGCATGCACGTGTATTGGGTATGCTTTTCAAGCTGCCGATCTAAGACCTGAATTGCAGAGTGGGCCATGTGCAGTCCAGCACTCTAACCACTGGGCCACCTGCTGGTCCCTCCTATAGTAACATTTTACATAACTATTGTACCATGTCAAAAACAGGATGGTAACATTGATAAAATCCATGAACCACCAGTTTAATGTGCCTGTATGTGTATAAATTCATGTGACTACCACCACAGCGAAGACTGTTCTTTTTACAATATAAAGCAACAACACATGTGAAGGTACAAAAGGATATATGGAGAATAGTCTTCCTCATTCTAGACTGCAGCCATCTGCCGAGGGCTGCTCTCCAGAGGCAATGCCTACTGTATCTGGTCTTATGTACCACTACAGAACGACTTTCAAGCAGAGTGATTTTATCTGTGATTTTAGACTAGACGCAAAATGAGCAGAATCTATGTCTGCGTACACTAATGTCTGATTGACTCAGATCCAATTATTTAAACAGTTGTTGCAAAAGTTTATATTTTAATGAAAAAAATTGCCCATCTTCCCCTAAATTGTACTTTAGCTAGAATAGAAACAGTCAATCATTAATTGGATATGTTAAAAATTCTTGTTAATTTTATAAGGTCTGGTAAAGACTTGGTGTTATGTACAAAAGAAGAAAGCAGAAGGAAGAAAGGAAAGAAGAGGCAAATACTGTCTTTATAAGAAATGTACATTTATGTATTTATGAATAAAATGAAATATGATTTACTTAAAATTCTTCAGAAAAAAATACACGTGCATGTGTGTAAATGAAACAAAACTGGCAAATACTAGTAATTACTAAAGCTAGGATTATGAATAAGTACATGAGAGATTTATTATATTCTTTCTGTCTATACATTAGTGTGGAAATTTCCATAATAATTAACTGAGTCATTCACACTGCATGAAATTTCTTATTCATCTAAACAGTTCAGGCTTTTCATAATTATTTTGAAATAATACCTAAATTGAAGAAGGGCATTTATTTAACACCAAATACAAAAATTAACAGATCAAAGCTGCAGATAGGGGCTAGCAGATGGCATAGTGATTACATTGCTAGACTCCCACATGGCCCATTACAGTTAGGTTCCTGAACTCAGTGGCTTGAAAATCACGGTGGGTGTGTGTGTGAGTGCCCAAGATCCCAGGAAGAAAATAGAGGAGAAGGGATTGCAGCATGGCTATCTCCCCTGGGGGTGATTTCTTACTTTTCCCCTGTCTCTGTTTCTTTCTCTCTCTGGTGAGTGCATGCACACTATGTCAAAAACCTCTTTAAAAAAAAAAAAAAGATCTAGATATAAGAACTAAAACTATAGGAACCAGCAGTTAGTGTAATGGCTATGTCGCTAGACTCCCATGTAGTCGATTGCGGTTCAAGTCCTGGACTTGGCGGCTTAAACTCACGCCGGGCGCTTGTGCATGCGTGCCCAAGATTCCGAGAGGAGAATGGAGAAGGAATTGTGGCATGGCCATCCCCCCTGGGGGGTGATTTCTCGCTTTCTGTCTCTGTCTTTCTGGTGAGCGCACATTCCCTATAGCAAAAACCTCTCCAAAAAAAGAAAAAAAAAAAGAACTAAAACTTTAAAACTTGTAGAAGAAAACACTGGGAAAAAGCTTCATGATGTTGAATTTAGTAATGATTTCTTGGATGTGACATCAAAGGCACAGACAACAAAAGAAAAAAATAACCTAATTGGATTGATCAGCATTAAAAACTTGGTGCATCAAAAATGAATATCAACAAAGAAAAAAGCAACTCACAGAATACAGAAAGTATCTGCAAGTCACATACTTGGTAAGGAATTAATATACAGAAATCTAAAATAAATAAATAAATGAATAAAATCATACAATTTAAAAAAGGACAAAGGATTTGAACAGGATTTCTCCAAAGAAGACATACAAACGGTCATGCTTAACATCACTAGTCATTAGTCATGGGGAAATGCAAATCAAATATGACTTCATACCTATTAGGATGGCTATTATCAAAATAAAAAGAAGAAGCCAGCAGGGGCATGATGGTTAAGATGCTGGATTCCCACATGGCTGACACAGTGAATCCTGGACCTGGTGGCATACGGGCATGTGTGCGTGGGTGACCAAAATCCTGAAAAGAGAATGGAGGAGAAGGGATTGTGATGTGGCCATCTCCCACTAGGACGTACTTTCTTATCCCCCCACCCCAATTGCAGGAGCACATGCTACATAGCAAAAAAAAAAAAAAAAAAAAAAAAAAAAAAAAAAAAAAAAAAAAAAGGCAGTGGTCACTAACAACAACAGACAGTGAATTTGCCTACCTGTAAATCAAATACAACTCAAACTAAACTATGTTTTTATGCTGCAGACACCTAAACTGAATCTGAGAATTTATTTCAAAGTATTACCTGCTATTTTTAAAAACAAGATAGACAAACATTTAAAGTTATTTTCTTTTAAAACTTAGGAAAACTGGTAGTTGTACCTACTGTGTAGTCTCACAACACGTAACAAAGCCTGTTACATAATGCAATTTTTAATGTGCTTGTTTAGAGGATAAGGTCTGTGAGACTAGAGACTAGATCTTGTTTATAAATGTCAGGCACAGAGAAGGTACTGAATATATGCTTTCTAAATATCAAATGAATGGAGGAACCAGTATAAAAGTCACTGCATTTGATAAAGTACTATCATGGAGCCCACTCTTTCCAGGATTAAGGCTACTATGGACAATAAAGCATGAGAAGGACCTCAGTTTTGAGAGGCCTCTCTCAGTGGTTCATACCCTAGTGCTATTCACAGCCTCTTGTTGATGCTCACTCCCTACCTGTCCCTCCCAGGAGGTGATACAGATGAGAGGCTGTATGACAATTTACCTTTCTTTCTCACTGCCCCAGTGCCTCTGTACTTAAGGGTCTCCTGAAATGGCTATCATCATCATGTATTTGGCACAAAGGGACCATATACCTTAGCCCTGGGAATAGAATTTTCTTTCACTGTTGCACTGTATGTCCGAGTACCCTTCAGAGAACTTCTGATTCAGAGCTTACTTGACTTTAGTTTCTGGGAAAACAAGGAATTTAGTTTTATGAACTATGCTATTATAAAGCCCATTACTCCTAAAACAAGCAGAGGTCACCAAAACGTTTTCTTTCTTCCTTTCTCTTTTTTTTTTTATTAATTGCCAGAGGGCTCATGCACTTGCCATAGAGACGAAAGTAGGAGAGTGAGGTAGCATCCCCCCAATGGGGTGTGGTCACACTTTTTCAAACTCCATTTCTCTGTCCTGTCAGGACCTGAGGCGCACACACACCTGCCATGTTTTTCAAACTGCCAGGATCAGGATTCATCTCTCAATCAGCCCTGCGGGATCTGGTTCCCTTTGATCACTGGGCCACAGTGCTGGTCCTGACACTTTCTTGACAGAGATGCCTTTTTTTTTTTTTTTTACATCTTTTTTATTGGTTGATTGACTGCTATAGGGTAAGTATGCTTGCCAGAGAGAGGCAGAGAAGGAGAAAAAGAAAAAAAGAGGGAGAGAGAAAGTGAGAAATTATCCCTAGAGAGATGGTCAAGCCATAATTCCTGCTCCTTCATTCTCTCAGGATTTTGGGAACACACACACATGCAACCACTGTGTTTTTCAAGCTGGAGGTTCCAGGACTTGAACTGCCTAGTCAGTCATACGGGATCCAGCTGCCTTAACTTACACCCCACCAGATGGCCCAGATGCTCTTCTTTATTACTGCCCAAACTTGGTATCTTCCATGTGAAACGCAGAATTTATTTTATCTTGTTTATAAACCTATGCTGACTTTAGGTCTTCCCTTTAGATCCTTGCATGAAACTAACAGCTTTAAGAAAATAAAGTTTTTTTTCCCCTTCAAAATCAGGTTTAAGCTTACTCATATATCAAGGTTAGAAAATCCATAACGTGGGGGTCAGCAAATGGTCTGGAGGTTAAGGTGCTGGACTCCCATATGGCCAACCATAATTCAGGTCCCAGACCTGGCAGTTTGCTTTCTCTCTCTCTCTCTCTCTCGTTCATGTGTGCCTATGCCCTATAGCATACTAATAAATAAATAAATAAATAAATAAAAATAATTAATCAACTAAAAAAAAAATCCATATTGTGAATGCAGGTTGGGAGAACAAAGGAAAAAAGGAGGCAGAAGGACTTCCTCTTTCAGCTAAGACATAGTAGCTGGTACTGAACTTGTCCTCCCACATTGAGCAACTAGGAATTGGACAGAAGATCTGAGAAAACTATTTTCAGAAAACTAGAACACAGGCAGGCCCAGCAGAAATACCATGTTTTAAAAAGGGAAACCTATAAAGCAACTCACATTCACCTCAGTTTCCATCTAATTTTTCACCTCCAATGCAGGAAGCTAGAAACTCTGGAAAAGTTCACATTTTTGAGGCAAGAGGCACGGAAGGTTGAAATAATTGGGTGTATATGCCAAGGTTACTGGAGAATAGGAAACTACACATAGAGGAGGCCCGAGGAAAATCTGTGAGGTTCTCTGCAGTTCTTTGGTGAAGGGCTGAGCTGTGCATGCACCGGGCAGACTTCAAAGGCCTAGTAAAGTGGCTGCTGCAGCTGAGGGCTGATTGGAGAGATCAGAGACTACACACATTGAGGGAAGGTAGAGTGGAGAGAACTCACTGAGTACATCTGGAGCATTTGGCCCTATGAGGACCACTTTCTAGAGTAAGAGTCACGACATATGTCCTAAGGCAAAACTAAATGGTCCTAATAATTAAGACCAAAACAAGCAAACATAATCAACTTTGACAGAAGCAAAAGGATCTTCAAATAATTTAACTAGATTTCAAGACAAGGAGTATTATCAGAAATAAAGATACATATTTTACTAAAATGATACACTGAATTTATAAGGAAGACCTAATAATCCTAAATGTGTGTATACTTTGTAAGAGAGCTTTAAAACACTCTAAATGAAAACTGACAGAGGTAGACAATTCTAGAATTACTCAGAAAATTGTAGAATTAGTAAAAAATCAGTAAGGACACAGATGATTTGAACATCTACCCCATCTACTAATTTATCTGACACTTCACAGAACACTGAACTAATACTTGTGGAATACACATTCTTTTCATGTGTACATACAAGAAAATTTATGCTCTCTGGTCAGGTTATCAGTGAATCAGAAATTGGCAATAAGCTATCTACAATTATCTGTAAGGAGTAGAAAATAAATGTACACCTTTAAACAACCAGGGGTCAAAGGAAAAAAAAATACAAAGAAAATAATAAAATATTTTGAACTGAACTTAAATAAAAAAATTAAAATTTGTGAAATGAATCTACAATGGTATGACTGGGTTCTAAACTCCCCCTTAAAAAATGTATAAAACAAGAGAAAAGTAACCAGAAGTAAAGGAAGGAAGAAATGACTAAAAATAAGAGAACTGGAAAATGGACAGATAGTAAAGAAAATACATGATACCAAAGATGGACCTTATAAAGATCAACAAATTGGTCACCCTCTAGCTAGACTGATTTTAAAAAGTAGCAAGAATACAAACTACCAGTATAAGAAGAATGGACAGAGATTGTACAGATTCTACAGACATTATATGGATAAGGAACATTTTGAATAATTTTATACCAATAAATGATGAAATGACATTTTCTTAAAAGGTACAAATTACAAAAGGTGGTACAACAGAAACTTTGAAAATATCAGTTAAATAAATTTAATGCAAAATTTGAAAATTTTTTCCACAAAAAATAAACCTAAATAGAACAAAACCCTCTAGGTCAAGATGACCTCAAGTGAATTCTATGAAGCCTGGAAAGAAGAAATAATGCCAATTTTACAGTAAGAGATAGTATTTCCCAGATTACTTTATGAGCCCAATATTACCCTGATACTAAAACCAAATAAAAGCACTACAAAAAAGGGAACAGAAGTCCAATATAAGTATAAATCCTTAAAAAAATACTTGAAACAAATTCAGCAATATATCAAAGGACTACACATTACAACCAAGTGGAGTTTTCTTATCTTAGGAACATGAATTGGTTTAGAAGTTGAAAGGAAACTAATATAATTCATTGGGAGAATAAGTGAAGAGAAATAATCTCAGCAGATTAAAAAACACGTGAGAATTAACCATCTTTAAGATAAAAAATCCTGGGAAACTAAATTTAAAAAGAAATTTCTACTTTTTGATAAAGGCTATGTACAAAGATCAAAGATCTTAAAGTTAAGGGTGGGCGCGGGGCCTGGCGCTCTCCTCTGCTCCGCGTTCCGCAGCCCAGACCGCCCGGCCCCCGTTGCCTCTCCGGCGCTGGGTGTGTCCCGCGCTTGGCGCCGATGCGGGCCGGTGGCGTGGACCGGCTGAGGTTGCTGTCTTTCCTTTCTCTGGCCGGGCAGGCGAGCAGGAGGTGGCGCTGGGCCCCGGGCACATTCGCGCACTCGGGGCTGGCGTGTGGCCGCCGGGCCTGCGTGTGGCCGCTGGGCCTGCGAGTGACTGCCGGGTCTGAGTGTGGCTGCCGGGCCTGCGCGTGGCCGCCGGGTCTGAGTGTGGCTGCTGGGCCTGGCCCGCGCGTGGCCGCCGGGCCTGCACGTGGCAGTCGGGCCTGCGCCAGCGCGTGGCTGCCGGGCCTGAGAGTGGTCGCCGGGCCTGCGCATGGCCGCCGGGCCTGTGCCTGCGCGCGGCTGCCGGGCCTGCGCCTGTGCGTGGCCGCTGGTCGCGGGCAGCAAACTGAAGCCGAAAACAAGGATTAAGAACTTGCAACTATAAGCAACAGAAAGAAACTTTAGCTGTCTTAAACCAATTGAGAAATATATTTGTATAGGAAGATTTTCTCTGCCTATAGACAGTGAGAAGATGATGGTTACCAGCCCTGCATTACCTCAGGGAAAAACAAGAACTATTGTACCATTCTTAAGGAAGCCAGATACCCGAGGATGACTCACGCTGCAGATCCCCACAACACCATTCCCGGTAATCACAAGATGGATGCTGTGCCGCATCAACTGATAACCATCTCTGCTTACCAGAATCGCTTTCCTGAAACTGTATTCCATGGAGACTCACCTACAATTGCGGAACTGCACGAGACCCACCCTTAACCCAACCCTGAATAGAATCTATGTTTCCTATTGTAAAAAACTTTATGAGCTGATAATCAAAAAAAAAAAAAAAAGTGAAAGAACTGGAAGGTATAATAGCAGGGATGGCAACTGCAGATACTAGAGACAGTATGGGAGAGGTAATGGGAATGAGTAATAGAGGGCGGAAGGGAGGGATTCAGGGAACAAACAACACACTTAATAGACACAAAAATGAAAAGTGGTCTGTTGATGATAATGTATATGGTAAAATCATTGTCTTGACTAATGTGCACTGTACTCATGCTGGGAAAAACCATGCTGTACACTGTAAAGATGTGCAATGAAAAAAAAAATATATCAGCACTCTGGCAAAAGGAGAAAGATCTGATGATATGATAGCGGAAAGGATAAATGTAGATACCAGAGGCTGTAAGGGAGGGGAGTGGGTGGTAGGGAGTGGGTGGTAGAGAGTGGGCATGAGGGACAAAGGGAAGAATCATTTAACACCAAAAAAATGTAGAGTTCTCTGTTGAAAACTATATATATATATATGTTTATTGTATACATCATAATGGGGACTTTATGTAAAATGTGAATTTAATTAATCTGAGAAAGTAAAATAAAAGACAAAAAAAAAATAAAGATCCTAAAGTTAATATCACACTATACAGTGAACAATCGAAAGCTTTCTGCTTAAAACTGTGAACGAAACAATTACATTTATTCTCACCACTTCTTTTCAACATTATAAAAATCCAGGCTGGAGTATGAAGCATTAAAAAGAAAGAAAAGACACAAAGAGGGGCTGGCAGGTGGCGTGGTGGTTAAGGAGCTGGACTTCCACATGGCCGGCCCTGGTTTGAGTCCAGGACCTCGTGGCTTGCTTTCTCACCTTCCATTTCTCTCTCTCTCACACACTCTATTTCTCTATGGTCAAATTAAAATAAATAAATAATTATTAAAAAAAACAAGACACAAAGATTGGAAAGGAAGAAGTAAAAGTATAGTCCTAGGAAACATGACTGTGGATTTCTTAGTTTTCTATACAAACAAAAACACAAGACATAATAAGAGAATTTAACAATGAGACAGAATCAAGGTTAATATACAAAAATCAACTGTACTATCTATACACTTACAGCAAACAATGGGAAAATAAAATTTAAAAATTCTATGTATCGGGGTCAGCAGATGGCATAGTGGTTACATAGCTGAACTTCCACACGGCTGACCACAGTTTGGTGGCTTGAAAATCACACTAGGAAGCCAGCAGATAGCAGAGCAGTTAGGTTGCTGGACTCCCACATGGCTGACCATAGTTCAAGTCCCAGAACCAGTGGCTTGAAAAATCATGCTGGGCATGTGAGGAGAACAGAAAAGGGACTGTGGTGTGGCTATGTCCCTGGAGGATGATTTTGCACCTTCCCTCTCACAATTATTATCTCTCTGGCAAGTGCACATGCCCTATCACCAAAAAAAAAAAAAAAAAAAGACTAAAAAAATTCTATTTATTACAGTATAGAATTATAAAATACATAAGAATAAATTTTAGGTGCCCATGTGGCACAGTGGTGGTGTGGCTGGACCTACACAGGAAAGGTCCTATGTTCACATCCCAGGACCTCCCTAAGCACATGACCTAGACCAGCTAAGACTGGAGGATTGTGGTGTGAGGACCCCACTGTAGGCGCCTATTTCTCTCTCTCATGGAAGAAATAAAAACAAACAAAAGCTAAAAACTTAAAACATTTGTTAAGAAAGACATCCAAGACGGTTACACTGAAAACTATAAAAACCTTTTATTTATTTTTATTTTTAGAGAGGTTTTCACTATAGAGCGCGTGCGCTCGCCAGACAGAGAGAGAGAGACATAGAGACAGAAAGCGAGAAATCACCCCCCAGGGGGGATGGCCATGCCGCAATCCCTTCTCCTCCGTTCTCCTCTCGGGATCTTGGGCACGCACGCACATGCGCCCGGCGTGAGTTTTAAGCCACCGGGTCCGGGACGCGAACTGCGGTCGACTACGTGGGAGTCCAGTGACATAGCCATTACGCTAACTGCTGGTTCCCAAAACCTTTTTTTTATTTTATATCATTAACCATCTTTTTAAATTTATTTTTTTAAATTTACATTTAATCACTATGTATCTTTATAGCATATGACATTGGTTCTCAAAGCATAAATACATTGGATGTCAAGCAAGTCAAAGATAATACTTTACACAATAACTTTCCATACTTGTGTCTGTTACATGTTTTTGTTGTTGTTGTTTGAGACTCAATATTGTTAAGATGTTGAGTCTCCTCAAATGATCTGGATTCAATAAAATTCCTCCAGAAAATCCAGTTTGCTTTATTGTACAAATTAACAAACTGATTACAAAATTTATATGGAAATGCAAAAGATCTAGAGTATAGAGTAATTAATCTTGAAAAAAAAGTACAAAGTTGCAAGACTCACACTATCTCATCTAAAACTATTATGAAGTTATAATAATCAAGACAAATATATCAATAGAACAATGAAAAAAATTTATCAATGGAACATAGAGCCAAGAAATAGGCCAATACTTAGCAAGTCAACTGATTTATGGCAGAGACACCATAACAATTTAATGGAGAAAGGAGCATCCAATTAACTGAAGCAATTGGATACAATATGGAAAAAAAACAAAAACCAAAAACCAAAGAACCTACTTCACATTTTGCCAAAAAATTAACTTGAGATAGAAAGAAAGCAGATCTAATGTAAAAACTAAAACTATGATTCCTTTAAAAGAAAACATAGAGAAATATCTTTGTGACTTTGGGGTAAGCAAAGTTCTCTTAGATTGGAGATCTAAGGAAGTAATCATACACAAAAAAAACCAAAAAACCCCAAAAAACTGAGCTTTATAAAAACTAAAGACTGGGGACAAGCAGATGGTGTAATGGCTACACCCTTGGATTCCCACGTAGTCAACCGTGGTTCAAGTCCCGTACCCTGTGGCTTGAACTCACGCTGGTTGCATGTACATGCGTGCCCAGGATCCTGAGAGGAGAATGGAGGGGAAGGGACTATGGTATGGACATCGCCCTCGGGGGATGATTTCTTACTTTCTGTCTCTCTTTCTGGTGAGCGCACATGCCCTATAGCAAAAACCTCTCAAAAACAAAAACAAAACAAACAAAAAAACAAAACAAAAGGACTGCTGCTTGTAAAAAAAAACACCATTAGGAAAATGAAAAGGCAAACTACAGACTGGGAGAAAAGACTGGTAACACCATCAACTGTTGGCAAGGCTATAGAACAACTGGAATCTAATTCGTTCTTGGAGAGTAAAATGGTCCAACCTTAGAAAAATTCTGGCAGTTTCTTATACAGTTAAATATTCACCTACCCTTTCATTCAGCAACTTCACACCTATACATTGAATCAAGATATTTATCTTAATTTTAGAACTGTTTATTTTTTAAACGGGATCTCAACAAAAGTTAACATTTCTCAGAATAAAGTATCAAAATGACTTACCAACAATGTCAAGTTGGGTTTCTTCATCTTCTTCTCTTTTTCTCTTCTTATCTTTGTTCTTTTTCTTCTTACTATGGGAAATCATTTGTATAGATGAGTTTACATATATTGATATTATATTAAACCAGAGCTCAGAAGAATATTTTAAGTTGGATGTTCATTTATAAATCACTGATTTATGATAATTAACATGGATATATCCTCTTTTTTACACTAGGTTGTCGGAAAAGTCATGACATACTTTTTCTATGCAAAAATGCATCATGAGTTTTCCTACAACCCAATAGTATTGGGAAGTTGCTTCTGTCCCTAAACATGCTGTGTTATAGTTAAGAGCAGATTCTGGAGCCAGATTGCTGTGTTTTAAATCCCAATTCTGTCACTTAGTCCTGTGCATTTTGAAAATGATACTTAATCTTTTTGTGAGTCAGTTTCCCCACCTATAAATATAGTAAGGACAGTAACTTAATACAATTCTTAAGATTACTGTGAAGATTGGGACCATGAGACTTCAACATGGCCTACTGCAGTTCAGGTCCTGAACCTGGTTGCTTGAAAAATCATGCTGGGCATGTGGGTGTGTGTGCCCAAGATCCCAGGAGGAGAATGGAGGAAAAGGGATGTGGTGTTTCTATAACCCATCAGGGGTGATTTCTCACACTTTCCCTTTTGCTGTATCTGTCTGTCTCTGGTGAGTGCAAGTGCCCTAAAGCAAAAACCTCTTAAAAAAAAAAAAAATTATTGTGAAGATTAAGAGTTAGGGACCAGCAGGTGGCATGGTAGTTAAAGTACTACATTCCCAAGAAGTCAACTGCAGTTCAAGTCCCAGACTTGGTGGCTTGCTTTCTTACGTTTATTCTCTTTCTCTATGAGTGTGTGTGCCCTACAGCAAATTAGGTAATAATAATAATAAATAAAATTAAATTAATCTTATAAAAAAAAAAAAGAAAAGAGTGAATATGTGAGGCCAGCAAATGGCACAGTGATTATATCGCTTGGACTCCCACATGGTTGACCGTGGTTCAAGTCCTGGACTCATTGGCTTGAAATTCACACCGGGCACATGTGTGTGTGTGTGTGTGTGTGTGTGTGTATGTGTGTCCAAGATCCTGGAGAGAAGACTAGATGAGAAGGGACTGCCCTGTGGCCATACCCCTGGGGGTGATTTCTCACCTTCCCTCCCACTGTATCTATCTGTCTCTCTTTCTCCAGGTAGCACACGCACCCTATAGCAAAAACCTCTTAAAAAAGGGGGGGAGGGGGCAAGATGTATGTTCACACATTGCTGGTGGAATGTAAAATGGTGTAGCCTCTTTATAAACAGTCTGAGGGTTCCACAAAGAGTTAAAAACAGAGGTACCATATGACCAGCAATTCCACTCTTAAGTATATATGTATACACAATAGAATGAAAATATGTCAGAAATCTTCAAAAAATTAATGAAAACATGGGGACCAGCAGTTAGCGTAATGGCTATGTCACTGGACTCCATGTAGTTGACTGTGGTTCGAGTCCCCGACCGAAATCCCCACCAGCATGTCCCATTTATGTAAGAATATTCATAGCAGCATTATTCATAACGGACAAAAAAGTGAAAACCACCCAAATATCCATGAACTGAAAAATAGACAAAAATGCATTATAGCCATATAACGGAACAAGCTGTATTACATATTATTCGTCCATAAAATGGAATGAGAACTGTTAAAAGCTATGATAAAAATAAACTTCAAGGACCAGCAGTTGGTGTTAATGGCTATGTCACTGGACTCCATGTAGTCGACTGCAGTTCGAGTCCTGGACACGGTGGCTTAAACTGCTGGGCGCGAGTGCGTGCATACCCAAGATCCCAAGAGGAGAATGGAGAAGAAGGGATTGTGGAGAAGGAACTATGCTGTGGCCATCCCCCCTAGGGGGTGATTTCTTACTTTCCCTTTCTCAGTTTCTTTCTGGCCAGTGCATGTACCCTACGGTAAAAAAAAAGAAAAACAGAAACAAACTAAGAAAGGAAAAAAGAAAATAAAAGGGTGAATTTTATGGTATATAAATTAAACTTCAATAATGGAGGAAAAAAATCCCAAGAGTTATTAAAAAAAGTTATTATCAAGTTAATATGCAAAGTGCTTGGGAACAACTCTAGGCACACAGAAAGTTCCACATTTGTCTCAATTCTGACCGATAGTAATGATAATTGTAAGACAGCCTTGTTTGCATTTTAATCATAAAGTAAGATTTCGATGCTTACTCTCCTCCCTCTCAGCAAATTCAGAATGTAAATTCACATTTATTCAAGATAAATTACTCATGGAAGAGTTCTCAAGGGCCTGGCTCTGGCTTGCTCCTTTACACTTTCCACCTCACCTAAAAGAAGCAAAAATTCTCTGAGTCCAAAAAGAACTACTCAACATTTGTACAAAAGAACAGTCAACTCCAGGGAAATCTACCAGTTTAAAATAGGTGTGGAGGTGGCCTGGTGGTTGAGCTGCTGGACTCCCACATGACTGACCAGGGCTCGGTCCAGAACCCGGCAGCTTGCCTTCTCATTTTCTCTGTTCAAATTTAAAATAATAAATAAACAAATAAAATAACAAACAACTCTTAAACGAAAAAGAGCTGACAATATCAGTGATATGTAGGATAGGGCCCCCTAAAACTCTAATAATCACGAATAACCATTACAGCCCTGACCTTACATTCGGCTCTGAGTGCTTACTGCATCCACGGTATCTCATTTACTTCTCATGAAAACTCTTTATTCTCTTTTTTTTTCGGGGGGGGGGGGGGCAGGTTTCTGCTATAGGGCGCATGCTCTCGCCAGAAAGACAGAGACAGAGAGAAAGCGAGAAATCACCCCCCAGGGGGGATGGCCACGCCGCAATCCCTTCTCTTCCATTCTCCTCTCGGGATCTTGGGCACGCACGCACACGCGCCCGGCGTGAGTTTAAGCCACCGGGTCCGGGACGAGAACCACGGTCCACTACGTGGGAGTCCAGCGACATAGCCATTACGCTAACTGCTGGTCCTATAATAACTTTTAAAAGTAAGAACGAGTAAACGAAAGTTCAAAGACATAACCCAATTTGCCACAACCAACCAGCTTACTGGCTGGCGGAGACCGAACCCGAGCGCGTCCCCGTCCCCACCGCCTCGGCCCAATTCCACTGCGCGCTTCATTTTAGAAACGAATTAGGCAAGACGCGGAGGGTGGGGCGGAAGACCGCGGTGGGAGTAAGGACCCCAGGAAGGAAAGCCCCAGTTCCGACCCAAGTGATCGGACTCACGCAGGGACCCGACACCGGACCGCGGGCCTCGGTCCCGCCCGCTCCCTCCCCGCCGCCGCCGCCCTCCGACAGGGCGGGCCGAGGCCTGGCAGCCCCCTCGCGGGGCGTCTCCGCGCAAGCTCGGGCCTCACCTCTTCGCCTTGGTTCCCTTGAGCACGAGCTTGGTGGACTTCACGTAGGAGTACTCGGCCATGCTGCTCAGGACCCGCGGCGCCGCGGGGCTGGAGCCCGCTCAGCACAAAGCGCCTCGACGCGCCACGGCCGGGCCGCGGACGCGCAGAGCTGGAGCAGCGAGGGTTTAGGAAGGCCTACGCCGCCGGAGCGAGAGCCTCGGTCAGGAATCCCTTTCCTCTTTCACCGGGACAGTAAGAGTACCCCAGAGCGCACTCTACTTCCTGTTTACTGTCGCGGAGCTACGGTCACCGCCGAGGGTCTCAATACTTCAGCGTCCGTTTGCGCCCTCTTGCGGAACTCTGGATCTAAGGCTTCGCCAACCGCGGAGACTGGGACACCTGCGCCCTCTGGTGGCCATGGCGGGCCTGGCAGCCGGCTGTGTTTTTGGAGAGGTTTTTGCTATAGGCGCCTGTGCTTGCCAGAGAGACAGACACAAAGCGAGAAATCAGCCCCCCCGCCTCCGAAGCAAGTATAGAAAAAGGTGGTTTTCTTCCAAAGTGGAAGCCAAGTTCATCAATTACGTGAAGAATTGCTTCTAGGTGACGGACCAGGAGGCTAATCAAGATCTCTGGCAGTATAGGAAGTATCTTTAAGAAAGTAGTTTAGGAACCAGTAGTTAGTGTAATGGTTATGTCGCTGGACTCCCACGTAGTCGACGGCGGTTCGAGTCCTGGACTTGGTGGCTTAAAACTCACGCCAGGCGAGTATGCATGCATGCCCAAGATCCCGAGAGGAGAATGGAGGAGAAGGGATTGCGTCATGGCTATCCTCTCTGGGGGGTGATTTCTGTCTCTCTGTCTTTCTTGCGGGCACACACACGCTATAGCAAAAGCCCCTCTAAAAAAAAGATAATAGTGCAAACAATTTGTTAAAATTTTTCGTCTGATTTCATAACAGTTGGTATCTGTCCTTTTTATAATGCAGAGTGAGAACTTTCCCTGCCGTGTTTGATAAATGTTGTCCACCTTCCATTGTCAAGAATGTGTTGTCCAAAATGCCTGTTTAGTTTTTAACATGGAACTGCACCCTTTACTTGGTTTTAAGACTAATCTCATGATAGCACACAGCAGTAGTGGTGGAATGGACATGGGAATGGTGCGGAGACAAAAATGTCCCTGTGAAATAAACTCAGTATTTAGAGAAAGGAAATTACTAATTTTCGTATCTACAGACAAGAATAATTTGTATTGCCATCAGTAATCTACATTTTATAGGATTGCAAACAGCTCAGAGTCGATGAAAGGCACAGAGACCCCCCTAGACTCAGCCCACAAGATCACGCCAGATAAAGTGGTGTTTTCCATAGAGGATAGTCAGTAATGATCTTTCCACTCATTTGAAAATCTCACAGTGTTTTTCCGGCAATAAGTTGTTGGAGTGATTCTGATACAGTGGTTAATAGGACACACCCTAACTTGTAACCTATAATTAAGATTATTGAATTGTTTTTTTCTACTAGAAAGAATAAAATGCTGCTATATACAAGACTACTTCAAACAGTTTGTGGAAAAATGAAATTAAAGAACAAGTTTATTGGGGCTGGCAGGTGGTGTGGTGACTGAGGCTGCTGGACTCCCACATGGCTGACCAAAGTTCAAGTCCTGGACCTGGTGGCTTGCTTTCTCACCCCCCCCCCCCCCCCCCCCTTGCTTTGTTCCCCTCCGTCAAATTAAAAATAAAGTTAAATAAAAATAATTCTTTTTTTTTTTTTTTGAGAGGTTTTTGCTATAAGGCGTGTGCGCTAGCCAGACAGACAGAGAGATAGAAAGCGAGAAATCACCCCCCAGGGGGGTGGCCACGCCGCAATCCCTTCTCCTCCATTCTCTCAGGATCTTGGGCACGCACGCACTCGCGCCCGACGTGAGTTTAAGCCACCGGGTCCGGGACGCGAACCATGGTGGGAGTCCAGCGACATAGCCATTATGCTAACTGCTGGTCCCCATAAAAATAATTCTTTTTTTATTTATTTATTTATTTATTTTTTTAAAGAATTATTTTATTTAACTTTATTTATTATTATTATTATCATTATTATTTTCCAGTTTTTGATCAAAGAGAGAGAGAGAGAGAGAGAGGAGAAGTGAGAAAGTAAGCCACCAGGTCCGAAACTTGAACCCCATGGTTGGCCATGTGGGAGTCCAGCACCTTTAACCACCGCGCCACTTGCTGGCCCCAAAAATAATTCTTAAAAAAAAGAACAAGCTTATTTTGACACAAAAAGGTTGTTGGTTTTTTTTTGTTGTTGTTGTTGTTGTTGTTTGTTTTTTTAAATATTCAGGCATACTTTTTTCATAATATGCTTTTTTTTTGGCTCTGAAAAGAAGTCCTGGCCAACTCCATCCTGTTTTTGTTTACTCCTGAGAGTTCTCCCTTCATGTTACGTTGCAAGTAGTCTTAGTATGCCCAGTCTTAGGAGCCCAGCCTGGTGGCATGGCTGATTCAGACCGAAGTGCCGTGCAGGAGGCCATGTGGCTGACCCCCGTTTGGATCTCTGAGCTGGCCTGAAAACATGAGGGTGCGTGCACGTGTGCTCAAGATCCCGAGGAGCTGGTGGACTTGGGATAGGGGGTTGTGGTAAAGAGAGACCCTGCCAAGGGTTTGGTCTCTTACTCCCCCCCCCCCGCCCAGCTCCTTCTTGCTCTCATGTGGGCACATGGTTTATGGTGAATAAAGTGAGTAGACTTAAAAAAAGGAAGAATGCCCAATCTTAGGTATTGTTCAACCTTTTAATTTCCATTCAATATTGAAAATTCTCTTCTTTTCCAGAGGTACTAGGTATAATGGCTGCCTGTCTGTGGAGAGAGCTGTCCACTCATCTCCCTGGCCCCACCCACATGTTAACCACTGTGGAAGGGGGAAAACTCACATTAAAGAATACTTTTTTTTTTTTTTTAAAGCAGTAAAATCTGGGCCAGCCTTGTAGGCCCTGTGCATAGAGAGCCAGATGCCACATGCTGACCACATTCAAATCCTGACCCTGGCAGCTTGCAAAACACCCGGGGTGCATGTGCATGTGTGCCCCAAATCCTGATAAAATGGGTAAATGAAGTAAAAGAATCGTGGTATGACCATGTCCCACGCTTTCTCTTTCTCTCTTTATGGTGAGCACCCATGACTCTGGCAATAACAAAAAAGTAAAATTTTTATTCTTATATAAATATAAATGAACAGATACAGAGAAAAAATTGAAACTCATTCTATTAATGAGGGAACTAGTTGCTATAACTGGTTCAAAAGGAAATGAAAAGGGACCAGCAGTTGGCATAATGGGTATGCCACTGGACTCACATGTGGTCGACCGCAGTTCGAGTGCCAGACCAGGTGGCTTAAACTCATGCCGGGCACGTGTGTGTGCATGCCCAAGATCCTCAGAGGAGAATGAAGAAGGGATTGTAGCATGGCCATCCCTCCTGGGGGGGTGATTTCTTGCATTCTGTCTCTTTGTCTCTTTCTATCTTTCTGGCGAGCGCATGTGCCCTATAGCAAAAACCTCTCAAAAAAAAAACCAAAAAACCACATATATATAGTCAAATAGGTATAACAAAATAAACTTACTAATAGATGCAAAACTGGTTGATGAAAATTGATGCTATTCGACAAAACTCATTTGCATTTCTATGGACAAGAGTAATTTGATTGCTTTAAGTTTTTTTTTTTGCAAATTACAGCGATGGAAAACAGACAATTAAAAAGTTCATACAGAGTCAGAAAACCTAAAAGAATGCTCTAGACAAGAAAAAAAATGTGTACACATATACATTTAATTTTGTTGGGGTTCATCAAAATTTCTCCTGACGGTGGAGAAGTAAGGGAGAACAGTTTCTGTTTTTCCTTTCTTCCTTCCTTCCTCTTTACTTTTTCCCTCTTCCTACCCTCTGTCTTCCTCTTTCTCTTCTTTTTTTTTTTCTTTCTGTTTCCTTTCCTTTCCTTTTTTTTTAAAAAATTTCCCTAAATGATTTTATGTTCTCTTGGCCTGAGTGATGGGCAAAGTTTTCTCTCATAGCAGTTCTGAGATACTCATTGTTGAGGGACTCTCTCCTGGGCTTCCTTTGAACTAGACAACTGTATCTTTAGTCTCAGTTATTGCATATGGTAGTTTATCCAATGTTAATGCTCCCTATTTTTTGCTTATATTACATGTCTATCGTAAGTCACCTGTGGACCCTATGGTAGATCAGCTGAGGACTCTATCTGACTGAAGTAGTCTCTATCTCGAGTATTGTCATGGCTGATGGAAGAAGGAGTCTTAAAGCTTCTGCTTAAAAGAGATATGTCACAAGGCCAGCAATTGGCGAAATAGTTGTCACTGGACTCCCATGTAGTCTACATGTGGTTTGAGTCCTGGACCTGGTGGCTTAAACTCACACCGGGAGCGTGTGCGTGTGTGCCCAGGATCCTGAGAGGAGATTGGAGGAGAAGGGACTGCGGCATGGCCATCCTCCTAGGGGGGATGATTTCTTGCTTTCTGTCTCTCTGTCTCTCTGGCAAGTGCACTCACCCTATAGCAAAAACTTCTCCAAAGAAAGAAAGAAAGAAAAAGTGATATGTCACTACAACTTAGATTTCATTGGCTATACAGGTCACATGGCAAAACTCCACTTTAAAACAGGACAGAGATGTATAGCTTTCTGGGGCACAGCAGGAAGGACAGTAGATAATGGATGAACAGCGATACAATCTACCACATTGACCATAATGAAAACATTAGTAATCTCTAAGGTTCTACCCAATCTTATATTCTTATCCTACTTATTTTCCCCTGTAAACCTTTTCCTTTAAGATCTGGAACAGAGCAGGGATCCTCACTCTTGTCACTGCCTTTTAACATAATACTGGAAGTCTTAGCCTGAGCAATTGGGCAAGAAAAAGAAATAAAAGTTATCCATAGTAGAAAGAAGAAAGTAAAACTATCTCTGTTTTCTCTGTTTGAAGATAATATAATCAAATATGAAGAAAATTCTGGGGCCAGCCTCTTAGCCTAGTGGTTAAGGGAGTCAGATATAACATGGCTAACCACAGTTAAAAGTCCCAGCCCTGGCACCTTGAAAAGCATGCTGGACGGAACTACTGGTTGGTGCAATGACTATGTTGCTGGACTTCCATGTAGTTGACCGTGGTTCGATTCCCAGATCCTGTGGCTTAAACCCATTCTGAACGCATGCGTGCCAAGATCCTGAGAGGAGAATGGAGTAGAGGTATTGCGGCATGGCCATCACCCCTGGGGGGTTATTTCTCACTTTCTGTCTCTCTGTCTCTGTCTTTCTGGTGAGTGCACGCGCCTTAAAGCAAAAGCCTCAAAAAAAAAAAAAAAAAAAAAAAAAAAAAAAAAAAAAAAAAAAAAAAAAAGAAAAAGAAAAAGAAAAGAGAAGTATGATGGAATTATGTGCATATTCAAGATCTGACAGTATGGAGAAACGGAGAAGAAATTTTGGTGTGACGATGTCCCATTGGGAGAGTGCTTTTTTCCCCTCTCCCTAACTCTCTTTCTCTGTCTCTGTGTTTTTCTCTGGTCAACCTATATACCCTTGGGAATTAACAAAAAATTAAGAAAAGCCTAAAGACTCTCCCCACACCCTCACACCTAAACTGTTAGAACTAATAAGTGAAAAGTAAAGTTTCAGGATACAAAATCAACAGTAAAAAATTCTATATGCTAATAAGAACCTATCTGAAAAAAATCTAAAGAACTATTCCATTTACATAGCAACAAAGAGTAAAATATTTAGGAATTCACCAAAGAGGTCAGAGACGAGTACACTAAAAATAATGAAACACTAATGAAGGAAATTAAAAAGGACACAAGTAAATGGGAAGACATCTCAATGGATTGGAAGAATTAATATTGTTAAAATTCCAGTACTATTCAGAGCTATCTAAAGATTTGATATAATACCAAAATACCAATGGTATTTTTTTTACATAAACATGAAAAACAATCTTAAAATTTATATGGAACCACAACAATATCCTGAGTAACCAAAGTAATTTTGATCAAGAAGAACAAAGTTGGATCTTGACACTTTCTAATTTCAAATTATATTACAAATCTAGGTATAGTAATCAAAATAGTCACACCACTTGCCACATAAACTGAAATATGAACCAATGGAAAAGAATAGAAAACCCAGAGGGAAAATCCCATATATTTATGGTGAAGTAATTTTGACAAACTTACCAAGAACACACAATAGGGGAAAGGATAGTTTCTTTAATAAAAAGTGTTGGGAAAACTGAATGTCTACATACAAAAGAGAGATATTAGACCCCTCTTTAACACCATCCATAAAAATCAGCTCAAAATGGATTAAAGATTTAAACATAATGCTTGAAATTAAAGCTTCCAGAAAAAAAAAAAATTGAGAGAAATCTTGACATTGGTCTTGCCAATAATTTTTTGGATAAGACATCAAAAGCACAGGCAATAAAAGCAAAACAACAGGGATTATATCAAACCAAAAAGTTTTTACCCCCCCCCAAAAAAAAAACAAGTCAAAAATGAAAAGGCAACCTATGAAATGGAAAAAAAAATATTTGTAACTATATATATAATAAGGTGCTAATACCCCAAAAAGTATAAAGAACTTCTACAACTCCATACCCCAAATACAAATAATTAGATTTAAAAATGGGCAAAGAATCGAAATAGACACTTCTCAAAAGAAGACATTCAAATGGTTAATAGGCATACAAGAAGTGCTCAGCGTGTCTAATCATCAGGAAAATGCAGATCAAAACTGCAATGAAATGTCATCTCATACTTGTTAAAATGGTTATTATGAAAGACAAAAGATGTACTGACAAGAATATGAAGAAAAGGGAAAACTTGTACACTACTACTGTGAATGTATTAACAGATCAGTAGGACATTATAGAACATGTATGGAGGTTTTGTTTTTTGTGAACAATTAAAAAAATAGAACAACCATATGATCCAGTAAACTTATTTCTAGCTATATACTAAAAAAAATTGATGGGACTAGCAGTTGGCGTAAAGGCTATGTTGCTGGACTCCCATGTAGTCAACCATGGTTCGAGTCCTGGACCTGATGGCTTAAACTCACGCCGGGTGTGTGTGCATGAGTATCCAAGATCCTGAGAGGAGAATGGAGGAGAAAGGATTGCGGCATGGCCATCCCCCCCAGAAGGTGATTTCTCACTTTCTGTCTTTCTGTCTCTCTCTGTCTTTCTGGAGAGTGCAAGTGCCCTATAGCCAAAAAAAAAAAAAAAAAAAAAAAAAAAAACCTCTCTCTCAAAAAAATTGAAATCAGGATTTAATATGATATTTGTTTTTTCATGTTCATTGCAGCATTATTCATAATAGCCAAGATATGTAAACAATCTAATCCTTTGACAAGGGATGGATAAGAAATGTGATATTATCTACCCATCTAATGGAATATTATTCAGACTTTAAAAAAGAAAATTCTGGAACCAGCAGTTGGTGTAATGGCTATGTCACTGGACTCCCATGTATTCGACCACGGTTTAAGTCCCGGAGCCGGTGGCTTAAACTCATGCCGGGCGCGCGTGTGTGTGTGTGCTCAAGATCCCAAGAGGAGAATGGAGAAGAAGCGTGGCCATCCCCCCTGGGGGGTCATTTCTCACTTTCTGTCTCTCTCTGTCTTTCTGGTGAGTGCACCCACCCTATAGCAAAAACCTCTTCAAAAAAAAAAAAAGAAAATTCCGTCATCTGCAGGAGGACCTCGTGCAGAGTAAAATAAGCAAGATGTAGAAAGACAAATGCTATATGATCTCACTTTTATGATTATGTAGAATCCTAACTATTCAAATTCATAGAAACAAAAGTAGGTTGGTGGTTGCCGGGGGTTGTGGAGGGAGAAATGGATCAAATTGGTCAAATAGTACAAAATTTTAGTTAGAATAGTTTCTGGAAACTGAATGTACATCATAGTGATTATAGTTAATAATACTGTATTGTGTTCTTATAGATTGCTAAGAGGATGGATCATAACTTAAAACTTTTCAAAACACACACATACAGCATAAAGATATTAACTATGTAGAGATAATGAATATGTTAATTTGCTTGATAGTAGTGATTATTTCACAGTGTACATATATATCAAAATATCAAATTATATATCAAACACACACACACACACACACAAACATTTATGTCAATGCGATCTCAATGAAACTGTTTAAAAAAGATGTTAATATGTAGAATTTTGCAACAAAGGTAGGATGAGAGGAAAGAGAAAGAATTGATCAAGTATCATTTTTAAAAAGTGGACCAAGTGAAAGCTACATAAGACAGTAGGTGCTTTAGAACATCAGTTCTCAAGCTTTTCAGTTTTAAGACCCCTTTACTCTCTGAAAAGTTATTGAGGACCCCCAAAGAGTTTTGGTTGAGGTGGATTATGTCTTTGTATATTTGCTGTATTATAAATTAGGCCTGTGAAATTAAAACATGACATACCTATTAGATGCTAACATAAATCACATATTTTTATTAAAAATTATTGTTTTCAAAGCAATAAGCCTGATGAAAATTTCTTTTAAAATTTTTTCATTTATGTGTTGATCGTTAATGTCTGATTTACTAGAAGAGAATTTGGTTCTTTATGTATTCCCACATTCGATTTCTTGTGATATCCCGTGTCAGGTAGCTTCTAGGACGTTCTAATACCCTCCGTGAGAGAGTGGGGGTGGAAAGGGTGAATAGTAGCTCTGTGTGATTACGAGAAGGATTTTGATGTTGCACAGCCCCTGGAAAGGACTCAGGACCACTCACGTTTCCCTACACCACACATTCCCAGGGTAGACGTTATGTTCAGGAGAAAAAGCAGTGGTTATAGGAAGTCTTGATGAATGGTAGGGGGAAGATTCAGGGGGAAGAAAAAGTTCTTTCTCTTTCCACTGGGCTCTCGTTGCTGGGATTTTTTTTTTTTTTTTAAATGTGATATCCATAAATTAGGAATGTGTGAATGGGCATCCTTCGTAATGCCCCATTAAAGTTTTTAGTTTTTTCATTGGAATGGTGTGTGTGTTCCTTCTGAGTTAGGGTACGTTCCGTGAAGTCTTCTGTCTCATTTCTCTCCCTACGCACATTTGGAATTTAGAGAGCCCATGGAGCTATCTTCAGATGTTATCTCCCTGAAGATGTTTTGGGATAATTTTACAAATCTCACAAAATAATGACTACTGCGCTGTCCTTTAAATACAAACGTGATACTACTTCTCTTGTAGAAACTGCTACACAAACCAAAATTATGTTCTTAATACAACCTGATACCATCTGAGGAAAATCGTCCACCTTTTTTCTCGTTTGCCACAAGGTGCCGCTGTTTCCCTTCTAATAACACAAGGTAACTGCTTCCCGTGAACTGTGTGCTGTAAAAATACTACAGATCTTGTTCCATGATTGTGAAGTTCTCAGGGTGTTATTAGGATTGGCTTATCCCATAGGAATGTTATAGGATTTTCCTCATAGAAACATAATTTTAAGTGATGAGTTACCTCAAAATTCAGCATTGTCAGAGTGAAGATTTCTTTCTTTTCCCTGTAATTTTATTTATAATGATGATGTTTTTAGTGAGAGCAACTGCTTTATAGGAACATCATTATATTATATACCAATGACTGAAATCATTTCCCTTGAAACACACAGAGATGTCATTAATCAGCCAAGTGGATCTGAAACAGTGCCATTTTAAGGAAGCCATTTACACTCCAATTTGCAAGTGTTTTTTTTTCTTGTTTGGTTGGTTTTTGAAATTAAAACGTTTCTAAAATGCACTAACTATGATTGTTTAAAAAAATGAAATGGTTCTTTTCATGATAAGGAAATAAATTGAACCTCTGTGCTAGAAAATGTAGAAAACAAATCAGCATTCTTTATAAATAGATTTTATTGCTGGTTTAGAAATTACCTTATGTGGTTTTTAGATGATGGAAAAATGAAATTGGTTCTAGTTTGTTGCAGAGAGCATGCATCATGTTGGCTGTATCGCTTTCGAAAGGATTATGGAATGTTGGCAGGTCAGGATTTTCAAAATGGAGAATTCAAAGCAGTGAAATGAAAATAAAACAAGCCTAGCTGTTTACTATATACACCAGTGAGGCTGAGGAGAAATTCTTGATTATGGCTGGCAGACACATGGTTGGACTTTGATTAGCCATGGGTAGCCAGAGCAGACCAAGCATACAGTGAGTGCCAAGGCTTCCTGGGACTCGGGGTGATGAGTGAGTGGAACAGGGAGCGAGCACCCTGGCCAGAGGTAATGGCCAAAGGTTCAGAGTTCTGTGCTAAGCAGGGCATTGCTGTGCATCCTGAGGACAGAGCTGGTGACAAAATCTGGACTTTCTGGTTGGATGTAAGACCCTTGTCTGACGGGCAGGATTAAGTGCTTTCCGAGGTTTGAGCCAGACAGAGCCCAGACATAGCTCTGCAGGTGTTGGCTGGGGAGCAGGACCAAGCTGTTTAATCCCATTGAGCAGACATTCGTGATGGTTTGCTAGACAGAAGCATCCCCTAGGGCAGAGATAAACTCTTCACATCTGAGCTACAGGGTCAGCTCCGCAAAGCTATTATAGTCCCAGAGTTTGCACTTCTAGGGGGGAAGGAGGAACCTGTATTTCAGGATGGTAGGTGACTACAACTAAACTGAACTTCAGAGAAAGGGGAATCATGTGTCCTCGTATGCTCAAGTGTCATTACAAATAACCGCAGGAAGGGGAGCTTACGCAGCAGACAGTTACTTCTCCTGGAAGATGAAGTCAAGGCTCAAGGTGTTGGGAGGTCTGCTGTGTGGTGACAGCTCTTTAACTGCTTTGCAGATGGTGTCTTCTGCTTGAACACTGACATGATTGGAAGAGAGAGCTTTAAGTCTCTGTGTTCTGATAAGGCCACGAATGCCATCATGGGGACTCCATTCCCACCTCAATGTAATTACCTCCTCAAACCTCTCCTCCTTATACCACCCTATTGTGGATTAGGGTTTCAATGTATACATGGGGCGTGTGCACAGCAAGCAGCTCATAGCACCTTATCTAAGATTAATCAGTTGTCCCTTGGATAAAAGTCTAGCCCCTATCAAAGGACTTAAAACTATGACTTGGGTCTTGTCAATACAGTCTGGAGTGCTTAAAAACCAAGCACACTTGACCATTTCCTCTAAAGATTTCAGTATGTTCCCTATCATATACATTTACAGAATTATATACACAAGATTTATTTATTTACTTGCTATAGGGCAGGTGTACAACCCAGAGAGACAGGGAAAGTGAGAGACTCCTCCCCCCCAGGGGGAATAGCCACACACGACCTGTTCTCCTCTTGGGAATGTGGGCATGCATGCACACATACTGGTGTGTTTTTCAAGCCATCAGGTCCGGGGCTCAAACCTCGGAGTTGGCCATGTAGAATTCAGCACCTTAACCTCCATGGTATCTGTTGACTCCTACATACAAAAGATTTTAAGCTTAAATAATTACAGACAGCATTATAACACCGTAGGTAAAAGCATGTGCTTTAGGGGCTAGCAGGTGGCATGGTGGCTAAAGTGCAGGACTCCCACGTGGCTGACTGCAGTTCGAGTCTTGTACCTGGAAGCTTGCTTTCTCACTTTCCTTCTCTCTCTGTCTGCATGCCTGTCTTTCTGTCTGTCTCTTTTGGGTGAATATACATGACCTATAGCAGATTAAAAAATAATAATTATTTGGACCAGCAGTTAGTGTAAAGGCTATGTCGCTGGATTCCCATGTAGCTGTCCGTCGTTCGAGTCCCGGACCCGGTGGCTTAAACTCACGCCGGGCGCGTATGCATGAGTGCCCAAGATCCTGAGAGAAGAACAGAGGAGAAGGGATTGCGGCGTAGCCATCCCCCCTGGGGGGTGATTTCTCGCTTTCTGTCTCTCTGTCTCTCTCTGTCTGGCGAGCACATGCGCACTATAGAAAAAAAAACTCTCCAAAAAATAATTATTATAAGTAAAATTAAACAAATAAATAAAATGTAAAAAGCATGCAATTTGAAATTATACAATAAAATTTATTACATGTTAATGATAAGTACTTTCTACACAAAATTAAATTTTTTGGAGAGGTTTTTGCTATAGGGCCTGTACGCTCACCAGAAAGACAGAGAGAGAGACAGAGAGACAGAAAGTGAGAAATCACACCCCCAGGGGAGATGGCCATGCCGCAATCCCTTCTCCCCCCATTCTCCTCTCGGGATCTTGGGCACACATTCATACACACCTGGTGTGAGTTTAACCATCTAGTCCAGGACTCGAACCGTGGTCAACTACATGGGAGTCCAGTGACATAGCCATTACTCCAACTTCTGGTCCCTACACACAATTAATTTAATTCACATAAAACTCTATTTGTTGATTGCTTTAACAATTCTGATTTTGCAGAGGGACTAAACTTGAGAGATTTGTCCAAGGTTGAGTAGCTAATAAGTGGGATTTGAATCCAAGTCTGATTCCAGCACCTATTCACCATTCTCCCACAATACATTCTAAGTCCCTGAGAAAGCAAACACCCTTTCTTTTGAAATCTCACTTCTCTCTGCATAGCAGCTTTGTAATCCATGAATGAGTCACTGTATTATAGATAGTAAGTGGCATGGAGGTTGAAGTAGCTGGATCCTGCGTAGCCAAATAGATGGTTCCATCCAGCCCGGTGGCTTGGAAAGCATGCTGGGTGTGTGCACTGCCCACAATCCCAAGAAGAGAATGGAGGAGCGGGAACTATGATGTGGCCATACCACTCGCAGCAGTGATTTCTCACTTCCTTGCTCTCTTTCCCAGGTGAGCACATGTGCCCTATAGCAAAATGTAAAAAAAAAAAAAAAAAAAAAAAAAAAAAAGAAAGAAAAGAAAAACAAAGAAATTCTTTGGAGTCTTTAATATTCATGGTGAGATAAGGAACACATCTGTCATAGTATCGGAAATAGAAGACAAGCTGGTTGGACTGGATAAGACAGAAATCTCATAGCTTCTATCTATCTGTCTATCTATCTATCTATCTATCTATCTATCTATTATTATTATTACTATTTTTTGAGAGAGAGATTTTTGCTATAGAGTGTGTGCACTCACCGAAGAGACAGAGAGATAGAAAATGAGAAGTCACCCCCCCAGGGGGATGGTCACACTGCAATCCCTTCTCCTCGACTCTCCTTCCAGGACTTTGGGCATGCATGCTCACATGCCCAGCATGAGTTTCAAGCCACTGGGCCTGAGACTCAAACCCGGTCAGCTATGTGGGAGTCCAGTGACATAACTACCACTTCTATCTTTACCTTCCTTTTACTTTATCTTCAGAGAGATGGGCCATTGTGGTGAGTAAAGTTTCCTATCTCTGGGAAAGATTTAGGAGCAAGCTGGACCATGCAGGTAGCTCCTTTTGGGAGAAAGTCTGATTATTTCTCTCTTTTTAGAGACTCCCTTTGTAACTCCCAATGCTGGGTACGGCGTGCCTAAAGACCAATGTTTTTGGCAGGAGACTTTATATCTACTCTCTCTCACTGAACACACAACCCAAAGCAATAAGAAACCATGCAATGAAGCGTAGGTAAGCTCTCCTGGCATTATGGAGGCCGCTCTGGCTGGCTGTTCTCCGCCCTCCTCCTAGCCAGCCCAGGTATTCTGGTTCTTTCTCGTATTATAGTGGCCAGATCAGGACATGCGGTTGAGATTGGGGAGAGAGGGTGAAGGGGGTGTCTGGTCTGCTTTGGCATTAGACCAAGTTAGTAACAAAGGTTCTTCCGGCTTTAAGCTCAGCTTAGTAGAGCTCTCTGTTTGGGGCAAATCTCTGGATAGTATTAAAATGTGATTTTACTGGGCTTTGTTTTCTGCACATGTATATCTTTCATAGGGACATTGTGGGGAGAATTGTTCCCTGGCCAAATACCATCTTAATCACCTCCATTATTACAAACTTTATTTCCCTCGTGGAACTAAAATCTAAATGGAGATTCGGAAAACAAGTAATAGTGAGAGAATTCTGTTAGGAGGTAAACCTTTCAGCCTCTTCTTAATAGTGAGAGAATTCTGTTAGGAGGTAAACCTTTCAGCCTCTTCTTAAGGGCATTGATTGTTTCTTCGTTGTTCTTCACTAAGCTCTAGGCTTGCAGACAGTGGTAATTTAGTCTAAGGAAAACCTACAAGTTAATTAGTGGTAAATTAGACCACCACCTCTAGGACCACTGGGAACCATCTCTTGTCCATGGAGGTGTGAGCTGGGGGAACTCTTAATATTTAGCAAGGGCCTGCTTCGTGCCTAGCACCATATTTAGTACTGGACACATTAAGTTATTTTTAATATCTTTTTTTTTTTTTTTTTTTTTTTCGGAGAGGTGTTAGCCATAGGGCGCGTGCACTCACCGGACAGACAGAGAGACAGAGAGACAGAAGGTGAGAAATCATTCCTCAGGGGGGATGGCCACACCACAATCCCTTCTCCTCCATTCTCCTCTTGGGATCTTGGGCACGCATGCACACGCACCTGGCGTGAGTTTAAGTCACCGGGTCCGGGACTCGAACCGCATTCGACTACATGGGAGTCCAGCGACATAGCCATTACGCTAACTGCTGGTCCCTATTTTTAATATCTTTATACCCAACATAGCAATACTGATGTATACATTATTTACTCTCGTTTTAGCAATGTTAAAACATTTAGGGATGAGGAGGGCTAAGAATCACAGCTAGGAAGAGGTCGAGGTCAAGTTAAAGCATGTCTCTCTAATACTCTGTGTTTTCTCTTCACTGGAGAACTCTTTCTTTGATTTTTTCAATGACATTGGTCTTTAGGAATGTATCTTCAAACTGCAGGTTATGCAGGAAGAAGATAGCACTTTAAGGTTCTTGGAACGGAGGATTTGGAGCTTGCAGGGAAGGAGAAGGGAGGGTTTTATTGATAAACTTCATGCAGTTGTGGAACTCTGAAAGACTGTCTCCAAATTCTTTGGTCTACTGCCCGTCCATACTAGGTCAAATGTCAGAGTCTCTCTTGTGGATTAAATCAAGGAAAATCTCTGTGCAAAGTAAAACAAAAAAGGACTAAAGGAGATAATATAAAAAGTCGACGCAGGTCTTATACTTAGGGCTCGGAATTTCATTCAGCCCAAGGAGGCTTGGTCCAATCGGAAGAAGGCAGGACAGGTTTTGATCATCTGAGCACACCCTTCAGCGTCCCACGCTCACTAAACCCTGAGTCGAAGTTCACTGAACAGGTTCAGCAGATCAGCTAGTTGGGTTTCCGTAGTTTGAAGGGAAGTAAATGCAGGCCTGCTATGGACAAAAGACAGTCTGGGGACAGTGAACTGGGCAGGCCTCCATTTTGGGGGTAGAACCTGGGAGAGGATGGTACTGGGAGTCCAGGGAACTGGCCACCTTCCAATGGGCTGAAACTGACAAAAATCAGTTCTGTTTTCTAAAATGCAGGTGTGGGCCTCCTGGGTTAAAGCAGCCCTGAGGACAGCGGGGCTCCGAGCCTGGGGCCTAGCGGCCTTATACTCATCAGTGTCTTGCCCAGTGGCTATGCACTCAGGGGCAATTTGCCTGACTTTCTTGATCCAGACCAGAAAATTGGCTTTTGAAGTGGTTTGGAAAGCTCCAAAAGAGACGTGCTTCGTACTCTGTACTACGGGTACTGCTGCCAAAGAGAAAAGACTGCTTTTCATCAGCTGCTCGCGTTTGCTCTGCGGTCTCTCCAGCACTCCTGCAGCTCTCTGGCCTGCTGACCAGGGTAGTCCCTGCAGGACAGACAGGATCTCCCGGTCCTATCCACTCCAGGCTGCCTGGGAACAGGCTGAGGGATGTTTGGATGCTCCAACACAGGCAAGGCGGAGAACCGCAGCGATTCTTTTGACATGAAGCTGGACGTTCTTTATAGCTTCCCCAGGTACTGGAATTGGCAGGGCTTGAAAAAGAGTCACTGGCAGGAGGTTCATTTTCTTTACTGCTACCTTCCCCGCCATAAAATGAAACGCTTTTTCCCTAAATCATGTTGGCTATCTCATGGGAGTAGGAGATCATTTCCTTCAGAGTGTTCCCCAGCTGGAGGCTAGTCCTAAGGAGAGAGTTTGAACAGCCCACTTGAATTCAAACAGCTTTCTAAGTGCCGTTTCTCGGTTTCTCGTCTCCCCCGCTGCACGCCGTCTTCTGATTGGGAGTCATGGTTGCTACCCCCTGCCCTTCACTGAATCTCAGATTCCTGAAAGTGAAACCCTTTCACTGTGAACTAGAGCATCTTCCGCTTAATTCGAATATTCAGCTATTTGGCTGGCTTTACTGTTATCACCTCAAAATGACCATCCTCTATTGGACGTTTCTCCCACTGTTTGACTCAGGATTATTTTTAACTTTCATCAATAAGCAGAAAAATGGAAACCTCTTCCATGTCTCAGGACTGGCATAACAAAACATTTTTGGGGTGCTGACCCCTGATTTGCACTTCGTGCATAAATAAAAATCTCACTAAGAATACTCCTGTGTTTAAGATCTAAAGTTGTAGTAATTGGCATTGTGTCTAATTAGATTTACATTTCTGGTGTGAAGTCAGTCAGGAGTCCTGAGACCTAAAGTGGACGGTGTGACCAACCCTTCCTGTGACCTCAAACACGCCACATTATCCCTCTTCTTCACGAATGACGTGGGTCGACCTCTGTCTGCCTCACCCAGTTCACAGGGCGGCTGCTTAGGTCATGTCAAACCCAGTTGACTGAAAAGTGTGCAGCTCCCCAGGTAGGTACAACATGATCTGTCATTTATAAGCCTTCCAATCCTGGGGCAGTGTAGGAAGTTTTCCCTTATGGCAGAAGGATGTCTCTCTATAGGATTCTGGGTCCCTTTTTCTCCTGACTCTTTGGGGATTCTGTTCATTGCTCTCCGTTTCTCACCTGCATCTTCAATCTCTCCCCTTTTTGATGCTTTCTTTCTATTGGCATTTGTTATTTTTTAAAAATTGTTTAATTTTATTCATCACTATCATTTTTCAACTTGACCAGAGAGAGAGAAAGGAAAATGAGACAACAAGTCAACAGGTCCAGGACTCGAACTGCAGTTAGCAATGTGAAAGTCCAGTGCTTTAATCACCATACCACCGGCCACCCCCTCTACTGGCATTTAAATACAACTCTTCTCTTTTGCGTAGTCTCCCAGCCTGCTGTTGGAGGTCCCACCTGCTCTACACTCACGCCTCTGCAGCGAGGCCAGGCAGAGTCTGCGGGCAGGCTGGGGAGAGTACAGTGCCATGCTCGGGCTTAAGACCAACTCCTCTTTTCATTTTCAGTCCTAGGTTGTCAGCCCTCTTCTCTCCTCTTTCAGTAGCCGTCTTTCAACTCTCCTCTTCGCACTGTGGTTGACTCCAACCAACCACTTCCAATCCAGACAGTCTCGTTCCTCATGTCCCCAGCTCCAGGCCCAGAATGGAGTCACTGCGGCCTCCAGGTCTTCTATGCAATGTTCTTCACACATGTGGAAGAAGCACATGGAAGGGAGGCCCCCCTGCTGGATTCCCAGAGGTCTTCACGGCACTTGAAAATGTTTGGGTCCCACTTTCTGTGCCTCTGAGGAGAGTGGGCATGTGGCACTGCATTTGCCCTTTGGTGTGAGCATGTCCTGAAATTTTCTATCTCTTCTAGGGTTCCTTAAATTGCCCTACATTGCTATTAGCCAAGCCTATTACA
This sequence comes from Tupaia tana, assembly GCA_026018925.1. Taxonomy (NCBI): domain Eukaryota; kingdom Metazoa; phylum Chordata; class Mammalia; order Scandentia; family Tupaiidae; genus Tupaia; species Tupaia tana. The sequence goes on from JAKSZU010000002.1 coordinate 149,334,526, forward strand.
GTTGTTATAATAAAGACAGGCTTTCTGCCAACACCCCCCCCCAAACTCCTGGGCCACAGAGATGTGCTGCTCAAGAGAAGTTGGATCCCACATGTGGACCACAGTCGGAACCTCGGGCAGGTTGGCCTGAAACACGCTGAACACGTGGGTGAGTGCCCACGATCGATCTCGGGAAGGAGACTGTGGTGTGACCAGACCCTCTGGGATCTCGGGAAGGAGAGTGCTGTGACCAGACCCTCTGGGATCTCGGGAAGGAGACTGTGGTGTGACCAGACCCTCTGGGATCCCGGGAAGGAGAGTGTGCTGTGACCAGACCCTCTGGGATCTCGGGAAGGAGAGTGCTGTGACCAGACCCTCTGGGATCCCGGGAAGGAGAATGTGCTGTGATCAGACCCTCTGGGATCCCGGGAAGGAGAGTGCTGTGACCAGACCCTCTGGGATCCCGGGAAGGAGAGCGTGCTGTGACCAGACCCTCTGGGATCCCGGGAAGGAGAGTGCTGTGACCAGATCCTCTGGGATCTTGGGAAGGAGAGCGTGGTGTGACCAGACCCTCTGGGAGGTGCTCCTCTCTCTCCCTCTCACTCTTAGACGCATGTACATGCACTCTATTATGAATCATGAAAAATAAACAAATACAATTTCTCATTTTAGAACATATTATCATTTCTCTTAATTTCTCTTGACTCTACATGCCTTCCTAACTCCTTGGCCATGTCTTTTCTCCCTTCATGGCCAAGTCTTCCTAAAGAATTTTCCACACTACTGTCCTCTCTTCCTCATTTTCCATTCACTATTTATTCTGGCCATCACGGCTTCCGCTTCCACGACATCCTTTAACTACAATACTTTTGCTAAGGTCACTGTGCTAGTGTGCTAGGGCTACCCAACAGAACACCAGAGAGTGGGTGTTTGCTGTTTCCTTCTGGGCTGTTTCATAAACATCCAAGAACTTGGTGCTGGCAGGCTGGGTTTGCTCTGAGGCCTCTTTCCGGGTCTTGCAAATGGCCACCTGCTCGCTGCGTCCTCACGTGGTCGTTACTCAGTCTGCGTTGTCTGGGTCTTAATCTTTTTTTTTTGGAGAGGTTTTTCGCTATAGGGCGCGTGCGCTCGCCAGACAGACAGAGAGAGACATAGAGACAGAAAGCGAGAAATCACCCCCCAGGGGTGATGGTCACACCACAATCCCTTCTCCTCCATTCTCCTCTCGGGATCTTGGGCACGCACGCACACGCGCCCGGCGTGAGTTGTAAGCCACCGGGTCCGAGTCGCGAACCGCGGTCGACTACGTGGGAGTCCAGCGACATAGCCATTACGCTAACTGCTGGTTCCCTGGGTCTTAATCTTTTGAGAGGACACCAGTTATATTGCATTAGGGTCCACCACTCATAAGGTTTTATTTGAACTTATTTGCCTTTTAGAGCCCCTGTTTCCAAATACAGTCATGTTCTGAGACAGTGTGGGTCAGGATTTCAATATATGAATCTGGGGGACGTAATAACCTAACGGTCACTATTAGCACTTTTCTATTTCTAAGTCCAATAGGACCTCAGAGTTATTCAGTAGCTTGACACTATCTTTCATATATATATATTTTTTGGACTGTTTACTTTAGCTGGTTGTTTTCCTTTCTCTCCAGCTGATTTTGGGCAGGTTTTTTTTTTTTTTTTTTTTTTTTTTTTTTTTTTTTTTTTCCTTTAATTTCTGCAAGCTCCCCTTTTTTGCTCAAACTTTAGATGTTGAAATTCTTCAACTTTCTACCGGGAGTCCTCTGCTCTTCTCACTCTACAGAGACTCTAGACAAGATGTGATGAATCTCTATGACTTTAAATGCCATTTATATGCCTATTACTAATAAATATGCATCCGCACTGTAGAACTTGCCTGCTAAGCTCCAAAACATTATGTCCAAGTGCCACTTCGAGATTTCCACTTGGATTTTTACAAACATTCCACAAATAAAAATTGGGAGCTCTCAAGGTCTACTCCTAAATGTATGTTTCCTCCTATTATTTTTCTTCTCCAGCCTTCCCATTCTTCATAAAAATCACCTCCATCTACCTTCTTGCCTTTTGCCAGAAACAAGGAGGAATCCTTGATAATTCCTTCTTCTTGCCTTCCTTCTATTTTTTTTTTTTTTTGGAGAGGTTTGTTCGCTATAGGGCGCATGCACTTGCCAGACAGACAGAGAGAGACATAGAGACAGAAAGTGAGAAATCACCCCCCAGGGGGGATGGTCACGCCGCAATCCCTTCTCCTCCATTCTCCTCTCGGGATCTTGGGCATGCATGCACACGCGCCCGGTGTGTTTTAAGCCACCGGGTCCGGGACATGAACCGCGGTCGACTACATGGGAGTCCAGTGACATAGCCATTACGCTAACTGCTGGTTCCCTCTTCTTGCCTTCCTTCTACCATCCCAACTTGAAACCAAGTCCTGTTACTCTATCTTCAAAATACGTCCTAAAGTAACCCGCTCCTACATTGCTGTCTCCTGTCTGTTCTGGAAACACAAACTCCTCTTTCCAACTTTGTTCCCCTCCAATACATTCTCTGTAGAGCATCCAAAGCAAATCTTTAACGACTTCAATTAGATTGTGTCTCCTCTAATTAAATATCTTTAACAATTTCCCACCCAGGAGGTCATTCTGCTAGACTGTAAGCTTGGTCAGCTCTATTTATTTCTCTTTATGTAGAGTCTAGCATGGTGCTAGCACCTAGTATGCACTTAACACATTGACCTAGCTCTTGTCTAACCTTCAGCCTCACTTTTCATGACACTAATTGTGTATCTCCATCATGTTACCCTTTTCTCAAATCCTTGAGCTGGCTTTGTTCAGGTCTGCCCGGGCCTCACTCTTCCTTTATTGGCTAGCACTTACTTATATTTTTGCTTCTCCAAGTAGAGTGCAAGGCCAGCAGCATGGGCATTCCTGACAGCTTGTTAGAATTCTGGCACTGGGACCAGCAGATGGAGTAATGGTTACATCTCTAGACGCGTGCGTAGTGTACTGTGGTTCAAGTCTCTGACCCGGTGGCTTAAAACTCATGCTGGGCTTGTGTATGTGTGCATGCCCAAAATCCTGAGAGAAGAATGGAGGTGAAGGGATTGTGGTGTGGCCTTCCCTCCTAGGGGGTGATTTCTCGCTTTCTGTCTTTGTGTCTCCAGCAAGCTTACATGCCCTATAGCAAAAATCTCTCTCTAAGAAAAAAAGAATTCAGTGCCACCCCAGACCGAATGAATCAGAATGTGCATTTATCAAGGTCCCCTGGGGATCTACACACATTAAAGTTTACAGTGCTCTGGTCTAGCTCAGCCTAAGTGTTAGTTCTTTGGAGCGTCCTCTCCCAGCCAGCTGATACACATTAGGTCACCTAATGGATTTGCTGACAGCATCTGGGACACCCAGAAAGACAAGGTAGTGAAGCCCATGCAGTGGAGGCAAAGGCTACTAGACAGAGCTGTTTACTTTAGAGTCGTTTCTGAGGTCGACCCTACCAAAGTATTGGATTGCATAGAAGTGCTTACAAAGTCTGAGTAGTTTGAGGTAAGCACGTTGAAAAATTTGAAGAATTTCTGTTTGCTTTAACAAATATTTTTGAATTCCCTCTGAAAACCACTTTACAGAGTTGTTTAGTTTTAATTTGCCACATTGTGACACTGTAGGATAAATGCACAGCAGTGAGCCACAATTGGTTTGGGTTTTCCAATACTTCATTGATCCCTGGTTGTGGCATGCATTGTAGAATGTCCAGCTCAAACACCTTTTCGTTAATGCAATTTGATTCCAGCTTTGTTACAAGTCAATTGTTCAGTGTTTTGTTGCAAAACACTTCAGACATTGCATAATCAGACTGATTGGTTTGTGGTTCCTGGGGGTCTTCTGTGGATTCTGTCAGAATCCCAATAATCACATTATTGCAGACCTTCAGTGTTTTACAAAGGACACACAATGAATGTTCAACCCAGTGAACTAAACCATGGTTTAGAAACGTGAGATAAAATAAAACACATTAATTAAAAGTAAACACATTTTAAACTTATTCTGAAAGCATTTTTTAAGGTGTTATACATTTATTATTTTATTTTATTTAAAGAGATTTTTGTCCTAGGGCGCGTGTGCTCGCCAGAGAGACAGAGAGTCAGAAAGTGAGAAATCATCCTGCAAGGGGGATGGCCATGCCTCAATCCCTTCTCCTCCATTCTCCTCTCAGGATTTTGGACATGCTTGCACACGCACCCAGCATGAGTTTTAAGTAACTGGGTCCAGGACTTGAACTGTGGTCAACTACATAGGAGTCCAGTGACATAACCATTGCACCATCTGCTGGTCCCTATGCATTTATTCTTATGAAATATTGTGTTGGTTCTATTGCCAAGTATTTCAGGATTTTATGGATACCAAATCTATTAACTTCATTGGTCAACAAACTAAAGTGTTAGCAGAGATGTAATTATAAAGTATAATCCCACTCGTTCCTTGAATATTATAGCTGCTCCTTGTTTGTCTAATAATAGAGCTGATGAGTAGTTAACTTGAGAGGAAAGCTGAGTGCAGGTGTAGTGCTATTTAGACATAATAGAGGATACATTTGACATCTGTTGCACGATCTATAGGTAAAACTAAAGAGAAGTTAAAATAAGCGCTATGTCAAATCCACACAGTTTAAAACTTAATGAAGTTTATTTGGGCATTGCAAGAGACAGCTTAGTAGAAATCCAAGAAAAAGAGAGGTACCAGCATTTGTCGATCACCTGTGCAGCACTTAAATAACCATAGTAACAACACTTTGACGGGTTTTATTTCTTCTACTTCACCCTGATGAAAAATTGGGACTTGGAATTCATGAGAAAAAGCATGGTTATACATTCAAATGACCAGAGTGGTATTAAAAAACACATTGCTATGGGACCAGCAGTTGGGTAATGGCTATGTCGCTGGACTCCCATGTAGTCTACCGCAGTTTGAGGCCCGGACCCGGTGGCTTAAACTCATGCTGGACACGTGTGAGTGCGTGCCCAAGATTCTGAGAGGAGAATGGAGGAGAGGGGATTGCAGCGTGGCCATCCTCCCATGGGGGATGATTTCTAGCTTTCTGTCTCTCTCTGTCCTTCTGGCGAGCGCATGTGCCCTGTAAGCAAAAACCTCTCAAAAAATAAAAAACAAAACCGAAAACACATTGCTAGACAAAATTACAGTTTGTGAAATTTTTGGCAAATTTTTTTTTCTTTGTTTGGAAGAAAAAAAAAAATTAGGGGACCAGCAGATGGTGTAATGGTCACTGGACTCCCAAGTAGTCGATCATGATTCGAGTCCTGGACATGACAACTTAATGCTTGGTGCATGTGTGTGTGTGTGCCCAAAATCCTGAGAACAGAGTGGAAGAAAAAGGATTGTGGCATGGCCATCTGTTTAGGGAATGATTTCTCTCGCTCTTTCTATCTCTCTGTTTCTCCAGGGAGCATATGTGCCCTATAGTAAAAATTTCTCTCTCTCTAAAAAAAAAAAAAAGAAGAAGAAGAAGAAAGAAAAAAGAAAAATGATTGTCAATGGGTTTGGGTTTGGGAAACCCAGTGCCCAGTGTCGTCTTGGGGGAAGGATTTCCTGTTTCATGGAGTGGGTCTGTTAGCCTTGAAGATACAGTTGCTGCCTTAAAGTAATATTCTACTACTATCACTTTTTTCTTTCATTAGTCATCATTTATAGGAAATAAAAACAAATTATGAGGAAAAAAAACATATTGCAAATCCATTAGGATGGCTACTACAAAAAACCACAAAAACCAACCAACCAAACAAACAAAAAACAGAGACTAGTAAGTACTGACAAGGATGTGGAGAAATTTTAACCCTATGCGTTGTCAGCGGGAATGAAAAATGGTACCGTAGCTGTTGAAAGCAATATGGCCTTTCCTCAAAAAGTTAAATATAGAAATATCATATGATTCAGCAATTCCACTTGTAGGTATAGCTATATGTTGTATTTATATCTGTATCTGTATCTATACCTATACCTACAGGTAAAACTGATAGCCAGGACTTAGCTACATGCACCCTGCAAATGTTCACTGCTGCATCAGAGCAGCTTTAACCACAACAGCCAAATGGTATAAATAACCTACAATCTGTCAATGGATGCATGGATAAACAAATGTGATATGCACTTGTAATGGAATATTATGCAGCCTTAAAAAGGAAGGACAGGGCCAGCAGGTGGTGTGGAGGTTAAGGCACTAACTCCCACACGACTACCTTTGCGGTTTGAGTCCTGGAACCAATGGCTTGAAAATCATGCCATGCAGGCCATCAGGTTGTGGGGTGGTTAGGGTGCTGGACACCTACATGTCCAACCATGGTTCGAGACTCAGACCTGGCAGTTTGCTTCTCACTACACTCTCCCCCTCTGTCTCTCTCTGATGAGTATAGCAAGTTGATAAATAATAATAATAAATAAAATTAAATAAATAATTTTAAAAAAAAGAAAAAAAATGACACCAGGCATGTGTGCATGTGTGCCCCAAATCCTGAGAAGAGACTGGAGGAGGAGGGATTATGGGGTGGACCATCACCCTGGCGGTGAGTTCTTCACTTCCCCTCTCTCTTTCTGTCTCTCTGTCAAGTGCATGCTCCCTATGGAAAAAAACAATTAAAAAGGAAGGACATTCTGATATTTACTACAACATTATGCTATGTGAAATAAACCAGACACAGGACAAATATTGTATGATTTCATTTATATGAAATACAGAGAATAGGCAGATTCAAAGAGGCAGAAAGTGGCTACAAGGGGCTGGAAAAGTGGAATGAAGAGTTATTGTTTCATGGGTTTGGAGTTTCTGCATATTGGTTTTGTTCTGTTTGATTGTGTGTGTGTATGTTTAATTTCTATTTAAGACGATGGAAAGGTTCTGAACATGGCTGGAGTAATGACGGCATGAGATTGTGAATGTGCTTAATGCTGCTGTATACTTTACCACCAGCAGCAGCAAAACGTAAAACAAAACAAAAAACACATCTGGGTGCCATGGTTGGACGTGATGACATGACTGGTTTGGGCCTGGGCCTGGCTTTGCTGGCCCAAATAGCCTGTGCCCGCAGGTTGCTCTTTCTAGAGCGGTTCTAAATCCCTCTCTGCTTCCCACTCGGGCTTGATTACTCCTCAAGAGCTCCATGCCTCAGAGCCAGTGCAGCGTCTTCCTCCTTCCATTCAACTTTCCACCCTCAACCTCAGCACATCCTCCAGATGATTAAAAATGTCCTTCAGGCCACCAAGTAATATCAAGACCTTGCTTATGAACCCCTGACTGCCTAGGTAGGGAAGGATTTCTAAAATGCTATCACCTAGCCAGGCATTTATGTGTCATCAATTTCTTTGTGATAAAAGCAGGGATGGGGGAAGGGAAGGGAACAGACGCGGACACTTCTCTGAGGCCCTAAAAAAGACCTCTAGGCTCTTAATACCAGAGGCCAGGAGTGGTGTGGAAAGTTGAAGGCTTTTTTTTTTTTTTTTAAACGTTATCCATTTATTTATTCAGAGAGAGAGAGAGAATGAAAAGAGCAGCCCCCATGGGATTCTCATACGCAATCCACCCCCAGCGTCAGCCAACCAGGGTCATGAGCATGCGAGCAGGTGTGCTCAGCACACACAGGGAGGCCTCAGGGTGGAAACCTGAGACGGATGAAAACGAGGGCTCTCCCTGAATCCAAAGCAAAGTATCTTTTCATCTCCCTGTCTGCAGGATCTACCCAAATGTGGACTGTGAACCTGGCTACAAGCACAAGCAAGCACTGGCTAGAACCAGTAGCAGAAAAGATGCAGGAGGGAAACTGACCGAAACATGAACTAGGCCTCATGTCCATACTGTTGGGTGGTTGAAAAAGTCATGATATATTCTGTTTTTCTATGCAAAAATGTGTCATGACTTTTCTGACAACCCAATAAAAATCACACCTCTGGGCAGAGATTTAAGTTGCTAATAACACGCGTGATGTAAGAAGACACACTCATAGCCACCACCCGTGCTGAGAAAACACTCTGGTACATGCTATGACTTCACAGCTTCCTCCCGCCTACCCTGTTAAGAACTGCAGACTCCTAGCCTTCAGGGGACAGTTGGGACTCCCTCTCCCTGCCGGCTCCCTTCAAGTATAGGCCCTAATAAAGCCTGGCCCGGGCTTCTCCATCTGTGGTCCTGAGTTAATTTTTCTCTCAGGGCTAAGACCCTGAGTCCAGTGACAAACTTAGGAGCTTTCAAAATGGGGCTAGTATTGTGTCACCTCTGGGCAGGGCCCCCTCTACTTTCTCAACCTCTTACTACCTGTTTTCCCTCTTCACCCACTGCAGCATTCTCTGGGTCCCAGGTCCTAAGCCATCCTCACTTCTAATCATTTCCCTTCTGCCCCCTTAAATAAAGAAACATAGTTTCAGTGAGAGTGCTGATCTGCTTGAAGTTACATTAATTTGGGAATCAGTATGCATTCCATATTGGCTTCCAATGCCAGAGAGATCCTCTGGATGCCTCTCATTAGGAAAGCAAAGTTGCGGTGTGCCGTTGTGACCATGATTTCCGGGACCCAACTACATATGAGGTCCGTTCAGCCATCCTCCATCCAGACATATCTCCCACTTTCCTTGTGTGTGAAATAGTGTTGAACTGAACAATCTTCTTTTTCTCCCATTTATTTATTTATTTATTTATTTTTACATTTTCCCACAAACCTTTACTTTACGCATCAAAAAAATTTTCGCGCATTCTCCATAGTTCTTGACAGTTAATAAACAACTTTCAAAATTTCAAAATACTGAATTTTAAAGATAATGTTCAAAACATTTCTTGTAATTTTGTATAATTTTGTATGTGACTCTGTAACTACAGACACAGTACAGTTTTAAATATTTTTGAGAAAACATTTACATGTCCACTACTGGAATTGTCTCAAAGTTTTTCTTCCTTCCTGACCCCTCTTGAATGGGAAATACTTGGGTGTATTCTTATTTTGTGCAGAAGGGTTATTTGCATAAGTTCTCTCTGCTCTCTTGAAACACTACAGTAGTATTCTTCAATGGCTGAGTCCTCTTTCCCCAGGGCCTTGAACTCTCGTTGTCCTTGAGTTTGGCCAAGCTAGCCTCATCCGTCCCTTTATTTTCACTCTGATCAATCCGATGTATAGTTTGAATTATTTTTTTCATCACACATCTCTTTCCATAAAGCTAATGCTTCTGTTGAAGAAAATGAAAAATAGATAAGACTGAATATAGTTAAGATATGGTTTCTGTTTACTTGGTGGCAACGTTCTGAAAAGGAAGTAAAAGTACTTAAAAAAAGCATCATTTAATTACCAGGCAGAGCAGAAAACGAGGAAGACATTCCAGAATTCAGTATGTGTAATTATAGGTATCCTCTCAACTACTTGTATTGAGGCCTTTCTTACATATTTTACCACTCGTTGACTCCCAAACTGCTTGTCTCAAATGGAATGTACAATGGACTTGGCACATGGGTATGCGCCAAGCTCTGCTGGAGCTGCTTGCTAGTTAAACATGCATCGGTTTTGTCAACTGGTGAGTTGTTAGTTTGAAATTGACTATGGGGGGAATATTTATACAATATAATCATCAAACCCTACAAATTGGCCTGTTTCCTCCCTTCCCCCAAATAAGCGGTTGACCAGTATACCACTTTTGTTCTTCTAAGCATTCAGAATTCCTGTAACTATGCACGGACCTGTCCCAGAGCAGCAAGGCTTTGTAATGGCCCATAGGGCTCTGGATGAGCTGGCCCAGCTCTCTCGCGCTCCTGTCTCCTGCTCCCCTGGCATGGCGGTGCTCTCGTTCCCCGCATTGGCTCGGCATGCTCCTGGCCAGGGCACTGCCTAGCTCTTTGCCTTTTCTTCCTGTAGCGCTCTTCCTCAGGTTCTGCAGAGCTTTCCCCCCTCCTCCTTTGAGTCTTTGCACACATGCCATCTTCTAAGTGAGACCTGTATTTGTTTCCTATTAGTTGCTGTAAAATACTACCAATTCCGAAGCTACAAAGGATACACACTTTCTCCGGGACAGAATCTATTTCTCTACCTTTTCCAGCATTGAGAGAGTGTCCACATCCCTGGCTCCTCGCAGACCTTTTCTAGTGAGCGATCGGATCATTCTGACTTCTGTCTTCACATCTGCGGTTCTCACTCTTCAGCTCGTCTCTTTCCGGTACAGGCACTCTTGTGATGACGCTGGGCCTCTGGATAATCCAGGGTAATCTTGTCTCATGAGCCTTCATTTCATCACATCTGCAAAGTCCCCTTGCCATATAGGATGCAGGCATATTTGGGGAGCCATTATTCTGCCCATTACACCTTCCTTGACCTTTTTTCTGACTCTGTACCTACTCACTTCCGTAGTCACTTCCCTACCTAATTTTTTTCTCTGCCATTTATCACCCTCTGGCATATTCTATGTTTTACATATTTGCTTAGATGACGGTCTGTCTTCCCTCACTGGGATATAATTTGCATCAGGATAAATATTTTTGTTTTATTTCGTTGCTATATTTTCATTGCTTAGAACGGTGCCTAGCTCACAGAAAGCATTTAATAAATATGTACCTTTTTGGTGGAATGAATTAGGTGGAGGAGTTGGAGGAAAGAAACGGAAATTATCATGGTGGGTTCCCCAGTGACGGTGGCGCCTCCCGGAGGAAGCTGGAGTGCCTCGGAGAGCACCCGGAGCTCAGCTGCTTTGTTCAGGTTGAAATATTTGCCCGAATTCTGGTTTCTAATCTTTTCTTTCATATTCGCTTTTGTCATTCCTTGGGAATTTACTCAAATTTTTAATATTAGTTTCTGACTGTAGGTTATAAACTCTGGAAGCAAAGAACCCATTTCATCCTTCATATTTCTCTAACTCTTCTCTTCTGCTAGATACTGAGTATGTAGGTGTCAAGTATTTGCTTTTCTGATTTCTTGTTCTTTATTCTTTCTTTCTCTTTCTCTCTCTTTTTAAAATTTTGCCATAGGGTGTGTGCATACACGAGAGAGAGAGAGAGAGAGAGAGAGAGAGAGAGAGAGAGAGAGAGAAAGTAAGAAACCCCCCTCCCCCACTCCAGGGGGATGGCCGTGCCTCAATCCCATGTCCTCCATTCTCCCTGGGAATTTTGGGGGTGGGTGGCAGCTGCCTTTACTGCCCTGCTCCCTGCAGCTCATTTCTCAGAGATCAGGTGTAAGGGAGAAAATGACCAAAGTCCCAACTACCTGTGATTGGTTTTGTTTTTGTGAGGAGTTGGCAGACAAGACTGTTACTCCCAAAAGAACCCTTCTTTGTATGAGAAGAACCCTTCATGATATCACAGTTTGGATAAAATGATAAGAGGGTTGGAATTTGCAATATATCAGAAGCTAGAAATGGTTCAGAAATGTTTTTTTTTCACGTGGGATTTCTATGACTGTTATTTGGATTGGTGTGAAACAATAGGTTTCTATGTCAATATACATACAACCCTCAAAGCCTCCAAGCTTCATGCAGTGCTGTAACTTTTTTGTTACCTCTACATACAAGTAGGGTGGTGGTATCAGAACAGACTTTTTCTTTATTTTTATTTATTTATTTTTAGTTTAGCTGCTTGTTTATATGAAGGGCAGAAGGAGCTACTTTCCAATGATCTACTTTCCAATATTTTAAGATGTCGAGAGACTTCTCTTCATATTATTTTATGATTATGGAGAGAATAGAATTCTTAATTCCGTGTTTAGAATAGAGTTTATAGATGTTTCCATACTTGTCCTGCTGTGGCCTGAGGTTGGAATCATGAATTAATAGGGCTCATACTGTCGGCCTACTGGTTAGAAAACACGTACAGGGACCAGCAGGAGGCATGGTGGCTAAGGCGCTGGACACTCCCACATGGCCAACCAGGGTTCAAGTCCTGAATCTGATGGCTTGCTTTCTCACTTCCTTTCTCACTCTCAACCTCTGTCTCTCTCTGGTCAAATTGAAAAAAAAAAATGAATGAATAAATAAATAAAATAAAAATAAATAATTAAAAAAAAGAAAAGAAAACACGTACAAGCATCCACACGCAATTCCCATTGGCATCGCTGGTACTTATGTTTACTTACTCCAGAGCAAAATTAATGCATGTAAGAAATGGAATATTTTCTGTTGATACCTAGGGTATTCTGATGAGGATCTTCCTTAGAGAAGTAATAACGCATGGTGAGGACACTGGATGCTGTAGCACTCTGTGCCTTCAAGGCACCGCGAACAACTCGAATCAATCCAGTAGCCTTATCCAGAACAAGCAAACAGTAAAATGAAAGCCATTTATCTGAAACAGCAGGTTGAGAACTTCATTGGTGCACTTTGAAAGCAGCTCACTAACCCTGCCAAGGCTCTGCTCCGTCAGAGCAGGGCATGAATTTTTCATTGCCCCAATAATCAAGGTTCTTAGAGTTTCGTGGCATTTTCTCTCTAATGTCGCTAACACAGTACAGAGAGGCTTTGTAGGCATTCTGCTTATGGTTGCCAAGGATAAAATAACACTTGCTTTGAATACTACTATAAAAACTTTGAAAGAAATCTCTGCCACAGGAATTAAAGCTCAATTTTGTGTCCTATATATAGCCACTTAGGTGGAAGGGGACTAATCTTTCAAGTTGATTTTAGATAACTGAGACAGACATTGTCATTGAATTTGTCTGAAAAAAGGGGAGGGAAATCCTAACATTATTTGTTCTAGTCAACACATGAAAGGCTCGACTCCTGTTTTTCCCTCTTCCTCTTTAGATCCATTTTCTTTACGCTTGAGTCCACGCATAGAGATGTTGAAATGAGTCCAAAATAGTAACCCTGGAAATTTATCAACTTATTCCCATGATGCTATGATTGTTCAAAACACAGTTCAAGGATTCTTCTGTCGCAAAGGCCTTCGGAACTAGTGATAAGCCCCAAAGGAAGCCAGTCTTACCAGTTTGCAGTTGCAGGTTAGGGTCTGGTGTAGTGGAGTTAACATGGACTTTAGAGTCCCCAGGTGCTCAGAATTCAGCCTCTGCCCTCTGTACATATGAGGTCTTGTATAAGCTATTCAATTTCTGAAGCTTTGCTTTTCTGGATACAACGACACATACCTTACAGCACTGTTGGGTGGATGAATTAAGATTGTGCATGCACGGCCAGTATAATAATTTTTTTCCTTCCTTCTCTTCTTCCAGTCCCTGATTTTCCATCAAGGCATATTTCTAAGGGCTGACTTCTGGGAAGTTATGCACACCATTATCAATCTGAAAAGAAGGCTGGGCACCAGCAGATGGTGTAATGGTTACATTGCTGGACTCTCACATGGCTGACAGCGATTCGAGTCCTGGACTGGGTGCTGGAGACTAATGCTGGTTGTGTGTGCTTGTGTGCCCAAAATCCAGAAAGGAGGATGGAGGAGAATGGATTGTGACATGACCATCCCCCTATGGGATGATCTCTCACTATTTGTCTCTCTCTCTCTCTCTCTGGCTAGTGCACACATCCTATAGCAAAAAATCTCTCTAGAAATAAATAAATATAGGGACCAGCAGTTAGCGTAATGGCTATGTCACTGGACTCCCATGTAGTCGACTGTGGTTCGCGTCCCGGACCCGATGGCTTAAAACTCAGGCTGGGCACGTGTGCGTGAGTACCTAAGATCCCGAGAGGAGAAGGGAGGAGAAGGGATTGCGGCATGGCCATCCCCCCTGGGGGGTGATTTCTCGCTTTCTGTCTCTCTGTCTCTCTCTGTCTGTCTGGCAAGCGCACGCGCCCTATAGCAAAAACCTCTCCAAAAAAAAAAATAATTAATTAATTAATAGGAAGAGGGCTGAAGCATAATAAGTGAAATGAAAGTAGTTTTCCTGAGCCAGGCCTTAGGATGAATCGCCCAGATGAGCAAATATCTAGTTTTCCAGGTATGTGCTCACGGAGATGGTGACTTATAAAGTTTGTTTATATAATAAGAAGAAAGAGTGGAAAGAGGGAGCCCTAGAAGCTCAGCACCACCACAGCCTTGGCCGCCACGTCTTCCGGGGCCAGCGTGAGCGCCCTGCAGCGCCTGGTGGTGGAGCTCAAGCTGCAGGTGGGTGTGGAAAGGATCCAGGTCCCCCGGGCTGCAGAGCTTCAGCAGGACTGTGTGCAGAACGCCTGCAAGGACAGGGCTGGGCAGTGTTCCAGCTGCAAGCTACCCCTTCCGGGAGCCCAGATCCTGTGAAGACTTTAGAGAAGTTTGCCGAGGAGCGCCTTCAAGCACAGACAGATGAACGACTACCTCCACGGCTCAAGAAAACCCTTTTTTCTAGCCCAAATGACTTTTAGGTATTTCCAACCTTTTCTGTGGCCTGGCCCTCTAACCAAAATTTTATAGAAATTGAAGATGTTTTTCTTACTCATCAAGGAAACTAGGTGAAAGAGTAGATAGACTACATTTAAATCACACTGGCCTGGTTCTTTTGGCCAAGTGCTTTGTATTTAGGGCTAAAAGCTTACTACTGAATATACCAAAAAGCACCTCTTTCCTAAGTGAATTACTGGTGTTCCTATAACTGGAACATCATCGTGTTCCTGAATGTTTACATTTTGGGAAGGAAGACATTTTTGTTTATTAAAACAAATGGGATGTTCGTCATTTCTTGTTTCAGACCCAGATTTTTATAGCATAACAAAATTTGTTCTTAGGAATTTACACTTTCTAAGTGAAGACAGGAAAATAAAAACTGAGAGGAAAATGGGCTTTACTAATCAAATGTTGTCTTTTTTTTTTTTGATAAGAAGATTGTTTTATTTTAAACACTAAAGATGAGAACCGTTCCTCAGCAGACTTGTTTGGAAAGATAAATGTTATGTTTTGGGTTGCCCCATCCTGTGTACAAAGCAGATTTGATTGTTGTCGTTAAGTTCTTTACTTTGTAGCTGTTGTTGTACTTTAAAAAGAAATACCACATTATTTCATGTCTTTAAAAATATTTAAAATGTGACCTATAGATGCTGTAAATGTTTTAAAACAAAGGAATGTGAAAATATTAGAACTTAAAAGAATTCTTCATGTCACAAGTGTTTTATTTGATGGTGTGCCTTTGACTTAATTTGGGACATTTTTAAGATACTTTGTGTTTGTAATAACCTTTGAAGACCCTGGAGATAAATTTTTTTGTTTAATTAAAAAAAAAAGTGTGGAAAAGGTAGGTTACAAGCTGTCAAGAGTTAAAATTGGTTTACTTAAAATAATACAGGTGAGGCCAGCAGGTGGCATGGTGGTTAAGGCACTGGATCCCGCATGGCTGACTGTGGGGCTCGAGTCTCAGATCCAGTGGCTTGAAAAACATGTCAAGTGTCTGTGTGTGTGTGTGTGTGTGTGTGTGTGTGTGTGTGTGCCAGACAGACAGAGAGAGACAGAGAGACAGAAAGCGAGAAATCACCCCCCGGGGGGATGTCCATGCCGCAATCCCTTCTCCTCCATTCTCCTCTCGGGATCTTGGGCACGCACGCACATGCGCCCGGAGTGAGTTTAAGCCACCGGGTCCGGGACTCGAACCGTGGTCGACTATGTGGAAGTCCAGTGACATAGCCATTACGCTAACTGCTGGTCCCCCAAACTGTTGTGTTCTAACACGCATGAACACACCGAACTAGCTGCAGAGTGCTGTTTAATGTGATGATGGAATTGAAGTGCTTTGTAAATTGTTAAATTTTAATATTGTTATAGATATACGCCATTAAACATTGGATGAAGATTTTAGAAAGTAGCAGTTTTTAACTGTGAAATTACCCTAAAGCATGGAATGTTTCTCTTTAGAACACCATGACTAGTTTTTAAGCCCCTTTGATTTATACTTTTATACTGTGGATCGGCAGAAGGCAACTAAGTGTATTTGTTTCTTTGCTTTGTAGTAAGATCTTTTAAATACAATTTTAATCTATCAGTGAAAAGGCTAGATAAGTAAATAGGATTATTCATAGCACATTATTTTGAAGAATGATTTAAGCCACAGGAAATAGTGACTCCCCTCTTTTAACAAGACAACTTTTTTTTTTTTTTTTTGAGAGGTTTTTGCTATAGGGGGTGTGTATGCCCCAGAAAGACAGAGAGAGACAGAAAGTGAGAAATCACCCCCTCCCCCCACCCAGGGGAATGGCCATGCTGCAATCCCTTCTCCTCCATTCTCCTCTCAGGATCCTAGGCACACACACACACATGCCCGGTGTGAGTTTAAGCCACTGGGTCCAGGACTTGAACTGCGGTCAACTATGTGGGAGTCCAGTGACATACCCATTATGCCAACTGCTGGTCCCACAAGACAATTACTTTTTTTAAAAAAAGTATTTGTTTCTTCTATGAGTGATAGAGACAGAGACAAGGACCCCAATATCCACTTCCATTCTCAGCCAACCCAGATCACGGGTATTTCGTGTACACCAGCGTGTTCAGAGAGAGCCTTGGACATGAACCGAGGTCCTTTCCCATGTGAGATGAGCAATACCGAGCATTGCTTTACCACTGCGTGTGCCACCACCTGCCCCTCAGACAACTACTTTTCTGCTACTTTTTTTTTTTATAACTGTCTATTTAATTTTATTTATTCATTCATTTATTTTAATTTGACTAGAAAGAAACGAGAGAGAGAGAGAGAAAGAGAGAGAGAGAGAGAAAGTGAGAAAGCAAGCCACCAGGTCCAGGACACAGGTCAGCCATGTGGGGGTGTCCAGCACTTTAACCACCATGTCACCTGCTGGTCCCTGTCTACTTTTAAATTCAAGTTCACCCTGCCTACCTTTGATGAATTGAAACAATAGGTTGTTATAAATATTATAGAAAATTCCTTCTTATCTATCTCCTTCTTGCTAGAGGGCATGTATACTCGAGAGTAACAGTGTGGGGGAGGAGAGAAAAAGTATCCCCAGTGGAGTGTGGTCACACTACAATCCTTCCTCCACTTCTCCATCCTGTCGGGATTTTGGCCATGCAATCACATGTACCCGGAGTATTTTCCGAGGCGCTGGAGCTGGGGTTCAGAATGCAGTCAGCTGTGTGGGATGTGGCTCCCTACGCACAGCCCCTAACTGCCGCGCTACGGGGCTGGCCCTCTTGTTTTTGTCATCTGAAGAGAAACATGAAATATTTTTATTCTTGAGCCGGTTTTCTAATCTCATCATAAAAAAAAAACATTCTTGCCACTTTCATAATGTTCACCTTTGACCTTTTTTGATTGATCAATCAAAATGAATTACTTGAGATTTTTCTTCCTCTTCTTTAGAATGGTACCTCTTTTATCCTCCTACCCCCCACCCCAGGACTTTTTTTCCTTTTTAAAAATGTTTCTTTATTTAGTTCTTCAATACATGTATAAGAAAGAGAGAGAAAGAGAGAGAGAGAGAGAGAGAGAGAGAGAGAGAGCGCCTCCAACAGAGTCTTAAAGACATGAGCCATTCCTAGCCCTCGATCAGCTCTGGATCATGGATAAGCATGTGCCTGGCATAGTTAGGAGCTTTGAGTCCTGGACACAGCAACTTGAAAAACATGGCAGGTACCTCTGCATGTGGGCTTAAAATCCCAAGAGGAGAATGGAGGAGAAAGGATTGTGACATGTCTATCTCCCCAGGGGGTATTTTTTACTTTGCCTCTCCTTTTCTCTCTCTCTCCAGCGAATGCACACACCTTATAGCATTAAAAAAAAGAGTTCATGGAAAATGCATATTATGGAACAAAAAAAACTATGCATAGATTTCTTTGTACCAAAATAAACTGGTACTTTTAATTCTTTAATTCTATGAATTCTTTGAAGTCTCTTCATAAAGAATCAAGTGCCAGCACTCTAATATGGTCTAAAATAGTCCTCCATGTTCTTGTTCCCAATTATTTTGTTGGCCTCCAAAAGCATTTTGGGGCCAGTAGGTGGCGTGGTGGTTAAGGCACTGGATTCCCACATGGTCGATGATGGTTTGAGTCCTGGACTCCCTGGCTTGCTTTCTCACTTTCCCTTTCTCTCGCTTTCTTTGGTCAAATTGAAAAATAAAATTAATAAATAAATAAAATAAAAAACGTATAATTCTTTTTTTCGGAGAGGTTTTTGCTATAGGGCGTGTGCACTCGCCAGAGAGACAGAGAGAGACAGAGAGACAGAAAGCGAGAAATCACCCCCCAGGGGGGATGGCCACGCCACAATCCCTTCTCCATTCTCCTCTCGGGATCTTGGGCAAGCACACACACGCGCCTGGCGTGAGTTTAAGCCACCGGATCCGGGACTCGAACCGTGGTCAACTCTGTGGGAGTCCAGTGACATAGCCATTATGCTAACTGTTGGTCCCCCCAAAATGTATAATTCTTAAAAAATAAAAAGTACTGTGTTCTCCA
Source organism: Tupaia tana (assembly GCA_026018925.1). Taxonomy (NCBI): domain Eukaryota; kingdom Metazoa; phylum Chordata; class Mammalia; order Scandentia; family Tupaiidae; genus Tupaia; species Tupaia tana. Next base: position 149,352,876 of record JAKSZU010000002.1, read on the forward strand.
AACAGTTCCAACACCCGTGCCTCCTAGCCTCCTGTTGGATACCAACGTGTGTCTTCCTCTACCCAAAGATTCTTTCCCCAGCTACTTCCTTGTCTGTACGGTCTGGTTGATTGACTGGTGCCTGAATTGTATTGAACTTTGACCCTCCCAGTTGTTACATTTTCTGGTATTTGTACACTTCTGATTTTTGTCTTTCTACCAGTTTTGACCTGCCACTTGTATGGCTTCTGGCTTATCTACCTAGTTCTGGCGGACAGTGTTATTTGAAAGCTTCTTATCTACTTGTTCTTTCAATTATTTTTTTAGCCTCCTCAGACCAGGCTCCCTTGTCTGTGTCTATAAATTACTTCTGGCTTGAGAGTGACAGTGTATTTTTTATCGAAATACTTTGTAGACTTATAGCTGCCATGGTACAGTAGACAAAATGAATCTGCCTTTGAATGTACTGCTTGCTTGGTTATCCATAAATCATTTCCTTATATTTATTATTGTTATTTTTAATGGGGAATGTCAAGGGAATTATAGCTCGCCACCAATTTGAGCACAGGCTTTGATCTTTTGTAGGTTATTTGCAATCCCTGCAATTATTCTGAACTTTGTGCCATTCAGTGACCTGGTGAAATTGAAGTTTTGTTTTACTGTGCACTGAGCAATCCCTTCTCCTCCATTCTCCTCTCGGGATCTTGGGCACGCACGCACACATGCCTGGGGTGAGTTTAAGTCACTGGGTCCGGGACTCGAACCACAGTCAACTACATGGGAGTCCAGAGACATAGCCATTACACCATCTGCTGGTCCTGGCTTCACTCCTCTTTCTATCTACTTTCCTCCTAGGTGGTCTCATAAATCCTGATGGCATTTAATACCACCTATGTGCTGACGGCTGGCAGACATACATGTCCAGCTCCAACCTTGCCCCTGACTTCCAGCTCACACATAATGACCTGCTGGTTATTACCACTCAGCAGACTCACAGACAACATCGCAGAAAAGAATTCTCGAAGCTCTGCTCCTAACTCCTGGGCCTTGTACTTGCTCTGCCATTGTCTGCCATCAGTCTTCTTCACCAAAGTAAGTGGCAGCTCCAGGTACTAGCTGGGCCAGAAGACTTATGCTGAGTCATCTTTGTTTCTTACACCCTGCGTCAGCAAACACTGTTGAACTGTATTCAGAATCTTTTCTCTTCTCAGCAAAAACATTGCCTTCTCTTGGCTTCTCTCTATTTCATTCCGCCATTGGATTATTTATTTAATTCTATTTGTTATGAGTATTTTTTAATTTGATGAGATGAGAGAGGAGAGAGAGAGAGAGAAAGAGAGAGAGAGAGAGAGAGAGAGAGAGAGAGAGAAAGGGAAAGCCAGAAAGCAAGCCACCAAGCTTGGGTCTTGAACTGCAGTTGGCCATGTGGGAGTCCAGAACCTTTAACCACCACGCCACCTGCTGGCCCCTCTCTTGGATTATTAAAACTGCCCCTCAGGACCGGCAGTTAGCATAATGGCTATGTCGCTGGACTCCCATGTAGTCGACTGCAGTTCGAGTCCCGGACCTGGTGGCTTAAAACTCAGACAGGGCGCGTGTGCGTCCGTGCCCAAGATCCCGAGAGGAGAATGGAGGAGAAGGGATTGCGGCATGGCCATCCCCCCTGGAGGGTGATTTCTTGCTTTCTGTCTCTCTGTCTCTCTCTCTGTCTGTCTGGCAAGCGCACACGCCCTATAGCAAAAAACCTCTAAAAAAAATTGCCCTTAACTCGTCTCTCAATTATTCGCTCTTGCTCTCTGAGATTTACTCTTCACTGAGCAGCCAGTGTAAGCCTTTTAAAACACGACGTTTTTCATCTGCTTCAAAGCTTTCAATGGCTTTTCGGATCCAAGTAATGCCAATGTCCTGCCATTGCAAATGCTATTAAGCCATCTTGTGCCTTGACACTTCTCTGACCTCAGGGTCAATACTTTTTCTGCCTTCTATTGCAGTCCTCAAAGACACCAGGCAGCTGTGCTTCACCTCAGGGCCCTTGCCCCTGTGGCACCCTTAGCCTGGAGTGTCTTCCACCAGATACCAGTGGCTTACTTCTCTTTATCCGGGCCTCTGCTTAATTACTACCCTAGCACAGGAGGAGCCTTTACTGACTGCTTCATGTAAAATAGCACGCCTCATTCTCTATTCCCTTTTCCTACTTCACTCTTTGTCATAGCCCTTCTCGCCACCGGACACTGTATGTACACGTTTTTAACTGTCTTTACCGGTAGCTCCTGCTCTCTGTGTAAGCCCCTCCAAAGCAGAGGCTTGACTTTGACTGCTCACTCCATTGCCAGCTCTTAAAATAGTGCTCAGCATGTCGCAGGCACGCAGCTGAGTGGGACAGGCCTGGATGGGTGGATTCCAGGGGTACGGCAAGCTATTTTAAAGGCTGTTTTAGTGGACTAGGTGTTGGATAGTTATTTGTGAAAGAGACAAAGAAATAAACATAAGGAAGAGCCCCAATTCTTCCCGAAAGTTTTCCCTCGGTTCCGAGGCTATCTCAGCATCCCCACACTTTTTGGGTTGGTTTCTTGGCCATTAAGGACTCCCTCACTTGTCTCTGTCCCAGTTACTTGATGACTATGTGCTATCTTATGTTGATACATTGTTTTTATGTACGTGTCCCTTGTCTCAAAGAAGACAGCAGATTCTCTGAAGGTAGAGACCGAGTCTTGGATTTGCAGCATGTACAAAAATGAAACTGTGTGTGCTTTTTTGACAAGGTCTCACTCTCTCGCAATCCCCCTACCTCAGCTTCCCTTGTAGCTGTGACTACAGGCATGCACCATGGCTGTCAGCAAGGGGAGGAAAGACCCTGGGCCACCCATGTGGCCTCCGCCTGCAGAGCAGCAGTGTCAACTAATACACGCTATTGCCACTGGGCCAAAAAATGAATTGTTAACACACATTCAATCTGACTTTGTTACAGTTCATTTTAGCTATCTCTGCTGGGCAGGGAGAGATAAAGGATTAGAGCCGTATCACATATTGTGTTGTTTGGTGTCAGAATGAAGGTAAGACAGGACTTCGGGACAAAGTCTAGAAAAGAGCACCTGCCCCCTTGAGTCTGTAGACTGACTGTGCTTTGTTCTCTACAGTAAATTCTACACGTGACTAAGTCACCTCCTGGCTTGTTGGAAGTTAGGTATCATGACGCCAATCTCAACCTTGTTATTAACAGCTGAATAAATCCCATCTGACAAATACGTAGGCAGATGTGTTGAGGACTCCAGTTTTGCGATGTGGATGAAGGTTTCAACAGTTCCACACATTTTCAACTGGGCTTTTGGTAACATAGGTGTTCAGAACAAGGAGAAAGGGTGAGGGAAATATTCCTTTAATTATTTATGGAAAAGGAAGAATTTATCATTTTTTTTTTGTACCAAGAAATACCTAAAAGTCTAAAATCTCTAAAAGATTTTGTATGTATCTGTGATAGAGTTTCTCAATGTCTTTTGAAAATTTATTACCAAATCTAAATAAAGATACTACACTCTTTTTCCCCTCAATTTTATCATATCTCTTTATTTTCACATATTCTTTAAAGCAGTCTAAATATAATAATTAGATGTTTCTTTTTTATTCTTTTTTAGTTTTATTATAGGGCATGTACACTCACAAGAGAGAGAGATAAAGAGAGAGGGAGAAAGGGAAAATGAGAAATCATCTCCCAGGGGTGGTGGAGTGGTCAAGCTATAGTCCCTTCTCCTTCCGTCTCCTCAGGATTTTGGCATGCATGCATATGTGCCCAGTGTAATTTTTTGTTTTTAAAGAGGTTTTTGTTATAGGGCACGTGCACTCGCCAGAAAGACAGAGAGAGACAGAGAGACAGAAAGTGAGAAATCACCCCCCAGAGGGGATGGCCACATCTCAATCCCTTCTCTTCCATCCTACTCTCAGGATTTTGGGCACACAAGCACATGCACCCGGTGAGGTTAAGCCACTGGGTCTGGAACTCAAACCGTGGTTGACTACATGGGAGTCCAGCGACATAGCCATTTTGCCAACTGCTGGTCCCTGTGCCCAGCGAAATTTTAATTCTGCTGGGTCTGGGACTCAGACTGTTTAGTCAGCCATGTGGGATCCTATGCCTTAACTTCCATGCCACCTGCTGGCTTTGATGTTTTTGTCCTCTACACACCTCTGTAACTGGTTATATCTCTCTACAATCATTATTTAGGCAAACCACACAGATCTGATTTTTCCCATCTTCCCATACAAATTATTCCCTTAGGGTCTTTAATTCTTATTATTTTCTTCTGCCTGAACATATTTTAATTTTCTACATTTTTCTCACCACCGAGTCCTGAGAGTTAACCCTGGCATTATGATGCAGATTCACCGGTCCTTTAAGAGGCAACCATTTTACTTCTAAGTGGGAGTAGATGCCTACACTTACACCACCCACACTAGGTTGCTTTATTTATTTTTTTTAAGCTGTCATCACTCATGGTAAATCCTGTTTTAGTTTCTTATAACAGTTCTATGTCTCTTCTACCATTATACCTTTACAAGGACCTTCCTTCCATTACATAGAGGTGTTTTATAACATTCCCTGCAGAGATATTAGCTTACTAGGCTGGATCTTATTTTTATTGCCTACCTCCATTTCTAATCGAACTGTGTTCCTTGGATTCATTTGTCAGTTCGGAATGTTAATAGCACTGCACAGATGGATGGTGTGATTTGCCTGCGGAGGTTAATAAGGAGCTCTTTGCTCCTCCTCCCCAAAATCATTAATAAAGAAAGGGAAAGTAAGTTAGAAAGTAACCTGTGTTATGACATCAGAAATGCTCCCCATCCCCAAACAAATGTAATATGTTATTATTTAACCTAACCTTCTGTTTCCTTTCATTCAGTCAGTTGAATCCTTTTTAGCATACTCATAGCAAAGTAGATTTAGCTCAATTTTGTTAGTTGGATTAGATGAGTCCCTGATCTTTCGTCTTCATTAAAGTCAGGATTTGGGACCCTTTCTTTTATGAATTAGCATTAACTGTATCAAAAGAGCTTAATGAGATTCACCCGCTATGATTCGTAAGGTGATAATTTTTCAGAAGTCAATGAAAAAGGTCTTTGATTGGCTACGCTTTCAAGGAGTAGACAATGGCAGCTGGAAAAAGATACTGAAAAGGGTCAAAGCGTGTTAAGACATGACTGAACTTCTTTGTAACAGATTGGTGGGGAGTGATTTTGTGTCCAAGTTATACTGATGTCAGCAGTCTGAACAAGACTACAGACACAGAGCAAGCGGAGGCAACCGCCATTCGTTTAACGCTGAGCACCCACCCCAGGCGCTGGTATTGGTATGATGAGTAAGATAGACACGTTCCTGGCTCTGCAGACCTGTTACACTGGGGTGAGCTGACAAGCAGAAAACCAATTTCAGCACACAATCAGTGCTCTGACCTGGGAAGTTCAGGTGCTGTGGGGCCTGTTGGGTTGGTTAGTACAGACTGATAATTTAGCTGTACTAGTTAGCTTACATTTTTTTTTTTTTTTTAAGCCAGGTATGGTGGCATGTGCCTGAATCCTTGCCACTTGGGAGGCTGAGGCAGGAGGATCATGAATTTGAGGCTAGACTGGACAACATAGTCCTGTTGCTAAAGGAAAACAAAATAAGGCCAAAGGAGGAAGGCATGGTACGTTTCCAGCCTCACGTTGAATGTACATATTGCGTACCATGTAATTCTCATGAAAAAATCCATGAAATGAACATGGATAAATGCAATGCATATGAAAGTGTAGAAAGACTTTTACTGGATATTATTTATTGATTATTCTTCACAGCACAATTATAGGTAGGCAGTAGACATTCATCTATGTACTGAGTACAATGTGAGTGATGGAGAGGGGTATAATGTTTGCAATTAGTAAATCGCAATTAAGCAATGACTGTATCAGAGGAACAATTCCATGTGAGTTATCTGCAATGGCTGGGACAGGGAAGCTGTTGGGATGGCGTTTTCCGTGAGGTCCAAGGCTCAGTCTGTGGAGTGACCACCCAGCCCCTTTCCTCAAAGGGAAATAGGTATTTCTTTCTGGTGAACTTCATGACATGCCCCTTAAGTTGGAACTTTGATAAATCCCAGGAATGCAGTTTATTGCACGGTTCTGAAATACTCAAAGGTGGCTTGCACACCCCCCTACCCCCCAGGAAGGACGCCAGCGGAGATAACCCACGTGGTGCCAATGCCCTGACCTGGCTGGCTCTGCTGGCATTGATAGAAGGACGAACACGGAGATGGTGGCAGTAGAAAGGGGGGTACCCAGAAGTGGGCTGAAAACAAAGGAGTAGATGTGATTATCTGTGTTTCTGGAGACCCTAACATTGAAGAGTCTCGGACTTGATAGTTTCTCTGCCTCCTTAAAATGTCCCTTCTCTCCACACTGGCAGTGATGCACAGCAAGTATGGTCTGCTGAAAAGAAGACTTTGATTTAAAAAACTGCAATCATAAAATGGGTCCTTTTGAAATGGCAGATTATAAGAATGGATTTGAAAAACGGATACCCACTGTGAAAATTGCATTTGGGAGATAACTGAATACATGAGAACCAGGTGACGCTTTTGTATTCTCCACTTACCGCAGTGTAGCCATTGGGCAAACAGAAAACAGATGATGAGGAATCCTTCTGATGATGAAACTATTCAGTATTTTGACCGTGAGGTAAACACACAGTTCCATCTGGTGATAAAATTGTGTGGAACTCAATACACACACACACACACACACACACACGCGTGCACTCACAAATGAGGATAAGTGAGACTGGGGGAAGGGAACACGATAGCTGGATTGTAGAATGCCAATTTTCTTCTCGTGCTATTACAAGGTAGTTTTGCAAAAGGTCCAATGGAACAAATTGGGAAAAAAGTACAAAGTATTTGCTATTATTCTTATAAACACATGTGGGTCTACAGTTATCTCCATAAAGCTTTTCAATGAAAAAAATCTTATAGAATCTCTGTCTGGCCAAGTAGTATACTATAATGACTTTTGTTTCTGAAAAAAAAATTGGAACAAATTACTTTAAAACTAGGATTGTAGAGGGTGCTAGTGAAGGAAAACATTTCTGAACATGTTAGCTAGCTGATTAGCTTACAAGAAAAATGATAGCTTAATTAGGCATTTTTTGGAAGGTGATTTATCAATAATTTAAAAGTTTTAGAGTATTATAAACATTGTAGCAAGAATGCATGAAGAAATTTTAAAATGATAGTCTCATTTAAGTGAGACTTTAAATGAAATCTGGTAAATAGTAGGCATGATAAGTATGATATAATTAGGTGATTATTTAGAGAGCAGAATCCGTATTCATTATACTTTGAAATCTATTATAGATGTGTTCATTCTGTATAAATACAGAATGTAACCCAGAAATAAAATAATATCAAGTAACAAGTCAAGTAATCTACATGGTACATTTTCTATTCTAGGTCATTGCTTGCTATTTGAGTGTGTGTGTGTGTGTGTGTGTGTGTGAGAGAGAGAGAGAGAGAGAGAGAGAGAGAGAGAGAGAGAGAGAGAGAGGAAAAGAGAAAGAGAGAGAGAGAGAGAGACCTTGGAAAGCCACATACTTATTCCAACTATGTGTTCTGAGTTCAAAACATCCTCTTGAATTTTTCCCTTGAAGAACCTTTGGGTCTTATGACACAAGAATTTAGATATCATTAAGATAGGGAAGAGCTTGTTATTTGAGGGAAATAGTCAAAAGCTATCAAGGAGGGCTGATAAATAAAATGATGGATGAAATAAAGTCATTTCTGTTGGGCCAAATAGGAGAGATTGTTGTAAGCAATGCATGTACATTTCTTGTATGGTTTATTTATTGGTTCTGAAAAAAAGCAAGACATGTTGAGAGCTCAGAGGGGTGGGCATGTGGAACACTCATGTACTTGGTTATATTTGTTTTAAAGCCAGTTTTATAACCACGTGAGCAAATCCTAGGCATTATACGATTTGATACACCGGGTAACGACCAATGAATCATGTCGTATTGGTTGCATATCTGCTATGTTCCAAGTATTGAAGGTGATGGGGTTTGGGGCATACTGCTCCAGTGTGGCATCTTGGCCTTTGAGAAAACAGTAGAGGCAGGAAGGTCAGACTCTGACATTCTCTTACCCTGTTCCTCTGAAGTAAGTGGTAAGCCTTCGTCTGAGAGGGTCCCTCCCTATGTCTGGAAGAAAGGAACATCCTTGTCTCTGGAGACACAGGACACAGAGAAGAATCTGAAGAAACAGGCTTTGCCCCCCTCCCCCACTCAGTTTAGTCTCCCTGTTTATTTACTTACTTATTTATGTTTTAAGGTTTTTGCTATAGAGCACATGTATTTGCTGTGGGAGAGAAGAGAGGACAGAGAGAGAGAGAGAGAGAGAGAGAGAGAGAGAGAGAGAGAGAGAGAGAGGCAGAGAGAGAGAGAGAGAAACAGTTTAGAAGGAAAGTGAGAACTCACCTCCCAGAGAGGATGGCCATACCACAATACCTTCTCCTCCATTCTCCTCTTATTCTCCTCTTGTGATTTTGGGCACACACACACACAGGCACCCGGTGTGATTTTCAAGAAGCCAGGACGGAGACTTGAACTGTGGTCGGCCATGTGGGAATCCAGCACCTTAACCACCATGCCACCTTGCCACCTGCAGGCCCCAATTCCCCTTTCTTAGGGTGTACCCCTTTTGTCCATTCTCTGACTATTCTTCACCTAACTTAAGCATAAAAATCCACATTTCTGTTTCTCTGGAACTTCATTTCCTTGTGAAGGCTCTTATATACGAGAAAGCTCACGTTAAACAGTTTTATATGCTGTGCTCTTGCTAACCTGTCTTTTGTTGTAGAGACCTCAGCCTTGAACTTAGTGGCGAGTGAAAAAAGGTAATCTTTCCTTCCTTACAAAGGAATGAAGAAGGAGTATTGGGTATACTCTCAACCTCGTGAGATAATTTCATTCCTTATGTCTTAGTTACTACCTATACTTAGTTTATTCATGAGAGACATTATGTATTTGTGCACGAAAGAGACAGACAGACAGGGACACCCCGCAGAGTGTCTGGTCAAGCCGCATCGTCTTCTACCCTTTCTCACCAGGGCCTTGGGTGTATCTGGAGTGTTTTCAGGTTGACTCAAGAGCTGAACCTGCAGTAGCCACGTGGCTTCCAGAGTTGGAGGTCTGTATGCTACCGCCTGTACCACTGAGGTGTTGAGACAGATCTGCAGTTTGACTCATTTTGTCCAAAGCCTTGTGACTAGTGTGTTCCAGACCGCGTATTCCAAATGGAGAGCCCAGCAGGTATATGAAACCGGACCCTGGTGTGCCAGTGCTGTTGTGCAAGAAGAAGGCTTGACGGCACTGAGCAGAAGGCAGCCAGGGAACTCCTAGGATGAGCCAATGAAAACTTTGGGAGACCTCTTGCTTATACTTTCTAGGGAGATTTCTTTATTCAGAGCAAAAGTTGAGAAGTACATAAACCCTTTACCGTGGGCAGGCTGCATGCCCGGGTTCTGAGGATGCCCACGCAAACGCTGTGCTCCTTCGTAGCTGGTTGCCGTCTGTCACTGCAGGGAAATCGGAGCATTCTCCGACATTCTGTGTGTGGTACCAAGGACGAGCCTGTAGACTCTCGGTGAATGGGAATGAGATCTTAGGCACCCAGGGTCCTGTCGACTACCAAAAGGCTACACTCTGGGCATCCGACAGTGAGTTATGATTAAGTCACGGAATGTCCCTCTATTCCCCCAATCAACTTTGTTTCTTTCTCTTTTCTTTTCTTTTCTTTCTTTTCCTTTTCTTTCTTTCTTTTTTTTTTTTTTTAATAAACCCATGCTTCCATTTTTCCCACAGACTTTTTTTTTTGGAGAGGTTTTTGCTTTAGGGCATGTGCGCTCGCTAGAAAGACAGAGAGAGATAGAGAGACAGAAAGCAAGAAATCACCCCCCAGGGGGGATGGCCATGCCGCAATCCCTTCTCCTCCATTCTCCTCTCGGGATCTTGGGCACACACGCACACGTGCCCGGCGTGAATTTAAGCCACCAGGTCCAGGACTCGAACCATGGTTGACTACGTGGGCGTCCAGCAATATAGCCATTACGCTAACTGCTGGTCCTCCTCAACCTTTTTTCTGAATGTTGATAGCCTTGATCAAGATTGCAAAGTTATTTTGATGTTTGTGCTTCTATATCAAAGAATAGTTTCTTTGATATTTCAAGTGAGGACCTTGCTGGGGGTTCTGGCTCTGCCCCCTGGTGTCTCTCTCTGATGAAACACAATAAATAAATAAACAAATACATAATAAATAAGTAAACTAATTCTATTTTTAAAATTTTTTAAAGAGTATTTTTATTTAACTTTATTTATTTACTCATTTTTATTTTATCAGAGAGGGACAGAGTGAGAAAGAGTGAGAGGGAAAGTGTGAAAGCAAGCCACCAGGTCTGGGACTCGAACTGTGGTTGGCCATGAGGGAGTCCAGTGCCTTTAACCACCATGCTACCTGCCACCCATAACTTTAAAAATATATCTGGGCTCAAGTGTCACAAAAGGAAGGTTCAATTTTAGAAAGACTACATAACATAGACAGCTAGGTGGGTTAAGTAGGAGGAAAGAATAACCAAAGAATTGGACTAAATTGTAATTCTTCATTTTTGTGATTCTTTCTTGTGAGGTTTTGTGGGATCCAATTTCATGACAGCATTCTTTCCATTATCATTTTCCCAGTCAGCCTTATAATGAAAGAAAAACCTCAAAACACACGTTCCCTTTGCTATGTTTGGGTGCATACCTAATTCTTGAATTCAATCAGCATAAATAGAAGGCTTATATTAAAATCAAATTTATAAAATAAAAGGTTTTTTTCCCCTCAAAAACTGGCCCCTGGAGCCCCCATGTCCTCGTTACATGTCAAGATCCATCACTCAGTGGGGACAAGGCTTGTTCTTTCCACGAGAAAGAACGCACTGTTTTCTTACAAACGAGGAGAATCTGCGGAAAGACGGGGCCCAGCATCGCACTTTCATCCTGAGTTCCTGGGAGAGTTTTGGTGCTAGGAGGTATTATCCATCTTTCTCCCAAATATTTTAAAAGATCGCTCGGCCTCCCATGTGTGGAGAGGTGAGAGAGGATTTAAAGTCTCCCCGAGAGTGATTCCTCACATTACTGTGGTTTTCTTCCACTAATACAAATACTTTCCCAACATCTGGGTCACAGTTTTTTTTTTCTTTTTTCTTTTTCTTTTTTTCCTCCAAGGTAATAATCACAAGGTAACGCCACTTATGAAACAGACCAGTTAAACCCACGGCGAATATCAGGCTGTTTACGCTTAGCTCCAAGGGGTTCAAATGATTCTTCCTCTGATTTCTTCTTTGTTGTTCTTTTTATTTAAAAAAAAAATCGTCAGAGGGCACAAGCACTCACTTGTGGGGTAGGGAAAGAAAGTGAGAAAGCACCCCCCCCCCCCCATAGGGAATAGTCACACCATAATCCTTTTTCCCTTTCTCCCTCCCTTTGGGATTTTGGGCACGCATGCACAGCTGCCTGGCATGTTTTTCAAGCTGCTGGTCTGGGACTTGAACAACTCGGTGAGCCAGGTGAGATCTAGCCACCTTCCCCACCACGCTACCAGAGCAAAGAGCCTCCCCCCGCTTTGCTTTTCTAAGAAACATGCAGCTACATGTTCCTAAGAGGGAAGGAATCCTACTTTAAAGGCGGAATGTGACACTCAGCTGCCATAGCCTGTGCTACTGCTATTTATAATCAGAAGCTCTAGTTCTCTCCCCAGGACCTTTCTATCATAAAGACAACAATGGTGTCTCTTCCGGTGTGGCAGAAGAAGAAATGGACCCCTTTTCTCTGGATTCTTTCAGCAGTAGAAGCTTTCCAAAGCGTGGAATGTAGGCACCGTGAAGGAAGACATTTTTGCCTCTTTTGTTTGCAATTCCATGGCGACCCCTAGGACATGGCTTGGTACACAGTAGACCCTCTGCAAATATCTGTGGAGTAAATGAATGAATCTTCAGTAGAAACTGTAGGATGTGGCTTTGTTGGTGCTTGAACGCCAGTGACCTTCCTTCCCCTGGGGTAAAGGTGTTCCTGGTGAGTTGTATGGTTGTTTTCCTAGTCTGTGTCCTGGAGGAACCTGCTCCACCTTCTTCCAGGCTTCCAAACCGAGGGAGCAGAACGCCTGGGCACTGGTTGCTGAACCCCACACTTCTCAAGGGGCCACAGTGGAGAATTTGTGATACCTTGGGGTCCTGCGTCAACCCTGGAGAGAAATGCCAATCAGCAGGGGGGCCCACGCGCAGGGTGTATGACTGGCTGGGTCATGAGATATAGCGGAAGGGGTCTTGGCCGGGTATGGAGGCTTTTCTTGGTCTCATATAATGCATTACTTACAGGATTTCATTTTCTAATGCTCTATACCCGGTTAATAAAGTATAAAACAGCAACCAGTGATTCTATTTCCGAGTTCTTATATCTTCCAAAAAAACTCAAAGCCTATGAAGATAGGTTGGAATGTGTAAAGGAAAGCTAAGAAAGCAGGTTTCTGATAAGGTCTGCACATGACTTGTGTAAGAGTTCTGAATTACAGTCTGACGAATGGAATGCTGACAGTTCTTCTTGCTTACCTGTGATGGCAAGGGTCTTGTCCCCCCCCCACCCCCAACAGATCATTTCTGAGTCAGTCTTAAGATGAGAAAATCTTCTGAAGAATTATGTGTGACATGACACTGTTTTCTCCCCTGTTAGCAGTAGAGGTTCCACTGTTTACAGAGGGTAGGTTTCTTGCACACGGAGGGAGCAGAGATGGTACCTATGTCTTTAGACACCGCGGTTGATGGCAGGCAGACTGCAATGACCCATGCAGTAAATCTGCTTAGCTGGTCACCTGAAGTGATGACATTTAAGATACAGTTGCTACACTGTTTATCTTAAAGAAACATTTTCCAATTAATTCTTCAAACCTGTGCAATATTTTATCTTTTCAGTTTAATAATATCCAAATGTGCTTTAGGTTGCTTTTGAGAAGCAAAAAAACACATGTGTGCTTCTTCATAAATCAGTCGGTTAGCTTGGAGAATATAATAATTTTAAGTACGTAGCAAAGGCCCTCACAACATAATTATTGAAGCAATATGAGGAGTTGAGTTTGCTTCAGTTTTGGATTTTTAATACACTTTGCAGTTATGTAGTGAAGACAGAAATATGCCATTTAAGTCTCTGGTTAAGAGCCAAGACCTTTTTCCTCTTGTATCAATTCTAGATCCTATTGTTTCTATCCGATGCTTAGATTAGAATATACATATCCTATTGTTGAATAAAATTATTAGAAAATATAAGATCCATGAAATTACTCTTTTGACTCTTCAGGTAAATGCGCTGGTACATGAATTCTTAATTTCAAGTTCTGACGTTGTAAGAAATTTTCACGTACCTCCAATGGAGATATCATTGCCCTGTGCCCTTATGCTTGACTTTTGCTAAAATGATAGAAGAACATTGCATTTGTACAACGAAAGCACACAAATGGAAGATTTTGGTTTTTTTTTGGAGAGGTTTTTGCTTTAGGGCATGTGCTCTCGCCAGACAGAGAGAGACAGAGAGACAGAAAGCGAGAAATCACCCCCCAGGGGGGATGGCCACACCGCAATCCCTTCTCCTCCATTCTCCTCTCGGGATCTTGGGCACGCACGCACACGCGCCCGGCATGAGTTTTAAGCCATCGGGCAGGTCCAGGACACGAACCGCGGTCGACTACATGGGAGTCCAGCGACAAAGCCATTACGCTAACTGCTGGTCCCACAAATTGAAGATTATTTTATAATACGTATCAAATCCATCGCTTTGTTCAATTTTATCTTATATTTCTTTATTCCTACTTCTACAGCCCAGCCCACATCACCATTTTTCTTTATTACCAAGACTGCTGAAATAGAATCCCTCGTCTGCAATGCCCCAGAAGAGTTAATGACACAAGAAAAACATTATGTAAAATAGCAGATGTCCAACTAGAATATTCAAATAAACGGTGATACAAAAGCACCAAAAATGTTAACTGATAGAACTAGGAGTGCTAAGGGCCAGATGCAAAGGGTAAGCTGCAAAGTGGTGCCAGGTTGACTCACATGGGGAGGTTCTGGATTCACACCCAGAGGCCTCCCTGAGTGAGCCAGGCACGCACATACCCATGATCCAGCTGGCTGACGCCGGGAGCGGTCAGTATCTAGGCCTTCTTGCGTTGCTGCGTATCTGTCTTTCCATCTGTCTCTCTTGCTTATGGAAGAAATAAGTAAATAGACTTAAAAAACTAGAATTGAGTGTGCTACCTATCTTTCTAGTTTACATTTTTAAATATTTCCCAAATGTTCTATAGCAAGCATGAATTACTTTGAAAAGATGTTATAAGGGTATATTCTCATTTAAAAAATTTCAAGCAATATAGAAAAGCTAAGAAGAGAACAAACATCATCGAAAATCTACTGCTTAGAAATAATCATCATCTGGGACCAGCAGATGTAATGGCTATGTCGCTGGACTCCCATGTAGTCAACTGCGGTTCAGGTCCTGGACCCAGTGGCTTGAACTCACTGTGCATGTGCATGCGTGCCCAGGATCCAGAGAGGAGAATGGATGAGAAGGGATTGCAGTGTGGCCATCCCCCCTGGGGGGGTGATTTCTCGCTTTTTGTCTCTGTCTTTCCAGTGAGCACACATGCCCTATAGCAAAAATCCCTCCAAAAAAAAAAAAAAAAAAAAAAAAAAAAAAAAAAAAAAAAAAAAAAAGAAAAAGAAAAAGAAAGAAAGGAAGAAAGAAAGGAAGAAAGAATCATTATCAAATTAGGTGAACTTGCTACCAAATACCTTGGTCTCTGTGTATACACTCGTAGACACACACACATACACACAGAGAGAGGAGGAGGACAGCCAGCCAGCTCTAACTACAGAGACAGGCAAAATAGAATTTAATGAGCACAAAATTGAACTATGTATTTTTAAAAAAGGATTGCAATTTATGTGGTATTAATCATTTGTTCCAAAAAGTTAAGCTTATTCAAAATGCAAGGTGTCAATGATTGAAACCAAAGCACCACACCATGCAGCTTTCACACTGTGGGTTTAGACAAACTGCTTCAAGCTACGTTCAGTTCTTCCCTCGCCCCTACTACCGTGGCTCTGTCCTCCTTCCTATCCCTTCTTCCCTGATAAGGGACATTGGGACATAGTCTCTCCAGCATGAGCAAGTTAGCTGTGTTCTCTCCATCCGAAGATGGGTTTCTTTGCAGAAACATGCCAGATTGTCTCTTTTTAATTTACCTGGACAATTTTTTGTTTTAATTGCCAGAAGGCAGGGCACTCACCAGAGAGAGACAGAAAGACAGAGAGGGGGAGAGGGAGAGAGCACCCCTCCAACAGGGCTTGGCCATGTCACTATCCTTCTACTCCATAGCTCTGTCTTGTCTGGATTTGGTCATGCCTGCACATCCACCTGGTATGTTTGCAACTGCTATGGCTGGGATTCAAACCATGGTCAATCACGTGGGATCTGGTTCTCTTAACAAGTAGGCCATGGAGCCAGTCTTCCCTGGACAATTTTTATATTTTCTCATCAGCCAGTGGGCAGGTATATCCCTGCACGAATAGATCCTTTCTTACCAAACACGTTGACCTCTTTATAGAAACTTTTGAAAAGAAAAAATAGATTAAAAAAAGAATAAAGTCTGAGTGTCTTCAAGTTGCTAAGGCCTAATATAAGTGTAGAATGGATGAGGTAGTTTACACCCTAAAGATTTCTAGATCCAGTGATTGATGGGCACATAGCTCAAAAAAAAAAAAAAAGTCAAAACAGATATACTGCCCTAGTCTGGCGGTGCTGTAAGTTGCAAACTCAGTGGCAGTCCTGGAAGCCACATTGCCACTGGGTGTTTGGATCCCTGGTTTGGCTTGCAAAGAAGCTGGGTATGTATGCAAATGCCCAAGAACTTGACAAGCTTCCAGGGAAAGGAGGAAAGTAGCGTGATGAGAAACGGTTAAGGGTGTTTCTCTCTCTGTCTTTGTTCACACACACGCACTCTCTTTTTATTATTAGCATTATTTTATTTAAATTCATTTATTTATTATTATTTTTTAAATATGATGAGAGCTGGGAGAGAGGCATGGGTGGTTTCTTCCTCTGAGCCCCCAAGTAGAACCGACCATGCGTCACCTTGATTTCAGAATTCTGCCCTCCCAAAACGTGAAAAAAATAAATTTCTGTTGTCTTAAACCACTCGGTTTGTGGTAGTTTGCTATTGTTACAAACTAAGGCACAGAGAAAGAAATGGATTAGTGAAAACGAGTACCTCTGACCGGGAAAACCTGAAGCCCATGTGTTTTCAGAGAGGAAGCCTGGAAGCTATCTGATCAAACAGAAACACTTCAGCTTACAATTAGTGTAATTATTGAAGATAGTAGCATGACCCATTATGCCTTTTTGGTCTTTCTTCTTTACTTTCCAGCTTGATATTGCCTCCATGGCTTTCATGGATCCTTTTTTTTTTTTTTTTTTTTTTTTGGTTTCTTGAACAAGCCAACAAGCTGTTCTCTGATTCAAAAATTTTGGATATGCTTAACTTTCTGCCCATGGAAACTTTTTGCCTACGTATTCCTTAAATGACTACCGGTTATCCTTCAAACCCAGTTAGTTAAATATCACTTCCTTGAAGACTCTTTCCATATTTCCCCCCATCAGTTCTAAATGAGGTCTCTTAGTTATATCTTCTCATGCTTTTTATAGTACACATTGTGACTAGAGTGTCTGTTTTTCGTATACTTTTTTTAAATGTCTGCTTTCCCTACTAGACCATATACTCCGTTAGACAGTGGCCACATCTGCTTCGCTCTGTTTCCTTAGCTACCAGCACAAAAGATGACTCTGTGATGAATATTTTTAAATGAATGAAAACACATCTCCAGACTTGTAATTGGATGGATGGATACAAAAAGAAAAATACCCATTTTTCAAATTGTTTTTAAATTAGGACTTGCTATTTAGGCAAATGGTTTCAATTTTATTTATTTATTTATTTATTTATTTATTTACTTACTTACTTACTTAAGTGGTTGTTTGGAGAGATGAGCTGTAGCAGTCACAATGCGAAAAGAGCAGCCACCTTGCATTACAGGCGCATTTTGAAATACATTTGAAATGACATCTATTAGCACAATTGCTATTCTTTCACCAGTTGCTATTTAAATATTTATAACTAACTTGGTTCAGTGTTAAAACTTGATACTCTGTTTATACCAAGAGAACAGAAACACTGAAGATACTATAAAATATGTACATTCTGTAAAAAATTAATGTAAACTTGTCATTTTGTGCTTAATTATACATAATAATTAAGATCCCCAAGCATTTTCTACATAACAGTTCTCAGAATCCTTTGTGGTATGTGTCTGTCCGGTCCATCCCATGGAATTCTCACTTGCCTTGGTTTGGCAACCACGCCAGCTTTCTGACCCCTGGAGTAGACTGCAAACTCATCTTGCAAATTTGGGATATCTCCTGATTGCTCTCTGCGCTTGTGCCCTGAGAGAGTTAAGTCACGATGAACAGAATTCTATAAATCCAAGTGCATCACAAATAAGGGCAGCCCGAGAACCCAAGAATAATGAGAGAACACAACTGGAGAGACAGCGACTACATTGGTCCCTGCCTCTTCACGGAAAAAGCAACCTACACTATGTAACCTCACAGAATAGGCAAACTCTGTAACGGAGTTGAAGAAAGTATACGAAACACATAGGTACCCTACACGAGGAAATGCCACTTTGCTGAAATGACACTATGAGCTATTCTTTAAGGAATATTTTGGATGGCTCTCCTTAAACTTCGTAAGTAGGGAAACTCATGATTGAATTGTTTCACGTGTTTCCCAAATTCTGGAAATGTTATTAAGGCCTAAATGTGCAGTAAGTAACACTGATTTCTTTTTTTCTTTTTTAGTTTTTGTTATAGGGTGTGTATGGTCACCATGGAAAGAGATAGAGATAGAGATAGAGATAGAGATAGAGATAGAGATAGGGAGAGAGAGAGAGAGAGAGAGAGAGAGAGAGAGAGAGAGAGAGAGAGAGAATGTGAGAATCATCCCCCAGGGGTGCTGGCCACATTGCAATCCCATCTCCATTTTCCTCTTGGGATTTTGGACATTCATGCACTTGTATCTGGCATGCTTTTCTAGCATTGGGTCTGGGGCTTGAACTATGCAGTTGGCCATGTGGATCCAGACACTTTAACCTCTGTGCCACCTATTGGTCCTGAACATTATTTTTAATGTTTAAATGATGAAAATGGTTTGGGCTGTCCCATGGATGCATGCTGTTGAAGACAACAGAGGTGCACATCTGCCTCTAGCTGGTTCATGTCAAAAGCTCACTCATGTGTGGATCAGCAGTTAGCGTAATGGCTATGTTGCTGGACTCCCACTTAGTCAACCGCGGTTCGCGTCCTAGACCTGGTGGCTTAAAACTCACTCCGGGTGCGTGTGCGCGCGTGCCCAAGATCCCGAGAGGAGAATGGAGAAGAAGGGATTGTGGCGTGGCCATCCCCCCTGGGGGGTGATTTCTTGCTTTCTGTCTCTCTGTCTCTCTCTGTCTGTCTGGCGAGCACACGTGCCTTATAGCAAAAACCTCTAAAAATAAAAGCTCACTCATGGGTGAGGCAGCCGTGGTTGTGGTAGTGTGGGATGTGATACTCAGGAAGAACCCTTCCAGATAGGCAGGTGTGATTTGTGTTGTATCTCTACAATCACCTGCCTGACACAGGGGTCACAGGAGAGTTCACGCTATGAGTCTGCGTGACTTGAACAGTCTTAGATCTCTTCTGTAGGAAGCCTGAACTTAAAATGAAGGGATGTCCAAGATTCTCTCTGACATATCAAATTATGGATGTTTGGGGCCAGCAGATAGCATTGTGATTACATAGCAGGGCTCCCACATGGCTGATCGCAGTTCGAAGCCTGGACCCGGTGGTTTGAAACTCACATGATGCATGTGTGCATAAATGCTCAAGGTCCCAGAAGGAGAATGGAAAAGAGTTTGCGGAATGGTCATCCCCCTGGGGGGTGAGTTCTTACTTTCTCTCTTACTGTCTCTTGTCTCTGTTTTTGTCTCTGTCTCTCCCCGACAGCAAGCGCATGCACCCTAAGGCATAAACCCCTAAAAAATAAAATTAAACACTTTTAGAGCTAGAGCAAATCTCCCTTTACAGTTTTACTCCATCTACTTCCCTTCAGCTTATATATTAGGTCTAAAGAATGTCCTTGATTTGTCTGAAGACATGTCTCTAGAAACAGCATTAAAACTTACGTCTCCCGATGATAATTAATTCGATACTCTTGAACTAAATTCTGCTACATCTGGAAAAGGCCTTGTTCCTGTGCTCCATGAAGAATGACCTATAACTTGGAGAAAATGAACCCATTTATAAGATAAAGTCAAATATAAAAACAAGCAAAAACCTTAGCTCTCTCTAGAGACAGGTGGGCCCTGTTGGCGATGCTAAGTTTAGGAAACTTTGGGCTTGTCTTGGAAGTAAGTGTATCCAATAGGAGCAAGACCCACGTGCATCACCCTTACCAAATGTCGTGGTCACTGTGGTGCCACTGGCCTTTAGGGTTCTGCTGGTCAGCTCTACCTAACCTGGCTACCACAGCCACCGAATGATCACAGCCATTGTCAGCTGAGTTCATCTGGTCTACCCATTCGCAATATGAGCTTTTCCTCCAGATTAAAAAAGGTAGTAAAAGTATTAGTTGAGACAGAATGAATATACATTATAGAAAGTAAACTATATCTCCTTTTAAAGGCAGACAGCATAAACATTAATTAATAATCAAACTAAGCTACATAAACAAATAATCAATCAATTACATATACTGTACATTATGACATAGTATTAACTTTGAATACCTCTCACACTGGAATTCACAAAGATCAAAGCCAGAACTGGTCAAGAGAGGTCTCTCAGCTCATCTGTTCTAGTTCTTTCTTTGTTGTTTAGATCGTGGGTTACACAACGCCCTCCCTGTTCGTCTGTACTAAGCTATACAGAATTGGTTGCCTTATGTGTACCTCAGTTTTGAATATGCATTGTAGAGAATTTAATGGCTTTCTGAAAGCTCTCAAAATTTACATGAAAATAAAGACAATGTCTTCCTGAATATCTTAATGAAGACATAATTTATTCACAATAAAATGTGAAAGGTGGAGTTAAATGTATTTTGACAAACAGATGTAACAATGTAGCCAAGATATATAGACTATTGATAGTGCCCCAGAAAGTTCCCTCTCACGTTTCATCAGTAAATCTCCTCCCTAGCAATTTTTCTGCCCCAGGAAACCACTGATTTGTTTGCTGTTACTATAGATTAGTTCTGCTTATTTAAGAACTTCAGATAAATGAAATTATACCAAAATTATTCATCTGTGCCTGACTTCTTTGATCAGCATTAAAAATCGCACATTTTTATTAAGTAGTTCTAAGGAAGACAATTTCGTTCAGTGTATCCTACAAAATACCAGCTGACCATTTTATCTGGGAAATAGGTGACTGAACTCTGCTTTTGGTGTCTCTTCTCAAAGTCTGACACAGTCACTGCTGCAACTTCCTGGGTTGTCGACTGGAGCTCGAAGTTCAGAGGTCAAGGTCAAGTGGGAATTAAAACAAACTTCCCCACCAGAAAATGTTCCGGCACTTCCTACATACAACAACTAAATACCCATGGCTGGAAACTCTGAACTTTCAATGCTCTGTCATTTTGTGGCTACTGGTAACATTTGAAGCAACCAGGGTTCTTTTTCCAGTCTATGAATAGGTACTTAGGTTGCCTAAAATGAGTCAACCTCTAGGGAGGTCCCTGCAAAGTAGGAGAGATCAGTTTTTTTTTTTTTTTTTCTTTTTTTTAGATTTTTCTATAGGGCATGTGCACTCACCAGAGAGACAAGAGATATAGAAAGCTAGAAATTACCCTCCGGGGGGTATGGCCACTCTGCAACCCCTTCTCCTCCATTCTTCCCTTGGGATTTTGAGCCCCCACGCACATGCGCCAGGTGTGTTTCAAGCTGCCAAGTCCGGGACTCAAACTGTGGTCGACTATGTGGGAGTCCTGCGCTGCAGCCATTACGCCAACTGCTGGTCTCAGTCTTTGATGCCTTCCCAATAACCCCACTTGTTTACTCTTTTCCTGGTCACTCACAAGTCTCTGTCATTCCCACTTCAGCCTGTCTTTCACGTCTTTTTCTGCAGGCAAACCGCCCTCTTCAGGGCCTTGTTTCGCCAGGCCCTGCTCTAGCTAGCTCATGTTTCTCACACCTCAGTCCATCAATTCCACCTTCAGTGACTGGATGCAGCCATGTGCCCAGCACTGTGCTGGGTGCAAAGGGTGAGTCAGACACAGCTCTTATTCTCAGAGTCTGGTGTGGGGGATGTTCATGCAGCCACTCCAATTCAAAAATGGTCTTCTCTTTCTCTTTTATTTATTTCTCTTAGGAGTGAGAGAGATGGAGAGAGACAGCACTCCCATCAGCATTCTGGTCGCTGCGCTCCGTCCCCAGTCTCAGTCAGCCCTGGATGGTGGACGTGCACATGCCTGGCATATATAGGGAGGTCACAGGACATGAACCCAGGACCTTCCCAAGTGGGTCACTCTTGCAGAGTGCGCCATCATCTGGCTCCCCCTCTTTCTTTGAAGGGTCCTTCTTGTGTATTTGGAAAGGGAAGGGATGTAGGGCGCTGTTCCTGAGTTGCTCACGTGGCTGCTGCTCCCCCAAGTCATGTGTTTCCACATGATCTGAGCCACTGTTCACTCTGTCGTTGGTAATGGATAGTCTGAAACTAAGGCTGTAAACCCTCTCATAGCCACTGCAATAGCCGTGCTTGAAAGTGGGTGCAGGGGAATTACATATAAACACGGGGCTGCTCTCAATTCCACTAGTGGACCCCAGAGTCCTGTCTTAGTGTCACTGCCACTCCAATTGATGTGAAGGCCCAGCCACTGTAACTGAGCAGTAACACATGTACTCAGCAAGGCCGAAAGCCACAGGCAGGCTAGAGGTTTAAAATATCCTCAGATTGATCTGAAAACATACTGGGTGTACATGTGGGCACTCTGGGTCCTGAGAAGCTGGAGGGCTGGGGAAAGGGGATCGTGGCATGACAAGACTCTGTGCTGGATGTACCGGGTCTCTCTCTGTCTCTCATGGAGATGGCAATGTATATGAGAAGATTTAAAAACTACCTCCTAATATTATTATTTATTTACCTTCAGAGAGAACATCATCCAAACAGATAAAGGAGAGGGAGAGGGTGAGGAGGTGTTCCACCTAATAGCCTCAGGGTCATTCGTCAAGATAGTATGTTAATAAAAGTAGTTAATGAGAATGGGTTTTCAAGACCCTAGAACATCAAAATTAAGTATTCATTTTACTCAAAGTATGTTTTCAATAATTAAAATTTTAAATATCAATAATTTTCTCTTAGAGGCTGGTTTCTTTAAGTGTTTGGAAATTGCAAGAGGTATATTTAAAGAATTATACCTGTCACTTTTACTTCTAGTGCCTGAACGTTAATATAATACCTTCATTGTCAACTGAAATAGGAAAAAACTAGGGGACACAGCACAGAGCCATAGTTCAAGTGATCTGAAAGTACCTTGGTATGATTTTAAGCTCACAGAATAGGAAGAGATTTGGAACTTAAGAATATATAAGGATATATTAACCTTTTCTGAGAGGTTATATAGCAGCTGAGAAGTGCTAAAAATATTTCTGGGTTTAATGCAGTGTATTCAAGATAAATACCACCTCCAAAGGAAAATATCTGAATGAATAGATTGGGTTGGAAATTAAGGTTGAAAATGAACACTGGTGGAAATGATGATTTGGAAAACGAATGTGTTTTTACTGTGATGAGAAATAGAGGAAAAAGGAATATGATTTATGAAGATTTTGCGATCTGGTACTAAACAATGTGGACCGGGTACTGGTGACTCGGCCTCTAGATAGATACTGTCATATCAGGATTTACAACCAGGAATCTGAGGGTGGATATAGGATGCTATTTGCATTGATCACGTAGTCTTATTTCATTAGAATTTAGATCTTTAAAATAAATGGAAGGCATTGATAACATTTGTATACTAAATTGCTGAGAATTGATTACAAGTGATAAAATAAATAAGAGGTCGAAAATGAACTGGCAAAAAGATTAAAAAACTATAATTGCATGTGAAAGTAAAACTGTTTTATTCAGCTTTGAATCTGGACTCTATTTTCTTATGTTTGACAGGCAATTTAAAGCACAAAATTAAACAGTAAAGAATATGGCTTTAAAAATAAATGAATCTAAAGAGCCATAGTTTTTTTTTCTTAATCTCAGAAGAAACCCACACTTCTTATAAATATACTTTGTTGTTCCAACATTACTTTTATTTAGCAAAAGTGTTTTCCTTTCCTTTTCCTTTTTTTTTTTTTACAGGAGTTTATAGTGAGTAACCAATGTGCATTTATTGCCAGTGAAGAATAACTTTAATGAAATAGCTGAAGAAGTTACTTTTGTCCCAAATCTTCCATCAAAAAGTTATTCAAGTGATTGCCATTTGTAGAATCTAATTTGGGAATTACTTTTTTTCTTGGTATTAGTATATTTTATTTGTATTTTTGAAATGTGCAACCTATTTCCTTTTCTTTTTCAAAAATTATTATTATTATACATTCAATCATTATACATCATTTATTTTATAGAGAGATTTTCCCTGATATGATATACACCACACAGCAGATGAGTTGAGACTATTACACACGACATGACCAACAGGCAACAAAACATATCTGTGTGACACAAATGTCTTACTTCTCCATATTTTCCCCAATTTCCTTTACTGCACTCTTCCCCTCTCCCACTTCATCTCCAGTGTTCATAACAATTTTTAATTCTTTTATGTCCTCCAGTCTTTCAGTCTCTACTGAAGAGTGTAGACAGTGGGTATATGTTAAGTGGAGACAAACAATGTCTTTGTTTCATAGCCTGACTTGCTTCATTCAGCAATAGATCTTCCATGTTTTCCACTTTCTATCAAATGCTATGGTCATTTTTTTTTTTTAATGGCTGAATAGTATTCCATGGAGTATATGTGCCACACTTTTTCAATCCATTCATCTGTTTGGGGACATTTGGGTTGGTTCCATGTCTTAGCAATCATGAATAATGTTGCAATAAATAGAGCTGTGCAAGTACTTTTCCAACTGAATGTTCTCCTGTTCTTTGGATAGATACCCAGGAGTAGAATTGCTGGATCATATGGTAGTTCTATTTGAAGGTCTTTGAGGAACCTCCATATTGTTCTCCTCAGCAGTTGGACCAATTTACATTCCCACCAACAATGTAGGAGAGTTCTCCTTTCACCACAACCCCGACCACAACCCCGATAGCACTTATCATCATGTTCTCCCCCCCCTCCCCGAGAGGTTTTTGCCATAGGGCGTGCGTGTACTCACCAGAAAGACAGAGAGACAGAAAGCAAGAAATCACCCCCTAGAGGGAGATTCTCCTCTATTCTCCTCTCGGGATCTTGGGCATGCACGCACATGTTCCCGGCATGAATTTTAAGTCACCGGGTCCGGGACTCGAACCATAGTCAACTACATGGGAGTCCAGCGACATAGCCATTATGCTAACTGCTGGTCCTGTGTGTGTGTGTGTGTGTGTGTGTGTGTGTGTGTGTGT
Source organism: Tupaia tana (assembly GCA_026018925.1). NCBI lineage: Eukaryota > Metazoa > Chordata > Mammalia > Scandentia > Tupaiidae > Tupaia > Tupaia tana. The sequence goes on from JAKSZU010000002.1 coordinate 149,377,651, forward strand.
GTGTTTTAATCTTCATTATTCAGACTGGGGCTAGGTGGTATCTCATTGTGGTTTTGATCTGCATCTCCCTTATGATGAGGAATGTTGAGCATTTTTTGATATACTTTTTGGCTGTTCATATGTCATTCTTAGAGAGTAGTTTATTCAGCTCATTTTCTCATCTTTTAATTGGGTTAATAATTTTCTTCTGGCTAAGCCGCTTGAGTTTCCTGTGTATTCTGGTTATCTGTCCCTTATCTGAGACACAGTTAACAAAAATTTTAACCCAATTAAAAGATGAGAAAATGAGTTGAATAAACAACTCTCTAAGAATGACATATGAACAGCCAAAAGGCATATCATGTAGTCGACCATGGTTCGAGTCCTGAACCCAGTGACTTAAAACTCATGCCAGGCATGTGGTTTTCCTTATGTTGAACCAACCTTGCATGCCTGGAATAAAGCTTACCTGGTCGTGATGTATAATCTTTTTAATATGTTGTTGGATATGATTTGCTAGTATCTTGTTGAGAATCTTTGCATCTATATTCATTAGAGATATTGGGCTGTAGTTTTTCTTCCTTTTCTTGTCCTTATCTGTTTTAAAAATAAGGGTGATGCAAGTTTCATAGAATGAATTAGGGAGAGATTCACCCTTTTGGATCTTCAGAAATAACTTGAGCCGTATGGGATGAACTCTTCTTTAAAAGTTTTGTAGAATTCAGGATCTAGCCATTTTGCGAGAAAGGAAGATGTCCCACTGATAACTGGGCCTCCAGCATACAAAACTCGCGTGAACAGCCCTTCTTCAAGAGACAGACAGCTCCATGGCTCCTGCAATCTAGCCATTTTGGGAGAAAGGAAGATGTCCCACTGATAACTGGGCCTCCAGCATACAAAACTTGCATGGTAGGAAGTCCCCTTTCAAGTCTCCTGTCTCTGTATCAGTCTTTGTCTCTCTCTACCTCTGTCTCTGTCCTCTCTCTCTCTCTCTCTCTGTCTTTTTAAAAATTTTTGCTTTTTAGAATTTTTTAAGGTGAGGCATTTTACAGGGCCCTTTGGCCCCTCCTAGGCCCTTATCTTGTTAATAATCCCCTCTCCTCCTCCCAGAACAGCCCTTCTTCAAGAGACAGACAGCTCCATGGCTCCTGCGATCTAGCCATTTTGGGAGAAAGGAAGATGTCCCACTGATAACTGGGCCTCCAGCATACAAAACTCGCGTGATTGAACTTCCAAGTTTGGGAAGAAACCGACCATCCACCAGATGACTAGAAATCGCTGCAGGACCACAAGAAATATGGGGAAGCAGGAAAATACCTCTCCCACAAGGGAAATGGATAGCTCCTCTTCATCCACACACAGTTCAATGGAAATCATGGAAATGTCTGATAAAGAATTCAGAACATTCATAATGGCAAAGCTAACAGAGATGGAAGAGAAGAGAGACAAGGAACTGCTGAAGAGGAAGGAGAAAGGAGTTGAAGAGTTCCAGGAGGTGAGGAAATTCATGCAAGATCTAAAATAGGAATTTCACACTTTACAAAAGAATCAGATGGAACTGTTAGAGATGAAGGCTGTAATACAAGAAGTCAAAATCTCCCTTGAAAGTATTAAAAGCAGACTAGATCATACAGAAAATAGAATCTCTAATGTAGAAGAGAAAATGGCTGGCCTAGAAAAATCCACCATGAAGACAGAAAATGGCCCCAAAATTTGAGAATAATATGTGAGAAGTACTAGATACAATTAAACGTCCAAACATCCGGATAATAGGCATCCCAGAGGGTGAAGAGACTCATAAGGGCACTGATAATCTATTCCATGAAATCCTGCAAGAAAACTTTCCAAACCTGGAGAGGCACTCAAAGATTCAGTCCCAAGAAATACAGAGGACCCCAAATAGAATCAACCCAAGAAGATCTTCTCCAAGACACATTATAGCCAGATTGACCAAAACCACAGACAAACACAAGATACTAAGACTGGCAAGAGAAAAAAGGCAAGTTACCTACAAAGGGTATCCCATCAGACCAACAGCAGACCTCTCATCGGAAACAATGTGAGTGAGGAGAGAATGGGAAAATATATTTAAAGTTTTAAGGGAAAAGCAATTTCAACCGAGAATTCTGTACCCAGCAAGGTTATCATTCATTTGGGAAGAAAAGACACGAACTTTCCCAGATAAACAAAACCTGAAAGAATTTACCAGCACCAGACCAGATCTCCAAGAAGTTCTTTAGGGAATGCTATGTCAGTAAAATTAAATGCAGACACACAGAAATAAGAGTTCAAAAACTAAGAAAATGGGCAATTTAATTGTAGGGACAAAGTCTGGAGTTGAGTATTATATCCCAGAGTTCAATCTGGAAGATTATACCTCAACAGAAACAGAAGAAAGATTAAGTACATGAGTCTGTACTGATGAAACAGCATTCTGTGACTTGACTAAGATATTGCTGCTTTTCTTCTAAGCTTTGTTGTCCGGTTTTAAGGATTTTTATACTGTCTTGAGCTGTCAATAGATTCATGTACCTACTATTTGAACAAAATACCAACCTGTTTCTAGGCTTCAAATTTCAAGGAAATAACCTTACCAGTTCAAAACTGCTTTTCTTGAAACCACCAGCTGAACTTGCTATTGAAAGTAGTTAGATTACTTATGATATGGTGTAGTCAACAAAATGTTGGGGGTAAAGGAATTGAAGACAACTGTAGACAGCAGAAATAGTGTAACAAGAGAGTGGAATAGGGCAGAGGGTCAGACATGGGGTAAAAAACATATATATATGAAAGTAGTAATGGAATTTTATGGATGATAACATGCATGATTAAGCCACTATGCAGGTTACTCTAGAGGGGAAACCACATTTAGTATGTTGTGATGATGCTCAGGGAATGAATGTAAATTAAAAAAAAAATCAGAGAAAAAAATACTAAAACTGTTACCAAAATTTAAAGAAAAAACTGTATTTGATGACCACAGTAAGCTATATAGCCCCAGCTAGGTACTATTTTATAATATGTTCATTCTACTCACTGAGGTTTATGCCTAAAGTCAGACATGGGTTCTTGTGTATGTATATATCAGCTGTGCTTGCTATTGCAAATATTTAGACAAATTAAGTTCATTAGCAAATCAATTAAATGGGGTGGGGGATAGGCATAGAAAGCAATCATGAATACCAGAGACAATGGGAGGAGGGGTGGACAGGGCAGAGGGTTAGGGATAGGGAATCAAGGATGGCAAAAAACCCCCACAAACAAACAAAAAAACAAACAAACAAAAAAACGCAAAATATACAAGACATAAGAAATGAAAAATTGTTTGTTGATAACACATATGTTGATGTGCTTGATTGAGCCCACAGACAGTGTATTTTGGATGAAAAATTAATTTTGTTTACTGTAATGATGTATAGCATATTAATGTTAAAAAAAGAAAAATAAATTAATAAATAAAAAAATAGAAAAAAAATAGTTTTGTCGAATTCAGAGGTGAAGCCATCAGGATCAGAGCTTTTCTTTGTTGGGAGGTTCTTTTTTTTTTTGGAGAGGTTTTTGCTATAGGGCGCGTGCGCTCATCAGACAGACAGAGACAGAGAGACAGAAATCACCCCCCAGGGGGTATGGCCACGCTGCAATCCCTTCTCCTCCATTCTCCTCTTGAGGTCCTGGGCACGCACACACTTGCGCCTGGCATGAGTTTACTGATTCAATCTCCTAACTTGTTACAGGCCAATCCAGATGTTCTACATCCTCCCGGCTCAATCTCGGTAGATTGTATGTGTCCAGGAATTTGTCCATCTCATCTAGATTTTCTTGTTTATTGGCATATAGTTGTTCATACTATCCTCTAATGATGTTTTGTAGTTCTACTATGTGTGTTGTTATATTGCCAGCTTCATTGCAGATTGATTTATCTGGTTTCTTTCTCTCTTCTTCTTAATAAGTCTTGCTAATGGTGTATTGATTTTGTTTATCTTTTCAAAGAACCTGCTTTAATTCCATTTTTCTGTATAGTTCATTTATTTTCTATTTCATTTATTTCTTCTCGGATTTTTATTATTTCCTTTCTCCTAGAGTTTTTTTTTGTTTTGTTTTTTTTTCTGTTGCTTTTTCAATTTTCTGAGGCATGATGTTAGATGATCAATTTGCCTTCTTTCCATCTTCTTCTCATGTGCACTAATTGTTATGAACTTCTCTCTTATGACTGCTTTTGCAATTTCCCAAAGATTATGGAGACTCGTGTCCTCATTGTCATTGGCTTCTATGAATCTTTTGATTTCAGTTTTTATTTCTTCAGTAGTTGTGAAGTCATTCAGCAGTAGGTTATTTAATTTCCATGTATTTGAGTATTTTTTGAGGATTTGTCTTGAAATTAAACTCAAGTTTAATTCCATCATGGTCAGAGAAGATACTGGATATACTTTCTGTGCTTTTGAATCTGTAGAGGCTTGCGTTATACCCTATCATGTGGTCAATCTTTGAAAAAGTTCCATATGGGGGTGAGAAAAATATGTATCTCATGGTTTTGGGGTGGAAAGTTCTATAGATGTCTGTTAAGTCCATTTGTTTTGTGGTTTCATTTAGGTCCTTTATCTCTTTACTTAGTTTTCATCTAGATGATCTGTCCAGAGGAGATAGTGGGGTGTTGAAGTCCCCAACAATTAGTGTGTTTCAGTCTATTTCTTCTTTTAGATCTAGCAGTCTTTCCTTCCCATATTTGGGTGCTCCTGTGTTGGGTGCATATTTATAAGTGTTACATATTCTTGATAGATGAACCCTTTTACTACAATATAGTGCCTATCTTTGTCTCTTCGAACAGTTTTTGTTTTAAAGTGTATTTTGTCAGAAATTAGTATTGTGACTCCAGCTTTTTTTTGGTTCCCATTTGCATGGAATTTCTTTTTCCAGTCCTTCATTTTCAGTCTATATATGTCTTTATCTATGAAATGTGTTTCTTATAGGCAACAGATAGAGGGTTTCTGGTTTTTTTTTTTTTTTTTTTTTTTTTTTTTTTTTTTTTTTTTTTTTTTTTATCTATTCAGCCAGTTTGTGTCTCTTGATTGGAAAATTTAATCCATTAACAGTCAATGTTATTATCAATATTTCTGGACTTGCCCTTACCTTTAAGTTGGCCATTGTCTTAGTTATCTTTTATTCCCTTATCTCTGGCTGTTCATTTTTTAATTTTCCCTTGAACATCCCTCTCTTTAGAGTTTCTTGAAGAGCTGGTCTGGTGTTGGCAAATTCTTTCAGGTTTTATTTTTCTGAGATTTTAATCTTTTTTCCCATATGAAGGATAATCTTGCTGGATATAATAATCTTGGTCAAAATTGTTTCTCTCTTAACACTTTCAATATGTCTTCCCATTCTTCCCTTGCTTGCATTGTTTCTGTTGAAAGGTCTGGTGTTAGCCTGATGGGATGACCTTTGTATGTGATTTGTCATTTCTCTCTTGCCAATTTTAGTATCATGACATTATCAGTGGTCTCGGACTGTCTAAGATGTGTCTTGGGAAAGATCTTCTTGGGTTGATTCTATTTGGGGTCCTTTGTATTTCTTGGGTCTAGATGTGTGAATGCTTCTCTAGACTTGGGAAGTTTTCTGCCAGGCTTTCATAGAATAGATTTTCCATGCCTTTATCGATTTCTTCACCTTCTGGAATACCAATTATTTGAATGTTTGGGTGTTTAGTGGAATCTAGTATTTCTCAAATGTTATCCTCATTTTTTTGGTTATTTTCTCTATCTTTTTGGCTTTTTTTTTTTTTTTTTTTTGTCAGAGTGTTTATCTTCTATGGCAGAGATTCAATCTGTAGCATGGTCTAGTCTACTTTTAATACTTTCTAGAGAGTTTTTGATTTCCTGTGAACAGACTTCACCTCTAATCATTCCATCTTATTCTTTTTATAGTGTCCATTTCTTCTTTCATATTGTGGAAGGACTTCCTAATCTCTTGTAGTTTGGTGTCTCTTTTCTGTTCCATCTCATAGCATTTTGTCATCATGAATGTTCTAAATTCTTTAACTGACATTTTGTCAACTTCCTCTATTTTTTTTGAGAGATGAAAGGGAGTTATTTTTTTCTTTTGATGGAGACATATTTCCTGGTTTATTCAGACCTGAGGCTTGTTTTCTACTTCTAGCCATTGGGAGACATATTCACTTTTGGATCTTTCTGGAGAATGTTCCTTCAACTTGGAACAAGCGTGCTTCCTTTTTGCTGTGGTCAGCTGTGTGCTGAAGTCTCTCTTCTGCTATGTTTGGCAATGTGCTCTCCACAGGAGGAGTCATCCATTCAGGTATCTGAAGAACAGTATCTCCTTTTTTGCAGGTGGTTCAGTAAGAGGAGGATCCAAGGGAGCCTCACAGTACTAGGGTATTTTAAAAGTGAAGGGAGGTTTTGATTTCCTGTATTATAGCCTTCATATCTAATAGTTCCATTTGATTCTTTTTTATGGTGTCCAATTCTTCTTTCATATCGTGGAAGGACTTCCTCATCTCTTGGAGCTCAATGTCTCTTTTCTTTTGCATCTCATAGAATTTTGTTACCATAAATATTCTAAATTCTTTTTCTGACATTTTGGTAATATCCTCTCATTTTTACCTACATGGAGACAAGTTACAGTGTTCCCTTGTGGGAGATGTATTTCTTGATTCTCTCATCCTTGAGGCTCTTCTCCAATTTTTAGTCACTGGAGATGTATTCACTTTTGGCTACTTTGTTGGAGAAGGATTCTGTAACTGCGAAATTGTGTGTTTCTCTTACTGTAAAATGATTCTGTGCTATTTTCTCCTTTCTACTGTGTCCTTCAGCATGGGAATTATGGGAGGAGTTTCCAAATTGGATTTATGAAGGAGAATTTTTCTCTTCTTACAAGCAATACAACGAGGGGCAAAGAATTCTCTAAAACTCACAATGTTCTGATGTTTAGTTACTATGCACCTAGTCTTCTCTAGGAAGTGGGTAAGGGCTAAATATTAAAATAAAAATGTCAGGTAAAAGAAGAAAGTAGGAAATAGAGATAGGAAGAAAATGCAAAGACCTTTGTAACAACTGGACTGGGGAGAAATATTCACATATTGAAATGTTCACTTTGTAAGCTAAGTAATGTGATTGAATGTATAAAAAATTAAAAAAAATAAAGGAAGGAAAAAAACATGAATAGTATTAAAAAAAAAGCAGAGAAATAGGAAGAAAATAAACTGAAAGAGGAAGGAAAAGAAGGAAAGGACTAGAATGAAAAGAGGAGAATAAAACACATCGTGGAAAATAAAACTGGGTTAAAAAATGAAAACCACTTGTGAAGAGACAGGAGAGGCAGAGATGGGGGTGCCTGGATGAATTCTATTCTGGGTGAGAGAAATTAGCAAGAGAAAGGCACAAGGAAGGTGACAGAAAGCTTTTTTTTTTTTTTTTTTTTTTTTTTTTTTTTTTTTTTTAGAGAGGAAAGAAAAAGTTGGAAGGGACAGAAAAGAACAGGAGGGAGACACAGACTTTACTTTGCTTCCCTGGCTGGCAGGGGGGTCTGGAGTGGGGGGGGGGTCCCTAGCTGGGGGAGCTTCACAGTCATGAAGCTGGACCCAAAAGGGACAGGAAAAACAGAGATGGAGGTACCCGGATGGATTCTGTCCTGACTAACACTTGGGTCTGGAGAGGGGAGGTGCCCTAGTTGGGGGGGCTTCATAGCCATGAAGCTGGACTCAGAAGGGAGAGGAAAGGCAGCATTACCTGCTTTTCTTACCAGCGCTCCTTTTCCCAGAAGCAAACAAAAGAAAGTTTCTAGGGTTTTTTTTTATTTCTCAACAATCACCAGAAGAATTCCTGTATCTAAGGGTCAGGAATTTATTTTTGCTTTAAACGTGACAGTTGGGACTGGCTTTGTGGGTCAATAGCCTGAACATTATAGTCACGAGGGCTCTGTGCTTAGAAGAGCTCTACACTTGACTTGGAGGTCTGCAGGTGTAGTCTTGAAGGTTTATTTATTTATTTATTTATTTTTGACATGTGTTCTTTGCCGGGGACCAGCCTTGGCGTGGGTGGGTTATCTCGATGGAGGCGGCGAAGGTGAACAGAAGACAGAGCCCTCAGTGCCTTTTCATGCATGTCCTATGCCGGACAACCCCCAAAGATCGCTCTCTGAGGAGTGACAACTGCTAGGAATCATCGTGTGTTTTTATTGAAAATGTGATACATGCAAGTAAAGGGAGAGGGGCCACGTGTTTCAATTATCAGCTCATAAAGTTTTAACAATAGGGAACATAGATTCTATTCAGGGTTGGATTAAGGGTGGGTCTCGTGCAGTTCAGGGTTGGATTAAGGGTGGGTTTAGTGCAGTTCCACAATTGTACGTGGGTCTCCATGGAATTGTAGGTGGGTCTCCATAGAATGCAGTTTGGGGAAGGCGGTTCCGGTAAGCAGAGATGATTATCAGCTGATGCGGCGCAGCAGCCATCTTGTGATTACCGGGAATGGTGCTGAGAAAAGAAAATCTCAAGAATAGATATTAGTTCCTATGGATCTTAATAAAGAATGATACTTATATAGTTTTGTAGGGATCTAAAACTTGATTTGAGGAGTCCTAAAATATTTATCTATTTCGCTTGGTGAGGGTGGGGGTGTCCTGGGCAAGTTTTGGCCTAATCCTATTTTACATAAAGAAGGGATTAAGTTTATCTTAAATGTATTTTGAAGGGCCTTCCAAAGGTCAAGATTATTTCTGCCTAGATAGAACTTCAGCCCACCCTCTACTGTGACCATGGAGATAAAGCATTGTAATTAATAGTAGGTGATTATAGCAAAGGGGAGCGGTCGGGGGAGTTCCTGGAAAATTTTATCATATACTCAGGATGTATAAGAGAGTTATGTGATTCCTTTATAGTAGTAAATTGGGGAGTCAGAGAGGGGTCGCTTCCCAGCAAGGCTACCAGTTTTCTGGAGCAAATAGCAAGCAGCCTTGCTGACATGCTAATTGACCCAAGCTTTGTTCCAAGGTCAGGGGGTGCACAACTGTGGCCTTGCCAGCGTGTTGATCCGACCGGAAGTGGAGCTCAAAGGTTGGGGGACTCAGACAGATCCTGGGGCCTCACCGGGTCGGACTCCTCCAGTTCTTGTCGCAATCCACCCACTTCGGCTTCCTCGAGTCTCTGGGATTACAGGCCTGGGATACCATGCACGTCTTTTAGGCCGGGTCAGGAACTGTGTCCAGGCTTTCCATGCAGTCCCAGTGTGCAAGGACACAGTGTCTCACACCTGTGCTACCTTGGCTGGGCCTTGAGATTCTTAGTCACTTCTATTTGTTTATTTATTTTTAAAAGTTTATTTATGGCATGAACAAGAGAAATGAGAGAGAGAGAGAGAGAGAGAGATACAAGACCTACAAGTGGGTCTTGATGTTAAGATCTACACATCCCACCCCATTTCAGCCAGTCCTAGTCCATGGGCATGCATGTCCCAGCATGTTCAGTGATGTCTCTGGATGGGAACTTGAAACTTTCCTATGTGGAGCCTCCCATTATTCCACGGTGCCACAACTTGGGCCCCAAATTCTTAATTTTTTGGAAAAAAAAAAAAGGGTTCACATTCGTTTTTCACAGGCCCCACACATTTTTACCGATAGTAACACAATAGCTGACATTTATTGTGTTCCTACCATGTGCCAGGCATTGTTGTAAGTTTCTTACATGTAACAGCTCATCTAGCATCTATAACAGCCCCCTGAGATCAACGTTAGGGTTCCCCTTTCCCAGATGGACACCTGATCATCCGGAGGTTAGACAGGCAGCACCAGTAAGCAGTGGAGCAGAGCTGACCTGACCGCCTGCTCCTGGAGCCCGAGCACGTACCTCCTCTCACTGCCACCTCTGCCTCGTTGTCTTCCTCTCCTAGTCTCACATTAAATTCTCGTTGCCTGTGGTGTGCTGCGATAAAATGGGCAACATCTCTGGAAAACCATACGAGGCGTGCTGGCTGAGAATGCACTCAGCAAATGCAAACGCGTGACCTGAAGTCAAGCACCATTCCTTAATCTCATCTCAATTAACTAGCTGTTACCTTGGGCAGTTTCTGCTGCCATGGTATAAGGGAAGGAAATGGGGGAGGAAAAGAGGTTAAAAACTGGTGAGAACACGCTGCAGACATGCAGAGCCCGGGCGGTCCACTTTGGAGGAATGGGGTGGGTTAGGAGCTGGGCGGGCTGGAGAGTAATGGAAACCATAAGGAAGGACAGTCCACCTTAGCAATTCGATTATGGCCGCTGCTGAGCAAATGCATAAGGTTTTAAGTTGGTTTAGGGGGACGGAGTGAGAACAATGTTTTTCTGATTTGCAGGTGGCAGGGTCTGTGAGTGCTGGTGAGTGCGAGGCTGGTGGTGGCGAAGGCAGGCGACTGCAGGGGACTGCAGAGAGACTTCTTTCTGCAGCCGGACTGGCATGGGATTGCCAGCTGACTGCTTCCAGGCTACCCAGGAGGCCTCGCTGCACCTCACAACACAACATCTGTGACAGGCACACGGTAGGCACCCTGGGGTGTGGGCAATGAACGAATGAATCTAACAACTACCCTCTCTGTTAGTATTTAGGGCGGACTCTATACCTAACGACGGTTTCTGATGAATCGATCTACCCACAAGTTACAGTTTTGTCATAGTTCTCCATCTTAGCCCTCACCATAGTCTTTTTTAAAATTAAAATTTTATGTTTTATTGACATATGATAATTATACATATTTGTGGGTAGGTTGTGAGTTTTTCAGTACCAGGATACACCACGTAGGATGGAATGAGGGCAATTAGTACATCAATCACCTTGGCCACTTGCCATTACTTTGTGTCAGGAACATCTAAAATCCTCTTTTCTATTTATTTTGAGATATACAGTAAATGGCTGTAACACTAGAAATTGCTCCTTGTAGCTATCTGTAAGTTTGTTTCCTTCCATCAGCCCCCTTCTAGCCTCTCCTCCCCATCCCCTCCCAGTGGCAGTACTCACTCTCCAGTTCTCTACTTCTGTCAAGTCATTTTATTTTATTTTATTTTTTTTTGGAGAGGTTTTTGCCATAGGGCACATGCGCTCACCAGACAGCCTGAGAGAGACAGAGAGACAGAAAGTGAAAAATCACCCCCCAGGGGGGACGGCCACACCACAATCCCTTCTCCTCCGTTCTCCTCTCGGAATCTTGGGCACGCACGCACACACGCCCGGCGTGAGTTTTAAGTCCTCAGGTCCAGGATGCGAACCATGGTCTACTGCATGGGAGTCCAGTGACACAGCCATTACGCTAACAGCTGGTACCTGTCAAGTCATTTTTTCAATTTCCACATATGAGGCCAGCAGGTGATGAGGAGGCTGGGATGCTGGATCCCATATGGCCGATTCATGGTTAGAGTTCTGAACCTGTGGCTTGAAGGTCATGCCTAAAAATTCCCTAGAGGAGACTGGATGAGAAGGGATTGTAACATGGCCCTGAAGGGTGATTTATCACTCTCCCCCCTCTGTCTCTGGTGAGCGCACATGTCCTATAGCAAAAAGCCATAGAAAGAAAAAAAATTCCACATATGAGTGAGAACATGTCTTACCACAATTCCATTCCTGCTGATACACAGCAAGGGGCAGGGATCTTGAGCATTGTGTTATAATTATTATTATTGCCAGAAGGTACACGTGCTTGCCAGAGAAAGATAGAGTGAGAGAGTGAGAGAAAACCCCCCAGTCCCCACACCCAGTGGAGTGTGGCCACACTGCAATCCTTTTTCCTATTTCCTCATTTCTCCCTCCCATCAGGATTTGGGGTGTGCAAGTTCATGCACCCAGTTGTCCCGACCCGGGACAGTTGAACAGGTTCCCTGGGGGAGGGAGTGAGAGATGGGACAAACACATGCACACACACTATGAGGTGCTGATCAAGTCTTCTTCTTCTTCCTCCGTTTATTGAGGAAAAATGGCGAGTTATATACAGCTGGTGGGCACCAATTGGTTGCCCAAAATGCAAATGAGATAGAACAGCATGAACCAATCATTGGTGTGGGTGGATCTCTCCCGTTGCCTAGAAACCCAATTGCTTCCGGGGAGAACAGTTGGTCACATGATTTCTGAGAAATGGTTTGCTCAGTGAGGAAGTGAAGCCTAATGGTTTCCAAGATGGTGGATAGCTCAAGATGGCGGATAGCTCAAGATGGCTTCCGTATGCAGTACCCTCCACACCCAGTGTGTATTTCAAGCTGCTGGGGCTGAAGGCAAATCCTCTGGGTCCGGGTCCCTGTGCATAGGGCTCAACAAGCACCATAACTTGCTTGGTGTTAACGTCCTCTATGCCCAACATACTGAATACATGATTGAATGCTGTTAACATGGGCTGAAATCCAAGTCAGTCTTTTAGGCTCCTGGTTCCTCATTTTCTCCTGAGTGCTGAAATGCTAGCTCTGATAGCCTGACACAGCAAGCTCCTTACTGGTAGACTCACGGGAAAGGTGCTTGCTTTGAGTTTTAGCTACCAGACTGTTGGGTCGTTGGAAAAGTCATGACATATTTTTCTGTTTCTCTACAGAAAAAATGCATCATGGCTTTTCCAAAGACCAATAAATGCTAGTGTGACTTGGGGATGTCATAAAAATATATATTCAGCTTTCTTCCCAGGTTCTTGGCACAGAACTTTTAATACCCTGGTAGCTAACTGAGAGGTAGAAGAGAGAGCATGGTTTGTTATTCTTTAGCCACTTTTGACTCTACCTGAGTTTATGCTAATGAGTGATTTTCTGGGTCCCTGGATAGTTCAACAGGGTGCTGGTTGCCAGGGGAAACAACTGTCTGATTACAGGGTGGAACTTTCAACCCCACCCCCAATCTCTGGAGAGGAGAGAGGAGCTAGAGACCCAGTTAATCACCAATGGCCTAAGGCTTAGTCAGTCAGGTCTATACAATGAAACCTCCATAAAGCCCCTGATCCATTGAGTTCAGAGACCGTCAGTGCTGGGGAACCTCCACTCTGTGGGAAGGTGTCTGCTCAGGACACTTCCTGACCTCTATTACCCCGTCGACCTTCTAGCCTGGAGGTCCACGTATATCCTTATAATAAGCTGGTGAGTAAACTGTTTTCCAGAGTTCTGTGAGCTGTAATTGAGTATGATGAAGGTCTAAAGTATATACCTTCCAGACATGCTGGGGTCCAGCCTTGGTGGGGGTGGGTTATCTCATCGGCGGCAGTGCAGGAAGGAAAGACTGAGGCCTCGGTGCCTTTTTCATGCACATCCTCAGTCGGACACTCCCAGAGATCGCTCTCTGTAGAGTGACAACTGCTAGGAATCATTGTACCTTTTTATTGAAAATGTGATACATGCAAGTAAACAGGTGAGGGACTACGTGTTCTAATTATCAGTTCATAAAGTTTTAACAATAGGGATCATAGATTCCATTCTGGGTTGGATTAAGGGCGGGTCTATTACAGTTCAACAGTTGTTTGTTTGATGTAAGCAGGTTTTCGGGAACTTCAAGGAATGCAGTTTTGGGAAAGTAGCTCCAGCAAATAGAGTTACTTATCAGCTCATGCTTGGCGGCAGCCTTCTTGCAATTACTAAGTACAATGCTAAGAAAAGAAAATCTCAAGTTTAGGTATTAGTTCTTAGGGATCTCCCTAAAGAATGATACTTACATAGTTTTATAGGGATCTAAAACTTAATTCAAGGAATCCTAATATATCTATCTATTCTAAAGGGGTGAGCCTATTGTTCACTTGGTGAGGGTGGGGATACTTAAAACAGCTTCTTCAACTGGCGGTACCAGTTTTCCTTAAGTCAAAAGTAAAATCACTAACAAGTTAATGAAAAACTTTAAAATGGGTTTGTGGTATACCTAAGTGTTCTGTTGTGCATTCATGTGTGTAGCCTGTGGCACCACTGTTATGTATTTTGTTAAAACATTAGTTACCATGGGGCGGGAGTGTCCTGGGCCAGTTTTGGCCTAATCCTATTGTATGTAAAAAGGTTACTTATGTTAAATGTGTCTTGAAGGGCCTTCCAAAGGTCAAGAAGATTATTTCTGCCTAGATGGAACTTCAGCACACCCTCCATTGTGACCACAGGGATGAAGCATTATAATTAACAGTAGGTGGTCAGGGCAAAAGGGAGCGGTCGGGGGACTTTCGGGAAATCTTACCACATACTCAAGATGTATGAGAGAGCTATGTAATTCTTTTATAGTAGTATATCAGGGAGTCAGAGGGGGGTGGCTTCCCAGCAAGGCTACCGCAGTCTCCGGAGCATACAGCAAATGGCCTTGCCAACATGCTGAGTTGACCCAAGCTTTGCTCATAGGTTCGGGGTGGGGGGGGTGGCGTACAGCAGCGGCCTTGCCAATGTGCTGAGCCGACCAAGGCTGTGCTCAAAGGTCGAGGGCTCAAACAGATCCTGGGGCCCCACCGGGTTGGACTCCTCCACAGACATCTTTTGTGGAAGAGTATTTTATTTTTTCTGTAATATCGTCCAATGTAGAAGAACCTCCAGAACTGTAGCCAGGTGATTATAGTTCGCTATACCAGGTGTCTGCCCATCCCTAACATTTCTGTAATTGGGTTGGCCTCAAACAGTACATCTCAGCCTTACCAAGTCTGTATTTTCTTCTTTTAGAAATTATTTATTTAATTTTATTTATTTATTGTTATTATTTTGATTCACCAGAGAGAGACAGAGAGAGAGGGGAAAATGTGAACAAAGCTGCCAGGTCTGGGACTTGAACTGCAGTCAGCCATGGAGAAGTTCAGCACCTTAACCACCATATCACCTGCTGGCCACACCTTCAAGTCTGTATTTGTTTTAGGAGATATTTTTTTTACCAAAGAGCACATGCACTCACTACAGAGACAGAGAGAAAGTGAGAAATCACCCCCACCACCACCACCCCAGGGGAGATGGCCATGCCACAATCCCTTCTCCAGTTTCCTCTCAGGATTTTGGGTACACATTCACATGTGCCTGGCATAAACTCTCAGCTGCTGGGTCTAGGACTCGAACCTCAGTCAACTATGTGGGAGTCCAATGTTGTAACCATTATGCCATCTGCTGGTCCCTCTAAGTCTGTATTTTTTACAAGACAGTCCTAGCTGT
The DNA here is from genome assembly GCA_026018925.1 of Tupaia tana. Lineage (NCBI taxonomy): Eukaryota > Metazoa > Chordata > Mammalia > Scandentia > Tupaiidae > Tupaia > Tupaia tana. The sequence continues at coordinate 149,392,726 of JAKSZU010000002.1, forward strand.
GCCCTTTCTTTCTGGGTATTTTACCATCTATTACTTTTTTTTCCTCAACCTGTATTTACAATCAGAGAGGTAAAGAACTGTTGCTCACCTGTGGCTTAGAGTGGCCTTGCTGCAGTTGTCTCTGCTTGCTTTCAAGGCTGACTTAGGGGTAGTCTATCACACTGAAAAGGGCTCACTACTATCTGGGGTCGAAATTGTCATTTTGCATTTCAGGCATTATTCTGAAAGGCAAGATACATGAAATAGAAGGAAGCAGCAAAACATTCTCAACTACTACATGTTTTTGACTCTCGATGACACAAAGGCAAGTTCATTTTTTTTTGAGAGTTTTTTGTTTTTATTTTTATTTTTGCTATAGGATGCGTGCACTCACCAGACAGACAGAGAGAGACAGAGAGACAGAAAGTGAGAAATCACCCCCCGGGGGGATGGCCACGCTGCAATCCCTTATCCTCCATTCTCCTCTCAGGATCTTGGGCACACACGCACACGCACCCGGCGTGAGTTTTAAGCCACCGGGTCCAGGATTTGAACCGCGGTCGACTGGGAGTCCAGCGACATAGCCATTACGCTAACTGCTGGTCCCACAAAGGCAAGCTCTTTTCATTTGTCAGTAAAGCATTTCAGTCTGTAAGCTCCACGTGAGCAGGGATGCTGAGGCGTTTCCAGCCCCACGTCACTGCCTAGTACTGTTTCCGGAAAATACTAGGAATGCAACGTTTGTCAACTGGCTTCTTAGCATTCTCATTTTAGCATTCTTGGCCTTGATTTTTGAAGATAAAATTATTAATAATTAAAAACCAGATGCATTTATTATTATCCTGCGGACGCCCTGAGAAAAAGCAGGATGACAGAACTGAGAGGATAAAATGGCCATCATCCCTGTTCTCCCTGTTGAATCTGGCGCCAGTGAGGATGCATTTTCCAAGGGAGTGTTCAGGATGAAAGGGCAGGTGTACAGTGCCTGTCTTGTCATTTACCTCCTCCCTGTCTAAGCCTCAGGGGAAAGCGTTTTATCTGCAAGAGCACCTCAGGACTGTGGTGTCAACGAGGGATGCGCGTCTGGTTCACGAGGAGGTGTTCTTGGCTAATGAGTTTGGCAGGTGGAAGTGCTCTTGGGAAAAAAAACAGACTACTGAGTCCTAGGAAAACATTTTCTCTCTCTGCGAGAAAGCTCGAGAGGTTGTACGCGGTGTACCTGTTATTCAGTGGTGCAATTCGAGATGACTGTTAGGGCTGAAAAGCTGTCAGGCGCAAAAGATCCATGTGGTGTCAGGGCACACAGGGCAAAGCACCCACGGCCTGTATCGATCCCGACGGTGCTGGCATCTGGCGAGTCTGTAGGTAGCAGAGAGTGTTCCGGTAATCCTTCATGTCCTCAAGCATGCTAGAAAGGAGAAATGCTTCAGATGTAGGGTGGGTTAGAAATTGTGTTACAAGTTACTCCTGCTAAATTCATGTTGCCCGTGAGCCACAGTCTTTGAAATGAAACACATTTCACAAATTGGGCTTTCCCAGCCTTTCTTTCAGGGAAGCAGCTGTCCTATTTCCTCTAATAAGGTAATAAGCCTGAAAATGCAGTGTAAGCCTTCAGGGTATGCAATTAGAGAGGCTTGCCCACCCAGGCTGATCGGGCACCTCAGAGCAGGGCAACCTCCCCTCCCCCAGTGACACAGCTCTTTTGCTGTGGTGGAGAGGGGTCTGATCTGTTTCTGTGCGGGAAAGGAAGCAGAGGCATTGGAGATGGAGAATGTGCACTTCAATAGCAGAACCAGAATGCGAAGAGCCATTTTAGAATCTGCAGGAGCGTCACACTGAAACACATGTTCTGATCGTGCAAAGAAATGCTAGAATGGAGTTTCAGAAGGAATGCTCTTGGAAACAAGATGGCCTCATTGCTTCTGTCCACTGTACTGGAGAAGGAATTCCATTCGGAGAGATTCCAAAAAGAGGCTGCAGCAGAATGAAAGATGAGTTGAGAAATGGCTCTGAATGCAGCCAGACTTCCCTGGCGTGCCGACTTGTTTCAGAGTAGATGCTCATAGCAGATATGCTGCAAGGCAGCTACAAGTGGCTGACTGATCGCTTGTACTCCAGCAGACCAGTTCATAGATAACCTGCAGACTATTACTGCCAGCGAGCTTTATCTTTGGTTAATGAGTATGGTAAAAACAATTCGCACGATGTGATAAGAAAACATTCAATTAGCCAAGGCTTCCAGTGTGCCAGGTAATGATTTCAGTGCTTTAAAATGAAGTATGTCCATGGCAAGTATCATGTGGTCCTTCCCCTTACCGTGTGGGTGGTGTCTTCACTTCCATTTCAGATATGAAGAAGCGGAGGTGCAGGGAGGTTAAGTAGCTGGTCTACACTCAAACAGCTCTGAATGGCTGAGCCATGGCTCAAAGTTAGGTCAATCTCACTCCAGAACTTGTGCTTATAACCACTGCCTTCCAAGATAAAAGTGAAAATGGGAAACATATTACCCAATATTTGTACAGGGTAGTGGTTTCAGTCCTGGGGAAAATACTCCTTAGTGATTCTAATTCTTCCTTCCCTGTTCCTTGCCCCTACCCATTGAGAACTACTGGTATTACGCTGTAAGTTATAAAGGGCTTTTGTATACATTTTTTCATTCGCGAATGGGGAATTTTCTAGCTTTTCTATCCCTGACCGTTGTTTTATTTACTTTACTGTTAAAGTAAGTTCTAAAACACAATGTAAGTCGTCAAGGGGAATAATTATAGTAAGATTGATAGATTAAACCCAGGACATCAGTTAAATTTGAATTTCTGATAAATAACAATTTTTTTGTATGTTTTTGCCATAGAGCACATGCACTCGCCAGAGAGAGACAGAGAGAGGGAAAGTGAGAAATCATCTCTCAGGGCAGATGGCTACAGTGCAATCCTTTCTCCTCCAATCTCTACTCGGAATTTTGGGCATGCATGCACATGCCCCTGGCATGATTTTCAATCTGGAGGGTCCAGGACACAAATTGTAGTCAGCTATGTGGGATCCAGCAACTTAACTACCATGCCACCTGCTGGTTCTGAGCAACAAATAATTTTTAAAATCATAAATATGTACTACAAATCACATGGAATATAATTATACTAAAATACCATTTTTTCAAGTTAAAAAAATTTTTTTTCAGATTTTTCTTATAGGGCATGCGTGCACACCAGAGACAAAAAGAGGAAAAGTGAAAAATCAACCTTCAGAGAGAATGGCCACATCACAATCCCTTCTCCTCAAGATTTTGGGAGTGCATGCCCACATACCTGGTGTGTTTTTCAAGCTGCCAGGTTTGGGAACTCAAACCATGAAGTCAGCTTTGTGGGATCCAGCACCTTAACCACCTCACCACCTGCTGAACATTGAAGTTAAATTTTAACTAGGTGTCCTGTATTTTGATTTGCAGTATCTGGCAACCCTAAATTAAGTTAGAGAAGCCTAAAGGAAACTTGGGTTTGCCATCTCATGCCTGCCGTCTCATGCCAAACTTGGGCTTCCTGTTTCATGCCAATTACACAGAGGTCAAGGGAAAAACTCATATGACATAACCAGAAGAGAAGTCCCGAGGGAAAGTCACGCCAAACACTTGGAGCTACTTGCCTTGTACATTTTTTTTTTCATAAGATCTTGCTATCAGAAAGTGTTTCCAGGTATTACACCGTTGTGTAGTTTGGGAAGGCTTAGACATCGCAGGGTTATTTTGTCATTATAAATAGTTCAGTGGAAGCTCTACCAAGATTAAATACTTGATGCCAAACTTGTTTTAATGTTTTCATTTTAAAATGTATTTACTTTTTAGACATGGTCTCCCTGTGTCAAGATCGTCCTGCTTCAACCTCTGGTGTAGCTGGGAGTGTAGGGGCAATGTCACTAGGTCTGGTTTTTAGGGTGGACCTGGAATCTAACCTAGGGCTTCCATGTGGCCCGAGCCTGCTAACTTACAGTGTCAATCAACATGCGTTATTAGGATTGGGCTTTATATCTAGATGTCTTTATTTTTTATTTTTATTTTTTTCAGAGGTTTTTGCTATAGGGCGCGTGCGCTCGCCAGACAGACAGAGAGAGACAGAGAGACAGAAAGTGAGAAATCACCCCCTGGGGGATGGCCATGCCGCAGTCCCTTCTCCTCCATTCTCCTCTCGGGATCCTGGGCACGCACGCACACGTGCCCGGCGTGTTTTAAGCCACCGGGTTCGGGATGCGAACCGCGGTCAACTACGTGGAAGTCCAGTGACAGAGCCATTACGCTAACTGCTGGTCTTTTTGAGGTCTTCTGGAAAAAAGCCCTTCAGTCAGTAGGAACATGACCTTCAGCTGAGGTCAGCTTTTCTGCTTCTGAAAGTTGAAACCTGTTGAGCTTAGTCTGCGCCTTTGCTCACAGAGGTCGAGTGGTTGACTGGATACAGTAAGCTCAGTAGTCAAGCCCCTAATTGCCCTGACTCTGGTTCAGAAATCTGCCTCTTTTTTGATAGAATGAAACCATTTGGATTTCAGGGATGTCTGATTTCCTGGCAAAAAAAGCTGCTTTGGTAATGATGTTTAGCCGACAGCGTGGTCGTGGCAGTGCTGATGCGGGTGTGGTGTGTGTGTGTGGGTGGGATGGAGGGAACTGTGTTTCTGTTTGTAAAGCAACTCTGAAAAAACTGCTTGGCTGTGAATATTGACTTGAAGAATATTTTAGAAATACATCTGCTCATTGGGTACCGCACATTTTGAGCAACAAATCAACCCGTAAAGCTGTACTGCAGCAGCATTTGCAAAAGAAAAAAAAAAAAGATGCACATGGTATAGTAGCGAAACATTAGTGGGACTTTGCGAAATGAAAGAAATCAAAAAAGCTTTATTTTTTGTCAGTATTTATAGGTTTTCAGGGCCCTGATGGCTGTGCTTCCCGAGTCGCCTTGTCTGACTGATGATGTGTCCCAGATTGGGGTGCTTTTCCCCACATGTTAATTTCAGAGGTGTTTCGCTGGATGACTATGGATTGATAATATACAGGAAAGTAAAAACACACGGGAGAATTTTCGGCTGTAATGAGAAGGATTTGGTTTGTAAGTGATCCAAGAGCTCAATCCTCTTACTCAGTCTCTGTTTTATTTAACAACTCCTAGTCTATTAAGACTTTGCTTCACTCAACGATTTCATGTTAATCATCTTTTGTTTTATAGCCCTTTATTTTCTTGCTGGAATCAATAACCCATCAACTTCACCGACCGTCTACTCTGTGATCTATGAGATGGTGCTGGGACAGGGCTGAATTTATACCCGAGCAATTTGCTCTAAACGTTACCAGCTCTTTACCCAAAACATTCCTTCCAGTTTATTCTCATAATTTTACGACTTCTCACAAAGCTGCTTCCCCACTTTAGGGAATCGAGAGTGACAAGTAAAATGTGAAGTGCCTACGCAGAGGATATGACAGTGGGGCTGGAAAAGGCAAAAGTGAAGTCCCTAACGTGAACGAGGCTGACAGAGGCGCTGGCTCTGTCTTCACCACCGTGTGGCTGTGACAACACGTACCTGAACTCATCCCCACCTTGCTGACAAAAAAGGGTCATTTCAGTGAGATCGTGTGAGGGAGAGGTTTGGGTAATGATGATACGCTCCCTTGCCTCTAGTCAAGCAAAGAGAATCAATTCTATTGCCCCGTCCATGATCATCGGACAGCCTCACAGCCCTGTCTTCTCCGTGGTTGCCATGCTTTGACTGAGTGGCATTTGTCCTTCAGGTCATTAGTGTGAATCCAGTTGTGCACCACAGGGGGCTCCGAGTTCTTGCAAAGATTAGTTTAGAAATTAAATTAAAACTGCATTATCGTTCTATAAAAATGCATTATTCAGGTTGTGGTGCTATCATTGTCATCATTTTTTTTTTTTGGAGAGGTTTTTTGCTATAGGGTGCATGCACCCACCAGACAGACAGAGAGAGACAGAGAGACAGAAAGCAAGAAATCACCCCCCGGGGGGATGGCCATGCCGCAATCCCTTCTCCTCCATTCTCCTCTCGGGATCCTTGGGCATGCATGCACACGCTCCCAGCTCATTGTCAACATTTTAATGTTTATTTTTGTATTTATCTAAGACAGAGAGAGAGAGACAGAGAGAGAGAGAGAGAGAGAGAGATCCCATGGGGTCTTTACTCTGTGATCCAACCCCCAGTCCCAGTCAGCACAGATTGTGGACTCATGGACTCAGAATACAGACCCAGGACTATCTCATGAGGGTCTTGTTCCACTACTTTTGTGCCACTGTCTAACCCCAATACCAGCTTTTTTAGTAAAACAGATTATCACCTCACTTAATCGTGTCACCAAATGTAGGGGGGTCATTTGCTCTTTCTTGATATCTGTTAGGACGTTTGATCTCACGAAGGGATTTTATTTGTAGTGATGATGCCTTGTATAATAACCTTGGCTAATATTATATTTATTTTAAAAGATACCATATTCTTTTAAAATGGAATCATTTCCTTTTGATATCTAATTCCCTGAGTCCACATGATGCCAACATATTTCAATTTGTCTCAAGATGTCTTTTTTCCGTTCTGTTTTGAGTGTATAAAACAGAATGAAAAAGCAAATGCAATATGTGTGCAAATTCGCTTTCTTGCTGAAATTACTTAGGTTTGGTCCTTTAAGGGAATGCTCCAACAGCAACTAATTTTAGAGGTCAGAATCTAAGGCGGCTTTTGGTTTCAGCTTTCTTCTTTGTAAAATGGAAAAATAATTACATCCCAATGTCCTCTCAGAGATGCATAAGGAGAATGTGAAAATGTGTTCAAAATAGAATTAGGTGTCAACCCCACAGTTCCGTGGTTGAGCACTATATATAGACAGCCAGATCCCATGTGGCAAACTGACAGGTTCAAATCCTGACCCTGGTGGCTTAAAAAATGTGCTGGGTGCTTGTGCGTGTGTACTCCAAATCCTGACAGTGTGGAGAAATGGAGTAAAAAGGATTGCAGTGACAGTACCCCATGGGGGGGGGTGCTTTCTCTCTCTCAGGTGTATAATATTAGTACCAAAAGTTAGCCTTATTTTAAGAATAGTGGAACATATAAAATTAAAGACTGAGTACCTGGCAACATATTCAAGTTCAGTTATGTTGGTAAAAATTATTAGATGGTGGCCAACAGGTGGTGCAGTGGTTAAGGTGCTAGACTCTCACATGACCAACCACAGTGTGGACTCTCACATGACCAACTGCAGTGTGAGCCCTGAATGCGTGGCTTAAGACTCATGCCAGGCATGTGTACATGCATGCCAAAAATCCCAGAGGAGAATGTGGAAGAAGGAATTGCAGCATGGTCAGCCACCCTGGGGGGTGATTTCACTCCTTCCCTCTCTCTGTCTCTCTCCGTCTCTCTCCAGCGAGCGCATGTGCCCTATAGCAAAAACCTTAAAAATTATTACATGAATATGTTAATTATACTTTTCTTGATGTTTTTGAACTTCAGTGATATGTACCACCCTTCTTTAGCAGTTGTTTTTCTATCCTCTTAACTCTGGAATTGTGAAAAAATTTAAAAAGATTTTTAAAAGTGTATTCCATGAGTGAGAGAAAGATAGAGGGAGACAGACAAACAGAGAAATGGCATTCCAACAGGGTCCTCACCCCGTGATAAGCCCTTAGCTTCTGCCTGCCTGAATCATGAGTGCACACGTACCTGGCACACTCAGGGACGTCTCCAGATGGGAACTTGGAACCTTCCCATGTGGCTCGGTCTTGGAGAGTGTGCATTTTATTGCTATATCATCATTGGTCCCCTTAACTATGAATTTTTTTTCTTTTTAAAGAGATTTTTGCTATAGGGCACATGCATTCACCAGAGAGACAGACAGATAGATAGATAGATAGATAGATAGATAGATAGAGAGTGAGAAATCACTCCCCAAGGGGGATAGCCATGTGTAATTCTTTCTCCTCCATTCTCCCCCTGGGATTTTGGGCATGCAGATACATGTACCCAGTGTGGGTTTCAAGCCACCAGATCTAGTACTTGAACTATGGTCAGCCACGTGGGAGTCCAGCACCTTAACCACCATGCCACTTGCTGGTCCCTTAACTCTGAATTTTGACATCAACTTTTACAGTTTATTATGTCTTGTCATCCCAGGCAGATGTTACTTAAAACAGCGACATCAAACTTTTCCCTGAGCACCTGAACACTCTAGGGAGCTGGCATGGCTATACTGGGGCATATCGCCCTCCATGGAAGAGAAGGTGGCTTCATGAGATGGTTTCGTTTTCCTTGAAGCGACATCTAGAATTCCACCATTGCCAGACTGTAGAGTCTCTGGCAAAATGAATTCAGCTCTGACCTTTCCCCCAGCAAAGTTCACTTAGACTCACCCTGAGAAAGACTACTATCTATGAGTGAGTCTTGTTGGTAAAGGTTTTGTCTGTCAATTTAAAAACATGCAGGAAGTTAGAGCTATTTATTAGGCAGCAATTACCCAAAGGCAGTTACCCACATTTATAGGAAAATTCCTATAAATTAAAAAAAAAGTGATTTACTTGCAATGGGAATAGCTTTAACACAGATTAGAGACATCTTTTTCTTCTTTTCTGCCATATCTTTTGTATTTTATAAGAGTTTAAAACCAGTTCTGGAGTATTACTGGTGAGCATTATATTTTTACTGGCAAAAGGAAGTTTTAACCATGTAATGGAATTCCGTCATTTTCTAATGATGTCTGCCTTTGAAGTATAACTCCTTCAGTGAAGACACAATGTATATTATGGATATAATATTGTGCTATAGAAATGTGAATTATTGACCTGCTAATTCATAATGAGTGGCAGATGAGAAGACTGGAGGGGAGAGGTAAGACTGGTTCCTGGGCAAATAAAATGTAAAAGAATGGTTGATTTAATGAATAGCTTTCAAGAGAAAGTTATTTTTTAAAGCATATTTAAATATGAGTAAGCATACCATCACTCTTCTTCAAGGCTTATGGATGCAAAGCCCTGCAAATATGGATGCGAATACCCTGGTACTGCCAGAATGATGAGGCTGAGGTGATTTGGGAGAGTTTGGACTTAACATGATTTGATTGTAAACCCAGCAAAAAGGGACAGAATATCTCAGGAAAGGGGTATTAGCTGGTTGACTTGTGTTAGTTGTGCAGTGTGACAGCTGATCTCCTGAGAAGGTCCCCAACATCCTTCCTCTTTCTGTATGTGCTTGATGCTCTTCTCATCAGAATCCTGGGCATGAGCACGTGCCTGGCATGCTTTCAGGCCACCCAGGGAATCTGAGCCTGTAGCCAGCCATGTGGCTTCCAGCACTGCAGTTCAGTTTGCTGCTGGCTGTCCCATCATGCTGGGCCTACATAAATGTTTCCCTCTAGATTTGGTAGTGATTGGTAACTCATACCTGGACTGAAGTTCACTATGGTGGCTGGAAAACGGTGAGTTTCTCCTGCCAGCATGACCTTCACATTTACCAATCACCATTCAGCATTCTACTGGAAAGAGGGTCCCTCCTTCCTCCCCACTGATTTGTTTATCTGTTGATTATTGAATTGGGCTAATTACCTTTATTTAAAATATATCTTTGGCATTTCGGTGATTCCAGATTAAGCCCCTGGGAATATCTTTCAGCTGCCTCCTCCTTTGGGGACATATACCACCTCCGTTTGTGTTTGAGCACTGTCTTTCCTGCGTAACAGGATGTTCCACGGTAATTTTGTATCCACTCTATTTCAGCCCTACTATTGAACGAGGTCTGTTTCTTTTTAGTGCAGAATAATATTAGAGAGAAAGATCTGGGCACTAGCAATCTAGGAGGTTTATATTTATGGTGGGGTTGAGCTGGTTTTGGAATGCCTTTCACTTGACATTTTATTTAAGAACTTCAGGAAAAACAATGTTTATCTACTTTTACAAAAGAAAATGGCTGAGTTCTACTCATATCAAGATGGACCCACAAATTCAGGGGACCTTCTATATCAGAATGAGTTAGGAATTTGGGGAAATTCTCTTAATAATTAAACACATAAATCAGCTCTTGGAAGATTTCAGTTTTTTTTTTTTAATTTGTAGTCTATTATAATCATTTGTAGTAAGAAGTGTAACATAATTCAGGATTACTAATGAACTCCATGTATTATTCTTTTTTCCACCTTTCTTTTTATGGTAGAAAGTACATGGGCGTGAACATGAGATAGAGAGAAAATCACCCTCAATAGCGTTGCATCACACGGTAATTGTTTTCCCAGTTCTCTGGATCCTCAGGATCCTGAGCACTGGGAGGTGCACCCAGAGCGCTGGCAGGTGCACCCAGTGTGCTTTTCAGGCCAACCTCGTATCCTGACCACGGTCCTCATGCACTGCAGGGCACTAGCATTATTGCTGTCCCACGGTGGCTGGGATAGAATTTGCTGTATTATTCTAATAGCACCAACTGTACTATTGGGTACATTATAAGATAATGACTGCATTTTTTTTTTTTTTTTTTAGAGAAAGAGAGATTTTTGCTATAGGGTGCATGCACTCACCAGAGACACAGAGAAAGGCAGAGAGACAGAAAGCGAGAAATTACCCTCCTGGGGGATGGCCACGCCGCAATCCCTTCTCCTCTACTTTCCTCTCAGGATTTTGAGCATGCAGGCATAAATGCCTGGCGTGAGTTTCAAGCTGCCGGGTCTGGAACTTGAACTGCGGTCGACTATGTGGGAGTCTAGAGATGCCATCATGCCATCTGCTGGTCCTAACGACTGCATTCATAATTAATATTTAAAAAATGCTGAGGGGTTTGGTTATAAAGTTCTGTAATTTCGCTTTATATCAAACATTATTTGCTGTGTTCGTGCTGTTTGTTTGGAACATCCTGAGAGTCAGTGCTTTCAGAAGGTTAAGAAAAGAGAGAAGACAACCCTGAGACCCTGTCACTAATGGCAATGTAACAGTTCAAAATTAGAATGTAAAACGTTTTGGGACCATAAGAAAATGAGAATTAGAATCAAATCAGGATTGAATGTATCACCATGAGAAGTGTTATGAAAATGAATATTAAGGACATCCTGTCACTACTTAGATATGAATGACAGGTGTACTACATAATACAGTCTTCCATTTCTGAACAGCAGTTACACAAAATGACTGACAGTAGATATGCAAGTGTGTGTGTGTGTGTGCATGCACACGCGTGTGTGTGTGTATGTGCATTGTGTGCATCTGCATATGTGGAGGGTTGTGATAGACAGAAGGAATTTTCCATGATTCTGTATCTTTGTGCATGATGAAGTAGAATCTTTTGTTTTCTTCATATAATATAGATCATATTTAGAAATCTCTCTTGGGACCAGCAGTTAGTGTAATGGCTATGTCGCTGGACTCCCATGTAGTCGACCATGGTTTGAGTCCCGGACCCGGTGGTTTAAAGTCACACTGGGTGCGTGTGCGTGCGTGCCCAAGATCCTGAGAGGAGAATGGAGAAGAAGGGATTGTGGCATGGCCATCCCCCCCCCCGGGAGGTGATTTCTTGCTTTCTGATTCTCTGTCTCTCTCTGTCTTTCTGGTGACCGCACGCACCCTGTAGCAAAAAACCTTCTCCAAAAAAGAAAAAAAAAAGAAAAGAAAAGAAAAAAAAAGAACTCCCTATCAATATGTTTTAAAAACTAGGTTTCAGTTGCTGGCAGGCATGTGAACTTGCCAGAGAGAGACAGAGAGAGAGAGAAGGAGAAAGCAACCCGCAATGGTCACACCGGAATCTCTCCTCCATTCCTCCATGCTGCTGAGGTTTTGGGCTCACACACATGCACCTGGTGTGTTTCTAAATCTAGGGCAGAACCATGTTGGTTACGTAGCGTCTGTCTCCATTCATCACCAGGCTATGGGTCAGCCCTATGCTTCTCTTTTTCTTTCAGAGGAATTCCTTTGTTTCGGCAGAATTAGGATTCTTACAGAAGCAATGTTCTGCTGCTCGTGTCCAACATGGGGTTTCCGAGTCTCCACAAGCCAAAAAAAAATAAACGTTTAGGGAGGTATAGATGAGTTTTCTAAATTTCTTTAGCTTCTATTAACATACCAGTCATCCGATCTGATCATAGAGGTCTATGTAACCCTCGGGGCAGAGAGAACCAGAATATGACATCAGAGAAGTTCCTGCTGTGGGGGAAGTGCAACTTTCACCTCAGGGCTGCCGAATCACAGCAGCTTCAGGGGGGCAGAGGCAGGTAGGCAGGTGGCACAGCATCACAGGCCCCATTTCCGGGCCGAAATGTCACCAAGGATTCATAAACTAGGTTGAAGGGAAAGTCAGAGACGGTGGGACTTTCCGCTGCTTGCCGTCTGAACATCGGTTGGGAGACTGAAGTCCAGGGCAACCCTTTGATACCACGAAGTTGTGGTCTGAGAGGACAGTGGTGTGGTTTGACACAGGAAATCCAAGTTAGCACTCTGGACTCCTGAGTGTCAGATGGCATTGTAGATGGTTCCTGGTCCTAGTAATAGCTTGGCCTTGCATTTAAGGGCCACTGGGGTAACTGGGGGTGACCCTACTTCAAAGGCCATAGAGTAAACAATCCTCAGGAGACAGAAGGTGGCCAGGGAAGACACATGGTGGGGGTGCAGTGAGTGGGGAAAAGGTCAGAGCCCCACCACACATTGACTAGGAAAAGAGAATCACTTCCAAGCTTCCTGGGCACTGCCCAGGAGAACCCACCGGGTGCCACAGCAGAAGTGCACATGCACACACACACACACACACACACACACGCGTGTATCAGTTTTTGTAACTACAGTTCAGAAATGGAAGATTGTATTATGTAGTACACCAGTGTCATTGATACCTAGCCAAGACTTGAGTGACCCACACAGACTCTAAGAACCTTCCTTACACCGTACATGCCTCTCTCTTCACAGGCCACCAACATGGATATTTGAGAGACTGAGCATCTACTGCAAAGAGAAAGCTCCAGTTGCTAAGAACCTGAACTGGAAGAGAATGAAACACCATTAAATGGAAAGTTGAAAGTGCTTAGCTCCATCTCTTTTCTGGTAACTTAGTGTGGTGGCTAAGGAGAAGATTCAATTACTCATAGAAAATGAGTTTGCTACATCTTCTTTGCTTGAGTAAAAGTGTGCATAATGTTTGAGTCAATTACACACTCTTTGGCGAGGATCGGCAGAGATCATTCCAGAATCCTGGCAGGCAGTCTTTCTTAATGGACACACTCCCTCCCCCTATTCTGATAGCTGCTCCTACTAATTTCGCAAGCCTGCAAATTAGACCGTTAGGCCCGCTGCCCACGCTGTGTTATGAGGCTCTGTACAGAGTCCCATGTATATGTTTTGCATTTTTTCTGGGTAAGTTGTCCAGAGTATTCAATCAGGTGTGAAATAGACTTGGTCCCAATCCAGTTGAACTCAGGAGAATTAACTGTAATTGGTTCTGGGAGAAAAATGTTTCCTTTGGGGCTCGCAGGTGGCATGCTGGTTAAGATGCTGCATTCCCACATAACTGACCACAGTTCAAGTCCTGAACCTGGCAGCTTGAAAAGCACGCTGGGCGCATGTGTGTGTATGTCCAAAATCCTGAAAGGAAAATGGAGAAGGGGTCGTAGTGTGGCCATCCCCCGGCTGGGTGATTTCTCACTTTCTCTCTCTTTGTCTCTCTCTGGTGAGGGTGCATGCCTTAAGGCAAAAACTTTAAAAGTATTCACTAGGCATTAATGATTTTGAAAGTATTTTTCATTCTAGACCAGATAGACATGACTTTTCAAAGAGGAGGACAGTGTTTTTGACTATCGAATCTGGAGGTAGGCTCTGGCCAGTGGCTCCAGGTTTCTGGCCAGTCTCAGTGGGTTAATAATAATGGCCAACATTTGGATGGAGCTTTAAACTTTTCACAGCAGCGTTGTTGCATTTATCACATGAGATGGGAGTGCTGGTAGGTAATGACTACGTCTTTACCTGCTGACCCAAACACCCCTCCTAGGGGGCTTCATCTGGCAAGAATTTCTAAATGAGGCTAATTTAAGTTATCAAGGCTGTTTTATAATATGACAAAAATGAGTAAGTACACTTTTGACTTTTCCTATTCTAGAAGACCCACGTCCCTTGTTTGTGGTTACAGAAGATAAATGTTAGCTCATACCAGGAGGTATTTTTCCTCCACCTTGACTGTTTAACTCTGCTCTTTTCTGTGATAATACAGGAAAATATAGACCCAATTAAAGATACACACATACACAAGCATAGAAGAGGCTAAATGATGTAACAAAAATTACTTTTCAAGAATGAACAATCGGGGCCAGCAGGTGGTGTGGTGGTTGAGATGCTGGGCTCCCATACAGTCAACTGCTGTTCGAGTCCTGGACCTGGCAGCTTGATCGTCTTGACTTTTCACTACCCCCGCCCCCACCCCCTGTGAATATGCTATAATGTCTTACAGCAAATGAAAGAGAAAAACAAACTAAATAAAATTAAATAAATAATTCTTTTAAAAAATGAGCAACTAAGACTCTGGGTCCTTATCACTTTTTCAAATTCCTGGAAAGGCTCTCCTTGAAGCCTTATAATCCCTAGGCATTTCTAAAAGGTCTGAATCTTAGGTGCTGGCCTGCATTGCCATAGGTGGCGAAAATTGGCCAGAGTAGGAAGAAATCACATTAATCAAATAGATTTTTAGAGGTATATTAGCATGTGGTTTTGCAAACTCACATTTTCATTCCTATAAAAACCAGTAAGGGCCGTCATAAAAATACTGTCACAATTTACTGCCTCTTCATGAGATCCAGAACTCAGCCGGAGGGATACCATGCACCCTGAACCCATTCAAAGCTGCTGCCTCTGAAACACTACTCTGTAATTTGGTAAGTGTTTTATAAAATACAACTAAATGGCTACCACATGGTGGGAAATTAGCAATCTGGGACTGCAACTTTTGTGTGGTATTAAATCCACATATGGAAAAAATTAAATATTCTCTGCCATGCCCTCCATGTGTTCTGTTGTATTAAATGAAATGCTTATAAAGTGTGACATTATTTAACTTTTATAAGGTTTGTCACATCTAGTAAAACATTTCTGTTCTTTTTGAAAAAACTCCCTACAGGTGCCCTTTGAGCTCACATCAGCTTGGACACCCTGTAATATACATATAATAAATTTGTTGTTGAGTATAGTTCTAGGCAATCAACAGTAGAATTCCGGCCAGGACAACTTAATGTGGCCCAGAATGCAGTACCTGGCAATAGACAATGCTGTGAAGATTGGTGCTTAATAAACTTTTCTATAGAAAGGATTTTATGAGACATGTAGGGCAAAGTATATGCCATAAATTGTTTTGACAACATTTGACTCTAAAAATAAGTGGCTCCTGGCATCTCATATTTCCCAAACTTAAACAGCAGAGCCACATGGTCTTCACTGTCGCCATTTGTGAATGCGACTATGCTGCTAAATAAACACGCCATCATACTGATACCAATGATAATAAAAATATAATAATAATAATCATCACCAGGGCATTTGTTACCTTAATTTGGTTTACTCTGATACAAGAAGACATTTCCCGAACTTTCAAAAGTCTAGTTGTTCATTTATAGGGAACGACTGTGCGTGGGATGCCGAAGACGGAGACATTCCCAGGAAGCACCCGCATTGCTTCTCCGTGTTTCGAGTGTGGCTTACACTTCACTGGCATCAGACTCCCCAAGGGAATTGTTAAACGCACAAGATCTGGGTTGTACTCCAGATCTAGTGTGGGTGCGTGTCTATCAAAATCCCTGAGTGATTCTCACTCCTTCTAAAGTTGAGACCTTCTGATGGTCCAAAGCATTCTGTTACCTAGAGAAAATCAATGCTGAGAAGTTTATTAAAGGCCTGCATCTAGGCGGCTGGTCTAGACACAATATTGCCTAGAGATCCCTGGGGTTAGAAATGTACAAATGTAACCCACGCAGAGTTTAGTACTTCAGTTCGGCGGGATAAGGGGAGTTGCTAAGCTGTTAGTTCCAGTCCTTGTTAGAACGTCCTTTCTCAGCTCTTCATCCTTGAATCTCAGTCGGGCAGACGGTGAGCGAGAGACTTTTGCTGAGACTTGACATTCAGAGGTCTCAAATTCACCCTACGGTTTCTAATATCCATATCTCATCTTCTAGTTTAGAAGATGATTTAGATCCCAGTCCTGGGGAGATTTTTTTTTTCCCTACTGTGAGCCAAAAGGGTCTGGCTTATTCCTATTTGCGATAGGTTAAACTCCCAGACAATTTAAAAGGTGTGCTTAGTTTCACACAGAGCATAGCAAAATTTACCAGACCCAGTTCTCCTCCAGAAAGAACATGAGAAGAGTCCATTTATTGCCACATACTGTGAGACAATGTCTCCCGGGCAAATGCTTCAGGTTCTGGTTAAATGATCGTGCTTCAAAGAAATATATGGCCTAAACTCTGTCTTTGAGACAAACTAGAAAGTCAAGGGCTATGTCTAAAGAACACATGTGGGACCAGCAGGTGGCGTGGTGCTTAAGGCACCGGATTTCCATAGGGCCGACCACAGTCTGAGTTCCAGACCCGGTGGCTTGAAAACCACCAGGGTGTGAGTGCCTGCATGCCCCAAATCCCAAGAGGAGAATGATAAGAGAAAGGATTTCAGCATGGCCATCCCTGCCCCCACCCCCAGCCCCCCATCCCCGGATAATTTCTCACTTTCCTGCTCTGTCTCTCCCCAATGAGTACACGTGCCCTATGGCCAAAACCAATCATCAACCAAAAAAAAAAAAAATAAATAAATAAAAAAAATAAAACAAACAAAAACAAAACAAAACCACAAACAAACATAGAGGCATTTTTCAAGGGACATTTTGAATTTCTCAGGCATAATTGTTCCTACCACCCCACGTTGCTGCTGTTCTCGGTGCTCATGTCACTGCGGCTTATGTTACAATAGCTTTGATTCTCTGAGTCCAGATTTTCCAGTGGAGCAGCAGCCTGCTTGAGGCAGCTGGTCGGTGATCAAAGGCTCAAAGAGCTGGTAAAAATGTAACTACCTGTAAATGTCAATGTTGTTTTTTCAAATAAATGTTTTTTCCTTTAGTTCCAAACATTGTGCCATACATTCGTGTCACTGGGGAGCTGGTATGAAGAGAGCAGTTTTGCAGTTCCTCGTTCCGGATTTCCGCAGGGCTTCTTTGCAAAGCAGTGGCAAGTCTGTGCACAGTGTAGGTTCACCCCACGAGTGCCTCGACAAGTTGTAGTCCTTTCTCTTGGCTCATCTGTAGGAATGACTGTTAACTGCTCGGGTGTCACCATCTTCTAAGTTCCTGTAGGATCACTGGAATGGGAGGCAATCCTCTCTTCTGAACAACAGCTCAGGCTGACTTTGGTAGCGCAAAAAATATTGTTAGTCTTCTTTTGCTGCTACTGGCAAAATATTAGCATTTATCCAACAGCGGTCAAGAGTCCACAGTTTTTCAAAAAGATGAGTAAAATGCACCATTCTTTTGTTTATTTATATTTTTGATTGAGAGTGCAGATGGATAACTCCTGGGTTTTGGAGTCAACTGCATTGTCTAATGAAATACATTGTTTCGATTGCCAGAATCAGGAGAGTCAATCATCCAGTGTTGAATGCTACAGTTGGTCCTTGATTGCTTTGAGTCCATGAAGAGGAGATGATGGGTATTTTGTCCGTTGGAATGGGCTATGGCCTCTTTCCCTGCAGCAAGAATCCTGGCATGGCTGGGCCTTGGCTTTCCTTGCAGGGCGGTATGGGTGTAGAGCATGGGAGAGATGTTGTGTTAAACAAAGCTGTGCCCCTTAGCAGGGCTGCCTTCTGCCTGGTTCAGGGACCCATGAACATGCTCCCTGCCATCTGGCTCTAGTGAAGGCTGAAGAGCGAAGTGCTGAAACTCTCAGGCCATGGTCCTGGGGAGATTCGTGTGGGTTATTCACAGTGTGTGACGCTTGGGTGGAAGGAAAGTCAGAACACACAGACCCGCTCTTCTACCAGTAATTGGAGAATACAAATGAGCAAGTGAAAAATGTATTAAAAGCTTTATCTGTCAAGATTAGGATTATTTGTTGACTAATCAAAATAGTCAAAGCTGGGCTTGTCCTATAGCCTAGTGGTTAAAAGAGTGGATCCCACATGGCAACTGGAGTTTGAATCCTAGCCATAGTGTCTTGAGAAACATGTCAGAGGCATGTGTATATGTGCTCCAAATCTCAACAGGATAGAGGGATGGAGGAAAAGGGGTTGAGATGTGCTCATGCCTCACTAGATGTTTCTCTCTGTCTCTCCCTCTCTTGCTCTGGTGAGTACACATGCCCTCTGGCAATTAAAAAAAACACCAACCAAAGTAATTTGATATGTAAAATGCATGTGATTGTGTGTGTGTATATATGCACACATGTTTATGCATATAAATACATTATTATTATACATGTTACCTGAACTTAAGAAGTGTATACGTACTTTGTATTTGTTTGCCAATCTTTCTTTTAAAATTATTTATTTTATTTTATTTATTCATTATTTATTTTAATTTAACCAGAGACTGAAAGAGATAGTGAGAAAGCAAGCTGCTAGGTCTGGGACTCGAACCATGGTCGGCCATGTGGGAGTGTCCAGCGCCTTAACCACCACACTCCCTGCTTTTTGTTAGGTTTTCCCATAGGGTGTGTGTACTTGCTGGAGAGAGGGAAAGTGAGAAATCACCTCCAGAGGTTATGCCGATGCCACAGTCCCTTATTCTCTGAGAATTCTGGGCACACACGCACGTGTACCTTATGCGATTTTCAAGCTGCTGAGTCTGGGACTCGAGCCATGTTTGGCCATGTGGGAGTCCATGCCTTAACTACCACACCACCTGCTGGCTCCTGGTGGCCAATCTTTTGATGCAGGTCCAAGATCTTTCTTCAACAGTTGGTCAGTTGATTGTAATCCTAACCGTTTTCCAGAATGCACTATGGTAGTGCATTTTCTATTTCTTTCAAAGGGAGTGAGAACTTAAAGGTGCTTGCAGAGGATCTTAAAGGGAGAAACTTTATGGAACTATACCTAATTCAGTAACTATTTTTTAAAAGTAACTCACCTCTGTGGAGCTGTTTCAAAGCCATCACCTCAGTTTTTTTTTTTTTTTAATAAAAACAAGAATTTTCTTTTTGCACTCCTGCTTCATTGGTTTCAATAGTAGTTCCTTAATTCAAATAATTCCAATTGCAATGATCATGAGCAGGCTAGCACAATGGCACCTTGGATGGGAGGAGAAGGAAGCCGCCATACTGGAGAGTTCTGAATCTGGAAGAGGCAGTGCTCAGCATGATTTGTAGAAGAAATAGAGAGCATTGGCAAATTGAGAGAGCTGGATTAAAGGAAAGCCAGCTTACTAAGGTTCTGCTGTGTTGAAGAGGAGGAAGCTGGTATCTATCAACTACGTGTGTAGTAGGGAACAGCAACTTAGACCAGCAGTGAGCTAGGGAGGACCAGTATGAATCTATATGCTGTCATTTATGGCTCTTCTGTGACTCAGATCCCACTAAGGGCCTCTCTTAGGAACATATAGAATCTATTACAATTGCAACTTACCCAGAATAGTAAGCCCTAACTGTTACACAGGCTTCTGCAAATTCTCCAACGGACATTAGCTTGGCCATGTAGGAGAATGCTAGTGTCAACTGGAGCCAGTGTTTTTGGACCTCATTTATTCCACCAAAGTCTTATTGGGAGA
The DNA here is from genome assembly GCA_026018925.1 of Tupaia tana. Classification (NCBI taxonomy): domain Eukaryota; kingdom Metazoa; phylum Chordata; class Mammalia; order Scandentia; family Tupaiidae; genus Tupaia; species Tupaia tana. The sequence continues at coordinate 149,412,424 of JAKSZU010000002.1, forward strand.
CTCGACTATAGTTGCCATTGCCTTTCTAGGAAAGAAAAAAAAATTAAGACTTGACAGCCACATTAAAACAAAAGACCAGAGCTGGTGTACAACATCTGGTTTTGGTAAAGTCTGGCCTTTGTGCCCAAGTTTACAGCTAAGCTGACTGAAGTATCACAAGGTCATGACTTGTCTAGGGTCAGCTCGTCGGTCAATAGCTCAGTTGTTACATGATCCCCAACCCTCATAACTTTCAACCCAAGATTTTAACTATTAAGCCACGTGCCTGCTACAGAACATGCCACAAAACATCCCAGATGTGCTTGGAGAGAAATCCTTCTGTGACCCGGCTCACATCAAGTCCCCTTAGGACTTTCTGATTATTAAATGTTCTTGGCAACCTCCTCAACAGTGTAAGCGCATTAACCCGAGTGTTATGAGGATTTCCCCACATGACAGCGTTATAAGGTTTCCTTATGAGGTCACTTCCTAGGAAGGCAGGGATTTGAAAGCTGCCACAACAGGCAATGAAGCAGGCAACATGTGGTTGTGCTTTCAGTCTGTCGTCGTAAGCCATGAAGAATTCAGTGGGTAAGAGTTCTGATACAGCTGAGGGAGCTTTTCTGTTTGTTTATAGGCTTTGGTTTCACCTTGAAAACATCCTCTGTGAACATCAGAAGTGCACTTTATCCCTAAATGGTATATTAACTTCTAACTTTTCTGACTTTCAGTCATGAGGATTTCAAAACCAATTGCATAGAGCAGCAAGGATTTTCACTTTTAATGGTGCATTCAGGAGCAGGCCAGCTTTTCCTATTTTCCATGCTATCTTCATCCCATTAACTATTATCAACCCTGATAGAAACCATTCCTTCTCCTTAAAAATATGAGCCTCATACTAAGTTTTTCATTGCCTCTTAAAGACTCAGATCATGGAGGTAAACCATACCAGAGACAGAACTTATTAATTGCTGGTGCGTATATCCTCACGAACTATCCTTTGGATGAGTGTTTTATTTCCATTGAGGTGGGCTGGTGGCTTTTAGCTTGGGCTCCAACAGGGTGGCTCAAAACATGGCATTTTTAGGGCTAGAAGGTGATGTGGTGGTTAAGGCACTGGACTCCTACTTAGCTGACCATAGTTTGAGTTTCAAGTGGCTTGAAATTCATGCCGGGCACCTGTGTGTGCATGCTCAAGATCCTGAGAAGAGAATGGAGAAGGGGTTGTGGTGGCCATTCCTTCTGGGGTGAGAGGGGGGTGATTTCTCACTTTCCCTCTCTTTGCCTCTTTCTGTCTCTCTCTAGTGAGTGCTCGTGCCCTATGGCAATAACCTAAAAAGAAGAAAAAGCACATTTTTTTAGACATGTCATGGAAGATTATGGACATTCTATTGTTAAGACAAACAGTCAAGGGCTGGCCTAATACCCCAGTGGTTAAGGGAGCTGGATTCCACATGATTGACTGCAGTTTGAATCCCAGCCCCAGTTGCTCGAGAATCATTGCCATGCACACGTACATACATGCTCAAAATCCTGACAGGATGAAGCGGAGGAGAGGGGAATATGGCATGGATTATGCCCCATTGTGGGGTGCTTCTTCTCCTTTGTTTTCTTCTTTCTCTTTCTCTCTTTGGTGAGTGAGTGCACATGCTTCCTGGCAAAACAAAAGAAGAAAGCAAAAACAAATTTGTTAATTTTTCTCAACAACAAATTTATTAGCCTACAAAGTCTTTAAAAAACAAACAACAGATTCATTTCCACACACCTTCCAACTCTAGACAATTTTCAGAAATAGATTTTTACTGAGTTTGTTTAACAAAGGGTTGCCTAAACCGCACTGCGCTCTGTACTTTTTTGTTTTCCACGTTTATTTGCTAGCTCTGTGTAACGGGGCAGTTTGTCACTGCAGAACCCACTGTCAGTCCTGGGTAGCCAGCACGCAGTAGCTCTAACCCAGCTGGCACGAGGAGGTAAGCACTGTGGGGGAGTGCGGGAAGCCAGGCGGCAGCTTAATTTGCTGTAGGGCACTTGCACTCACTGGAGAGAAAAACAGAGAGAGGGGATATGAGAGAGCACCCCCCGGGGGGATGGCATGCCACAATCCCTTCTTTATTCTCCTCTCAGGATGTGGGCACGTATGCACATAGGCCAGGCAAACTTTTCAAGCTGCCAGTCCAGAATTTGAATTGCTCAGCTGGTCATGTAGAATCCAGCTGTCTTAACCAGCACACTGCCCACTGGGCCAGGAAAAGTAAATTAAAAAATATTATAGGGGCCAGCAGATGGAGTGGTGGTTAAGGCAGCTGGATTCCCGCATGGCTGACTGTGGTTGGAGTCCTGGACTCGGTAGACCAGCAACTGGCCAAACCATAGAACAGCAGCTCACCATGTCCTTGCCTTCTCCAAGGTTCTAAGAAAATCAGGATGCTACAGACAGCCTCCCTGTCTCAATTTAACACAGGATTCCTTATGGAGACCTAGAAGAACAGAGGTCTGTTTGGGATAACATCTAGAAACTTTGTCACTGCTCCACTCTGGGGCCTTGGAAAATCACTTGAGTTTCTGTTCCTATCTTGTTCTCTGAATTATATTCTGGAGAAATATGCTGCACTGATAGATTTTAAGTCTAGATTTTTCATGGAAATAGTATAATGGGAGTGATACACATTTGTATAAGAAATGTCATATTTAATTCCTATTTCCTTTCTTTTATTTTTTCCACAGTAAATAATTGAATATTGATTATATAGTAGCTTCTTCACATCAAAGGAAAGAGCAATTAGAGCAAAAAGGTGACTCTCAAAGTGAGAGAAAATATTTGCACATATTCCTCAGACAATGAATTGATAACCAGATATAGAAAGAACTCAAGCAGCTCAGCCAAAAAAAATGAATAATCCAATTAAAAATGGGCAAGTGAATAGACAATGCTCCAAAGAAGACTTATGAATGGCCAAAAGGTATATGAAAAAAAATGTTACAAGTTTCTTGTTATAAGGGAAACACAAATTAAAACCATAATGAGATACCATTCATCCCAGTTAGAAAGGCTAGGATAAAAAAAAATAAAGAATCACAAATGCTAGAAATGCTGTGGTGAAAAGGGAACTCTCTGACACTGTTGGAATTGTAAATTATTAGTACTACCTCTGTTGACAAAGATAGGGAGGTTCTTAAAAATCTACAAGTATGACTACCATATGACCAAATAATCCCATTCCTTGGTAATTTACTCAAAGGATAAGAAACCATTCAGTTGAAAGGTCACTTGCACCTCCATGTTTATTGTAGCATTATCCATAAATGCTAGGACATGGAATCAATTTAAGAGACCAAAAACTATTAATTGGGTTGAAAAATGGTGGCACATACTTTGTATGAAATATTACTCAACCATAAGAAGTAATGGGACCCTATCGTTTGATTTAAAGTGATGAATATCGAAGACTCCATGTTGAGCAAAGTGAGTCAGACTTTGAAAGAAACACACTGAATGATACATTTAATATGTATTGAGGATCTTCTCTTTATTACAGAAATGGAAAGATCTAAGGATTTGATAATGGGATAAATGTAGATATCAGAGACTGTAAGGGAGGAAAGTAGGTGGTAGGAGTGGGTGGTAGAGGGTGGGCAGTAGGGACAAAGAGAAGAAACATTTAACAGTCAAAAGATGAAAGTTCTCTGTTGGAAAAAAAAAAAAACCCATGTTCTGTAAAGTTTTCCTTTATAAAATATATAAAAAAATTTTGAAAAAAATACTGATTATATATAAAGTTGAGATCATATAGATTAATTTTAAACCTATTTTAAAAATTGAATATATCATGATCATTTCTGTTTATTAATAAAGTTTTATAAAACATAATTTTCATTTTCGAGAAAGCGTTCAGGTAACTCCACTTCTGTGCTGCCCCTCTGGGTTCTGCTTCACAGATGTGAAGCCCTGTCCAGCCAGTGTCTCCCCCTTCCAGACCACAGTGCTAGCCCGGTAGGCAAGTGTCCCTGTTCCTCTTGTTCTTCTCTGTCTCTTCTAACTTTTTTCTTTTTCTTTCTTTCTTCTTCTTCTTCTTTTTTTTTTATCTTTCTGCCTCATTTTTGCCTTTCTCTTGTTAATTTGTCTCCTCTTCCCTCACTAGGACAGAAAGCATCCAGGCAACTCCACCTTTGACCATGTGGCCCTTTGAGCAGAGCACTGCCCACTGTGAGGTTTCCTATTTTTAAATCAATTTAATTATCTACTACATGACTTCTAGTTATTTTCTCCTCTTTTTACTCTAGTTCTTTCCTTCCTTTTTCTTTACTTTTTTCTTTTCTTTCTTTTATTATTTCCTACTTTCTTTTTCTTCTTCCTTACTTTCCTGCTTTACTGCTCAGCCCTTACCTACTACCTAGAGAACACTAGGTGCAGAGTAGCTAAACATCTGAACATTGCGAGTTTTAGAGAATTCTTTGCACCTCAGTATAGTTGGTGCAAAAAGAGTGAAATTACTCTTCACAAGTCTGATTGCAAAACGTATCCTGTGATCCCCACACTGGAGGACACAGTAGAAGGGAGATAATAGCACTAAACTGTTTCACAGTAAGGGAAATACATGAGTGCGTAGTCACAGAATCCTTCTCCAACAAATTAGCAAAAAGTGAATAAATTACCAAAAATTGAAGAAGACCCTCAAGGATGAGAGAATCAAATAATACATCTCCAGCAAGGAAACACTGTAACTCGTCTCCAAGTAGACAAAATTTAGAGGATATTACCGAAATGTCAGAAAAAAATTTAGAATATTTATGGTAACAAAACCCTATGAGATGCAAGAGAAAAGAGACATTGAGCTCCAAGAGATGAGGAAGTCCTTCCATGATATGAAAGAAGAATTAGACACCATCAAGAAGAATCAAACAAATTGTTAGATATGAAGGCTGTAATACAGGAAATCAAAACCTCCCTTGAAAGTATTAAAAGCAGGCTAGACCATATAGAAGATGGAATCTCGGGAGTAGAAGACAAAACATCTGAACTAGAAAAAAATAATAAAAAATACCAAGAAAACGGCCAAGAAAACTAAGGATAGCATATGAGAAATACTAGATACCATGAAATGCCCTAACATCCAAACAACTGGTGTCCTAGAAAGTGAAGAAACTTATAAGGACATTGATAATCTATTCTTCTTCTTCTTCTTTTTTTTTTTTTTTTTTTTGGAAGAGGTTTTTGCTATAGGGCGCATGCGCTCGCCAGAAAGACAGAGACAGAGAGACAGAAAACGAGAAATCACCCCCCAGGAGGGATGGCCGTGCCATAATCTCTTCTCCTCTCGGGATCTTGGGCACACATGCACATGTGCCAGGCATGAGTTTAAGCCACCGGGTCCGGGACACGAACCGCGGTCGACTACATGGGAGTCCAGCGACATAGCCATTACGCTAACTGCTGGGCCCATTGATAATCTATTCTATGAAATTCTGAAAGAACACTTTATAAGCATAGAGAGGCACTCAAACATCCAGTCCCAAGAAATACAAAGAACCCCGAGTAGAATCAATCCAAGAAGATCCTCTCCATGGCACATCATAGCTAGATTGACCAAAACCATAGACAAAGACAAGATACTGAGATTGGCAAGAGATAAATGTCAAATCACTTACAAATGCTATCCCATCAGGCTAACACTGGACTTATCATTGGATACAATGCAAGCAAGGAAAGAATGGGGAAATATATTCAAAGTGTTAAATGAAAAACAGTTTCAACCAAGAATACTATACCTGGCAAGATTATCCTTCATATGGAAAAAGAAGAGAAAATCGATCTTAGAAAAACAAAACCTGAAAGAATTTACCAACTCCAGACCAGCTCTTCAAGAAATTCTGAAAGGAGTACTATACCAAGAAAACTAGAGACATACAGACAGCAATAAGAGAACAAAAACAACCAAGTATATGGCCAACTTGATGGTAGGTATGAGTATGGAAATATCAATAATAATGTTGAATGTCAATGGATTAAATTCTCCAACAAGAGACACAGACAGGCTGAATGAATTAAAAATCAGAGACCATCCATCTTCTGCTTGCAAGAAACCCATCTCATGGACAAAGACATACATAGATTAAAAGTGAAGGGTTGGAAAAAGGTATTCTATGCACATGGAAACCAAAAAAGAGCACTAATTGCTATGAACTTCCCTCTTATGACTGCTTTTGCAGTGTTCCATAAATTATGGAAATTTGTGTACTCATTATCATTTGTTTCCATGGATCTTTTTATTTCAGTCTTAATCTCTTCAGAAGTCATGAATTCATTCAGAAGTAGGTTATTTAGTTTCCATGTATTTGTGTATCCCTATATTGATTTCAGACAAAATAGGCTTTAAGGCAAACCATAAGAAGAGACAAAGAAAGACATTATATAGTAGTAAAAGGACTAATTCACCAAGAAGATATAACGCTTACAAATATCTATGCGCCCAACTCAGGAGCACCCAAATATGTAAAGGAAAGACAGTGAGATCTAAAAGGAGAGATAGACTGCAATGCAATAATTATTGGAGATCTCAACACCCTATTATCTCCTTTAGACAGATTAATGAGACAAAAAATAAGCAAAGAAATTCAGGACCTAAATGATACCATAAATCAGATGGACTTGACAGACATCTATAGAACTTTCCATCCAAAACCCACAAAATATACATGTTTCTCAGCCCCGCAAGGTACTTTCTCAAAGACTGACCACATGATAGGGCACAAAACCAGCCTTTACAGATTCAAAGGCATAGAACCTATATCCAACATCTTCTCTAAACACGATGGAATTAAACTTGATATGAATCTCAGGGAAAACCCTCAAAAATACACAAATACATGGAAACCAAATAACCTACTTCTGAATGAATTCATGACTTCTGAGAGCTCTATTTTTATTTATTATTTCCTTTGCTGTGCTGAGGTTTTTAGTTTGATGTAATCTCACTTCTCTACTTTTGGGATTGTTGCCCATGCTCTTATTTAAGAAATTTTTTGCCTACTCCCATGTCTTCAAGTATTTGCTGTGTTTTCCACGAGTTCTTTCATAGTTTGAAGTTTTACATTTAGATCTTTGATACATTTTGAGTTGAATTTTGTTCATGGTGAGAGATAGGTATCTCGTTTCATTTTTCTGCAGGTGGGTATCTAGTTTCCTCAGCGCTATTTGCCAAAAAGACTTTGTTTTCTTCACTGAATTGCTTTGTATCCTTTTTCAAAAATCAGTTGGCTATATGTGTTTGGGTTTGTTTCTGGATTCCCTGTTCTGTTCCATTGGTCTGTGTGTCAGTGTCAAGGTGTTTTGGTTATCCCAGGTTTGTAATGCATCTAGAGGACTGATAGTGAGATGCCTTCAACTTTATTCTTTTGCACAGTATTGCCTTGGTGATACAGGTCTTTTTAAAATGATTCCAGGCAAATTTTATGATTTTTTTTATTCTGTGAATTATGTCACTGGTAATTTGATAGTGATAGCATTGGATCTGTAAATGAATTTGGGTATAATTGACATTTTAAATTATATTTATTATCTAATCCAAGAACATGGGATGTCTTTGCATTTTTTGGGTATCCTATTCAATTTCTTTTTGCAATTTTTCATAGTTTCCTTTGTACAGGTCTTTCACTTCTTTAGTTAGCTGTATTCCAAAATATTTAAATTTTCTTTGTGGCTATTGTTAATGGGATTGCTTTCTTCAATACTGCCTCAGTCTGTTCATTGTTGGTGTAGGGCTTTTGTTTTAAGGGTCTTAATTTCTTTCTACTCTATTGAAATTAAGAATAGATGAGAATAATTGCATCCTATGTCTTTTCTAACTTTGTGTATCAAACTTCAAATTTATTGGTTTTTGGAAAGATTTAAGCAGATACTGTATTCAAATAACGGGAATTTCAATACAAGTGGTCTAAGAGAATTTTTAAAAAAGTTCATCATTTATTTCTCTGATGGGAGAGAGAGAGAGAGAGAGAGAGAGAGAGAGAGAGAGAGAGAACCAGCACCCCCAGCAGGGTCTTGATCCACCCCTAGCTCCAGTCAACCCTGCAGGTCTACTCAGGGAATTTCCTGGAAGTAGACCCAGAAACCTCCCAAGTAGGTCAGCTTCACGGAGTGGTCTGTTTTATTGCTGTGCCATTACCTGTGCCAATCTAAGAGAGTTTCTGCCATATGAGCTTTGACATCTGAGTCTTGAAAACATTTTCAGTTACATTTACATAAGGGTCATTCACTTCATTATTTGCAGTACATATCTACACAACCACCCAAACCAACTGTGTTGTCCAGTCATTAATACTGACCCTGAACACTTTCATATAGACTAACATTCTGCCAAAGTGTAAAATCCCTCCTGTCACATTTCTTGCAGAAGGTTATTTAGTTTCTACTTAAACTCTTCCACGTGCTAAACACTCACAACTTCACCAGTGACCCCTAAACCTTAATCTTTTATGTAGATCAGGCTTGTGTATGCTCTTCCACCTTTGGTCCTTGAAAGTAATTCAGACAGACTTCAGAGCAGATGCACCCTATTTTTGGTTTAAATTCACATAAATTGTTTGGTACATATTATTGTCATTCCTTTTTTTGAATTTATAATTAACTAGTGACAGTCTTAAGAGAACTCTGCAAACTGTTGACACTAGACAGATTGGTCTCAAATTATCTAGTTACGATATTATTTACACATGACTATTGAAGTAAGATCTGACTTTATCTTTACCTCCTGAAATGAAGTTAGCTGTTAAGAAGAGTATTTTAGACTAAATGCATTTCTTGCAATATAATCCTGCAACATGGATTATGTCAAGCTTCTTAGTATGTAGAACTCTTGAGAGATCCAGAATATTTATGGGTTTGGTGAACATGATGGCTTCTTGTTTTAAATTTAGTATTGCCTATGAAAGTTCATTCTTGGGACTTGGCATAATGGCTGGACTCCCATGTAGTTGACCATGGTTCGAGTCCCGGACACAGTGGCTTAAACTCACGCTGGGTGCATGTATGTGCGTGCCCAAGATCCTGAGAGGAGAATGGAGGAGAAGGGATTCGGGGGGCCATCCTCCTTGGGGGCTGATTTCTTGCTTTCTGTCTTTCTCTGTCTTTGTGGCAAGTGCACGCACCCTATAGCAAAAACCTCTCCAAAAAAAAAAAGTTCATTCTTTTCATACTCAACTTAAACAGCTGAGAGGCCAAGGGCGAAAACATTCATATTGAAAATGACTATTTCAAGGACTACCCACTGGGTCAATTCAATGAAGTGGACTGCAATGATTTTAAGACTAGTTTTTCCCAGTAATTGATGACACGGTCAGTGATAACATTAAGACTAGCTGCCATCACTGGTCACCAGCCAAAACTCGCCACCTGCTAGAATATGCTACAAATACCAACAGAGTATATAATTCCAACTTTCTTAATAAAACTCCTAATCTGTCTTTGCTCCTTGGACATATCCAAGACCACTCTGACCTTTGTATGTGTCCCAGATTGAAATCCTTTTACTTCCAAATACAACCTTGTATGTATTTATCTTTTATTTAACTTTCACATGCCATAATAATAGTGATTCATATTTATAAATTATTGCACACACATGATCTCCAAATTTCCAGACTCTGTAAAGTACATATAGTAATTATGTTGTTATTATTATTAGGTATAAATAGATTTTCTCGATTTGAAGGATGACGAGATCCAATCTCTTCATGAAAGTCACACGGCTAATTAACTGACTTCAGTAGAAGCTCAAGGACAGAACTTTTGAGTCTACAGTCTGTGCTCTGTGACCTCTTCATTTGATGTAGTACCTTACATGGTCCATTGTTTCTGAATTCATGCTTACTGATTTTGCACGATGCTAGAGTTTTAGGATTTCTTTTTTTTTTTTTTTGGAGAGGTTTTTTTCGCTATAGGGCGTGTGCGCTCGCCAGACAGACAGAGAGAGACATAGAGACAGAAAGCGAGAAATCACCTCCCAGGGGGGATGGTCACGCCGCAATCCCTTCTCCTCCATTCTCTTCTCGGGATCTTGGGCACACACGCACACGTGCCCGGCGTGAGTTTTAAGCCACCGGGTCTGGGACGCGAACCGCGGTTGACTACGTGGGAGTCCAGCGACATAGCCATTACGCTAACTGCTGGTTCCCGAGTTTTAGGATTTCTTTAACCTAAGGACTGGGTTAGAATAACCCTGGACTTTGCTCAAAAGCAGTTTTTTTTAAAGAAAGAAGCCTGCATTGGGCATCATGTCCTCATGGCCAAAATAACCTTCTCATGCATGTACCAGTTGTATCCAGAGCGGAGAAAAAGGGTCAAAAGCTTTGTTTTTTGCTTCAGTTGTCTGTTACACTTATCAGAAAGGAAGCCTCAAACTTGAGAAACTGGTGACTGACCAATGGCGAGATTATGCTGATGCCGGGCAGCTTTGCTGTTGAAGGAAAAGGGGTGAAGCTGGAGCAGCCAAGGACGACCCCATTGTGTCTAATTTGTATTTATTTATATCTATCTGCTGTACTTTAATAAACATTGGAATCTACACAGTGGAAGAAAGAGAGAATATAGACTGTGTGAGCCTGGTGTGACCTTTAGCTCCTTGAATGAGAGCTCCCGAGTGAAGATAAAGGTCACGTTGGAAGTGATGTATCCAGACTGCATTAGTCTATGAATCAAAATTTTATTCCAACCTAACTTCATGCTGGTTCCCAAGAGTGTAGTAAAACAGAGTTCCAATCAAAACAGCATAATGAAATATAATCTAAAAAGGAATAGGTTTATAGGTTAGCCTTCAAAACAGACAGGTGTTGTGTTATTTTAAGAATAAAATTCTCTAACTGACAAGCTTCCTTTGTAGTTGAAAAGGATCTGTAAGATGTGTTTTTTTTATTTTATTTTATTTTTTCCTCCCGCAGAGCTTCAAGCAGTCTCATTGTAAGACACATAAAGGTCACATACATAGAATGAAATGGGGCTCAGAAAAATCTTTCAAGTTAGCAGCAGTGCAGGACAGAGCTAAGACTAACTTTCTATTTGGATGAACTAATTCAACTCAATTAATTTGTTTATTCATACAATCAGCAAATATTTATCGAGTGCTGACTTTGTGTCAAGGACATGATTAGATTTTGTACCTTACCAAGGTCTTTACTGCCACAAGTAGAAAAGAATAATTAGGAAGTGGAGGAGTAATTGTGAACCGAAAAGGAAATCTGCCAGATGATAACATTAAGCTGTTTGTACAATACCATGTTCTTGGGCTCATTGCCGCTCGGACAATTTTTCAACTGAGCGTTAATTGCACAGATTTGAGGTTCTAATTCTGAGCCTACATTTTTTCATTCTTGCTAATGTTACTGTTAGCTTTTTTTTTTTTTCCCAGAGAGATTTTTGCTATAAGGTGTGCTCACTGGAGAGACAGAGAGACAGAAAGTGAGAAATAACCCCCAGGGTGGATGGCCATGCCGTAATCCCTTCTCCTCTATTTTCCTCTTGGGATCTCAGTATGCATGCACACATACCTGATGTGAGTTTTAAGCCACTAGGTCCGGGACTCAAACTGCAGTTGACTATATGGGAGTCCAGTGACGTAACCATTATGCCATCTGCTGGTCTTGACTGTTAGCTTTTAAAAGTGAAAAACTATTAGCAATTTTGGTCACTGTGTCAGTGAAAATTGTATATGAACTGATGTTGTAGAAAACATTTTTTTTTAACAAACTTGCCAGAGGGTACATGCACTCACTGGAGAGAGACGGAGAAAGGGAGAGGGAAAATGCACCTCCACAATAACTCATGGTCACACCACAATCCCTTCTCCTCCATTTCTCTGTCAGGATTTTGGGAATGCTTGCATATGAGCTCAGTGTGTTTTTCAAGCTGCCGTGTTCAAGATTTGAACTATGGTAGGCCGTGTGGGATCCAACCCCCTTAACCACTAGGCCATGAGAACTGGCCCTTAAAAAAGCATTCTATAACACCTTTAATAAGATATGCAGCTTTGTAGATTAAAAATCAGTTTAATGGGGGCCAGGAGGTAACACAGCAGAAATGCAACTGGATCTACCTAGGAGCGGTCTGGATCTGTACCCTGGGAGGTCCCTCAGTAGACCAACTGTGTGCCCATGATCTGGGGCTGGTTAGGACCGAGGGTGGCTTGTGGTGTGAGGATCCCACCGAGAGGTGCCTGTGTCTCTCTTTCTCCTGGAAGAAATAAATAAATACACTTAAAATGCATTAAATGTAGACAATTTTTAATGTGGATGATATTTATTTAAGCAAATTTATTTTACGTCTTGGATTTTGGATCCAAATCTCTGTCACATGCACAGTGTAAGCTTTCTCCTGAATCACTTTTAGTATCTGCCATGACAAGGAGTCTCATGGTAACACACGTTTTTGTGTAACCCACACTCCTGTGCCGGACCCCCTCAGCACTAGGAGTTAAATGGCTACTATTCCTTTGAGACACACACTTCCTTTGAAGAACTCTATGTCTAAATTCATTGCTATAGTTTTTCCTTATTTGATTCATGAATCTCTGAGAGGTAAACAGATTGAGGTTTGGGAGGTGGCTATTTAGAGTCTGATTCACTGCAACCTCTCCTAGTTCTCAAATCCTATCATCTACTCCAAGAGACTTGGCTATGCTCAGAGGCGTGTAGGCCATGACAAATTGTAACACAACTTACAATAGCACCTTGCAGATGGTGAGTCTCTTTCACCATAGATTGAAAAATTAGCCTTCATTTCAAAAATGTTAAAGTATAAAAATATACAACCTTAGAACCAAGGAGATATGGCAATTTAAGACTGAGGTGGCCATACTGTTTCCTAGGAAGGTGACAGGCTGGGCAAAGGAGCTGACAATTCAGGTTTGGATCTGCATGCTGTTTGATCAATGTTAGCTATGATGGACTCCTCTGAGGGTGCGTGTGTGTGTGTGTGTGTGTGTGTGTGTGACTGCTTTTACAGATTCTATGTCAATTTTTAAAAATAATTATTTAATTTAATTCATTTATTTTAATTTTTAATCAACTTACAAAAAGAATGATTTCATTTTATTTATCATTATTATCTTAAATTTGCTACAGGGCATACATACACATCAGAGAGAGAAAGAAAGAGAGGGAAAGTGAGAAAGCAAGCCACCAGGTTTTGGATTAGAACTATGGTTGGCCATGTGGGAGTCCAGCGTCTTAACCACCATGCCACCTGGTGGATCTTTTTAAATTTTTGACCAGAGAGAGGTGGAAAAAGGGAAAGTGAGAAAACAAACTACAAGGTCCAGGACGTGAACAGTGGTCAGCCATGTGAGAATTCAGCACCTTAACCACAACAACACCTGGCGACCCCTCCATATTAATTTTAAAACATCAAAAGTGAAGAGAAACCAAACTGATATTATCTCTTTGTAAAAACATAAACATATGGCTCTAGCAAGAGTCAGTTCTTTAGAGAAATGAATATATATGGGACCAGCAGTTAGCGTAATGGCTATGTCGCTGGACTCCCATGTAGTTGACTGCGGTTCGAGTCCTGGATCTAGTGGCTTAAACTCACACCGGGCGTGAGCCCAAGATCCCGAGAGGAGAATGGAGGAGAAGGGACTGAGGTGTGCCATCCCACTTGGGGGGTGATTTCTTGCTTTCTGTCTCTCTGCCTCTCTCTGTCTTTCTCGTGAGCGCACACATACTATACTGAAAATCTCTCTGAAAAACAAAAAAAGAAATGAATATATATATTTTTTACTACCATCAGTATTTTAAAAATATGATACTGAAACAAAACCAAAGCATAATTCTTTTACTTGAAAAATTCAATACTTACACTCAGAAGTTTAAGTAGAAAGTTTATTTAATTAATTTTTTTTACAAGCAGTGAACTACTTCAAATATATCAAAGCAAAAAGAAAGAAAATCAAAAGGCCTTGTTTCTGATCCTTCATTAAAACAGTGTGTAGATAGAATCAATGTGTCCGGTTCTCTAGCAATGATTGATTGTCAGTGTCTCGGAAGAATTTATATATGAACACAGGTTTTATTGCTTTATACTAAGAGTTACAGAAAAGTTGTAAACACAATGCAGAGAACATTTTTGTCTGGTCCTTTTGAGAGTAAATGACTGATCTAAGGCCCCATAATCTTTGAATACTCCATAGTGTAATTCCTATAAACAAGAACACTTCCTTACATGTCTTCAATGTAACCATCAAAATCAGAAAACTAACATTGGCACATTGCTATCATCTAATTTGCAACAGCATTCGATTTGCTAATCATTCCGACAATGTTTATAGCAAAAGGATCCATTTCAGCATCTCATGTTATGTTTAGTCGTCCTGTCTTTTTTTTTTTTTTTTCTTTCTGTCTGGGACTCTTCCTCATCCCTTGATTTTTACCATCTTGACACTTTTGAAGATTACAAGCTAATTATTATTTCAGAATGTCCATCAATTTGGATTCATCTGATGTTTCCTCATGATTACGTTCAAGATATGTATTTTGGACAGAAATACCACACAAGTGACATTGTGTTCTTCTCAAGCGCATATCAGATGCTGCAGAATTTTATTTGGTTAATTACCGGTGTTGTTTATTTGACTACTTAACCTCTGCACCACTATCTGTCCGGCCAGCAAGTGGTATGGATCCCTCATGGCTGATTGCGCAGTTCAAGTCCTAGACCAGTGGCCTGAAAATTATGCCAGTTCAGGTGTGTGCATGCCCAAAATTCCAAGAGGAGGATGGAAGAGAAGGGGTTGTGGCAGGGCTATCCTCCCAGGAGGTGATTTCTCACTTTTTCTTTCTCTTTCTGTATCTGTCTCTATCTGACAAGCACATGAGGCCTACAGAAAAAAAAAAAAAAAAAAATAGTATCTATCTGTCTTCATTAAAGGCTTAAAGTTACAGATTTTCCTTCATTAACTAACAAACAAGGTATTTTGAGAGTATAAAATATTACAGTTATGTAAGTATGAATTTATTGTTTTCTATTGTTTGGCAGATTATTATCTGTTCCTACCAGTTACTATTTATTATTATTATTATTATTATTATTATTTTGGAAAGGCTTTTGCTATAGGATGTGTGCGCTCTCCAAAAAGACACAGAGACAGAGAGATAGAAAGTGAGAAATCACCCCCCAGCAGGGATGGCCCCACCACAATCCTTTCTCCTCCATTTTCCTCTTCGGATCTTGGGCATGTACACCCACGCGCCCAGTGTGAGTTGAAGACACTGGGTCCAGGCCTTGAACCACAGTCTACTACATGGGAGTCCAGTGACATAGCCATTATGCCATCTGCTGGTACCATAAAAGGCAGATTGCCACTGCTGGTTTCACTGGGGTTTGAACGCAGGACCTTGTGCGTGTAAAGCAGACCTGATAATCACTACACTATGGAACCACGTGCCCTTCCAGTTATTTGATGCTATTCCCCCCCCACCAGCTTTTGTTACTGAGAATCCCATAAGTTATCTTTTTGCCTTTTAACATGTCTCAGTTAGGATGCTCTTCTTAGCCCACTTGGGCTCTGACTTCTGCAACAGATTTTCTTCATGCCCTACCAGTTAAACACACTCTTTCCCTGGTCAGACTCCGACACTATACTGGGGGCCTACCCCCTCACTGGTGTATGGATATCTTTCTTGCCAAGCCCCACTAATGGATTTGGGACTCATTTGTTCAGGAAGAAAGGAGAAAAATGAGCTTTTGTTTTCAATGTTTTCCTTCAGTACCTTTTCTGGATCTTTATGGATTCATTAAAAAATGTTGGTTAGTGCCAATATTTTGTTAGATCCTATCTTGGTATGATAGGTATAAAGGTAAGTAAGACTTAATTGTCCCCGTGGGAGCACAAAATCCAGAAGGGGAGACAAAGCATGAGTACCACCATCTGAAATTAATGGTGCTGGGCTCTAAAAGGCATGTCCCCAGGAGGGGACATGAAAGGCCCATTCTGCTCAGGGTCATGAGGAAGGCTTCTGAGAAGAGGGCATACTCGGGTTTGAAGTGGACATTCTAGGCTAAGAGAACCATACAGAAAAAAGGATGGAGACCTGAGTGTGTGTGAAATAGCAAGTCTTTGGTGTTTGGGATCTGGAAGAAAATGGAAGGCAAGAAAGGATGAATTTATATTAAGATAAGAGCAGAAAAGAGACAAGTTGGGGCCAGATTGGAAAGACGTTGAGTGTCATGTTATAGGTTAAGCTGCATATCAATTAGATTTGTGGCAGCAGGAAACTGGAATTATGTGAGAGACCAGTTTAGGAGTGTTCAACCTGCTTTCCCAACTAAGCGAAAGACCCAAGATCCTGGCCTACAGCAAGGCCTCCAGATATATCAAGGATGGAGAATGCCATCCCTCCAGATCTGAGACAAAGATGGTAGTGTACTGGGAAAAGTTTGAATTTGCAGGATTTGCCGACTTTCTGGGTTGTGGATACCCTACCATGGCCAGTTTCGAGCTAGCCACATCTTCTTACTGAGGACAGTATGGAAGAGTCCGCTCTCTCCAGCTGGCACAAATGGTTCTATGGCACTATTGGGAACAGGAAGTGAATGTGAGGTTACAGGTCAAAGCTGTGAATTCCAGGGAACAGTACATGACCCACTCCGTGCCAAAAGTAGTTAAGGTTGTCCAGGCTTAAGTCAGGTACCTGGCAGCAAAGGGGACCTGAACTACGAGGAGCAGGACAGAGTCTGGGTCTGGTTGCCTGTAGAGGAGACACATGGGTGACCAGCCGTACCACTGAGGCAGTGTTCTCTAAGAGCAGGTTGAGGAAAGTCAGGGCCAGGCACCCCTGCCAAGAAGGGGGATTGCTCTGCTGTCAAGGATAGGGCAATGACAAGATGTGGCTTCTGGGAGGAATTTAGATGCACTGGAAAGCTATGCTCCCCACTGGTATGCTGAGATATGATCTCGTTGGGCCAGTTTGTGTATTTATTTTGCTGAGAGATAGAGAGACTCTTAACAAGGTCTTTGTGCCACAGTTGTCTCTAGCCTCAGTCAGTCTGGACCATGGGCACATGTGCGCGCATAACCCTGACACATACGGGGAGGTCCCAGGACTCAAAGCTAGGGCTTTCCCATGGGTGTCCAGTTGGGTTGCCATTGTGCCACCTTCTGGCCCTACACACCTCCACTTTCCTCTCTGCCATATACTTTCTCGGAGGCAAGGAAGAGCTATCAGTTTGAATTGGGAACAAGAGAATAACAATAATAGCAAATCATCATGGATAAACCTGAGCTTCTAGTGTCTCACAGACTCTGTTCTAATGGCTTTATATGTCTTACCCCTTTAATCATCACTGTTAGCATTCCCACCTTACAGATGAGAGCACTCAGGTGCAAGGAGACTTAGTAACTTGTTCAGGTCACGCAGAGTGAGCGTACAGTTGTGGACTAAGCTACAGAAGTCTGACTCCAGAACCCACGGTCTACAGTACAGCTCACTATGCAAAATGAGAAAAAGGTGAAAATGCAGGAGGACAAAATCCTGGTATCTCGGCAGTGTTATCTGCTGCAGAAATTAGGTTAGTTCAAGGCATGTGTTTAATAAATGTGCAATAAGTGCTTTTGAATAAAAGCTGAACAACTCAGATCACTTAATCTTCTTGTAATGAGAGATTTTTTTAGTATTATACTTCTGTCCTGCTTTAAAAATATTTATTTAATCTTATTTACTATTATTATTATTTATTTTGACCAGAGAGAGAAAGAGGGAGAGAGAGAGATAGAGGGAAAGTGAGAAAACAAGCCTCCAGGTCCAGGACTTGAACTGTGGTTAGCCATGTGGGAGTCCAGCACCTTCACCACTATGCCACCTGCTGGTCCCCTGTCCTGCTTTTTGATTTTGGGTTTTTCAGAATTTTTTTTTTTTTTGAGAGGTTTTTTGCTATAGGGCGCGTGCGCTCGCCAGACAGACAGAGAGAGACATAGAGACAGAAAGCGAGAAATCACCCCCCAGAGGGGATGGTCACACCGCAATCCCTTCTTCTCCATTCTCCTCTCAGGATCTTGGGCACGTACGCACACGCGCCTGGCGTGAGTTCTAAGCCACCAGGTCCGGGACGCGAACTGTGGTCGACTACGTGGGAGTCCAGCGACATAGCCATTACGCTAACTGCTGGTTCCCGGGTTTTTCAGAATTTTAAGGTGACCTTTGAGTAGTGTGTTACAGTTTCCCAAATAAGAATTTAAGAAACATCAGAAGACCGTGTCAGGCTTTGTTTTTGAAACACTGTGCTAAATCCTCTGCTCCAAATCATAGCGGTCTTCTTTTTCTTTTAATTGTTAGAGACATGCACTTACCAAAGAGAGAGAGAGAGAGAGAGAGAGAGAGAGAGAGAGAGAGAGAGAGAGAGAAGAGGAAGAGGGAGAAATCACCCCCCAGTGGGATGTGGTCACACTGCTGTCTCTTCATTTCTCTGTCAAGATTTTGGGTACACATGATGCATGCTGTCATGTTTCTCAAGTCACCAGGGTGGGGCCTTGAACAGTGGTTAGCCATGTCTGGCTTCCCTAACCACTTGGCTATAAGGTCTCCTGCATGCAGTTCTTTATTAATAGAATTAGAGCAATTATTCATTTACCAAAGCCCTTAATCTCTTGACTTACTCCACACGATGCAGGCCTGGTGATTACTGATGGGAATTTCGTTTGGTGACAGTCAGAGTTCCAGGAGGCTACCTTGATCTGTGTCCAGCATCCATATATCCTCCCGAAAGCAGGGTTCTGGGATCTGTCTTTACCATCTTCAGGACTTGCTGTACCACAAAAGTCTGCTTCTTGGGAGAAGTCAAGAATGTATTGTTCCCAATCTATGATGAGAGGCAGATCTCCCATTCAAAGAAAACAGCATTCTGAAAGGTTGCATAGGTTGGCACTTAAAAAGAAATTCCAACTGGATAATTTAGGGTGCTGAAAAAAAGATCCAGTGTCAGAATGCTTTCTGGCTGTGGGCCCACAACATTTTCAACTGATTGTGAATTAGAGAGGTTTTCATCACATTAGGGACTTGGCTTTTCAGTTTTGTGTTGTTCTAAGACAGAAAAACAAGTGAGGATACACAGGTTGGCCCTGGTATATGGCTTTGCTCATGACCGTGGGTAATAGCAATTGTTTCCAAACCAAAAGTGGCCTCATGCAAGCTGACATGTTAAAAGTAAAACACTGAAATATTTTCAAATATATCCCTTCTCAAAATTTGTCTTTTTTTTTTTTTTTAAAAAAAAAATTTGCTTCTTATTTTTTAAAAGCTTATTTAGTTCATGAGAGAGAGAAAAAGAAAGAGAGACAGTCAACCTAACAGGGTCCTTGCACTGTTACCCACTCCGTGTCAGTTGGCCTAAAACACAGACACGTATGCATGTGCCTGGCATGGTCAGGAAGGCTCTGGGATGTGAACCCAGGACCTTTCCCATATGGATCCACTGTGCTACTGCTGTGCCACCATCGGACTTCCACTTCCTAATTTTGTTTCCTTTTGCTCCTAAGAAGATATGTTAAAGATACGGAAAGCACTCTAGGAGAAAAAAAAAAGTTTAGAAAGTTGATTTTTCATGTTAAGTTTTGCCTGGTGGCTTAATAAAAATCAGTCAGTCAATCCATCCATCCATCCATCCATCCATCCATCCATCCATCCATCCATCCATCCCCTGAGGTGTGAGCAACTCTCTAGGGCAGTTGCCTTTCATGCTATGACTCAGCAATTCAGACTGCTTCACTCTTACTGCTCTGCCAACTCCCCACAAGACCTGTGTTCTTTGGATAAAGAAAAAGAGAAGCCAAAGCTTGTGCAGAACTTTTCACAGCCTTCGCCTGCATGTGGCACACATCGATTCTTTCCCCATTCTGTCGTCCAGAAGTTGCCATGTGGCTGTTTAACTGCAGGGTCGGGGAACGATAATCTTCCATCTGCCCAGGAAGAAGCGGATATCGGTCAGCACTAGCAATGGCATGTGGTCGATTCAGGCTTTCCAGGCGTAAGCATAGTCCACATGGTACAGTCCAGATGAGTACGTCAGAGCCCCAAGTGTCTGCCCCCTTAAAAAACCAATAAAGTGAAATGTCTGTCATTCTAAAGTCCATTTCTTGTTTCTGTGGAGCATTTAGGTCCCCAGAATGAATAGCGTCTCCAACAGAATTCCCCTCCCCCCCATTTGTCTCTTACTCTGTTTATTTCAGGCAGAAAATTGTTGCTCAAGTCTTCAGTCTGATTCCTTTTTCAGCAGCTGTAGCCCCAGGAACAGGTGTAGTCTCCAACACCTCCAGAACTGATTCCCTTCTGAATGACTTCAATTCCGAATATCCCTGCCCTATTTTCAGGCATTTTGAATTGGATGATGTGACTTCAAACCATTCATGCATACTCTTCTGGGTCCTCAATCTGGGGGTGGGACTGATCTCCTTGGGTATCTAGTATCCAGAAAGAAATGACAAATTTAGTGGCAGTTGGAGCAGGTATTTGTGTCTCAGGGAGACACTATTCATACATATTTTCTCTCATGTTCTTCGTTGCTTTGCGTAAGTTCAAGTTTCTGTCTGGTACTGTTGTTCTTCTTCCCTTTAACATTTCTTGTAGCGTAGGTCTGCTGACAATGAATTCTTTCAGTTTCTATTTGTCTGAGAAAGTCTTTGCTTGTCTTCACTTTTAAAAAGATATATTTTTCAAGGGAATGTAGGTATATAGGGAATGAGGTATAAAGTTTTTATGTTTGAAAATTTGAAGTTCTTTCCTTCTGCTAGAACGTTAGGTTCGTAGTTGTTTCTTTTTCAGCACTTGAAGATATCAGCCCACCGTCTTTTGTCTTGCGTGAGTTCTGATGAGAAGTCTACTGAAATCTTTTCTTGCTTCTCTTTATATAATTATTAATAAAAAAGGGGCCTGAGATTTTATTTGCATATGAGCTAAAAATTTAGCCTGCTGTTGTTTCACAGAAGCTGGCAGAAGACAAAAGGCTCCACAGTTAGGAAAAAGTAACTTTATCACTCATGACACGGCAGCAGCCAAAGCACCAGTGGATTTGCCTTAGTTCCTTCCTCCATCCCTCTCTTAGGAAGGTACACAAATGGGCTCAGATGGTTGAATTATGGGAGAAGCTATGACATTAGTAAGTTTTTATTACTTTTATTACTTTTTTATAATGAGAAGTGAGCATGCCTACTCTTTGCTTTTTTTTATTTTTTTGGAGAGGTTTTCGCTATAGGGTACGTGTGCTCGCCAGACAGACAGAGAGAGACAGAGAGATAGAAAGGGGGATGGTCACGCCGCAATCCCTTCTCCTCCATTCTCCTCTCGGGATCTTGGGCATGCATGCACATGCGCCCGGCGTGAGTTCTAAGTCACCGGGTCCGGGACGTGAACCGCGGTCGACTACGTGGGAGTCCAGCAACATAGCCATTACGCTAACTGCTGGTTCCCCCTACTCTTTGCTTTTGAGAGAGACATTATTTTCTAAGACTGTGAGAGAACCTGTTTGCTCTGAAAAGTGATACTATCAATATGTCTATCTCTTAAGGTCATTTTATGTATAGACATTTTTAAAAGATAATTTGTAACAATGAGCAATCAATGTTCCTCCCTTCAAAAAATGTTCAGAAATATGAGACCTGTGGAAATGGAAATTTGTCTACCAATGAAATAACTTCTCTTTGATTTCTTGCTTCCTTCTGGAGTCCCTATTTGTTTTTTATTTTCAGTAGTTTGAATATGAAATGTATACGTGTGCATGTACACATGAAATTTATTCCTATACCTAATTTTCTCTGAGCTACTCGGATATGAGACTTCATGTCTGTCATTGATTTTATGATGCTCTTGGCTATTATTTTCTTAAATACTCCTGTCCTGTTCTCTCTCCCTTCTTTCTGGGATTCCAATTATACATATATTAGACCACTTGATATTCTCTCACAGTTCTTGGGTGCTCTTTTTTATCTCTGTTTTGGCCTTGACTACTTGTATTGACCTATCTTTGAGTTTATTGAATTTTTTCTGGGTTCTTCATCACTGATGAAGGAATTCTTCATCTCTACACTGTGTCTTCCATTTTTGAGACTCAAACTTGATTATTTCTTATACTTTCCATCTCTATGCTGAAATTACCCATTTGATCTTTCATATTGTTCATCACTTCTACGGGAGACTTGAACATATTAATTACAGTTATTTTAAATTGTCCACTAAGATAGTTTCAATATCCATGCCAATTCTGAGTCTGGTGATCTAGATAGCTTTGCCTTTTGGGAGTGCATTCTTTTTCTTTTCTTTTCTTGTCTTGTCTTGTCTTGTCTTGTCTTGTCTTGTCTTATCACATGCCATGTAACTTTTTGTTTGAAAGCCAGTCATCATCAGTAGAGACTGAAGTATATAGTTTATATGCTTGAATATGAGAACTTTTTTCCTTCTGCTAGGCCTTTAGTGTGTGCATATATGTTTATTTAAGGAATTGGACTGGGTTTGAAATTTGTAGCTATCATGGCTACCCTTAGTGCTCCACACTCTTTAAATTTCTCTAGTAGTAATTTGTGTTTAGTGGGGGCATATTTTTCAGGAGTTTCTCTTGAAGTTTACTCCGTCTTCAGCTTAGGTCTTCCTTTTACGCTGTAAGTGTCTGTCTCTTGTAGGTCTCCTAGAAACATTCCACTGTAACAACTTCTTCTTCTCCTCCTCCTCCTCCTCCTCCTCCTCCTCCTTCTTCTTCTGGCTTTTGCCATAGGGCACATACACTTTTCTTTTTTTTTGGGAGAGGTTTTTTCGCTATAGGGCATGTGCGCTCGCCAGACAGAGAGAGAGACATAGAGACAGAAAGCGAGAAATCACCCCCCGGGGGGATGGTCACGCCGCAATCCCTTCTCCTCCATTCTCTTCTCGGGATCTTGGGCACACACGCACACGCGCCCGGCGTGAGTTTTAAGCCACTGGGTCCAGGATGCAAACCGCGGTCGACTACATGGGAGTCCAGCAACATAGCCATTACGCTAACTGCTGGTTCCCAGGGCACATGCACTTGTCAGAGAGACAGAGAAAGACAGAGAGAAGGAAAATGAGAAATCACCCCCAGAGGAGATGGTTATGACACAGTCTGTTCTCCATTCTCCTTTTGGGCTTTTTGGGTATGCACACACATGCACCTGGCACATTTAAGCTGCTGGGTCCAGGATTTACCCCATGGTCAGTCATGTGGGAGTCCAGCATCTTAACCACCATGCCATCTGCTGGCTCTGTAATGTATTACTTACACTCAAACTCTTTAGTTGGTGGTAAAGAGTAAAAGAGGACACATTCTGATGTTCTGCTTAAGTCTTAATCTTAATCTTAATCTACATTCATGGCTCTTAGAGGTGTGGCTCTTATACAGGGTTTCTACTCTTCCCTACCTTCAGTTTGGTACTTTTTCCTGCCTCTCTTCTAGGAATTGGATTCTTCTCAGTTCTTGTCCTTCAGCTGTAGTGAAACTTTGTCAAGTGACCTCAGGAGTTACAGCTTTTGTCGTCATTCTCCAGTACAAGTTAAGACATTGTAAGAGAAGATGAGAGAAAGCACTGGGCGGAATTTTATGTCCCTCCTGCAATGACTGCTCTTCTCTTCTTCTAGACCTATTACACAGGGAGTACTTTTCAGCACACTATTGTCTTCTTTTTGAGTTCCTGATGGGGTTTGTAGAGGGTGTGTATTCTTTTTCCATCTCAATTTTTAGCCTCCATAGTCTTTAAGTTGTCCCATCAACCTTTAACTGGCTTTAATCAGGGTTTTTAGTTAATTAATTATTTTTTTTAAGTTTTTGCCATAGGGCATGCGTGAGAAACAGAGAGAAATAGGGAAAGTGAGAAATCAGCCTCAGGGCAGATGGATACGCCACAATCCTTTCTCTTCCATTCTCATTTTGGGATTTTGGGTATGCAAGCACACACAAATTGCAATTTTCAAGCTGCTAGGTCTGGGCCTTGAACCATGGTCAGCTATGTGGAAGTCCAGGACTTTAACCACCATACCACCTGTTGACCCCAGCTTTCATCAATTTATCAAATCTTCTTCTTGTTCTTTTTTTTTTTGGAACTGGTATTCTGTATTTAATCACTTAATTTATGTTCTTCAATGTGCCTATATTAATGTAAAGAAAATGGTGCAGAGATCCTAGCTGAACTGTTCCACATGAACAAGTTGATTAGTTAGGGATATAGAAAAGACCACTGAGAAACTATGTGGGAAACAGAAGTAATTTTGGACATTATTCCTACCTCCCAAGAGCTTGGAGTCTAAATGGCGAATAGCTTTTAGCAAATTAATAATTAAAATCTGAATTGTGTGCTGTGCTGAAAATAGTTGAATGGTTTTTAGGGAAGAAATAGGAGTGAGACTCGGATTAGGACTTGCTTAATGCAAAGAGCAGGGGCTTTGTCCTCAGTTCCACCTGACGTGGAATCCTAGCTTTGCTACTTTGTATGATCTCAGTTAAATGACTTACCTTCTCTATGTCCTAGATAGTGAGGTTAAGCCAATGGTAATTGCCCTTCAGGCTTATCAGGGGAACAAAATGGGATAATGTATGAGGGGCCTAGCATAGTTCTCAGCTCATAGAAGGCCTCCATTACATTTTTTCCCTTCTCAGAACCCACCTGAAAACAACGGCAGCTTTTGGAGCTAGATGGTCGGGCAACAGCACTGTAAGGCTCGGTGAGGCAGAGCCCATGTGGGAGGGCCCGCGAGGTGAGAGCTTGTGGTCTGGGCTGGCAGAGACTGGGTGGATTGCAGGGTAAAGGTCCTACTGGGGATGCCTCTCTCTCATGGAAGAAATAAATGAACTATTTATTTATTTTTTGAAATTGCAGCTTTTGGGAAGGCAAAGAGAAGACAGGAAGGAATTTTAGATAAGGAAAAGGTGGAAGTGAAGGCCTGGTGTTAGCAGTGATTATGACAAGCTTGCAGCACACCGAGACCAGCCTAGATCGAAGAGCTTCTGAAAGTGACAGGAAATCGGTACAAATTGAGTTGGAGAAGCACAGGCCACAGACTCACACTTCTGATTAGTTTGGGGCCTAAATCTTCACCCAGGTCTTTGAGGCCATTGTTAACCAGGTTGATGTCAGACCTCCCTAAACAAAGTCCCTGGATGCCAACTGTGTACGTGGGCTTTCTGGGGCCTAGGCTCTTCCTTACAGAGGTGTACTGGGGCCATTCTTCCAGATAGATAGAAGGAACAATTTACTGGGGTGGGACAGGGCATGCCTGGTTCATCACCCAGGGTGGGGCAGCCTGGGAGGCCTTAAGACTTTGGGAGGCTATGTTAACAATGTGTTTGTGATGCTTTGACCTCTTGGGTTTCCGCTGACCCTGGAGGGACTGCCACTTCCAGAGACAGCCAATTTCTAGACAGTTAAGGACTATCTTGACAGTATATAGAACAACTAGTCCAAAGCCCTTACCCCCAAGTACCTTCTTTGGGGAGCTCTTATACTCAGGGCCCCTATTTTGCTTTAATCTCCTATGGCTTATTACTGGACTGTAGGGACAACCCACGTGCCCCGGAGCCCATTGAAATTGTTCAACCTAATCAATCCTAACCTGCTTACCCTGCTTGTGTGTTCCTTTCTGCAGAAACCATAATGAAGACCTTTGCCCATATTCCCCCCTTGCTCTCTTGCTACCTGAGGGACCTCCATACTTTCCCATGGGAGCCCTCCCCTCTGGCACAGTGAAGCTCTCTTCTCTTGGGAACCGTGAGTAACAAACTGTCCTTCCAATGGTATTGTCTTCGGGTCTGTTGGCATCAGCATACCTGAGTAATGAAAACCCGATGGTTAAAACAGAGGCAAATCTTGTGGGGATAGGGCTGATACTGGCTCCATGCCCACACTGGGAGTCTGCCCTGACAGGAAGAATGAGCATCTGGAGAGAAGAGCACATGTTCCCTTGGTCAGCTGGCCAGGAGGGGCTGAGTGGGAGGTATGCTGGGGAGAAACAGGGCTGCCCTAGGGTGTGTGAAGCTTGGCAAAGGCTCTGCTGAGAAATACGTCCAAGCAGAGCGATCACAGCATGTCAGGCTTTTGGTGGACAGAGTGGTCAGGGCAGGTCCCCAAGCACTGAAAGATCTGTCAAGAACTCCAGGCTAGAGGACAGAGACAGGTTTCCAAGTTAGAGACTTGGGAATGGAACTGGGAAGCACAACCGATGTACAAGCTAGACAAAGAATCGTGGGAATAAAGCACAGGATCTTGCTGGACTAACGTGAAGAATGCTCAATCCAAGACAATCAGCCTAGGTCTCCTTAAATACCTTCTATTTAAGTTTAATATTAAGTCTAGGAAGGTGGATGGAGGCTAAGCAAGCAGGTGAGCTCAGCGTGTGAGGAGTGAGGGGCGTGGCATGGAAACCAGACCAGGTCAGACAGAGGTGCTGGCTGAACCTCTCCTACTCTCACTATCCCCACAGGACTCCAGTGCAGGCTTCTTTCTCCCAGTCACCACACTCCTGTTACCATCAGCCCCCAAGTCCCCAGGGCTTCCCCACTCCCCTCCCTGCCTGCTCCCAAGTCCATACAGTTTCTTGGACCCAAGAACCCCTTTGCTTTCATCACCACACAAGGCCACCTTTTGAAATGTAGAGTCCCTAAAATCCTGCAAGTGTCTAGAAGGCAGATCTTGATTGCATCTGAGGAAACTTCTCTGCTGTTAGCGCCAGTCTGGAGAGCGCTGTCTTCTCAGCTGTGTGCAACAGACGTGTTGACTGACAGAATTCCTTGGTGGGTCTCTTCCTTCTTTCTCCTTTCTCATGTGAGGCAAGCTGAGCTTTACTAAGTACTCCAATGAGCTGACACCCTTCCAAACTTGTGTTTGTAGCCACTCGGAAGGTTGCTTAGGTATTACAGGCTTTCACTGCCCGCCTGCAAGGAGATGTGGGCCTTGTGCTCCAAAGGGCTGGTCAGAGGGAACCTGGTCCTACAAACCCTCAAATCTAGGTTTCTTTTTCTTTTATCTCTTTCTCTTTCTTTTTTGGAGAGATTTTTGCTATAGGGTGTGTGTACTCACCAGAAAGACAGAGAGACAGAAAGCAAGAAATCACCCCCTGGGGGGAATGGCCACACCACAGTCCCTTCTCTTCCATCCTTCTCTTAGAATCTTGGGCATGCATGCACATGTGCCCGGCATGAGTTTAAGCCACCAGATCCGGGACTCTAACGGCGGTCTACATGGGAATCCAGCAACATAGTCATTACGCCATCTGCGGGTCCCCAAACCTCGGTTTCTTAATTCCCCCTCCCTGTTGCTAACCCTGTGGACAGTAGCTCCCAAGTGAACTCACTCTCACTCGGCTCAGGGTGACTCCTGCACATCACTACTCTTAGGGGAAGAGTATATCAGCAATATCTTCAGGATATACACACTTGCATACATATATACATAGAGAAGATATATGTATACATATTTGTATGTACTCAAAAAATAGATCTTGGCACCACAACCATTTGAAGCATTTCTTTCACTCTCCCAGAGGCAGCACAATGCCGTATGTAAATACCTTTGAGCCCACTACGAATTGAACTGTCTCCCAATAATTCATATGTTGTGTGTCTGATCTCAGACCTCCCCACACAGAGTCCCTGGGGCCTAGGCTCTTCCTCACAGAGGTGTACTAGTGTCTTTCCCAGGACCTCAGAATGTGGCTATATTTGGGGGCCATGCAGTAGCACCACAGGAGCACAAGTGGACCCCGTGGGAAAGGTCCAGCCCAGGACATCGCTGAGCATGTTGGGTACATGTGTGCCCATGATCTAGGGTGACTGGAACTCAACCACAGTATGGTCCTGTTGGGGTGCCTGCCTGTCTCTCTCTCTCTCTGTTTCTTTCTTTCTCTTTGTCTCTCTTATACAACAACTAAATGAACCAAAAATGCATGACTGTATTTGTAGATAGGAATAACCAAGTTAAAATGAGGCCATTCGGGTATGCCCTGATCTAATATAACTGGTGTTATTAAATAGAAGGGAAATTTAGACAGACCGGCCCAGAGGGGAGATTGTGCACACGCTGGAAGAAGATGCCACCTGTAAGCCAAGGAGAAAGGTCTGGGACAGAGCCTTGTTCATGGCACATGGAAGGAGCCAACCCTGCAGACATCTTGAGGTTAGCCTTCCAGCCTCCAGGATGGCAAGACAAGACATCTATGTTGTTTATGCCACCTGGCCTATGGCACTTCATTGTAACAGCCCCAGACAATTAATAAAGGCCCGCAGACATAGTCTGAGTTAAGTTTAAATAACTAAGGTTATGTAGTAAATGACCTCAAAACTTGGAGGCTGTTCTATTGCTGATAAAGGAAATAGCAGACACTGAGTAAATTAAGAGAATGGGGATTTTTTCAGCTCAAAGTTTGGAGGTTCAGAGTCCAAGGGACGCATCTGGGCAGGGGTTTCTTGGTGGTGAATAACATGGTAGAGGGCAGGAACTTGAGCATAGTAGAGAATGTCTCTGTCTGCCTCATTCCCTCTTTTTACAAACCCACCAGGACTCAATCATGGGGCCCTCTTCCTGATGCCTAATCAGTTCTGAAAGGCCCCAACTTTCAACTCCGTAATCAGATTGTCTACGCTCTCCACACTGTTACAATGGCTTGTCAAATTTCAACCTGTGAATTTTGACAGGACACATTTAATCCACAACAGAAGCTTAAAATAACCATTATGTTCATTGATTCTTAGGTCTAACATTTAGACAGAGTAGGGTGGTGGCTTGCCTCTACCTCATGCCATCTGGGCCTTTAGATGGAAAGAGTCAAAAGCTGGGGAGAATCTTGGGAAGACTCATTCATTCATTCACGTGCCTGGTGCCTGGGCTGGAATGGTGCACAGACCAGAGCTACTGACAAGACCCTGCATGTGGCCTTTCTGGACGGTTTTGGTTTCTTCATAGCTGGAGGCTTCAGGACACCTTTCCTTCTTATCTGAAGGCACCAAACCCCAAGCCTGGACGCCCCGGCATACAAGCAGAGGTCAAATCACCTTTTATGACCCTCTTTGGAAGTCATCCAAAGCACTTCTGCCATACTCCACTGGTCTAAGAAGTCACAGGTCTGTCCAGACTCAAGATTGAGCTAGGGAAAGTGTGGCAAAGATCTCATCTCTATGTTCTAAAAAGTTTTTTTTTTTTTTTCCCTTTTCTTTAATTTCCAGAGGGCATATTCACTGGCAAGAGGGAAAAAGAGGGAGAGGAGAGAAAGAGCGCCCCCTGCCTCCATGTGTCTACAATCCTTTCTCCTCCATTTTTCCATCCTATCAGGATTTGGGGCTCACATGCATACACATGCGTGCACATGCAGTTTTTCAAGCTGTTGGGGCCAGGATCTGAACTGCAGTCAGCCATGTGGGACTAGTTCCTGATGTGCATATGTGAGCTATGGGGCCAGCACAGCTATATCTTCTCGGTGGCAAAAATGACAAAGAACTAACTCTAGGGCAATGCGGGCAGTGTGTTTGCACCTTCACGATTTCCTAGAACTATTTCCTTGAGAGGACAGGCATGTTTAGTCTAAAACACGTTATCCCTCAATCAAATCTTTTAAAGCCTTGGTCCCCATGAAGATGGAGAGGGTAAGGTCACTTAAATAACATCTAAAAACCAAGTGGAGAGAGTTGGATGTGATTAGAAAAGAACATAAAACTTGGTCTAGGATTTGGATATGATGTATAAAGTGCAACAAATGGAATTTTTATCTCATTTTTAAGAAGGAGAGAATCAAGGGACCAGCAGCTAGCATAATGGCTATGTCACTGGACTCCCATGTAGTCAACTGCGGTTCGAGTCCTGGACCCGGTGGCTTAAACTCACACCAGGTGCGTGTGCATGTGTGCCCAAGATCCCGAGAGGAGAATGGAGGAGAAGGGATTGCAGTGTGACCATCCCCCCTGGGGGGTGATTTCTCGCTTTCTGTCTCTCTGTCTCTCTGTCTTTCTGGTGAGCGCACGTGCCCTATAGCAAAAACCTCTCCAAAAAAAGAAAAGAAAAGAAAAAAAAAAAAAGAAGGAGAGAATCAAATACACCAGTTATCCTCTGAGAGCATTAATGTGTGTGTGTGTGGGGGGGTGCTTGAGAAAAACATGTAGGGATCAGCAGATGTAGTAGACCGTGGTTCAAGTCCTGAACCCAGAAGCTTAAACTCACTCTGGGTACCTGTGTGTGCATGCCCAAAATCCCAAGAGGAAAATAGAGGAGAAGGGATTGTGGCATGGCCATCCTCCTGAGGGGTGATTTCTCACTTTCTGTCCCTCTGTCTCTCTGGGAAGCACATATGCCCACATGTGCACATAGCAAAAATCTCTCTCTCTCAAAAAAAGAGAGAGATCAATGTGTAAATCCAAGCCTCATGCCTTAATCTAAGAGTTTGCCTCAGTCAGAAGCTACTTGACAGAATCAGAAATACTGAAGCTCAAATGTCAAAAATATGATGACGATTTGCAGTTTTATATAAGAATCGGTGCAAGAAAAATGCGCCCTCTTCTCCCTGTTGAGAATGAATATGTGCTACCCATGGTAGGAAAAGGACTCCCAGCATCACTGGAGATCAGCCCCACTTCCATGGAGCATGCTGCGCTCGGTGTTGGAGATACTAGAATGTCTTAGGGTGTGGGTCCTGCTTTCGAAAAGCTTCTAATTTAGTAAGGACTATCACCATAACACGTTGATTGGTCCTTAATACCTAAAAATACCACAGCATGGAAAGGTTTAGTATCTTGGCTAATAGAGACTAGAGCTAAATTCAGATGATTCTTTATCTTCTAAAGCAAGAACTTATCTACTCTTGTTAATTACTTGTTAACGAGAAATCTTTTACTTTCTTTTTTTTTTTTTTAATTGCCAGAGGACACTTGCAATTTCTTTTTTAATTGTCACATGACACACAAGACTCTGTCTCACCAGAGAGAGACAGAGAGGGAGTAAGCACCCTGAACGGGGCATAGTCATGCCACAATCCCTTCTCTATTTCTTTATTCTGTCAAGATTCTAGCACCCACTCCCCACACCTGGCTTGTCTCTAAGTTGCTGGTGTCAGGACTTGAACTGTGGTTGGTCACATAGAATGCAACTCCCTTAACCACTAAGCTATAGGGCCAGCTCTCAACTGTTCTTTTCTATTTCTCTTTAGAAACAAGAATTATTTTAATTAATGGCTTTCAATTCTAAAGCCAGGAAGAGGAAGGAAGAGGAAGAATTTTTTTCTATGAAAGGCTCTCTCGAAGGCTGGCGTGCACCCGTCGGACTTGGAGTGAGTACAGTGTGAGGGCTTCTGACTTTGCACACAAGGATTCAAGGTGTTCCGAGACAATCGATGCTCCTTGAGTATCTATTGAATATGTGTTCCATCCCGTGTCACAGACTCTGTTCTGGTTAGGTCGGAGCCAGGCCATTTGTACTGACCGAGATGGTGTTATAGTCTACTCAGCGAGAAATAAGAGGACATCCAGACATAGCAAATTTATTGGAGATTATTGATCAAGCCAGTGGCATACAGGGGGACTCGTGTCTCACAAAACCCCGCAGCCCTGAGGGAAGGGAGAAAGGAGCTAATATAGGCAAAAAATGCACAGATGTTTCACGAGGGCAAAGGAACAAAGTAAAGGGGCTTCAGGAGAGATAGGGGGAGGGTTTTCTATCTTCAAAGCAAAAAAAGCCAGTTACAGAAACAAAGCAAGCAGGTTAATCAGTCTTAAGGATGAGTTCTAATTACCCTGGAATTTTAATGGCTTCCCTGGTTCCGGTCAAGGTTCTTGAGGCACCTGGGACTGAGGTTTCTTCGGATCTTATCTGCACTCGTGGGGAGGGGGAGAAGAAGGCACAGTTTCTAAGATGGAGGCATGCTTTCAAAATGGAGTCACACTTGCTTCGTTCCCCACTTCTCTTGGAGGCGCTCCTCCAAGATGGGGTCATGCTTTCTTCAGTGGAATGTACAAGTGGTTCATGTGAGCTCTGGGCTGATGCTGAGAACAGCAGCTGGAAGTCCTCCAAGGTCAGTCCTCCCCTGCATGGGCAAGGGGCCACATGTCAGGATGTCAGAGTGATGCTCATCGCTTTGTTGGTTAAACAAAGGTGGGATAGAGCCCCTACTGACCGATGTAGGTCGAGTGAGAACTATACCTTTATTGTCTTACATCCTTGATGTTTTGAAGGTTAATTTGCTATCACAGGAGAACAAAGCTTCTCATGAATAAGACCCCAAGGAATTCTATGAAGAGACTGAGAATTAAAACAAGGCTGAGAATAGCAGATGCTGATATTTAAGAGAGTCCATCTCTAAACCTAAAGATAAATCTCAAATTATAGTTTATTATAAGTAATGTAGAATTGTAAGTAGTTATCCATTCGTCTATTTGACAATATCTCAACAGTTTGCTATTTCAAACAAAGTTTTTAGTTTTTGTAGACAGACCTTAGGGAAACACCTGTGTTTCATCTCGTGTTCAGTTTGTCTCTGGGAACTTCTCTCTCTCTCCCACGGGTGGAGAGTTTGGGATGTCTGCTGTATGGTCTGAGCCATGATTACCCACCTGGGAAGGCCCCTCGAGTTCCAAGCACACACAGAGGCTGGCCTTGCAGTCTTCAAGAGCACACCTTCTAATCTAACCTATTTTTCAGGGAGGAAAAATTCACACTCTTGAGGTACATACATTCAAATGGTCTATCAGTTCAGCTTCTTAGAATTTACGTCCCAGACTAGTTTCATATTCCTGCAACAAATAAAAGTTTACTTTATTTAAAAATAAAAAAACAAGATGGCTTTCTTTCCTACTGAGGGCTAGTCAGAAGGCCATTCCTCCGCCTTTCTATTTTACCAAGAGAAAATACAAGATGGAAATGTATTCCAATTTAGCAAATTTGCTAGTCTGTGAAATTTGATGTTTGAACAATCTTCCCTGGAAGCCCTTCCAAAGAGCTCGGTGGCTATTTTATTAAAAGGACCTCCTCTCTAAGGTGGTTTTTAAAAATAGATTTGGAGACTAGCAGGGCATTGTGAATCTCTCTACAAAGTCCTGATTGACGAGCCTGTATTTTCCTCCTTCTAGGACTTAACAGAAGCTTGAAGAGGAGCCTTGATCTAATGCAGATAAATATACAAACACACGTGCCATTAAGTTATAAGCGATGCAGAAAGGTTGCCTGTGTGTTTACCAACTTCTCCAGCAGGAAGGACTTTAGTTTTGCAATTCGAGGAGAAGATACACCTCCTATTTATATATATTAACTCAGGTAGATAAAAGGAAAGGTTAGATTCGTGTTTATGTATTGTGCTCCATGGAGCAATATTTGCTTGGTTAGTGTTTAAAAACCCTGTATTTGCACATTGTTATACTGACAAGTCTATACTACCAGAAAAGAGTCACACATTATATTAATATTTGCTCAGAAAGCACATGGTCACAAGATGCTACAAGAAATATTGTGTTTTTTTTTTTTTTTAAGGTAATCTGTCTGCACTCAGAATTGTACGCATGTGTGCACATGATGGCAAAGACATGAATGGCCATGATTTCTGCTGCCTGATGCAAATGCCTGCCGCCACCCTGGCATTGGCAAGCCAATAAATCAGCGCTAGCAAATCCAGAATCGTTCTCCAGGCAGGGATCCTGCTAAACGAGTCACCCAAGAAAACACACACACCACAGAGTAATTAGGAAAGCTGTGAACTCAGGGGTCCGTCGGCCGGCCGGCTGGGGTGCTTGCTGGGAAGCGACTGAGGAAGAAGTGACATGTGGCAAGTCACCCCTTACTGGACCCCGGAGACAGATCAAGGTCCACCCCAGTTTAATGAGACCACACCGGTGCGTTTGTGTTCATTTCCGAGAGAGGAGCAAGTGTATGGTGAAATATCTCTGTCATATGTTCTGGGAGAAGTCGCCGCTGTGGGCAAGACCTACACTGCGATAATGCCGCATCACCGAGTGTAGACAGGGCTTTTAAACACGGTGATGAATTGGGGAAAGAACATGATGAGGGAGAAGGCGACCAGTGGTGGGCTGAGGGGCGATACGTCAGAACCGCCCAGGGTGGGGACGGAGCGAAGGACGCCGAGTGAGGGCCTGTGTGGTCAGACATCACCGCAGCCCGGACAAGGCTTTCCTCTGTCCGTCAGGCCTTGTGGCTTTATTTTTAGTTAGTTTTACATCAGCGTTCTCAGAGCAGCATCGGGTAATGTATTCACATTCCCAACAACAGCAACAGCAAAGCATAAATCCTGCAGATTGAGAAACAGTATTTAAGCCTATAGGCTTATTTCTATCCAGATTTAAAAAAAAAAAATAATTCTCTCACGATGCTCAGTTACAGGAGCCTGATCAGGCTGGATCTCCGATTTTCATCCTGCTTTTTGAGATTTGGGAGCTGCTCAACCTACTGACCCCATATAACTCAGCACGTCCAGCAAGTGTGTACTCCAGGAAGATCGGTAGGATGGGGTTAGAAGAGCATTATTATGTTTTTTTGGAACCCAAGGGCAAGGGTTCTAGGCTTGGCTCTTCCTTAGGTGGGTCCACTGGGCTAACATTTTTTTTTTTTTTTTTTGGAGAGGTTTTTGGTATAGGGCGCGTGCGCTCGCCAGACAGACAGAGAGAGACATAGAGACAGAAAGCGAGAAATCACCCCCCAGGGGGCATGGTCACGCCGCAATCCCTTCTCCTCTATTCTCCTCCCAGGATCTTGGGCACGCACGCACACGTGCCCGGCGTGAGTTTTAAGCCACCGGGTTCGGGACGCGAACCGCGGTCGACTACGTGGGAGTCCAGCGACATAGCCATTACGCTAACTGCTGGTTCCCACATTTGTTTTTAATCTAAGGGAATCTAACTAGGTGTCCTGAAAGGATGAGTGTGATCCTTTAAGAAACAAAGTTATTTTCAATTCATTGAAATTTATGCACGAAGACAACATTTAAAGAGAGAATGAGTTTCAAAACCAGAACTTACCTGTAAACAAACGTACCTGAGTGTCCCTGATGGTTTGTATAATGTGACACACATATTTTTGACACATGTTGGTGGTAATTGTTTAATTTTATGAATACATGTCAACAGGCATTTTTCACGTGGATAAAACATCTTTCTTAAACATGTCATAGCTACTTACAGAGAACCATTAAAATATTCAAAAATCATTCCTTGGTTTAAATCTCGACTTAGCAGTTGCTTGACTGGTGCCTGGGATTCACAAAGCTGTCACAGGGATGTGCCAGTGCCCACGGCGTGGATGTAGCCTCGTGTGCTCTGAATTGCTCATCGGAAGTAACGTGCCCTCGGCCGATGCAGTTATTCCTGGGACTTCTAAACAATCCTCTGAAGAGAATGCACAAGTAGTCTTTAGCCCTTGTGCCCAGCAGAGGGCAGTACAATCCCAGTTTTCTTTTCTCATTGGTTTGCTTTCACATGACTGTGGTTGCACGGGGATCTGAAGCTCTTCGGCACTGACATAATTGCAGACGTTAAACATTTCGGAGGAGAGATATACAATGCATCGTGAGGTCAATGGAATCCTTGGTCAGGACTTCTCTGAGAACTGACCCCTCGCCATGGGGTCCGTTCCGGAAAGCAGGCCCATCACTCACAGGCTTACACTAGCTCGTGCCTTTTCATTTATTTTTAGTTTTTTTTTGCCAGAGGGTGTGTACACGTGCCAGTGAGAGAGAGAGAGAGTGGGAAAGTGAGAAATCATTCCCCAGGGGGATGGACACACCCAACCTCTTCTCCTCCATTGTCTTCTCGGGATTTGGGCATGCACACACATGTGCCTGGAGTTATTCTTAAACTGCGGTGTCTGGGACCTGACCAGCTGTCCGCTGTGTGGGAGCGCAGCACCTGACCCACCATGCCACCTGCTGGCCCCCACCATCTTGTGTCTTATGGACCTCTTACCCAAGTACCTTTCTGTTGCTTTATTTAGTTTAAAAATAACAATAGTATGATATAATTTTACCCAGCTGTCAATAAATGAATGATGTCATTTTTTTTTCTCAACAGCTTTTTTTTGAAAAGAATTATTTTTTTAAACGTTATTTATTTTAATGTGAACAAAGGGGGAGACAGAGAGAGAAAGAGAAAGTGAGAAAACAAGCTGCTAGGTCTGAGACTCGAACCATGGTCTGCCATGTAGGAGTCCAATGCCCTTAACCTCCATGCCACCTACCGGGCCCCCCTACTGCTTTTGAGATTCTACAGTCTTTGGAGTGTTGGGATTTGGTAAGATGGAAGGAGGTTTATATTCTTTTTTTCCCAGTCCTCCTATTTTTCTCCCCTCTAAATTTTTATGGGGAGCTGTCTGGTTGTTTGGTTTAATTGAAAAATGCCAATGGTTTTCTCTCTTCTAAAAGAGATGAATTCTCAAGGGACAAAAAGGTAAATAAAGACATGTGATAGGACTCTGGTGAATGTTCTCCATATTCCGGGCATGGCTCCTTGGTCTGGATGGATGGAAATTCTACACATTACTTACCAAAGAGGTGGCTGCCCAGGGAAAGGGCCACAATACGCACACTGGACGGTCAAGCTGGAATAAAATGCTACGGGCATAAGTAGTTCAGAGCCACCAGGGGTTATCATGAACAATATAGGATGATAACAACAGAGAACATGGCGAGCCCCATTTTTCTCCGTGCTCTCTGCACCACCTGCCCTCCCGTGTGCGGTCCGCAGGGGAGCTGAGCCGTTAGGGCAGTCACACTGTATCTCACACCAAAGACCTACGAAGCAAAGGGAGAAAAAAACTACAAGGGAAAAACATATATTGTTAGCTTAGAAATTCTCAGAATGACCTACTGGGGTTTATGGCTCCCACTCCGTGATTCTGTGAGGTCAGGAAAGCCTTGAAGGTCAAGGGTCAGGATTTTGTCCCTCTTGGAGAGTTTTGGGAACAGATGGTCTCTATAATAAATCCTTTTGTTCATCTCATGAAGGAAATACCAGCTCTTAGATCATAGTACATCCTTAGTACGTGATTATGGAATGGATAAACGAATAAAGTGGATTCTTATTTTTTTAAAAAGCAGGGGCAAATCAGCTGAAGATTCTTTTTATTAGATGTATGTGACCCATATTTTCCCATTAAAAATGAAAAATGCTTTCTATTAAAATGTTAATGGGGGCTAGCAGGTGATGTGATGGTTGGGGTACTGGACTCCTACATGGCCAACTGTGGTTGGAATCCCAAACCTAGTAGCTTGAGAATCATGCTGGGCACATGTGTGTACATGCCTAAAATCCTGAGAGGAGACTGGAGGAGAAGGAATTGCAGCGTGGCCATCCCCTCTAGGGGTTGATTTCTTGCTTTCTGTCTTTCTGTATCTCTGGTGAGCACACATGCCATATAGCAAAAATCTCTCTAAGAAAAAAAAAGTAATACAACTTATTATTTGGAAATGATTCAAATGTATTTTTAATGAGAAGGGTATTTTATTGTATACATTTAGATAAAATACAAATGTCTTTAATAATTATCTACTATGCTAG
The DNA here is from genome assembly GCA_026018925.1 of Tupaia tana. Classification (NCBI taxonomy): domain Eukaryota; kingdom Metazoa; phylum Chordata; class Mammalia; order Scandentia; family Tupaiidae; genus Tupaia; species Tupaia tana. The sequence continues at coordinate 149,449,907 of JAKSZU010000002.1, forward strand.
ATATGGTGAGGTAAGCAAAGAAACTAGAAGACAGAACCCTTGCCCTTGATAAGATTAGAATGTAATTGGGGAGATGAGGCCCACCTACATTGAAAAACTTAAAGTATAAGACAGCCTATCATTCAGAGTTAGGTTTCTTTATTGCAGGTTAAGAATATGCTATAAATAATGGGACAAGAGGGGACCAGCAGTTAGTGTAACGGCTATGTCACTGAACTCCCATGTAGCCAACCACGGTTCGAGTCCTGGACTCAGTGGCTTAAACTCATGCCCGGTGCATGTGCGTGCATGCCCAAGATCCCAAGAGGACAATGGAGGAGAGGAGATTGTGGCGTGGCCATCCCCCCGGGGGATGATTTCTCACTTTCTATCTCTCTGTCTCTTTCTGTCTTTCTGGTGAGCGCATGTGCCCTATAGCAAAAAACCTCTCAAAAAAACAACAAAACAAAACAAAACAAAACAAAACAAAAAAACAAAAACAAAAATCCCCAAAACTAACAAAAAAAACAAAAAAAAAAACCAAACCAAACAACAACAACAAAAAATAATGGGACAAGAAAGATCACTGGAGACAGAGAAATGAGAAATCGTGCCTTAATCTTCTCTAGTCTCCTCTCAGGATTTTGGGCACCTGTGTGCCTGGTGTGATGTTTTTATAATCCATGGGGTCCAGAGGGTTTGTTTGAGAGCAACAGAAACAAGTTCAGGAAAACGTCATGGATCAGGTAGGACTTGAACCAGATATTGAAATAGGATGCCAAGGGTAGAGAAGGGGAAAGGTATTCAGAGCATTAACTCTCCTTGGACCCTGAAATGCGACTCACCTATGCCCTTGTTAGGGCTCCTATCATACTCTAGTGATGATTTACCTGGGTGTCCCAACTCGCCTTCAGGGGTGTGAACTATTGAGAGACGAAGATCCCATTGTAACAGCCTGGGAGTCCTCCACCTTCTCTGGCCAACAGAAGAGACTGAATGAACGCTGGCTGAGTAGCGGCGCGGAGGCTGAGAGCTGGAAGCAGGCGCGGCCCATGTGGTGGCTGCAGGATGCAGGGGAGGTGCGGCTCAGAGAGGGAGCCCTGCTCAGTGGAGCAGGGGGCTTGTTCGAGAGCAGCGGAAACAAGTGCAGGCAGTGGGGGGCTATTGCCATCCAGGAGGAGTTCAGATGAGACATGAGTGCCTTAGGGAACTCCTTAAGGAGGAACATGACATAAAGCTATAGGAAGTGAATCTGGCCATGATGCAGTTGCAGGAAGTGGGAAACTATTGGCAAAATGTAAAGCAAAGGAATTTGACAATACAAATGCTTCTCAATCAGCTATTCTTTTTCTTTAACATAAAATGATGGATATACACAACAAGTTATTGCTCAACATAGCATAGAGATGACATATATATATATATATATATATATATATATATATATATATATATTTTTTTTTTTTTTTTACAAAAGGAAAGGAAAAACTATCCCAAAGAGTATGATAAAACCAGAAGAGATACCTTGAAACAATGTGGATTTTTTTTTTTTTTTTTTTTTTTTTTTTTTTTGGCTGTAGTGTGTGTGCATTTGCCAGAGACAGAAAAGGGAGAGAAAATGAGAAATCATGCCTTAATCTTCTCCAGTCTCCTCTCAGGATTTTGGGCACCTATGTGCCTGGTGTGATGTTTTTACAATCCATGGGGTCCAGACAGTTTGAAAGTAACAGAAACAAGTTCAGGCAGTGGGTGGCTGTTTAACCATCAAAGAAGAGTTTAGATGAGCTATGACTGCAGTAGGGAACCCCTTAAGGAGGAGTGTGACCAAAAGCTAGTGTTACAGGAAGTTATCACAGGAACAGTCAGCCATGTGGGATCCAGCACCTTTACCTCCATGCCACCTGCTGGCCCGAATGCCAAACTCAATTTTTAGCATATTCCTAGCAGATTCTTATTACTTTACTAATCATAATTATTGTAATAAAAAAGGAGGCGTAATGGCTATGTTGCTGGACTCCCATGTAGTCTACCATGGTTCGAGTCTGGACCCAGTGGCTTAAACTCATGCCAGGCATGTCTGCATGCGTGCCCAAGATCCCGAGAGGAGAATGGAGGAGAAGGGATTGCGGTGTGACCATCCCCCCTGGGGGGTGATTTCTCACTTTCTGTCTCTGTCTCTCTCTGTCTTTCTGGTGAGTGCACGCGTCCTATAGCAAAATCTGCTCCAAAAAAAAAAAGGGGGGGGGGATAAGTGGCCACCATTTACAAGGAATAAACAGACCTATGTGAAAGGTGGGGAACTTCAGATTGAAGTAAGAGATGGCGATGTTGAAAGTTCAGGGTAAATGTCCCTTAGATATAGACATGGTCCTACCAGGGATAGTTCCTAATGTCTCAAGATGGGATGAGGTGTGAACAGGAAGCATCAGAAAAGGATATTAGCGAATTAACAGCTTGTCTGTGACAAATGCCCATGATGTTGTTCAGAATAAGTAAAACAGCAACAACTGGGGCCAGCAGGTGGTGTGGTGGTTAAGGGTGCTGGACTCCCACATGGCCAACCACGGTTCAAGTTCTGAACCTGGCAGCTTTCTCTCTCTCTCTCTCTCTGTCCCTCTCTGGTCAAATTAAAATAAATAAAAATGGATAAATGAATAAAGTTAAATAAAATATTTAAAAAACAAAACAAAACAAAACAGCAACAACTGTGCGGTCAGGCTTCCAGCGGGGCTGCGTGCGAAGTCCCCAGTGGGGAACGTTAGGGAAACACGTGCTGGTAGGCAAGGGTTTATTGATTTAGCCTTTTTACCTCTTTTGTAAATGTGGGGGGAAAAATCTCATCCAAGGCACATCTGAGGCAGATTCCTTTTTTTCTTTTCTTTTCTTTTGAGAGAGACATTTTTGCTATAGGGCACATGTGTACACATCAGAAAGAGAGACAGAAAGTGAGAAATCACCCCCCAGGGGGGATGGTCACGCCACAATCCCTTCTCCTCTATTCTCCTCTCGGGATCTTGGGCACGCACGCACACGCGCCCGGCGTGAGTTTAAGCCACTGGATCCAGGACTCAAACCGTCGTCGACTATATGGAGTCCAGCGACATAGCCATTATGCCAACTGCTGGTTCCTGTGGCCTATTCTCTTTTAAAGATCAATTCATATATCCCATCCTACCTAGAGTTTCCTTTCTGCTCCGTTGGCTGTTCCTCCTCTATTTCTGCACATTTTATAGATTGCTTATTTTTAGCACATCACATTTTTATTTTAGTTTATTTGTTATTATTGTTATTTTAAAAAATTTGACCAGAGACAGAGAGAGAGAGAAAGAGAAAAGGAAAGTGGGAAAGCAAGCCGCCAGGTCTGGGACCCTAAACGTGCTCGACCATGTGGGCGTCCAGCACCTTAACTACCACACCACCTGCCTGCCCAGCACATGGCCTTGTAATGCTAGTTATAAAGCTCTCTCCTCCCGTTAGACTCAGATTTCAGGAGGGAGGGATCCACATTGCGTTATCATTATCTTTGCATCTTCAGGGCAATTGCTCTGGGAAGAGATGAGAGTTAGCATCTTGGTGAGGACAGGATGGTGCAGTAGTTAGAGCTCAAGCCTTAGGCTGGGCCAGGTTTACACCTGAGTGTTGTCCAGAGACGCTGTGAGAACGCAGGCAAACTACTTAACCTTTCTGAGCCTTGTTTCTCTTCTTCAAAGAACAAAGGTAATGATACTTATGACACAGGGTTGAAAAGAATTAGGAGAGATAATGTGTGCTACTGTGAAATTTGGGGCCACTATTATGAGTTCCGATTTTATAATATCGGAGGTATTCCTTACTAGCATCTCTGTTTCACGCACCACAGCAGTCTTAAATATTCTCTTGACCACCAATTATTTAAAATTAGGTGACAAGTGGACATATTATTCTTGACAAGTAACAGTGTTATCTAAAGTTGAATTCGAGCTAGTCCCTTAGTGTAGTGGTTAGGTGCTTTGGTTAAGCATGGTGTATCTGGAGCTGGATTTCACGTAGCTGACCATAGTTTGAGTCCTAGCCCTGACCCTGGTGGCTTGAAAAATACACTGAGCATATGTGTGTACATCTCCAAAATCCTGATAGGATAGAGAGATGGAGGAGAAGGGGTTAGGCGTGACCACAGGGAGCAGAGGGGTGGGAGTGCTTTCTCTCTCTCTCTGGTGAGTGCATACAACCTCTGGCCATAAGTACATAAAGCTGAATTCATTGTCCTAAACCTGTACCACTTTTCAGGTCTCTTATCTCAGTAAAAGAAATCGTCATGCATTCAGTTGGCCAATCCATGGACTTGGAATTTATTCTTAACTTCTTCCTTCACTTTGTCCTCCATACTTAATAAAGCACAAAATCCTGTCAGTCTGTCCCCTACATCTTAGCCGCTTCCACTACCCATCTACTACATCAGCATTTCTTATCTTATTAATTGGAATAATCTGCTATTTATCAGAATAATCTGAAAATGTTGGGGCCATTTATGGTGGCTCACTCACTACTGACGGCAGATGGCTGACCCCTATGAAACTGATCTTTCAGGGTTTCATGTTCCCTTCTAGCAACCCATCTTTTTCCTTTTCTTTTCTTTTCTTTTCTTTTCTTTTCTTTTCTTTTCTTTTCTTTTCTTTTCTTTTCTTTTCTTTTCTTTTCTTTTCTTTTCTTTCCTTTCCTTTCCTTTCCTTTCCTTTCCTTTCCTTTCCTTTCCTTTCCTTTCCTTTCCTTTCCTTTCCTTTCCTTTCCTTTTTCTTCTCTTTTCTTTTCTTTCTCTTCTCTTCTCTTCTCTTCTCTTCTCTTCTCTTCTCTTCTCTTCTCTTCTCTAATCTTCTCTTCTCTTCTTTCTCTTCTCTTCTCTTCTCTTCTCTTCTCTTCTCTTCTCTTCTCTTCTCTTCTCTTCTTTCGTTTCTTTTCGTTCTCTTTCTTTTCTTCTCTCTTCCTTTCCTTCCCTTCCCCCTTCCCCCCTCCCCTCCCCCCCCTCTCCCTCCCCCTCCCCTCTCCTCCCCCCCCTCCCCTCTCCTCTCCTCCCCTCCCCCTCTCCCCTCCCCTCTCCTCTTCTTTCTTTTCTCTTCTCTTCCTTTCCCTTCCCTTCTCCTCCCCTCACCCCCTCCCCTCCCCCTCCCCTCCCCTCCGCTCCCCTCTCTTCTCCTCTTCTCTCCTCTCCTCTCCTCTTCTTTCTTTTCTCTTCTCTTCCTTTCCCTTCCCTTCCCCTCCCCTCCTCCCCTCCCCTGCCTCCCCTCCCCTCCCCTCCCCTCCTCTTCTCTTCTCTTCTCTTCTCTTCTCTTCTCTTCTCTTCTCTTCTCTTCTCTTCTCTTCTCTTCTCTTCTCTCTCTTCTCTTCTCTTCTCTTCTCTTCTCTTCTCTTCTCTTCTCTTCTTTTCTTCTCTTCTCCTTTTCTTTTATTTTCTCTTCCTTTTCTTTTGGAGAGGTTTCTGCTATAGGGTGCGTGCGCTTGCCAGAAAGACAGAGAGAGACATAGAGACAGAAAGCGAGAAATCATCCCCCAGAGGGGATGGTCACGCCGCAATCCCTTCTCCTCCATTCTCCTCTCGGGATCTTGGGCACGCACGCACACGCGCCCGGTGTGAGTTTAAGCCCCCAGGTCCGGGACTCGAACCACGGTCGACTACATGGAATCCAGTGACATAGCCATTATGCCATCTGCTGATCCCACAACTGTGCTTTCTTATCATAGCACTTATCATGATATATTAGGACAGGCCTTGGTTTGTAATCCTTCCTGCCCCGTACTTCCCCGAGGAAAAGGAATCATCGTTTGCCTTGACACCACTGAAAGCAGCTTAGTAGATGGCAGATAAACAATGGACCTTTGTTGAAAGAAAGAACAAAGACACTAGCATAGCCACTAGAACACAGGGATTCTTCTCCTTTTCTTGTTCTTCCATATCCTCCTCTTCTCTTCCTTCTTTTTCACTCCTCTTCTAGTTATTATAGTTACTCATTATAGTGGCCATCACTGGAATTATTCGCATCATCATCACCATCGCAATTGTAGTCATCATGATCAGTCATCACCTCATATTACCTCTGTGGTGGCGGGGATTGCTAGAACAGCTTGGGCCTAGGGAAAAGGCCAGCAGGGAAGCCTGCAAGGGACCTGGGGGAAGCGATTTGGAAGACTTTGGGCCAAAGGAAGATGCCTAGGACCTTCCCACTCACTTTTATTTATTTATTTAAAAGTAATTTAAAATATAGCTTTACTTATTATTATTATTATTATTATTATTATTATTATTAAATTTTCTATAGGAACATACACTCACCAGAGAGAGTGAGACAGGCAGAAAGAGAGGGAGAAGAGGAGGGAAAGTGAGAAAGCCAGCTTTTGGAGGTGAGTAGGGGGTTCCCTTCTCAGGTCACTCTACATAGGACATCAACCTGGCAGTTTTTAATGGAAACAGAAATGGAAATGATACTTCAGTGTTGGAGTCCATTTGGGGAGCTCACGAGGCCAGGATTTTTAATAGCTTAGATGAACTTCATTCTCGACTTCTTGTATGTTGGTTCTTTTTCTATTTCAGTACCTTCTCCCTCTTTTTGTTTGCATGAGCCCTGCCTGCTCATGCCTGGAAGCTTACCAGTCTTATCATATAGAAATGAAATAAAGAAAAATTTACGTAACTTGCTGAAAATGATACACTAGTCATTCACACAGCAAGGGCATAGGATTTGGGTGCTCTGGATTCCAAAGTAGAGTCTTCACACTGATTTGTGATGTGAGAACTCACTGGCTTAAAAGCATAAATGAGTTTGGGGAGAAAGCAAAATGAGATTGTGTGTGAGCATGAGTGTGTGTATGTTTTGTGGGTGTTGGTAAGCAAGTGACTTGTTTGTGTACGTTTTGGGGATGTTTTAGAGGTGTTGTGCATGTGTGTGTATGTTTCAGGGGGTGTTGGTAAGCAAGTGATTTTGTTGCTTATTCACTTCTTACAGCCTTCGGCCACCATCTTTATTCTCTGCTGTTTTTCTATTTTTTCTTGTCTTCCCCATCAATTGTTCCATTCTCTCACTATATCTTTCTCTCCTTGTAAACTGAACCCTCTTTTTCACTCCTTCCAAACCCTTAACCCTTTCATCTCTTGCTTTTTTATTTCTTTTTTCCCTGACTTGCTCTGAAGGTTCAATAGGTCCCTAAAAAAAATAAAACTCTTGATTTTTAAGGGACATTAAAGATATGTAATTTTGATTAATTTATACTGTAGCCAGTTTTATAAGGACTATTTGATGTCCAATGAGCCTTTGAAAAGTCTTAGTTTTTTCCCCCCTGAAATTGTAATATTATGTTTTGTTTTTTTGAATAAAACTAGCTTGAACACTTGAAGACCAAATTTTTCTTAAATTTTATTTCTTTGCCTACAATAAAGTGTGTTTGCCTATGGTTGTGGAAGCTGCAAGAAACAAACACTAAAAGTCAGAGCAAGAGAGTGTTGTAATATGCACCAGCGTCTTGTTCCTAAGGGACAGTGTAGGTTTGGGATGGCAGGGGTTTGAATGTAGATTAAGTTAAATAGTCACTGTCAAAGTAGGCTTGGGCAAGGGAGGATTGATTGACAGGAGTCTGTCTAGGCAAGATTTCTGGATGGAGAGGATCATACAGCACAGTTCAAGAGTGAGGACTTTGGGTGAACAATGCGCAGAGACTAAGGCTGGTACAGCTACAATGAGGCTCTGGGTGGTGAGGTCCGAGGTCAGCTATGAGTGAAGCTTCTTCTCTGCTGGAGTCCTGCAACTCCTCTGCGTCATTGTCATGGACACCACACGTCTCTCTCTGCCTGTATGTCTATGGTGGAGCCTCCTAAAGGCTGGGCTTATGAACACTGTGGAAGTGTTGGGCCATTTGTGGTGGCTCACTCATTATCGATGACAAATGACCGTACCCACTGTGAAACTGACCTAGATCTTCCAGAGTTTCATGTCCCTTTTAGCAGCCCATCTTTTTCTATGCTCCAACCCTTCCTAGAAACCAGGAGAGAGGACAGTGACAGGAAGCCCTTACCTTGCTATCCAGGGTCCTTCTGGGCACGGGGTGAAGATACTGGGCTTAGGGAGATATTGGAACTTCTGGATCAGATGGCATATGGGGCTGGGTACAGGCCTTGGGCCTGCCTCACGCGTCTTCCAGGCTAGACAGTCTGAACAGCGCACTTTTCTCTAGTTCTGACTTATACAGGTCAGAGCTTATGGAGACAGGATCTCTACCGCTTCCTAACTGTGTGGCCGTGGCCACATGACTTCAGCTCCTAGTTTCTTGGCTTCTCGAAAGTGGGCACTTGATTAAGGGTAAGTGCACGCTAGCGTTAGCTGCTGTAGTTGTTGCACTCGCAGCTGTGGTGGCTGTAGTTCTGTGTCTAGATTGGGACAGGCAAGGGAATCTTCACTGAGTCTGACTCCAGCAGAGGCTGTTGGAAAGTAATGCTTTTAGGCCCGCGTGGTAAATCTGGTAAATAATTCCCTTAATCTGTGACAGATTAAGACGGAGCACCCATTCCCTCCTTCTATGGCACCTTCCTGTACTACAGCCGCAAAGCCCATTTCTCAGACACCCTTCCGCCTGAGATTCTATTTATAAACTGGCATCACCAGTTAAATTTTACCATGCGAGATTTGGAAGTCCAAAACAAGAAGGAGGTGGTCACCCTGCTGGCCAGCCCTGCAGTAGGGACAGGGAGTATTTCTGTAGCAGTGTTCTAGGGTCCCGCCACTGGCTTTGGTGCCTATTGATTACCCTTGTCTTTTGGTCCCCCATCTTTCTGATTGGGCTGTTCCATTGGACGGCCATTTTTTATTTTTTATTTTTTCCAGTGTGACCATAAGAGAGAGATCTGGCTATCAATAATGGTATTGATAAGACCTGTAATTTTGTGATAGGGCCTACGTGTTATGTAAGAAGTCACTTCAACAAGAGGAAGATTAAAGTCTCCTTGTGTTGATGATCTAATACCTAACATCCCACCTGATATTTTAATGTTTTTACATTCAGTGAGTTAAATGAATTCATAGTGTGGCAAAAAGGAATTAGTTAGATTGGGATCATGTTTTTGTCTTTATATTTTAATAAGAAGACAACTTAGCTCTTGAGAGGCAGAGAAGAGATTCTGCTAGAAGGGCCAAGTAGATTGGTAGCCATGGTTAAAATCTGGCTGAGAATGGAAATACTAGATGGAATTTGAAGGACAGCTCCCATATGGGGTTTCCATAAAATAGAGCAAGGTGATCACAGCTGTGTGGGTTCTTTGCTGGAATCCCTTAATAGGATTATCTGAACGGCCCCAGAGGAGGGCTCTGCTTCCACAGTGTGTATCAGTGGTAGGTTCAGTAGTTCCACTCTACAAATTAGGCAATTAAATGGTAGCTTTTAAAAAATTTACTTTTATTTTTTAGCTTCTATTTATGCAAATATAGGCTCAGTGGAAGTGATTTGCAGCAAAATAAGTCCGCCATATATGTAAAGAAAACTAACTACTGTTGGGCCAGCCCATGGCATGGTGGTTATGCTGCTGTATTCCACATGACCAACCCCATAGTTCGAGTCCCAGAACCAGTGGGTTGAAAAACATGCTGGGTGCATGTGTATGTGTGCCCAAAATCCTAAGAAGAGAATGGAGAAGGGATTGCAGTGTGACCATCTCCTTGAAAGATGCTCTCTCTCTCTCTCATGAGCACATGTGCTGAAAGCAAATTAAAAACAACAACAACTAACCAGTGGTCCAAGAGGGGGAACAGGTTGGGCAACTATGGTGTGATGTTATGAGAGCATCTCCACAATTCACCAAGTACCCTGGGTCTCCATGTTGGGCTAAGGTATTTATAGTGAAATGGAGAATTAGGTGCCTAAGACTTTTAGTCAGATAGACTAGAATTAGATGGGCAGTTGCTGGAACTGAGCTTAGCTGAGGGATTTGGTTAGACAAAGAGCAGGATGAATTGCTGTAAATCTGCAGCAACAGGCTTATTCCCTTGACCAGAGGGTTTCCGTGAATGAGGCCAATAAGCAGAATAAGGGCTAGGCATGGTGGAGACAGCGTCTGGACACAGGAACTGAGCTCACAGCAGATAGATTATGTTCTCTGTGCCCTGCCAATTTTATTTGAGCCAATACGATTATTTTTAAATGAAATCTCCCTCCCTCCCTTCCTTCTTCACTTCCTGTTTCCCTTTCTTCTACTTCTTACTCCCCATTGTCCTACCTTCTTCTAGTTTTTAATTTTTAACAAAGGTACAGGTATAGTCTTGTGTTACTTAAGGGTGAGACTATGTTCTGAGAAATGCATCTCTTGGGTGAGTCTGTCATTGTGCAAACATTATTGAGTGCACTTACATAAACCTAGATGGTCTAACCTACTACACACCTAGGCTTTATGGTACACCCTATATGCTCCTTATAGGACCACCATCATCTGTGCAATTTGTCTTTGAGTTCTTATAATGTGTTTTGAGACTTCCATTGTTGTTAAATCTTTCACAGAATGTTCAGACCTGGTCCAATCTAGAATCTTTGCTTTCAGACACCACACTCAGTTGTACTCTCTGGGGATTATTCTTTACCATTCATTGTGGCACTTCCTTTTGTCACTTGATTTGCTCCTCTGTTTCCTGTATCTTAGTTCACCTCTTATTTCAATCACTTCTTTGTTTTGGTAACACACATCCTTCAGCAACTTGATGATAAAAGATGCCTGAGAGGTCTATTAGTCAAGATTAAGAGAAAGATAGACAGTCAGTTATCCCCAGTAGGGTCTTCATGCTGCAGTCCACCCCCAGCTAGTCATGTATGGGGAAGCCTCAGGATGTGAACTCAGGACCTTCTCAGGAGGGCTCAAGCACTGCAGAAAATTGCATTACCACTGCACCACCGGCTGCCCTTGAGAGACTATTTGCTTTTATTTTAATTTTAAAAGACTTATTTATTTAATTTTATTTATCATTATTATTATTTTTAAATTTGCTACAGGGCATGTGTGCTCACCAGAGAGAGACAGAGAGAAACAGAGAGAGAGAGAGAGAGAGAGAGAGGAAAAGTGAATATACAAGCCAGCGCCTTAACCGCCACATCCACCTGCTGGCCCCAAGTCTATTTGCTTTTGAGCAAGTTTCCTCTACCTCAACCCCACCTCCAGAGGCACATGGTTCTCTGAATCTTTAGGGACCTCGTGGCTTAAATCAAGCCTTCCTTACTGATGGTTTCAGAGTCATCCTCTTTTGGTCTATCAAGTCAGTTACCACATGTCTCTCTGCTGTCTAGCTCGGGTTTCTTCCATTTTCCTCATCCAGTAGGTCTAGGTGCTAGACTGTTTTCTTCTACAATAATTTAGTATCATATAATGTTAGTGGAATTTTGTAAAGAAATGGAACTGGTTGTGAAGTCTTAGTCTCCTTCCTAAGGCAGTTCCCCAGCACTGTGAAAAGGTAACTGCACCATCCCAACTCTGAAAGGCTGTCGTCTTCTGGAAGAGGTGGGGTTTGTCTGAGGATTAGGTTGTCGGTAAGCTCATGAAGAACCAGGTTTTCATTCATGCTGCTCCTTTGAAGCTCAGTCTACCTTCTGCGGATAAGATAAAAGACCCCACAGGCCCAGGCCCAGAACACTGGTGTTGTCTTTTCTTTTTTTTTTTTTTTTTGGAGAGGTTTTTGCTATAGGGCGCGTGCGCTCGCCAGACAGACAGAGAGAGACAGAGAGATAGAAAGCAGGAAATCACCCCCCAGGGGGGATGGCCACGCCGCAATCCCTTCTCCTCCATTCTCCTCTCGGGATCTTGGGCACGCACGCACACGCGCCCGGCGTGAGTTTAAGCCGCCGGGTTCGGGACTCGAACCGCGGTCGACTACGTGGGAGTCCAGCGACATAGCCATTACGCTAACTGCTGGTCCCGTCTTTTCTTTACTTCAACACCACGCCCTCCATTTCAGTGATCCATGCCATTCCAGTCAGTCCTCTTTTCTGGGTAACCCGAGTTGAATCCTTGCCTCTGTGAGGTCTCTGGGCTTATCTCCTGCAGGGCCTTCCTGGGGCTGAAACTCCCAGGCCTTTTCCTATGGCCTATCAAATGTTCTAGTCTTTTATTGGCTCCAGGTGGTAGGTTAGCTACTTTGCTAGATCTATTTAAGAGACTAATAATGGCTTAATGCACTATACCTTAAACCCTCTTTTGCTTTAACTTCGTCATGCCTGTAGCTCAAGGAGTAATAAAAGTGGAATATTCAGGTAGTATTTTTAACTGCAAGTTTCTGTCTAGTGTCTTATTTAAGCAAAGCTGCCCCAGGGACACATATTTGTGACTTTGTTCCCATTTGGGAACTAAACTGGCCAACTTTATTGGGGGATAGAGTATGGTAAACTTCAAGAGTAAAGAATTTTGGGGACCAAAAAAGAAGGTGCTGCCTTGAAAATTGGTTTCTAACAGGGTTTCAACATACCGATATTCTAATCTTTTAGAAATCGACCTGATTTCATGGAATTTGAAGTCAATTGAAAGACAGTCTGTTGGAATCATTTCATGAATTCAAAACATTCAGAGAAAAAGTGTTTACTCAGCCATGGTGATTGAGAACTTGAAGGCAGCACAAGTGATAAGTCATGCTTATTATGTCCTCTTTGATGGCAGTTTGGAGTAAAAGCTGAACTTGGTTGTTGAAAGCCACTGTGGAGGGTGGAAATGTTGACTGTGGATTGCTGAGTGTTGGTGCACTGTTTACTTATCCATAAATAGAAGCTTTCTTGTCTCTGTGGTCTGGGGAGGTAGCACCAATTCTTACTATTTTTTTAAAAGAATTATTTATTTTATTTTATTTATTCATTTATTTTATTTTAATTTGACCAGAGAGAGACACAGAGAGAGAGAGAGGCGGGGGGAGTGAGAAAGCAAGCCACCAGGTCCGGGACTTGAACCGTGGTTAGCCGTGTGGGAGTGTCCAGTGCCTTAACCACTACACCACCTGCTGGTCCCACCAATTTTTACTATTACAACAGAGCCTACTTGCCTTTCTTTCTTTCTTTTTTTTTTTAATTCTAAAAGAGTAAATATTTAAGTAGGTAATATAGAAAAGTTATTGCCATTTTTTTCTCCGTAGGGCATGGCGGGAAGCTAGAGTGTGGCAGAATTCACACACGGAAAAGGAATACTGCAGAAATTCCATGTAATCTTTTTTAAAGTAAGGGCATTAGAATGCTTGGTTTGCGATGGGCCAAATTGAGCAAACTTCTGTCTGAAAAGCCATTTTCAGATGAAAAAATTATAAATTTTCTCAAGCCTTGTGATTAGAACATAATACGTATTTATGGCCCCCTCAGGTGCCACACAATAAAAATGGTTAAAACCTTTAGTCCTTTTAGTAGTTCCCCGTTTTATTGCCAAAGTTATTTTGTAGATTTTATGCTTAAAGCAAGGTCAGTGTATTGCACTGTATAAATTATTCTAAGTAATTGCTCAGTTATTTTATAGCTTAGTCACAGGATTTTTTCATTATTAAACGTAGCCTTTCCTTTAAAGTTGGGACAAGAAGGGCACGATAAATCACGGGGCAGCTTGCTGTTGGGGTTTCAGTTTTACCTGTGATAAGGGTTTAATAACAACCCGGCCCAGACACCAGCTTCCTCTCAATTACCTTCCCACATGGGCATTAGTTCACACTGTTTATTAAAAACTCCCCTTGTAGTTTTTAAATGGAGTGTTTCAGATTAATAGCCCCCACGGAGTGTAACTTCATTGCACTTCATTAAAGCTGGATTGTACAAAAGGTTACTTCAATTAAATCCAGAATAAGACCTTAAATCTGTATAGATTTTTTTTCCCCCAGAAAATGTGATCAAATCGCTCTGCCAATCCTTTGAGATTAACAAGGCAACATCCCTTTCAGAAACCCAAGTGCAAAAACGTGTGCGCCTGTTTTGAATTTTCTTATGGTTATAGGTTCGGATTTTTACAAAATTAGAAACCAATTCATGAAAAGAGCCTGGAGTTATAAATGGATCAAATTACTACAAAAAAGACCCACCACATGCGGCTGGAGAGTTTGGGAAACCCTTTTGTTCTACTTGAGTGGAGGCTGTCAGTTTGGGCCTATAGCAAAAGTATTTTGTTTCTCATATAATACAAACACTTTTCTAAATAGGTTGATTTGTGTCTTCCAGCACAAAAAGTGATACGAAATTTTCCGAGAGTTTCTCTCCATTGTCTACTCCAATCCATAAAACACAGCTTGTGGCAGTTCTTAAGCATTGTTTCCTCTGAAAATTCACGATAATTGGAAGCATTCATTACCCATTCTACACCGAGAATGTGGCCTCATTATCTTTAGGCAATGTATGAATTGATGCTCATTAACACCATGACTTAATGGCTCAATGTAATCTTTTTGTAGGTTTCAAATGAAGTCAGTCCAGATCCGCTTTCTATTCTTTCTCCATGGACAAGAAGTCAAATTGTGTGTTCTCGTAACCAATACCCAGGCTTTGCTTATAACTTTAAGAGCCCTTACATGAGAAGACTTCGAGAAAATCCATGAAAAAAAAAATGGAATTAAAGTACAAATTTATACTGGTGCAAAAAAAAAAAAGAAATCCTTATGTCATTTTTTTATACCATTTTCCACGAAATTTTGGAAGACCGCTCCTATTGTAACTGCTTTTTTTGGTAGCGGTTTTTGCCTTAAGGGTGCATGCACTTACTAGGAGCAGAGAGAGATAGAGAGAGAAAGAGAGAGAGAAACGGTGAGAGGGAAAGTGAGAAATCACCCCCGGGGGGATGGCTGAGTAGCATTTTCTTCTCCATTCTACTGCAGAATCCTGGGCATGCACAGACACGCACCTGGTGTGAGTTTCAAGTCACCAGGTTTGGAACTTGAACCCCGGTCAGCCACGTGGGAATCCAGTTATGTAACTGCTACGGCATCTTACTTTTAAAAATACTATTGATTTTTATCCTAAAAAAAGTTAAATTGAGGGGAGCTAGACAGTGGTATAGAAGCTCAAGCATGATGCTTTGCTGTGCTGACCCACGTGGTAAGATTCCAGGTCCACTTCTACTGACCTCCCAGAATATGCTGGACATTCGCCTGCCCATGAGCAGGGGCTGCAGAGGTGGAGGCTGAGGCTGAATCACAGCGTGGAGACCCTGTTGGGGGTGCTGACTTTCTGTCTTTTTCCCTTGTTCATGGAAGAAATGATCTTTTTTTTTTTTTTTTTTTTTTTTTAAAGTTAAGAACTGCTAAGTTTTTAGGCAAGTGATACTCTCCTTGCTCCTCGAGTCTCAGCGGTGAAGCAACTTTTCCTTACCCAAATTCGCATTTTGTGGTGGTGGTTCTGCTTTTCTGTTGGTATCTTTTGATTTTTGCCTAGGTTTTGCCTACCCTTTATGATGAAAAGTGGCACTTACCAAGGAATGCAAAATAGCCCAAGTGTTTATTCCAGTGTCTCATGCATGTACCTGACAGTAACCAACCAGTGCCTGTTCCGCACAGGGTCATTACCAGGCAAAGAAGGTGATGGAAACTGAGGAAAGTGACGTAAAAGCTCTTGAACTGGATCCATTCATAGATGAGTGACTTATTCAGGTAAAGGCATTGAAGACTTGAGGTTAGATACAGTACTGTGTGATAGATGGATGACCAATTAGATGATTGTTTCCAGTAGGAATGTAATTAAACTAGTGTGTTATCTATTTGGACCCTTGAGCGAGAATAAAAAAGAATATATTTTGATTGAAAGAAATTGGCTCATTAAAAACATGTGGCACTACAGATAGGTTAGTTCCACTTCAGCGTCACAGTGTGGTGAAGGGTTTTGGGCAACAGAAGGAAGACTAAGGACTCGGGCACCAGATTTGAAATTCTGAAGCAATGGATAGAAATGAGAATTGGGTCTAAGCAAACCTTACCTACTTTAGAATTTGTCTGCATACCCTGTACGTTAACTGTTCTCAAAACATGATCTGGAAACCCTTAGAAGTTTCCAAGAACTTTTCAGTGGATCTGAGAAGTCAAAACTATTTATACCTAAGCCTTTATTGTCTTTTATTCTCTCCTGATTGTACAGTGATGTGACACTGCTACAGACTGACCAGAGAACCAGACAGAAGTATCCTGATGTCAGGGCCAGCAGGTGCATAGTGGTTAAGGTGCTGTACTCCCACATGGCCATCCATGGTTCAAGTCCTGGACCTGGTCACTTGAAACTCACTTGGGTGTGTGTGTGTGTGCCTGCCCAATATCCCAGGAGGAGAATGGGTGTGAAGGGATTGTCAGAGGCTATCCCTTTTGGGAGAGTGATTTCTCACTCCTCCTACCCTGTCTCTCTCTGGAGAGTGTACATACCCTATAGCAAAAAAAAAAAAAAAAAAAAAAAAAGGAGAAAAAGGGAAAAGGAAAATAAAAGAAGGATCCACAGACATGTTCTATTAAGCAAGATATTCAATAAATTTGAAAAATGTAAAATTAATGGACTCTTCCTGATACATTCTTTTTGCTTTGGCAATGGATTTTTCCCATAAAATATGTTATTTATGGAAATATATAATAGAGGTATTGTTATTTTTAAATGAAATAATAAATGTTAGCTTTAATTTTCAATTGTGGTAAATGTTACTAAGTATAAAATAAGTATAAATCAAATAAAACATTTTGAAGTTCTAAATACTTTTTTTTCTTTTTTCTTTTTCTTGGAGAGGTTTTTGCTATAGGGTGCATGTGTTCACCAGAAAGACAGAGAGAGACAGAGAGACAGACAAGAAATGACCTTCCGGGGGGATGGCCACGCCACAATCCCTTCTCTTTCATTCTCCTCTTGGGATCTTGGGCACACACGCACATGTACCCAGCGTGAGTTTAAGCCACTGGGTCCGGGACTCGAACTGCGGTCGACTACATGGGATTCCAGCGACATAGCCATTACGCCAACTGCTGGTCCCTCTAAATGCTTTTTAAGTACAATGGGTTCCAAATGTTTGGGAGCTACTGCTCTAGGTGAAAAATAGTCTTCTACATTGTGGTTTGTTGTGTGTTCAAGACTTTCTAGGACTGGGCCCTTGGCCTGGTAGTTAAGGGAGCTGGATGCCACATGGCCTACTGCATAGCCGAATCTCAACTCTGGTAACTTGAAAACCACACTGGGTGCATGTGTGTGCATGCCCAGAATCTCAGTGGGGTTGATTAAATGGAGAAGGGATTGTTGCATGATCATAACTTGTTGGGGGGGTCCTTACCCCCCTCTCTTTGTTTCCCTCTAGCTAGCATATGGGACCTCTGGAAAAATTTTTAAAAAGAATAATTTCCAGTGCAGAATGATGGCACTTAGAATACCGTCTTGAGTCCAGGACCTGGCAGCTTGTTTTCTCACTCCCCCCTGCCACTCTCCTATCTCTCTCTGATGAACACACATGCCCTATAGCAAATAAAATAAATAAATAAAATTAAATAAATAATTCATTTTAAAAAAGAGAATTTTGAAGTCCTATAGTCTGTAGGACTATCTTTATGTATATACTTCTCCAAATATGTCTTGGGAATTTTTTTTCTTTTTTTCTAAAACAGTTTCTGGTTGTTGCATAGAGCAAGTATTAAGAAAGATGTTTGTGGAGCCCTTCTTCAAGAGAAAGCCTGCTCAATGGCTCCTGAGATGTAGACATGCTGGGAGAAATGAAGATGTCCCACTCCTAACTGGGCCTCCATCATACAAAACCCACGTGAACAGCCCTTCTTCAAGAGAAAGCCTGCTCAATGGCTCCTGAGATGTAGACATGCTGGGAGAAATGAAGATGTCCCACTCCTAACTGGGCCTCCATCATACAAAACCCACGTGAACAGCCCTTCTTCAAGAGAAAGCCTGCTCAATGGCTCCTGAGATGTAGACATGCTGGGAGAAATGAAGATGTCCCACTCCTAACTGGGCCTCCATCATACAAAACCCACGTGGTAGGAAAACCCCTTTCATATCTCCTGTCTCTGAATCAATCTTTGTCTCTCTCTACCTCTCACTCTCTCTCTCTGTCTGTCTGTCTGTCTGTCTGTCTTTTTTTTTAATTTTTGCTTTTTAGAATTTTTTAAGATGAGGCTTCTTACAGGGCCCTTTGGCCCCTCCCTCCTAGGCCTTTGTTTTGTTAATAATCCCCTCTGCTCCTCCCAGAACAGCCCTTCTTCAAGAGAAAGCCTGCTCAATGGCTCCTGAGATGTAGACATTTCCGCGCCGCGCGGTTTTCTAATTTTTGATTTTTATTGAAATTTTTTTAATATTAATTTTTCTTTTTTAGATTTATTCCAAAGCTTTTCTCTTTTTTTTCTCTGTTTCTTGTCTGTTTTTTTTTTTGTTGTTGTTGGTATTGTTTCCCTCTCTCTGCTTCCTTTTCTGCACACTTCCCAACCCTCATATTAAACTTCAAAAGTTTGGGAAGAAACCAACCATCCACCAGATGACTAGAAATCGCTGCAGGACCACAAGAAATATGGAGAAGCAGGAAAATGCCCCTCCTCCAATTGAAACGGATAGCTCCTCTTCATCCACACACAGTTCAAGGGAATTCATGGAAATGTCTGATAAACAATTCAGATCATTCATAATGGCAAAGCTAACAGAGATCGAAGAGAAGAGAGACAAGGAACTGCTGAAGGGGAAGGAGAAAGGAGTTGAAGAGTTCTAGGAGGTGAGGAAATTCATGCAAGATCTAAAAGAGGAGTTTCACACTTTACAAAAGAATCAGAAGGAGCTGTTAGAGATGAAGGCTATAATACAAGAAGTCAAAATCTCCCTTGAAAGTATTAAAAGCAGACTAGATCATTCAGAAAATGGAATCTCTAATGTAGAAGAGAAAATGGCTGGCCTAGAAAGGTCCACCATAAAGACTGAGAAAATGGCCCAAAACTTTGAGAATAATATGCAAGAAGTACTAGATACAATTAAACATCCAGGGGTGGCAGGCGGGGGCTCCGCTCCTCGTGCCGGCACGTGGGGGTGGGGAGGCGGGCGCAGGGGCTCCAATCCACGTGCTGGGGTGCGGGGTCAGGGCGCGGGGGCTCTGCTCCACGTGCCCTGTCTGGAGGTCTGGCCCGACAGGCTCTGCCCCACGTGCCGTGGCCGGGGCTCTGTCCTGTGTGCCATGGCCGGGGTCTGCCCCGCGTGCCATGGCCAGGGTCTGCCCCGCGTGCCTTGGCCGGGGTCTGTCCCGCGTGCCGTGGCCGGGGCTCTGCCCCGTGTGCCGTGGCCGGGGCTCTGACCCCGCGTGCCTTGGCCGGGGTCTGTCCCACGTGCCGTGGCCGGGGCTCTGACCCCGCGTGCCGTGGCCGGGGTCAGCCCCGCGTGCCTTGGCCGGGGTCTGCCCCGTGTGCCGTGGCCGGGGCTCTGCTCCGCGGGCCGTGGCCGGGGTCTGCCCCGCGTGCCGTGGCTGGGGCCCTGTCCCGCGTGCCGTGGCCGGGGTCTGCCCCGCGTGCCGTGGCCGGGACTCTGCCCCGCGTGCCGTGGCCGGGGTCTGCCCCGCGTGCCTTGGCCGGGGTCTGCCCCGTGTGCCGTGGCCGGGGCTCTGCTCCGCATGCCCTATCCGGAGGTCCGGCCCGACCGGGGCTCTGCCCCGCGTGCCGTGGCCGGGTTCTGCCCCGCGTGCCGTGGCCGGGGTATGCCCCCGCGTGCCGTGGCCGGGTTCTGCCCCGCGTGCCGTGGCCGGGACTCTGCCCCGCGTGCCGTGGCCGGGGCTC
Source organism: Tupaia tana (assembly GCA_026018925.1). Classification (NCBI taxonomy): domain Eukaryota; kingdom Metazoa; phylum Chordata; class Mammalia; order Scandentia; family Tupaiidae; genus Tupaia; species Tupaia tana. Next base: position 149,469,601 of record JAKSZU010000002.1, read on the forward strand.
TGTTCCACGTGCCGTGGCCGGGGACTGACCCCGCGTGCCATGGCCAGGTTCTGCCCCGCGTGCCGTGGCCGTGGTCCTGTCCCCGCGTGCCGTGGCCGGGGTCTGCCCCGTGTGCCGTGGCCGGGGTCTGCCCCCTCGTGCCGTGGCCGGGTTCTGCCCCACGTGCCGTGGCCGGGGCCTTGTCCCGTGTGCCGTGGCCGGGACTCTGCCCCGCGTGCCGTGGCCGGGGCCTGCCCCCGCGTGCCGTGGCCGTGGTCCTGTCCCCGCGTGCCGTGGCCAGGGCCTGCCCCCGCGTGCCGTGGCCGGGGTCTGCCCCGCGTGCCGTGGCCGGGGCTCTGCCCCGCGTGCCGTGGCCGGGTTCTGTCCCCGCGTGCCGTGGCCGGGGCTCTGCCCCGCGTGCCGTGGCCGGGGTCTGCCCCGCGTGCCGTGGCCGTGGCTCTGCCCCCGCGTGCCGTGGCCGCGGTTCTGCCCTGCGTGCCGTGGCTGGGGCTCTGCCCCGCGTGCCGTGGCCGGGTTCTGTCCCCGCGTGGCGTTGCCCGGGTTCTGCCCCGCGTGCCGTGGCCGGGGCTCTGCCCCCGCGTGCCGTGGCCGGGGCTCTGTCCCGCGTGCCGTGGCCGGGGTCTGCCCCGCGTGCCGTGGCCGGGGTCTGCCCCCGCGTGCCGTGGCCGGGGCTCTGCCCCCGCGTGCCGTGGCCGGGGTCTGCCCCCGCGTGCCGTGGCCGGGGTCTGCCCCGCGTGCCGTGGCCGGGACTCTGCCCCGCGTGCCGTGGCCGCGGTTCTGCCCCCGCGTGCCGTGGCCGGGGCTCTGCCCCGCGTGCCGTGGCCGGGTTCTGTCCCCGCGTGGCGTTGCCCGGGTTCTGCCCCGCGTGCCGTGGCCGGGGCTCTGCCCCCGCGTGCCATGGCCGGGGCTCTGCCCCACGTGCCGTGGCCGGGGTCTGCCCCGCGTGCCGTGGCCGGGGCTCTGCCCCCGCGGGCCGTGGCCGGGATCTGCCCCGCGTGCCGCAACTGCTGATGGCCGTCTCTGCTTTCCTGAGCCGCGTTCCTGAAACTGTGTTCCATGGAGATTCACCTACATTTGCGGGGCTGCACGAGACCCACCCTTGGTCCAGCCCTGAGTGCAGTCTACGTTTCCTATTGTTGGGAACTTTATGATCTGATAATTGGAAAAAAAATCATGTTTATCATAAAAAATAATTAGAAAAATAATAATAATGATTGGGGGAAACAAAGGAAAGATATTGAATGTTGAAGTGGGGAGATTAATGTCTCTGTACTGACTGACATGCATGGCATTCCCTTTTGAAAAAGCAATGTAATACACTGTAAAGTTGTATGTAATTCAATGTAATAAAAAAATAGATAATAACAACAAAAAAAAAATAAAAAAAAAATAAAAAAAAAAAAGAAAGATGTTTGTGACTTGAGATGTGGCAGGGGATATGTAAGAAAGAGGATAATCAAAAGGAGGAGTTTGAGGACATTCCAAACAAGCTCACTCTCATTTATCATTTTTATTTAGTATAGAAGTTAGACTATTTAGAGGCTGAAAAGATTTTAGAATAAAAATGTTATTTTGTATCAGTCTTAAAAATTAAAAAAAGTATTTTGAACTGTCATGTGTCACATGTGCATGGATGAACCATTGTAAATGGTGACCTGCTAGCTGAGAGTCGCAAATGATCAGGGTTCCTTAGATTGGAAAAAGGTGTAGAGGAGGAAATTATAGTACAATGAACAGATGATGGTAGCAAGATGGAGAATGGACCACAACCAACTCACAAGGTAGATGATTAGCATTCAGCAATACTCTTCGGGAGTTTTCCCATGGGATTAGGCCGCCTGATTCAAGAGTGAGAAGATGACTGGCTTCACTTTCAGGCAGGAATTGATTGAGAAATCCCACTATGGAAAAGAAGGACTTGGATGACCTTGGTGGAGATCATGTGTCTAACCCTCAACCAATGAGCAGAAACCAGGGATGGGGTATGCTTTAATTGACTTCTACTAGAAGTCCAGGTTGTGGAGTGAAGTGAAATAGTTCTCTACATGAAAGGATGTATTCTTCCTATAGGAAATGAGGGGAACTGGGCAGAAAAAGACACACGACCCCAGTCAAATCTCAAATAGCTTTATAACTAGATTTTAAAACATATATATTTAATTATTTATAGATAAAGGGAGAGAGACAACATCTTCAACAGGGCCTTGATGCCATGATCTGCCTCCAGCTTCAGCCAGCCATGGATTCCTGGCATGTGTGTGCCCAGCAGGTGCAGGGGGGTGTCTGACTGTGAACCTGGAACATTCCCGTGTGGGTCGGCCTCAGAGCATCATGCTTTACTGCTATGGCACTGGTGCTGCAACTGGATTGTACAATAATGTCTTCACTGGCCTTTGTCCTGAGTTATTCCCATCTCTTGCACATCACTGCCAGGTTAATAACCTTTCCGAACCCATTAAATCATAAAATTCCTTGTTCAAAATTTTCAGTTGCCTTTATCAGCCACTTGAATGATTTCAGGCAATGTTTCTTGGCATTTCAATTCTGGTCTTATCTGGACTTTCTACTTTCATCTCTTTGACTCCTCTATCAAAGCTGAGCTTGTCTAATCTCTACATCCTAAACTCATGGAATTCATTCTTATTTTTGTCTATTGACCAATGATGTGCCTTTGCCTTGCCACAGTTTTCCTCCTATCCAAATGTTAGCTATTCTTTTTTGGAGAGGTTTTTGCTATAGGGTGCGTGCGCTCACCAGACAGACAGAGAGAGACAGAAAGTGAGAAATCACCCCCCAGAGGGGATGGTCACGCCACAATCCCTTCTCCTCCATTCTTCTCTTGGGATCTTGGGCACACATCCGGAGTGAGTTTAAGACACCGGGTCCGGGATGCGAACCGCAGTCGACTACATGGGAGTCCAGCGACATAGCCATTACGCTAACTGCTGGTCCCCAAATGTTAGGTATTCTTAAAAGTCGAGCTCAGATAAGGTGGGATAAGAGTTGTCCCATAAGGAATGGGTAGACCCTGAGATTTTCAACTCAGAGTGTCAGTTGCCTTTCCTGACTCTTTTCAGTATGGTATCGGTTTGTTAGGTTTAAGGTTTATCCGTATCTGGTGAATTCAGACATCTAATTTTGTCAAAACATTATCCTTAATAGTGAGCTCAGAGAAGTCAAACTCACAAAACTTTAAATTAATTACAAATTTTCTAATGTGAACTCAGTCATCACATTGACAAGAATTTTCACTTGACAATCACCTTATAGAGAGGTCTCCCTTTGAAGTCTAAAAATTTCTAAATGATTACTTGACAAAGGTGGGACTGAAAAAGTTATTAAGGGGTGCCAGCAGGTGATGTGGTGCCTAAAGCACTGGACATTGTCACATGGCTGACCATGGTTACATCCCAGACCTGGTGGCTTGCTTTCTCACTTTCCCTTTCTCTCTGTCTGTGCCTCTCCCTGGTCAAATTAAAATAAATGAATGAATAAATAAAATTAAAATAAATAATTCTTTAAAAAAGTTATTAAACCTGATATTTTCATCTCTGTAATGCAGATAGTTTTGCTAATGCAGCCATTATATGGAAATCTTTCAGGTAAGAATCTCTTTGGCACTTTTCTAATTGCTTGCACATATGCTTTCCTTCCTTCCTTCCTTCCTTCCTTCCTTCCTTCCTTCCTTCCTTCCTTCCTTCCTTCCTTCCTCTCTCTCTCTCTCTCTCTTTCTTCCTTTCTTTTTTGTTTTGTTTTTAAGAGGTTTTGCTATAGGGCGTGTGCACTCACCAGAAAGACAGAGACAGAGAGACAGAAAGCAAGAAATCAACCCCCAGGGGTGATGGCCATGCTGCAATCCCTTCTCCTCCATTCTCCTCTGAGGATCTTGGGCATACATGTATACTCGCCTGGCATGAGTTTAAGCCACTGGTTCCAGGACAGTTAACTACAAGGGAGTCCAGTGACATAGCCATTATGCCATCTGCTGGTCCCTCTTTTTTGTTTTTTGACACCTCACTTTACTGTTCTTACATCGAACTGTTAAGTCTTTTAATATGATTAATCAGATAATTGCTTTCTTGCAATTAATTGTCTTCTTAAGGAGACATTACCTAATTTGGTTCTAATTCTTTATCTTTATTTAATTCAATTCCCGGAGAAGTATCTTCATTTTATTGTGTCCAAGTACCTGGAAGAAGATATTACTGTTTTACTGGCTACAGTTATTATTTAATCTTTACAACAATCCTGTTAGGCAGAAAGAGCAGATGACTATCACCCCAATTTAAGGATGAGTAAACTGAGGCTTAGGGTGCTACCAGAGTTGTCTGGATTCACATGAAGTCATTGGATAAACCAGCTCCCAAATTATGATCTTCTTATTACAAGGACACTTGATGGAAGAGTATTTCTTTATATCAGTAGAGGACCAAGCAACGTGCTGGGATCGTCGTAACCGCTTAGTATGTGTTTATGGGGGAAAAAAAGCAACAACAAGGAGACCTCCATGAAAACAAAGTGAAACAAATTATTAGTTCCATGAAGCGATGTTAATTGTGAGCACCTAGGATGCTGGCTTTCTGTTCCTCACTGTTAACTCCGTCAAGCTACTAAACTAATTTCAGTTTTATGATTTGGAAAATGAGCATAATAATTCTTCTTGATGTGAATTAGTCAGAGTGTGACTGAACCATGAAGATTCAAGACAGGTTATTGGAGTGGTCATGAGTCAGAGTCACAGTCACATGGATGGGAGTTTAAGAAGATAAAAGGCAGCAGGAGTGGGATCACAACCAAGGCTTTGGAGGTCATAGTTACAGTATAATGGAGGTCAGGACCCTGGATAGATCCCTGCCCTCCAGCAATTGTAATGAGACCGCTGTCTTCCAGATTCTGTTTTTCCTTTCTCCTTTTTTTCTTTCTTTCTCTCTCTTTCTCTTTTTCCCTTTATTCCTTCCTTCCTTTCTCTTTCCTCTTTCTTCTTTCTTTCTTTTCTTTCTTTCTTTCTTTCTTTCTTTCTTTCTTTCTTTCTTTCTTTCTCTCTCTCTCTCTCTCTCTCTCTCTCTCTTTCTCTCTCTCTCTCTCTCTCTCTCTCCCTCCCTCCCTCCCTCCCTCCCTTCCTTCTTTTTTTCTTTCCTTTTCTTTCTTTTTATTTCTCTTTCTCGTTTCTGTGTTGTTATTTTGTTTTTTAGATCTAGGCTTTGCTGGGTGACCACTCCTTCAAATAGGATTGTCTGACTTGGTTGTTGAAAATCTCTGAGTTTGAATGAAGATGCTATCAGTGAGGTGTGCTCAGCTGCAAACAACTGAAATCAATTCTGGCTAATTTAATTAGAAAACTCAGAAGTAATATTCATTAGAAGTATAGTTAAAACAATGAACTGTAAGCCTGGAGATACAGATTCAGAAAACACGTGGGAAGCAAGTGGGACTAGGCCCTGGGAACACAGCACCAGCACCAGGGCTAGTGGACAGGTGCTGTCCTGCTGCCGCTCCGCTTCTGACTCCACTGAGGCTGTGACTTTACTGATCTCTATTTATTTCCAAGCTTTGCTTACTTTCTCAAGATCTGCGACCTGGGCAGAGCTCAGATTGGCTAAGCCCAGGTTACTTTACTCTGTTGTAGCTTCCTAGTAACAAAAAGGTCAGATGTCTGCCTTCTGTCTGGCTTCAGGAGAGTTCTACATAGCAAGGGTGGGTACTGGTTTTTGTTTTTTAAACCGCAAAGCTTTGCTTTGACTTTCAGAATTCTCACTCTTTGAAGAGCTGGGTGGGCTTCTACTCTGGCTCCGTCTTTGTTTCTCCCCACCCATCCATGAAGCTGTAAAACTTGTAAGCAAAGTTCAGTGAGTCTGGCAAATGCCCAATGGTGATGAATTAGTTTAGCACCCTGGTTGCATTTCCAGGTTTCTGGTTTGACTTAAATTTATAAGTCTTAGTATTTTCTACTTGCTTGCCAGCTCACCAGTGTATTTTTAAAAATACTGTAAGTATTTTCCTTATTTTTCAGTCTGCCTATCCAGATAACCACACATGCAGAAATATGGGTTAGGATTGGTTCTTTCTAATCAATTCATTAGAAAGAATAAAAGTATGCATATTGAAATGGTGAAAACAGTTATTTCTAGGAAAATGTGACTGGAGTATTTTCAAACAGACATACCTAGATGATCCATCCACAGGGCCAAAGTGCTATTAATCAATGCTCAGCAGACAGACCTCAATATAAACATTATGACATAATTTATTTGGATTATTTATTGTGAGCCTTGTATTTCTTCAATTTAAACACTTCTTCCTTGTAGGATATCCCAAGCACACGCAGACTGGTAAAATAAAGGAACCAGATGGTCAAAATCTGAATATAACAACGCTATCAAGTCAATTGTGCACACTAGAGTTTATTGCCATGTATATCATTAGCTTTTGGCTGGATTCTGTGCATACATTTGGGCTCAGCAGTTGCAAGAAAATGCCCATAGGTAGACCTGCAATGATGAGAGCCTTGCTTGTCAAGACTAAAGCACCAAGGTCAACTTTCCTTAATGACAGCTGAAAGATCAGTGGGACAAAATTATTTCCATTCCTTTACATGGCTGGATTAGATTTTGCCACTTTTCACTGAGTTAAAAACCTCTAGCTAATAGAGTGTACTGATGAGGCACAACATAATTCATTCATGCAGCTGGGTTGTTTTGGGCCTTTCATAATGGCTTCAGTGGAACCCTTAATGCAACACCCATCTCTGTGATCTCCCACTGGATGTGTCAAGGTAGACTTGTCCTTGGTGTAGGCCTGGACCAGCCACATAAACTCCTCATGCCTCTGTTTCTTTTATGCTGTATTTTTGGAACTTTGTTGTAAGACTATTAAACATATTCAGAACACTTTTAGGTATTATGTCTAATACATTAACACTAATTGGTATAATAAATTTTTACTAATGTAACATAGATTTTTCAGAATTCTGTTGTTTTCACTATATCATCAGCTAGAAAGGTATGGAAAATATCACTCTGAATTGCATTGTTGAATTGCCAAAGGCCAAATAAATACCTTTACCTGTGAAATATGTGTAATGTTTCATTTAGCCAGAAATATTGGGGGCTTAAGTATTTCATATGAATAGCTTTTTCAGGTGATTTAAGGTTGCCCATAAAGAACTTTCACATTTTAAAATTTTAGCTTGCTTAGATGGAAAACATTATAAAGTGCATTGCCTACCCTCTGAGTTTAGAAATAAGAGCACAGAAAAATATAGAGACTAATCAAACCCATGTTTTACTACACATATTTCCCTTCTTTATAAGTAAATAGAGGATATTGGGTATAAGTTAATATTTATAAAATAACTGTGTTATTATTGTAAACATTATTATTACACCTGCTATGTAATAAAATTTACTCAGAAAATTTGTGGGAGTTGGAGATGGTTCAGAATTTTATTTAGCTGGTTTTAAATAATAAAGAAAGCATAGAGAAGAAAACAAAAATGACTATAAGCACTAGCCAAAGGGAACCATGTAACCATTTGGCATTCTTACTACTTGATAAAGTTACTATGCTGCTGTCTGTCCACTTTTTAATCCCTTTCTACCTTAATATTTTGTTTTAACTGTCTATGCACTTTTTTAATCCTTTTCTACCTTAATATATTGTTTTATTATATTTAATATATGTTTTCTCACAGCTTTACTTTTTTTTTTTTTAAATTTGCTAGAGGGTGCCTGCATTCTCCAGAGAAAGACAGAGAACAGAGAGAGGGTGAGGGATAAAGCACCCCTCTAGAGTGTGGGCATGCCACAATCCCTTTTCCTCCATTTCTCTATCCCATCACAATTTGTAGCAAACATGCACATGTGGCTGGCATGCTCTTTAAGATGTTGGGTCCAGGATCTAAACCTGCGTGGTGACTTGTGTGGACTCTGGCTCCCTTAGTCATTAGGGCATGGGGCCAGCCCTCATAGCTTTCCCCTAATTACTTATTTTCTCATGGCTAAATGACACTGCATTATAGAGAGGCACCTTTATTTTCATAACCAGTCTCCAATTTAGATTTTTTGAAATAGTTAACTATTGTAAGCAATGTTGTAGTGAGCACTTCTGTACATAAATCTTGGTATCCATCTTAATTAATTATTTATTTAAGAAGAGTTTATGAAGCATTTACAATATGTTGAGCACTGTTCTAGATGTTTGGGATACAAAAGGAAACACTTTTTGTTCTCGTAGAATTTACATTCTAGTAGACAGAGACTGGAACATAAATACATAAAATAGTATCTTAGAAAATGATAAGTAATATGAGGCCTAACCATATTCTCCTAAGGTAAAATTCCCAGGAGACTCTGGGAATTTTCTAGTGTTTTTCAGAAAGGTTGTAGTGATTTCTGCTTTTATCAGAAATGTTTGAATATCTCTTAATCTCTTATTTCTAAAAGAAAAAGGAAGCTGCTTGAATAAAATTTAACTTATTTACATTTTCATTTTTCAAAAATTGCCAGAGAGAGACAGAGAGTCAGAGGGTGAAAGCACCTCCCAATGGATTGTGGTCACTCCACTATCCCTTCTGCTCCGGTTCTCCATCCTGTTGGGATTTTGGGCACATACATATCCACCAATCCACCATGTTTTTCAAGCTATGGGGCCAGCTTGCAGTTTGCATTTTAAAAAATCCTAATAATTTCTTTAAGTATACTTTGGTCTGCTCATTGAATATTTGTGTATCTTCTCTTGTAAAACACCTATTCACGTTTTAAAAATAATATTAAGTGTTCCAGTGCCTATATTCTTTCCGTAGGACCACTGAAGCCATGCATCACAAATTGGGCATCTTAGAACAATGGAAACGTATTGTGTCTCAACACTAAAGGCTATGAGCTCAAAGTCAAGGTGTTGGCAAGGCCATGCTCCCTCTGAAACTTGTAGAAGAACAATGCCCTGTCTCTTCCTGGCTTCTGGTGATTTCCAGGCAATATCTGGCATTCCTTGGCTTTCAGATACATTGTTCTAATCCTTCCTCTTTACATGTATGTCTGTTTTCGTGTCTGAATTTTTTCTTTTTATACAGACACTGTCAAATTGGATTAGTGCTCACCCTAAAGATTTCATTTTAACTTGATCATCTGGGAAAACTTTATTTCCGTATAAGGTCACATTCACAGGTACTAAGGGTTGGGACTTCAACATCTTTAGGGGGAGCCACAATTCAATCTGTAACAATGTGTAACCAGTAACAGTGCTGTTCCTCAGTCATTTTATCTCCGGACCACAGAACAATATGTGACCATGGAAAATAGAACTGATTTACTGAATTTGGTATGCATTCTGTGATTCACCTGAAAGGCTCTAATGTTAGACCTGAGACTGTGTGGGGCTTCCCCCCTTACACTCTTGTTTTGGTGGATCCAGGCTCTAGCCCATGTGTGTAAATGGGTCTGAGCTGGCAGAACCACCCAGAATCCCTGTACTCCACCTCACGGGCATGGCTAAGGAAGATGGCAGACCAGCTTCGTCTCCCAGTTCACAGGAGAACAGAGAGAAATGTACGTAGAAGCAGACTCAGTGATCTGCCCAGATGAACTTTCTGTGAGAGATGGAAAGAACAAGTTTGCCCATGGTCCGCCTGGGCAATGAAGAAGCTGGCAAGAGGAACTGCTCTGTCTAAGTGAGGTGTTGAAGGACGCAGCTCAGCTCAGGTCTTGCTCTGGAGTGACAGTGACCTGATGACCAATGCAATGGAGGCTGACTACTTCGATACACCATTTTTTCTCCTTTTTGGTAAGGAATGAATAAAAGAGTAGAGCGAGAAAGACGTAATTGATCTCTCTGAGATCTTCTCTTTACAGTAGACATTCCCTCTTCTGTGGAATATGAAGAATATTTTAAAATTTGCTAGAGGGCACATGCACTCCCCAGAGGAAGATAGAGAGGGGAAAGAGAAAGCGAGATAGCACTCCTTAGGGGAGATGCCCATGCCACAATGCCTTCTCCTCCATTTCTTCCTTTTGGGATACTGAACATGGATGCACACATGCCTGGTGTGTTTGGGTCCAGGACCCTACCAAGCAGTTGGCCTTGTGGGACCCAGGTGCCTCAACCACCAGGTCACCAGGTCACCAGCTGGTTCTGGAGAGGTGTTTTTTTTTTGTTGTTGTTGTTTTGTTTTTTGGTTTGTAGCTAGTTTTAAGATGGGGTGAGGCTGTTGGAGAGTCCACTGTCAGATGAAATAGAGTTTTTGCCTGTTCATTTTGTATATTGTGAATGTTATACAAGGGGTCTTCAAAAAGTTCATGAAACAGAATGTTAACAGATGACCTTATCCCCTGCAGAACAAAAGAGCAGCCGCGGTGTAAAGCAAAGTGAAATAAAACTAGTTATTAAGAAATCTACGGGAGTGCTGTTCAAACACCGCCCTGTGAAATGACCCCAGGAGATCTGAGCTGTAAGAAGTCACAGGGGAAATGGGAGTTTTTACAAGGCAAACGATGGCAAGAACCACTGACGTTAGTAAGCAAACAGACCATGTTCACAGATGAATTATCCTGGCTAGGCTTAAAGTTGTGTCACAGTTTCTAAGAAACTCCTGGTCCCATGGTCATCCTCTGAGCTCTTCCCTTGGCTGTGCTAATATTGGCAGCCCTTGGAGTAGGAACGGACCTAGTTACTCAAATTTCCCATGACTCAGGGAAAGGCCTAACGTTATAATATTGATGATGCAACCGGTGTATTCTGAAAACATTGTTTTTCTGTCATCATTTTTAGATGTTCATGGATCGGAAAACTGGTAAGGTGGGAAGTACTGAGGTGCTTTTGTCACCTCTTTCGACCTTCCTTTATTTGTCCTGTCTGCTTCTACAGGAATGAGACTTAAAAATAATTGACTAGGGCCGGCCTATGGCCTGGTAGTTAAAACAACTGGATCCCACATGGCCAGTTGCATGGTTTGAATTCCACACTAGGCACATGTGCACACATACCCAAAACCCTGGCAGGAGGAGAGATGCAGGAGAAGGAATTGCAGAATGACCATGCCCCATGGAGGGGGTGCTTTCTCTCCCTCTCCCCCTCCTGTTTTTCTCCAGTGAGTAACATGTCCTCTGGCAAAATAAAAAAAAGAAACAAAAACAAGAGAAAATAGGTAATGGGTAATGAACCAAGGTCTCCAACATGTGTGGCTGTGTTTTGGAAGGAAGCTCTGCAGGGATTTCTTCAGGTGAGTGTTTCATCTGCTTGGGTAGGAGTGTGACAACACACTGGATATCTGCTTTGTCTGTATAAGCCTAGAATTGGAGAATCTCACATAAGAATCTAACTCTAAGGTGCAAACAGAAAGGAAAGAGACCAACTCATGTTCTCCTGAATCTTCTCAGTCCCATGATAGCAATTCTTCTTTTGTAAAGACTTTTTTGTTTTTAAGTTAATTATTAACTCTAGAAATAATAGCAGAATCAGCAACCCAACAGGCTACTTGTCATAAGAGAGAAAAAACCACTTTCATGAAATGGAAATTGGATGTGAGTGAAGCATTAAGAATGATTGTGGAGGAAGGATATGTCATTCATTTTGCACATCCATTCATGGACTCAGTAGTGCAGAACCCATTCCCTTTCTCTCTCCCCAAAGATCTTCTTTCTTTTCTTTCTATTTCTACTTTAATTTCAGAGGCATTCATATATTCTCACCTGGATTACAGCTAAGACTTTTTTGGTTTCAGCTTGGTTGTCTTCATCCTTTCATAGACATAGTCTCATACTTTATCTTTCTAAAATATAAATTGGACCACATCATTCTCTTCTTTATTTAAGACACTTAATCACTCTTTTATCTTTTTTCGGAATAAAGCTAAAAGCCTATCAAGTACCCAAAGCTTCCTATGACTGGGCTTCTGCTGCCCCCAACAGCTCAGATCGGCCATGTCTGCCCCAGATCTCGAGAACTTCCTGATAAAGACGACTCAGTACATTGGATGTACTGGATGGCATTGATCACCAGAAAAGAGCTCCGAATGCCCATGTTTAGGCCCACACCCTTGAGATGGAGGCCATAATCCACACTGGCTAACTTTCCAATGACAGTGACCATGTTGGTGTAGTGATTCACAGAGTTTTTGTCCTCTGGACCTCTTACACACTTAAAAATAATTACCAAGGTCTCCTAAAAGCTTCAGCTTATATAGATTATATCTATCTGTATTTACTGTATTGAAAACCAAAAATGAGAAATTAAAAAAAATATTTAATTTGAAAATAAGATTAAGCCCAATACTTTTTTTTTTTTTTAAAAGGTTTTGCCATAGAATGTGTGTACTCACTGGAGAGAGACAGGGAGAGACAGAGGGAAAGTGAAAAATCACCCCTGCAACTCCCAACTCCCACCTCAGGGAGAATGGCCACAATCCCTTGCCCTCCATTCTTCTCCTGGGAATTTGGGCATGTAACGCATGTGTCCAGTGTGATTTTCGAGCCACTGGGTCCAGGGCTTGAACTGTGGTCAGCCTTGTGGGAACCCAGCATCTTAATCCCCATGCCACTTGTTGGGCCCAGCCTAACACATTTTAACATACATATTTTTCTGAAAAAGAACTGTACTTTTCCAAAGCTTGGAGAATTACTAAACTAGGAAGAATTATTTTATATTGTTTTGCAAGTCTTTTTAATGTCTGATTAAAGATGACAGTCAACTGCAGATGCAGGAGTGAGCTTAGCTCAGATCAGCCCTGTCTGCCCCAGATCTCGAGAGCTTCCTGATAAAGACGGCTCAGGTTTCCAATCCGTAAAGCAGAGAGCTAAACAAGGATCATCCTGTGTGCCTCTGTATTAGTCAGGGTGCTCAGAGAAAGACACAGAGCTGCGAGGACCACAGGTAAATGGGAGAGAGGGCGTCTTTTATTTTAAGGAGTTGGCTCCCAGAGTTATGGGGCTGGCCGGTCTGACATCTGCAGAGCAGGCTGGCAGGCAGGAGACCTGGGGGAGAGCTGATGTTACAACTCGTGTCCAAAGACGGTCTGAGGCAGGAGTTCCTTTCCCTCAGGGATCTTCAGTAGACTTTCCACTGTTAGGAAGAAGCTCAGAACATTATGAGGATAATAAGCTTTACTCAGTGTCTACCAACTCAGTGTTAAACACATCTAAAAAATACCTTCACAACGATATTCAGACTAGTGTTTGACTTACTATTTGGTCCATGGTCTAGGCATGTTGACAAAATTAACCATCACACCCACCAAATTTAGGGCAGTCTGTTACAGGATGAAAAGGGTCTGCTATACCTGGTGACCCTCATCTCTGCTGGCTTCTCAACTGCAGACTCAGCAGAGCTAAGAATTTTTTCACATCATCTTGCAGTTTACTAATTCCAAAAGGCAAATCATTTTTTTAATGCATTTTAAGCTTTTAAAATGAATATTTTTAATGGTCTTATTACACTTAATATATATTTATTTTATTAAATATAATACATGTACTTATTTAATATATAATATAAACACACTTATATTTTCTATGTAGTATAATAGAATATATTATTTACTCTGCTTTTATAGAGGATAAGACAGACTTAGGTTAGAAAGTTGATACAATGTTTTTAAAGAATTATTTTATTAAGCTTTATTATTTAATTTGACCAGAGAGGGAGAGAGAGAGAGAGAAAGAGAAAGTGAGCAAGCAAGCTGCCAGACCCAGGAGTTGAACTGCCGTCTTCCATGTAGGAGTACAACACCCTTAATCACCACGCCACCTGCCAGCTCCATGATTTTCTTTATTTAAGAGAGATTTTTGCTATAGGGTGTGTTTGCTTACCAGACAGAGACAGAAAGTGAGAAATCCCCTCCCAGAAGGGATGGCCACACCACAATTTCTTCTCCATTCTCCTCTTGGGATTTTGGACATGCATACACATGCGCCTGGTGTGAGTTTTAATCCACTGGGTCTTGGACTTGAACCATGGCTATGTGAGAGTCCAGCGACATAACCATTAAGCCATCTGCTGGCCTCAGAACAAGCTGAGTAAGTGCCTTTGTGAGGAACCTTGCTATGTTTTCAATCTGTTTTAGGAAGGGCCAACCCATGGCCTGGTGGTTAAGGGAAATGGATCCCACATAGCTGGCTGCTAGGTTTGAGTCTTGGCCCAGTGGCTTGAAAAACATGCCAGGCATATGTGTGTGTGTGTGTGTGCCCAAAATTTTGAGGAGAGGGAAAAATGGAGAAGGGACTATGATATGATCATTCCCCATGGGGCATGGAGTGGGTGCTTTCTTCCTCTCTCCCTCTCTCTGTCTCTCTGGAGAGTGCACGTATCTCCTGATATATAGTTTAAAATTGTTGGTAATGGTTTTCTATAAACAAACATTCTTTTTTTGGAGAGGTTTTTGCTATAGGGCATGTGCACTTGCCAGAAAGACAGAGAGAGACAGAGAAACAGAATGTGAGATATCACCCCCCCAGGGGGGTTGGCCATGGCGTAGTCCCTTCTTCTCCATTCTCCTCTCGGGATCTTGGGCACGCATGCACACGTGCCCGGCGTGAGTTTAAGCCACTGGATCTGAGACTCAAACTGGGTTGACTACATGGGAGTCCAGCAACATAGCCATTACGCCAACTGCTGGTCCCAAACAAACTTTTTTAAAAATTAAATTTAAGTTTAATCACTTCTTTTGAGAGAGAAAGAGAAGCACTTCCACCAGGGTCTTCAAACTTCATAAAATCCACCCCCCAGCCCCACACCCCAGCCGGGAGCCTGAGTGAGCACAGAGTGTTAGGCAGACCCTGGATGTGAAACCAGGGCCCTCCCATACAGTCTGCAGCACCGTGTAGCCGTGCCCCTCCCACATGTGCCACTGTGACTGGGCCCAAACTTGTCTGTGACGATCGTCAGACTCATGTTCAAGACTGAAGCCAGGCACATAGCATGAGTTGTCTTTCCTAAAAGAAGATTTCAGCTGTGTGGAAAATTCTGTAGGTGTTCTATTGCTCGCCCTGCAAATGGTAATCGACCTCCTGGCCTGTTGTAGGCTGGACTCCGCATTGGATGTTCCTTCTCAGCTTCAGTCTCCACTCTAGGGTAGAAAACTAGGCTAAGGTATCTTTTTCCCTCTGGAGTTGATTTTTTTTCTTAAATCAATTTGCTGTTATGTTCTGTCTCCATTGTGTGTGTTTAAGTACTTTCACTACAATAATATGCACTGGCTGTTCTCATGGAAGAAATGACTCGCTCTCTTTTTCTTCTGGTCCAAAAAGCAGAGTCGTATTGAACGGGTCCAGCTCAGTCCTGGCCAGTTCTTTGTCTCTTCATTTTGTTCACAGATCTCCTGAGGCGAAGATTACAAGCACTGCATTGTTTTTGTTTCTGCCTTTTGGCAGGAAAAAGAGTTTAAAAACACTCCAATGAGGGTACTTCCCGTGCCCTTGGATAAAAGAATTAGATGAAAGTGCCATTCACTTGAGATCTGCAAAATTTTCCAACAACAGCTGAATCTTGGCTTTTGACTCCTCTTCAGTTCTTAAGCAAAGGAGGCTGTCTTCCTCCTAGTAAATTTCTCACATGGCTGTAAACATTCTCAGTGTACTCTGCTATCATGGAGGATAGGACTTAGGTTAGAAAGTCAATGGGACCAGCAGTTGGCATAATGACTATGTTGGTGGACTCCCATGTAGTCGACTGCGGTTCAAGTCCCAGACCCGGTGGCTTAAACTCACACCGGGCGTGTGTGCATGTGTGCCCAAGATCCCAAGAGGAGAATAGAGGAGAAGGGATTGTGGCATGGCCATTTCTCCTGGGGGGTGATTTTTTGTTTTCTGTCTCTCTGTCTCTCTCTGTCTTTCTGGTGAGTGAATGAGCCCTATAGCAAAAACCTCTCCAAAAGAAAAGAAAGTCAATATAATTCTAGTGAGTTCCTTCTACGGGAGGCTTGCTGTGTGCTTATACTGGCTACACTCTTTGCAAACATCATCTATTTTAATCTTTATGACAGTCAGGTAAATCAGGTGTTGGTTAAGGAAACCGAGGCAGAGAGATTTAGTTAATAAAGTAACTTGTTTAGAGATACTCAGGCTCAGTTGGTAGGTGGCAGACTGGGCATGTAAGTCTAACCCTGTGCAACACCAGCGCTCAAGGCTGAATCACTACATTATTTTTGCTTTTTAAATTTGTCAGATGGCATGTGTACTCACTGGAGAGAGAGACAGACTGAAAGATATATATATACATATATATATATATATATATATATATATATATATATAGAGAGAGAGAGAGAGAGAGAGAGAGAGAGAGAGGAAGTGAGAAAGCAATCCCCAGGGGGAATGGTCATGGCACAATCCCTTCTCCTCCATCCTCTGTCTTTCCTCCTTTGGGGATTTTGGGTACACACACATGCACCTGGTGTGTTTCTCAAATTCCCAGGTCTGGGTCTTGAACAGCAAGGTTGGTCCAGCAGTCTTAACAGCTAGTGTGGGAGGGGGTGGGAAATGGGGGAGAGTGAGAGGGAGGGGATCAAGGGGAAAAAGAAAGAAGTGAAACATTTAAGGGACACAAAAATGGAAAATTACCTCTTGATAATAATACGTATGGTAATATCTCTGACCGAGCCAATATTCAGGATGAGAAAATTCATTTGGTAAGCAGTAATGATACATAATGAATGTAAAATAAATGAATGAATAAATAAATAAAATACACACGCACACACACATATGTATATGTATGTGTGTGCGTATATATATATATATGTGTGTGTGTGTGTGTGTGTGTGTGTGTGTATATATATATATATAAAAACAATATATATATATATATATATATATATATATATATATATATAAACAAACTAACCCATAGGCTGGCCCAATCACTGTATTACATAGCCCAACAACATGAGTAATCCACAGCACCATTTGCAAGATTGCCTTTTAAAGAATTATTTTTCTTTATCCATGATAGAATGCACACACACACCTTTGAGAGAGAGAGAGCGAGCCAGAGAGAGAAAAAGGGAGGCGCACCCTCCACAGAGTCTGGCCACGTTGCCCTCTGCTCCCTCCAGTCCCTTGGCCAGTCAGCTCCCGAGGACTCGCGTTTTGCCTGGAGTGTTTCAGGCCGACCTGGCTGGAGATTCCGATTGCAGTCACTGTGGGGGATCTGGTTTATCTTGTGTAGGGCATAATTGCCATGACTTGAAACTATCCAAAGATTGCCTTTGATCAATATTAGTTGTCATTCAGTTTCTCTGTTCTCAGTTTCTTTTTTTAAAGAATTATTATTTTTTTAAACTTAACTTTATTTATTTATTTATTTTTAAAGGTTGACCAGAGAGGGACAGAGTGAGAGTGAGGATAAGAGCAGGAGTGAGAGCGAGAGTGAGAGAGAGAGAGAGAGAGAAAGTGAAAAAGCCACCTCTAGGTCTGGGTCTTGAGCCTTGGTTGGCCATGTGGGAGTCCTGTGCCCTTAACCACCACACCACTTGCCAGCCTGCTGTCCTCAGTTTGTACTTCCTTATTCATTTATTTATTTTAATTGTCAGAAGGCATGTGCTCTCATCAGAGCAAAGAGAAAAAGAGAGAAAGGGGGGAGAAAGCATCCCTCGATGAGGCATGGCCATATCGCAATCCCTTCTCCTGCATTTCTTCATCCTGTTGGGATTTTGGGCAAGCACACACATGTGCCTAGCATGTGTTTTAAGTCTCTGGGGTTGAGATTTGAATTGTGTTCAGCCCTATGGGATGTAGCTCTCTTAAACACTAGGCTATAGGGCCAGAGTCAGCCCAATTTCTTGCTCTTTTTATTTTTATTTTTGGAGAGGTTTTTGCTATAGGGCGGGTGCACTCACCAGACAGAGAGAGACCGAGAGACAAAAAGCGAGAAATCAGTCCCCATGGGGGATGGCCACACCGCAATCCCTTCTCCTCCACCCTCCTTTCAGGATCCTGGGCATGCACGCACACACACCTGGCCTGAGTTTAAGCCACCAGGTCCGGGACTCGAATCGCGGTTGCCTACATAGGAGTCCAGCGACATAGCCAATATGTTAACTGCTGGTCCCGTTTCTTGCTCTTTAAAATGAGGATAATGACACTGCCTTCTTTCTAGGGTTCTAACAGAGATTAAGTGAGTTAATACAAGTAAGTGCTTAGAATACCACCTCACATATACTAAATGCTGGCTAAAGGGTGGTTATTCTTATAAAAACTTCAGAAGCCTTTCTATCAGGATGTCGAATTTTCAGTTTCCTGTGCAGCTAAATCAATAATCTTACATTTAGTTGCTAGCGACTTTCGGACTAAGGTTGTGTCTACTCAATGCCTAAGGACAAAAACAGTCAATTTGGAAACAAGTCAAGCCAATGATCAATTCTATGAAAGTATTAGTCACTCATTATTTGGTATCCTGGGTAACAAAAGCAACATTTTTTTTTAAAGCAATGCTTTTAAAAGTCTTTCAGTTGGTTGCATGATTATCTTCTAGCTATTAAGGAAAAAAAAGAAAGAAAATGTGGGGCATTAAGAGCTTTTCAGTGCCGTTCCATACTGCTTGCTCTCTCTAAGGGAATAAGGTCTTGGAGTAAGACGTGAAGTGGCCGCAGTGATGGTGGTCGAGGACCGCGTTCTCCCAGGAGAGCCGGAGGTCATGTGGGCCTCCCAGGCAAATAATCATCAATGACTCTATAATTCAGCTTTCCTGCTGTAATTAGTGAGTTCAAGTTCGTTACTTAATTGCTGCCCGAGGAGATCTCAGAGCATTTACTATGTTCTGGGCTTCCTGTGAGTACTTTTGATATGTACGAGAGAAATATGGTATCAGTTGGGACTTTCATCTTTCTGAAATGTTCCACATAATTATCAATGTTCTGTGTTATTAAATGCCTGTACTTTCAAAAGATTATTACAATTTCTTTCTTATCATTTTAAGAGTAAAATTTTTTGGGGCCAGTGGGTGATGTGGTGGTTAAGGCGCTGGACACTCCCACATGGCCAACCATGGTTCAAGTCCCTGACCTGGTCGCTTGCTTTCTCACTTTCCCTCTCTCCCTCTCTCTCAGAGTCTGAATTTGACTTAGGTCAAATTAAAAAAAAAAAAAAAAAAAAAAAGAATGAATAAATAAAAATAAATAAATAATTCTTAAAGAAAAAAAAGAGAGAAGGATTTTTGCTACAGGGTGCGTGGGCTTGCCACAGAGACAGAGAGAGAGAAAGCGAGAAATCACCCCCTCAGGGAGGATGGCCATGCTGCAATCCCTTCTCCTCCATTTTCCTCTTGGGATTTTGGGCATGTACGCATAGGTGCCTGGTGTGAATTTTAAGCCACTGAGTCTGGAACTTGAACCACAATCGACTATGTGGGAGTCCAGCGACGTAACCACCATGCCATCTGCTGGTCCCAAGGTTATAGAAATTTTAACAAGTTTTCTTAATAGTTAGAAAACTGGGATGATACATAAAAGCATAAAGATCAAGTGTGGCCTGGCAGTGATGGTGCAGAGGTTAACGCAACACACCTGGAGGTCTTCTCGTTCATGTGATCTGGACTGGTGAGGCTGGGGGTGTCTGTCTCTCGGTTTGTGTGCACCTCCCTCATGGAAGAAAGAAGTATGTGTAATCTTACCAAAATATAGTGGTATATTTATCTCCAGCCAAAGGTTGTTTTCAAGTATTTTACTAGTCAAGTGAACTAGTGATATATAAAGATATAGGATAAAATAAATAGTTGGTTATTCATGGCAGCCCCAAGAATGGTGTTAGTTGCTATTTGATACAACTGGTTTTATTTTAGCTTTAAAATAGTATGTTAATATGAGCTCCAACAAAGCTAGGATTATATTAGCCTGGAAGAATACCACTGAGAATTGCAAACCAAAACAAGGCTATATTGTCAAAAGCTTTAAATAATAACATGGAGGGGAATTATAATTAAGTATAAGGAATCATGATTGTGTTCCTTTTGGTCAGGCAGTTTCCTGGTTGGGATGGGACCTCCAGAGTTGGTGATTTTTGAGGACTGGAAACCCTGAGAAATGGAGAAACATAAGGTATGAGATGGATTTGGAGGTTCAGTGCCGCTTGGGCTTCATCTCACTGCTCTGGGGAATCGCCGAAGTGACCCTGCAGTGTCAGCTCATCTTTTATATAGAAGACCACATGCTTCCCACAAATAGAAATGAAGAATTGGCTCCCTAGGTGGAAAGAGCAGTGGATGCAGTTATTATCTGAAGCCACCCCTGCCTAGGTGACTAATTCTCAGTGAGCTTTTCTTTTGGTCAACAAATAAGCATAATTGTGCATGAGGTAGAAGTCCTGCAAAGTTCCCTTCATGTCTTTTCCCCATAGACCAAGACTCTGCTGGGACATTTTTGGGAAACTGGACATCTCAGCTTTAGAGCAAAGTAGGATGCTATCAGACTTTCCTATTTCGAGTGGAGCGGATCCCGCCAGCTGGCATCACACTCCTGTCTGCTTCTCAGAGCCGGCCGAGCCCTCTGTTGTTCACAGTCACACAGACCAGCCCATCCGTTGTCTCTGGGATGTCTGGGAGTTCAACGCCATCGTACTATTTGCAGCACGCTCGGTGTCCGTGACTCGTTGTGGCTGAAATACTCCCACAGCACATAAATTACAGCGTCAAGGTAACGGCCCGTTTGGGAGGCGAGTGAGCGGTGAGTGTAACAGGTGTGAACTCTCTCTGCATTCAGTGGGTTATGCTGCTTTACGTTGTGCCTCCACATCAGAACTGAAGTTTTCAAATACTTGATGCGATAAAAGACCACTTACAGGCACCAGCAGATGGTGTAATGGTTATTCTGCTGGCCTTTCACATCCTTGATTGTGGTTCGAGTGCCAGACCCAGGTGTGAGTGTGTGCATGACTAAAATCCTGAGAAGGGATTGTGGCATGCCATCCCCCTCGAGGAGTGATTTCTGCTTTCTGTCTCTCTGTCTCTCTGGTGAGTGCATGTGCTCTATAGCAAAAATCTTTATTAAAAAAAATAAAAGAGAGAGAGAGAGACAGCTTTCAGCTTTTTCCTTGTTGAGGGAGAGCAGTTGACCGTGAACACATTTTCTCTATCTGTGCTTCTAAGTCTTCAAAGGGTCCCGATACACGGAATGAGGAAAGAAAGGTCAGTTAAGACAACCAGCGAAGAAGAGCGTGGTCCCCTGTTCAGTTGGCCCCTCCAATTCTATGTGTCTTTCATCTGCATCACTTTCTTTTCTCTTTCAGTGCACAGTTTAATGCCACGTTTACAAACGATGCAAGCCCTTTTATGCACTATGATTTCAATTTTTAAAACCGTACCATAATATTAATGGAGTCTATCACTGGAGGTCAGATTGTGGGTAGCTTTGAGTTTACATTTTATACTTACTTTAAATGATCTAATTTTCTACTTTAAATGGCTGCTATTTTTCTTTTTTACATTTAATTTTGTATATATTTCTGGCTTATAACATGACTTTTCATAACATGCGTGTGGTATATGATAATCAAATCAAGGATATTACCGTACATGTTCTTTTCAACACAGAACCTTTAACGCTTTATTTATTTAGCACTTTTGATCATGGTGTACCATCGCCGCACACCAGATGAGTTTTCCCATCATGAATACGCTGCGTATCAGTCCATCAAAGGCATTACCGTATACGTCATAACCCACAGATCTCTTTCCATTTTGGGTCCCTTGAATATTTTTCTTCTTCCCCTTCTCCTTGATTCCCTCCCTCTCACCCGTTCCCATTTCCCCCCGCCTCCCCCATGTCTCCAGTACCATCACGGCTCTCCATGCCTTTACACCTTCCAGACCTGCAGCTTCTGCCATACCGTGCTGACATTCGGTGTACATGGAGTGGGGACTGCTAAGACAAAGAACCTTAAACTCTTACGTCTGTTAAAGGCTTTTGCTCCTGAGCCCCTCCCACTGCCACCCACCCCTCCTTACCCTCTCCCCCTTTCCCTTGCCACTGTTGGTATCTAACTTGCCTTCTCTACTATTATGTCTTCAGATCTGTTCACCTCAGCCATGGCGTGTGAATGTTTGCTATATAGTGAGTGAGAATATCCAAGGTTGGTCTTTCGTAGTCTAACCTATTTCACTTAGCATTACTTCTTCTAAATTGGACTGTTTTTTTCTCAAATGACAGGACTCATTGTTCCTTATAGCTTAGTAGTATTCCCTCAGGCTCATGTACCACATTTAAAAAAGTCCGGGACTAGCAGTTAGCGTAATGGCTATGTCGCTGGACTCCCATGTAGTCGACCGCGGTTCGAGTCCCAGACCCGGTGGCTTAAACTCACGCCGGGTTGCATTTGTGTGTGTGTGCCCAAGATCCCGAGAGGAGAATGGAGGAGAAGGGATTGCGGCGTGGCCATCCCCCTGGGGGGTGATTTCTCACTTTCTGTCTCTCTTTCTCTCTCTGTCTTCCTGGCGAATGCATGTGCCCTATAGCAAAAACCTCTTCAAAAAAAAAAAAGAAAAGTCCAGTCATCTGGTGTTGGGCACCCAAGTTGATCCCATGTCTTAGCAATGGCGAATAATGCTGCAGTATACATGGATATGCAAGTGTCTTTTTGCTGTTTCCTACCCTTTGGTAAATACCAAATTATTGTTTATAATGATTGATTATTGGGTCATAAGGCAGTAAGATCTACACATTTTTAAGGAAGCTCCATGTTGTTTTTCACAACAGCTGGACTAATTTACATTCTCACCCACAGTGCAGGAAGATTGTCTTTCACAGTCTTTCCAGCACTTGTCATTTTTTTCTTTTTTTGATTGAAGGTATTTTAACTGGGGTTAAATGGTATCTCATAGTGGTCTTGATTTGCATTCCCCTTATTATAAGAGACGTTGAACATTTCTTCATTTGAGTTTTGTCCATTTGAGTATCTTCCTTGGAGAATTGTCTGTACAGGTCATTTGTCCAACTTTAATTGGAATATTAGGGTATTTATTTATTTATTGGGTGAGCTGCTTGGGTTCCCTATTTAGTCTGGTTATCAATCTTTTATCTGAAGCATAGTTTGTAAATGTCTTCTCCCATTCTGGGGTTGTCTCTTCACTCTAGTTATTATTTCTTTTGCTGTGCAGAAGTGTTTTAGCTTAATGTAGTCCCACTTGTGTTTTGGGATTATTGCTTGTGGTTTAGGGGTCTATTTAAGAAATCTTTTGACTGCTCCTATGTAACATGTGTTTCCCCTGCGTTTTTAACAAGTAGTTTTATAGTTTCAGGTTTCACATTTAAGTCTTTGAGCAATTTTAAGTTGATTCTTAATGGTGAGAGATAGGGATTCAGTTTCATTTTTCTACATGTGGATATACAGTTCTTTCAGCACCATTTGCTGAAAAGATTTTTTTTTACTCCACTGGATTGTCTTGAGCCTTTGTCAAAAATCAGTGGTTGTATGTTTTGGGGATTATTTCTGTATACTCTATCTATTCAAGTGGTCTATGTGTCTGTTTTGTGCCAGTACCATGTTGTTTTGATTATCATAGCTTTGTAACATATTTTAAGTTTGGGCAGTGAGACACCTCCTACTTTATTCATTCTGCACATTATTGCCTTGGTGATATAGGGTCTTATATAATGTCAGATGCATTTTATGATTTTTTCTATTTCTGTGAAGAATGCCTGTAGTAATTTGATCAGAATCACACTGAATTTGTAAATTAATTTGGGTAGGATTGACATTTTAACTATATTGATTCTTCCAATCCAAGAATAAGTGATGTCTTTCCATTTTTTGGTATCATATTCAATTTGTTTTTTCAGGTTTTCTTTTTTCTTTTTGGAGAGGTTTTTGCTATAGGGCGTGTGCGCTCGCCAGGAAGACAGAGAGAGACAGAGAGACAGAAAGCGAGAAATCACCCCCCAGGGGGGATGGCCATGCCACAATCCCTTCTCCTCCATTCTCCTCTCGGGATCTTGGGCACGCACGTGCATGTGCCTGGCGTGAGTTTAAGCCGCTGGGTCCGGAACTCGAACTGCGGTCAACTACGTGGGAGTCCAGCGACATAGCCATTACGCTAACTGCTGGTCCCATTGTTTTTTCAGGTTTTCAAAGTTTTTCTTATAGAGGTCTTCCACCTCTTTGATTAGGTTTATCCCTATAGGTTTTTGTTTTGTTTTGTTTTTGTTTTGTTTTTTGATATTGTTATTAGGATTGCTTTACTCAATTCTGTCTCAGTCTGTTCACTTTTGGTGTATGAAATTACTATAGATTTTTGTACATTGATTTTGTATCCTGCCACTTCACTGAATTCATTTCTCACTTCCAAGAGGTTTTTTTTTTTTAATGTATTCTTCTGGATTTTCTATGTATGTAATCATGGTGTCTGCAAATAGGAACAATTTGACATTTTTCTTTCCTGTTTAATTGCCTTTATTTTTCCATCTTGTCTGACTGCATTGGCTAGGACTTCCAGACAATGTTGAAAAGGAGTGGAGAAAATGGACAACCTTGCCTTGTTCCAGTTTTCAGTGGAAAAGCTTTCAGTTTTTTCACCGTTCAGTATGATGTTAGCTGTAAGTTTGTCATCTATGGTTTTTATTGTGTTGAGAAATGTACCTTCTTTTTTGATTTTCTTTTCTACATTCAATCACATTATTTAGCTTACAAAGTGAATATTCTAACTTGTGAACATTTCTCCCTTGTCTAGTTGATAAAACTATAAAATTATCTTCAACAGCGAATACCACATTTCTTTGTCCCATTAATGCTTTGTCTCTCTATTTTCCCTTTAAATGTCCTTCCTCAGACACTTTCACCCACACTGTATCAGGTATTCACATCAATTTACTGTGTTCTATATCCTTTAGTCAATCAGTATCTGTGAGACTGTGGACACTCGGTGTATATTAAGTGGGGACATATAGTGTCTCTTCTTCATAGCCTGGCTTGCTTCACTCAGCAGTAAATGTTCCATATTCTTCCACTTTCTGTCAAAAGCCAGGGTCTTGTTTTTTATTTTTTTTAATAGATGAATAGTATTCCATAGAGTATTTGTGCCACAGTTTTTCAATCCATTCATCTGTTTGAGGGCATTGGTTCCATGTCTTAGCAATTGTGAATTGTGCCGCAATAAATATCGATGCGCAATCAGTTTTCTGATTTGTGTGATTCTTATAAGTATCAGAAGACTCCTTTTTTGAAATCCATTCAGCCAGTATGTGTCTTTTAATTAGGGAATTTAATTCATTAACCTTCAACATTTTGTTAGTTATTTAAAAAAAATGTTTTGTGTGCTCTTATTTCTACTTGTCTTCTTTTCATTTTCCTGACATAGTACTCCCTTAAGCATTTCTTGAAGTGCTGGTCTAGTGTTAGTGAATTTCTTTCAATTTCTATTTATCTGGGAATGATTTTATTTCTCCTTTCCATTTGAAGGATAATCTTGACATGTATAGTATTCTTGGCTGAACTTTTTTCCTTTTAGAATTTTAAATATGTCTTCCCATTTCTTTCTTGTCTGCAGGGCTCCTGTTGAGAGGTCTGAGGTTACTCCGATGGGGTAAGCTTTGCAAGTAACTTGATGCTTCTCTATTGCCATTTTTAGAATATTAGCTTTGCCTTTGCCTTTTGCTTGATTGGTTATGAAGTATGTTGGAGAAGGTCTTCTAAAATGGAATCCATTTGGTGTTTGAATTTCCTGGATCTGGTTGTCCTGTCCGTATGTCTCCCTAGGTTTGGAAAATTTTCAGGTCGCCTTTCATGAAAGAGATTTTCTATGTTTTTGTTCACCTTCTGGAATGTCTAATATTATGGGGATATTCTGCTGCTTAAGTGTTATCTAAAATTTCCCCTATGTTGTCCTCATTTTTACCAGTTATTTTTTCCTTCTTTTTTTTTGTGATTTGGACTAAATCAGAGGTTTTGTCTTCAAGGTTAATGATTCTTTCTTCTGCATGGCCTAATCTGCTGTTAATACTTTTGACAGAGATACTGTGTTCTTTTGGGGAAAGATATTTCCTTATTATTATTTTAAAAAATATTTCTTGTGTCTTTGCATTGATTTTTTTTTTTCTTTTTGGAGAGGTTTTAGCCAGAAAGACAGAGAGACAGAAAGCGAGAAATCACTCCCCATGGGGGATGGCCATGCTGCAATGCCTTCTCCATTCACCTCATGGGATCTTGGGCACGCATGCACATGCGCCCGGCATGAATTTAAGATACCGGGTTCTGAATTCGAACTGCAGTCGACTACATGGGAGTCCAGTGACATAGCCATTATGTCACCTGTTGGTCCCATCTTTATGTTGATTTTAAGGCATCTGGTGAAGTACTCACTTCTTCCTAATTTTCGGAATAGATACTGTAATGCCTGTGGGGTGTAAAACAGCCCTAGGTCCCAAGAGGGGCTGGAAGCCAGATGCGTCTTGCAGATCAGAGGAGGGCTTTGGTCTCCTATGCATGCGGCAGTTCTGGGAAGTCCTAAACAACTGTAGACCTGTTGGAACAGGTAGCCATTTTCCTGGACTGAGTCTGAAGGGAGGGAGAATACAGGACCACCCTGCCTGCCAAACAGGAGGCAGTGACTCTATTCCTGTCTCTGGCTGAGGGGGCTCTCTTTTGCATCATATGCTCATACCAGGCTGCAGAGTCTTGGTTATAAATGGAGCTCCAACTGTGGTTGACTCCTGGATCAGGGCAACACTCTCTCTGTCTAGAGTTGGGTAGAGTAAGAGGCCTGACATTTTGTATACTTGTGCACTTCTCTAAAACGTGTGTTAGTTTCATGACAGCTTCGTTGTCCCATGGGTGAGGAGTACTGGAATCAATGTGGGAGTCTGGGTTTGCAGTTTCAGAAGGGAGTTTTTCCCATTTTCTCAAGGTAGGTGAGGGAACCTCTCTAGAGCCTCACTAGCTTCGGATGATTGACCCCTCTTTACATTTCCAAGTAGAAATTACGTGTTCCAGAAATTCTAGTCATCCTTTTCTCGCACTTCATCAGTGTTGCCTCATTCCGTTGTTGGAAGCTGAGTCAGTTAATGTTTCTTCCCAGAGAAACACTAGCGTGGGTGTTTCTAGTTGGCCATCTTGATTCTTAACCTAGCCTACTTTCCTACCTACTGGAGGAACTATAAACAGAGTCCTATAAACTATTTGATAACTAATTCAAATTTAAAAATATTAACTCTAGGAGGCATCTTAGATACACCTGGTTTAAACCCCCTATTGACAAATGAAGAAGCAGGTTCTGATTTGTCTGCATTCTCGGGAAGAATTAATGGCCAGGCCAAAGAGCTGAGTCTACTGACCTCTGGTTCACTGGGCTTTCCATAATGCCGTCCCATCTCTCTCAGCAGAAATGGACTTATAACATGCATAAGTTCTTATTTTATATTCATTTGCATATCAATTTGTATGCCCTGAAACTAAAAATAAGTAAATAAAACCCACTGATAAGAACTTATCTTGTACAGTAATTAAGAAACTAGATAAAATAAAAAGTTCTAAGGTTATGAAAGTATTTATGTAGGTAGCTTATGGTGGAATCATTTTATAGTGAGTTAAGGGAATCTAGGATGTCTGTTTTTAATCTTTGAAGATTGATTTAATAGGAGATAATTATATTTTATCATTCTTGGAAACATTTTCAGAAAGAGACACTTGAAGGTGGGGAGGTAAAATTTGTTGCTGTTTTGCTTGCTTTAAATTTGCTATCATCACAGGACATAGGGTTGTATTCATATGACTTCATATTTACATCTTGTGGATAGCAGATTTTTATATTCCCTTGAAGATTTATTCTATAGGGGAAATAATAACAATGATAGTTTTCTGAAGGCTTTCTGAAATCAACTCTTGGTGTTCTTCAGAATAATACTTTGCTCTTAGAGAAGTCTATGAACTAGGAGGGTCCTCAATTTGCCTCATTCAAATACACACACACACAAACACACACACCCCCCCTATCCACACCATACTCAGAGGAATAATGGTCCACAAAATACCCTTTATAGTGAAGCCCCTTTCTGAGCGCTACGACTCTGGCAAATCACATCTGGGTAGATGAGAAACCAGTGACAAAATGTCCTCTCTCAATTCATGCAATGAGCTGATTCCTGGCTGCAGAGGGGAGGTGGTAGTGACAGTGGAGAAGAGGACATATGTTTCAAATGTCAACAAGAAAAGAAGATAGAGAAGAAAAACAGCTACTAATCTTCTGAGTTTTCTTTCTGGGAAAAATTAACAGCTGCATAAGTTTTATGGTCCCTGTCTGCACACCCAGGGCCCCTGCCTGTTTCTGGTGTTGAGCTAGATTTGCACATCCATGGTTCAATTGTACTGTATGGTTTTGTCATTCACAGAACGTATTGAAAAGATTCCCATCCCTTGGTGAAATGGTTTTGGTATTAAGATTCAGAAGGCATAGAGACAATAATTTCTGAAAAAGATGCCTATTTAATGTGTTGATTGGGGAATTGAAAGGCTGGAGCTGTCTACAAAAGACGCAAATGCAAAATTATGGAAGGTGCTGAGTGTTAGCTCAGTGGTCTCCTGGTAGGTGCTTTTCATTCATTTCTCTGTAGCACATGCTGCATTTGTTTTTTCTTTGCTGAAGAATTTGGTGCAAAAAATGAGGAGAACAATGATTACGGCCTGTGACAAGCCACATATGTGGAATTTTGAGGACTTTTGCAGATTGTATAGATTTAGTGCAGTTCCACAGCAAACTATAAACTTATTATTGCAGACCAGAAGGTTGTAAAAGTTGAAACACAAAATATCTGCATTACAAGGCCCAGCAAAGCATGTGAAGAGCAGTTAAGTCATCGGGCAGATTACTATCATTTGGCATTCTAATGCTTCATTTGGGTAAATATTGTTAGCAGCTCTTTGCCATAATAATTCCTTGAAATAGGCCGATGATTTTATTTTCACAGTTGGTGACTGTATATGGACCAAAGGAATGAAAGAGAATAAGATTTCTACTTTTAAGATAAACAGTTTAGGATAGTCTATTACTTTTACCTCACTAATTACACTCTTTTTTTTTTTTTAAATCTCTTACTTTTTGAGCATGGGATGTACTATATATTGACAACAGCAATTGAAGAGTGTATCAGCTTCTTCCATATGTCCATACGTTTTTGTTCATTTTGAGGCTTTGGGATGGCATATTAAAGTTTATTCATGGCATATCTTTCTAATTAGTTTACAACCTCGCATAACGCAGCACCCTTTTAATTGATAAAAGGCTTTAAATACTATGTCACCTGAAGTAATATTGCCAAAGCCAGTTTCCTTCGGTGTGTGTTTGGTGAGTTAAAACATAGATAGCGCTTTAATTCATGCCCTTCAATTTCAGGTTTCTTGTAAGCAGCAGCTTGTCGTATTGTGTTGCTGGATTTTGTTTTCATTCAACTAAAGGCAGTGCAGGCATGAATAGAGGAATTTAGGCCTTGAACACCCAAGGCCAATTTATCTTAAATGGTTTAAATTCACGAGTCCTTTTTGTCTTTCTTCTTTCAAGGCTTTGATGCAGAACAGGCAGAAATGCTTGTTCAGGGGGCCCAAAATTTGGTCCATGCCACTCCTTGCTTTCACCAAGAGGTAAGTCAGAGTGGTAATAAGGAAAGGAATTTGTTCAGTGAGACCAGCACCGTGGAGAGAGCAGATAGGGGTCCTTACCCATCTCCACTATCCTGGATGAGGTACAAAACTTACATGGAGAAGAGTCCATGTAAGGTGCACTTAAAAAAACAAAGCCCTGGTCACCGTCTTTGGCAGGGTCACCATGAGACCTCCAGTGTCAAGGACAATCATTATTTGAGGAGCAGTTTTCCTTCTGGACATCTAAGACAGGGCCTACGACCAGTTTCCATTCTCTGCAAGGGGGTTAAAGCTAAGCGATGATTAACAAGGCAGTAGAAGCAGATGGAGTCACTGAGAACAACTCTACGTGTAGTTTTACAAGGATTGAATCTCAGCTGGTCATGTAGGTGGGCTGGTGGGCATCTTCTCCCTCCCCCTCTCTGTAGCCTGGCATCGGTGAATATGCAGCAATAACTTTTGTAGTTAAGTGCTAGGCTCCGTGGAGTGTGAGGGAGGCAAAGAGCTAGGTTCTGTTAAGGTGCATTGTGAGTGACTGACGGACATGAAAGACAGATTTTCCTAAGGTTTCATCTACAAAGATGACCTTGGAGACTAAGTGCAATGTAGTCACTTTGGTTCTCTCATAGCTCAGATCCAGCTTCATAGACGGAGCCCTGGGAGAGGCACTGAGAGGTGAGGGTACTCCACGCGCCTTCATGGTGGTTGGGAAGGGTCCTTTCTTGTTCTAGAGATTATCACACACACTCTCACATTCCTGAATGACCACACTCTTGTACTTTCACATCTCACTTACTCTCACATATTTAAAGTTTTTTGATTATAGTGCTTAAAACTCAGCGGTGAGGGGTGACTGGTGTGTAACATGTTGAGAAATGTTAAAGACACTGCGTGAGGTCAAAGGATTCCAGGTATGGGGAGAAGTTATGAGCGATTTGGAGCTGACGCCTTGCAGATCAGACCCGGGGTTACATCCGGGCCACGGACAGGTGGATTCACTAAAGTGCCTCCATTCAGGTGAGTACTTTATGAACTGACTCCCTCCCTCAGTTATGCAACCAGTAAGCAGTCCTCTATTGTTCTTTTCTGCTCCATGGATTTCAAAATGTTATTTCTCAGGGCCGGCAGGCAGGTGGTGTGGTGATTAAGGCTATGGATTCCCACGTGGCTGAACATGGTTCGAGACCTGGATATGGTGACTTGCTTTCTCACTTTCCATCTCTCTCCTTCTGTCTCTCTCTGGTCAAATTAGAAGGAAAACAAAAGGATGAATAAAATTAAATAAGATGATTCTTTAAAAAGTGTTATTTCTGTAAAATAAGCCAAACTGTGATTTTTCCAGGTTACATATATTTTTAGGCTGGTTTCCTCTTTATTCATGATAAACCACATACGTGTGAGAAGGAGAGAGAGGGGAACCAGCAGTTAGCGTAATGGCTATGTCGCTGGACTCCCACGTAGTCGACTGTGGTTCGCGTCCTGGACCCGGTGGTTTAAAACTCACGCCGGGTGTGTGTGCATGCGTGCCCAAGATCCTGAGAGGAGAATGGAGGAGAAGGGATTGCGGCGTGGCCATCCCCCCTGGGGGGTGATTTCTCGCTTTCTGTCTCTCTGTCTCTCTCTGTCTGTCTGGCAAGCACACGCGCCCTATCGCAAAAACCTCTCCAAAAAAAAAAGAAGGAGAGAGAGGAAGAGAGAGATGAGCACGCCCCATCAGTTCTGCTCATGCCGTGACCCCATTCTCCGAGTCCTCCGGTCCATCGGATCATGGGCACTTGCACGGGTACCTGGTGAGTCTCAGGCCAAGTTTCTAAGATAGTATTTCTTCCTTTTTTTTTTTTTTTTGATTTTTTGGTGAGAGAGATTTTTTTCTATAGGGTGCATGTGCTTGCCGGAGAGATAGAGAGACAGAGAGCAAGAAATCAACCCTTAGGGGTATGGCCATACCTCAATCCCTTCTTCTTCATTCTCTTCTTGGGATTTTGGGCACATGTGTACATGCACCCAGCATGAGTTTTAAGATGCCAGGTCTGGGACTCGAACTGTGGTTGCCTATGTAGGAGTCCAGCAATGTAATCATTATGGCATCTGCTGGCCCCTTTAAAATAACATTTTGAAGTTTCCAGGGAGGTGGTGTCTGTTCTTTCTACCGGTGTTCTTAGTTATAGCAGCTATAGCAGCTATCATTTACTGAGTTTTTCTTTCTAATGCAGTGACCATCACTATGTACATGGGATATATGATTACAAGCCCTTAAAATCTGGCACAGGCATTATTTATAATTGATGAATGAGGAAACCTAGGCTCACGTAACTAATAAACATTTAGGGGATATATTTGACCCAGTTTTTGACTGAGGCCCTCAGCTTTGTTGCCCAAGGAAGGGCCCATCTGGAACACTGTCCTATGGCAGGTTAGGGAATGGCATGGGTCAGGGAATTCACCTTTTTGAAGAAGATAGAAACTTACAAATCCAGAGAGGAGAAAAAGCAAGGGTCTCTCACCCTCTGACCTTCTAGTGTGGGTGCTCTGGAGGATGAGCCTCAGAGCACACTAGTGACAGATGATCAGACTCCGTTACCACCGGGCATCTGGATGTGGGGTCAGCTCTTCATGAGCATTGCCTGGGAATGTTGCCGCCCAGCGCCTGCAGCTCCCGGGGCCTGTGAGGCGTCACTGCGGGAAGGAAGGAAGAGGCGCTCAGTCCCGGGGGAAGCTGTGCTTGGGTCTGGGCCCTCCTTTCAAGGAGAGAGGATCAGGACGTTGCCGTGGAGCGTCCAGGGCCCCTTTGGGGCTCTTGTTTATTGCTGTATGCTCGCTACAATCCTGCATTGTTTGGTGAGTTTTGTTTTTGAGTATCTCAGCAGGAGGGTGTGCATTTTGTGGGAGGAATGACCAACTGGTATAAAGCCATTCACTTCTAATACAATCCTTGCCAGGTTTGAGTTAATAGGCCTCCAAGGATGGACTGTTTAAAATAGAACTGGACAAAGTGCTAATGCAATATACTGTCCAGCATAATCTACCGCCCCTGTGAGAGAGAGCCGAATGACTCAATATGGGTTTTCCATCTTCAATTCCAGGAACCTGCTGTCAGGCTCGGCCTGCGGGACGTGCTGACGCCCTCCTCTGCTGTCCACATTCCAGGCTCCTTTTGCCATGGTCTCTCTCCCCTGCACCATCCCCAAGGGGCTCACAGAGCACAGACACGAAAGTCTCTCTACGCATCGCATCGCCAAGTTAGGGGGAGGCGGTCACACGCGATGGAAACGGAATCAAATGTGGAAGCGGAATCACGAGGTCAGGGATGGGTTTTAGTGGTTCATGTGTTCTGATTAGGATATTTGTATAGACTCACAGTATGCCATTTGTATTAGTGTAGCTGTCTGTGGAGGTAGGGAGAAGAAATAATAATAGGATGAGTTTTCTAGTTTAATATTCTAGGCATTTTTAAGATTTGCTATATAATGTCTGCCCCCACTCTCCTTCAAGTTCCGTTTCAAGTGGACTTGAGCATTCAAAATGAAGTCAGCCTGGAAACAGCAGTTTTGCTGTTTTTTTTTTTTCTTTCTTTCTTTCTTTGTTTTGCTTTTTTTTCTTTTTCCTTCTTTCTTTTGTAATTTGCTACAGGGTGCATGCACTCACCAGAGAGAGAAAGGGAAAGTGAGAAAGCAACTCTCCCCACCCCCCGGGATGATTATACACACAGCAATTCCTTCTCCTCCATTCTCCTTTCAGGAGTTTGGGCATGCAGGCTCAGTTGTCCAGCAGTTTTTCAAGCCACTAGGTTCAGAACTCAGACGGTGCAGTTGGCCGTGTGGGATCCAGCTGCCTTAACCATCACACCGCTGTCTGGCCCATCTTGTGATCGTCTAGGTGGGGAAAACTTGTACGGAGCTGAAGGGGAAATTCTGTGCATTGAGAAGCAACCTTTTAGGGTGGAAATTTGGAGAGAAATATTCTCCTACAGGTTTTCCAGATACAGAATCAAACCGTTCCCTGTTCTAAACTGAGAGCTAATTTAGAACTAATTTTATTTCTTTATTTAGCTAGTATCATCTGATGTGAGTGGATTGAAGTGGAGAGAGAAAGAGGGTGCCACATTTTCCACAAGTGGCCCCTGCCCGCATTACTCTGACTGGTTACTCAGTGTATAGTTTTTTGGATTCTTTTAATCTGCTATTTAAAAAAATATTTTATGATGTCTTTTGAAATATCTAATAGATTACTAGATGCTGGAATAGAGAGGGAAAATGTTCAAGAGCACATGAGCTATTTTTCTTCTTTTTTTTTTTTTTTAAACCCACATGAATCATTATGGGATTGTTTCTATTCACAAAGAAAAACCTCTAGTCTATCTTTTAATTTTCTTTGAAAAATTCCTGACATTATGGAACTAAACTGAAATGCATTAATATTCTACTTGTATATACAGGGAGAAGCTTAAAAAACTAAATATAGATAAAGGACTTAAAATGCTTTAATTAAAAAATCCGAAGTGGGTGATAAAGTGTGTAGAAACTGAAACTGTACAAAGTGTTTAAAACCTGGGGTTGTTGACTGTTCAGAAACGGCAGAGATGGGTCATGGGTGGTGGTGAACAGCATAAGGGATTACGGCTGAGTCTGCACTGTTCTAGCTGCTCCTCATCTGCCCATCACCCAGGAAAGCCTAGCATTGATTATACTGAGCCATGCTAATATTATCAGCAGACCCAGCGACAGTGACCTGCCTGTCAGTGGATCCTTCCACCGGGTTT
Source organism: Tupaia tana (assembly GCA_026018925.1). NCBI lineage: Eukaryota > Metazoa > Chordata > Mammalia > Scandentia > Tupaiidae > Tupaia > Tupaia tana. The sequence continues at coordinate 149,503,900 of JAKSZU010000002.1, forward strand.
GCTGTTTAACCTGTGCCCTAGACATCTGACGGATCTCATTGATTTTGGTATCTTGATGCCCAGCGGTGCAGCCAATCAAATCATTTAGCAGGTAAAGTTATTCCTTTTTCTCCTTTTTGATCATGTACTCTGTTTAATTTTAAAAATTTGTTTTAGGACGTGTGCACTCTTTAGGGAGAGAGACAGAGAGAGGAAAAACGAGAAAGCACCTCCGAGGGGGGGATTGACATGAAGCAAACTCTTCTCCATCACTCTCTTCTCAGGATTGTATTTATGGGTATTTTTTACTTTGAGTTAAAATCCAGTGTTATTCTGGGGGACCAGCAGTTAGCATAATGGTTATGTCGCTGGACTCCCATGTAGTCAACCATGGTTCGCGTCCCGGACCCGATGGCTCAAAACTCACGCCGGGCGTGTGTGTGTGTGTGTGTGTGTGTGTGTGCCCAAGATCCTGAGAGGAGAATGGAGGAGAAGGGATTGTGGTGTGACCATCCCCCCCGGAGGATGATTTCTCGCTTTCTGTCTCTCTCTGTCTGTCTGGCGAGCGCACACGCCCTGTGGCAAAAACCTTTCAAAAAAAAAAAAATCCAATGTTATTCTTTTTATTTGTTACTTATATAGTCGCAACTCTGGCCATTGTTTTGTTTTAAGCCTTTTAAAGCAGTTCTTTATTCTCTGGCACTATAAGATGCTCCTGCAACATCTTCTACATATCCTCTCTCAGTCCTAAATATCAACCACTTCTTTAAGAAGCCTTGCTTGATTCCTTTTATTGGAGAATAGCATTAGAAACCGAGATCTGGGTGCTAGGTGTAGTTGTTGCTACTGGCTGTCATTGGTTCTTGGCCCTTTCTGCAAACAGACAAGAAAATATAAGTGTGTATAAAATCCCCTGTATATGCACATGTCCATAAATATTTCTATACGTAACCATATGTATATATAGTAAGCTAAACTTGATTCATACTGATGTGTCCAACTCTAACTCATTACTGCATCGATCACTCTAGCCTCCTCCTTTCTTTATCTGTGAATTCTCACTTCAATTGTGAGAAACTTCGTTCCCACCATCCGTAATTTATTTAGTTAATTGTTCAGTTGTGTGAGCGAAGCCAGTTGGCTCCGTTTTCTGAGGGCCGATGACATGGTGGGGTCCTCCATTTTTCTGGTTCCTGCTGTGGCCACCTAGGATAATGATCTGTTTTTCTCCCATCAACTCAGTTGGCCGTTGTTAAGAAAGATTGATGTTGGGAGCTTGGGAGCAAACGTTCCCAAACCAGGTGTACTCTTAGAGTTCCCTTTAAAAGTGCTGGCTTGCTTGGGTTGGGGGCAGAGTGCAGAGTGTGCCCGGTACCTCTGTGATTGTGAAGGCTTAACTTAGAAAGGGACATGGGTTTGAAAGTGTGAGTGCTTTGGGCCACCATCTGCTGGACCCTAAGGTATCTCAAACAGCATTCAATATAAGCGATATTGGAACTGTTAATCTGAAACCCATGGGCAATAACTTTATTGACTGGGGATCGTGCTTATGTACAGTTCTTTTCGCCTTTAGTCTTATGGATTCTACTCATTTCCAGAAACGCTTCGGCCAGCACCTCCTCCCCAGCCTTTTCAGTAAGGCAGTTCCATGTATTTGTAATATACTTTGATTTTTTTTGTCATAGTCTGCATTTCATTAGGGGGTCTCCAACCTCCTAAATGGTGATTAAATATCTGCATACGTGAAGGGTTGCTCTGTGAGTTTTGACAAAGGTCATGTTTTTACTATGAGAATGTCATAGAAAATCGTCTCATTGACCAGAAAAAAAGGCCCTGATTAGCCTATTCCATATTCCCAAACCCCTGAAAACCAGAGCTTTTTATTTTTTATTTAAAAAATTTTAAATGTATTTATTTTGCATTCATTGACTGAACATCATCACAACATACAAAATGCAATTTCCCATCCAAAAATACACTGTATAGTGCTTAATCATACATGTTATCATCAACAAATAATTTTCCATTTCTTATTTATTAAATATTATCTTCCAGAACTGAAACAGAAAGATCAAACCACAAGAGAAGATAGATTACGTACATGAGACTGAACTGGTGAAATAGGATTTTATGACTTTTTTTTGGAGAGGTTTTTGCTATAGGGCGCATGCGCTCATCAGAAAGACAGAGAGAGACAGAGACAGAAAGTGAGAAATCACCCCCCAGGGGGGATGGCCACGCCGCAATCCCTTCTCCTCCATTCTCCTCTCGGGATCTTGGACATGCATGCACACGCGTCCGGCATGATTTTAAGCCACCGGATCTGGGACTTGAACCGCGGTCAGCTACATGGGAGTCCAGTGACATAGCTATTATGTTAACTGCTGGTCCCTAGAATTTTATGACTTCTGACTAAAACATTACCAATTTTCTTCTATGCTTTGTTTTCCAGATTTGGGAATTTTTGTCTTCTTGTAGGTCTATATTCCTACTATTTGAACAGAATACTTGTTTCCTGACTTTAAGTCTTAAGCAAAGTACTCTTAGCATTTTTTGATTTTGATTTATTAAAGCTATATATATATATATATATATATATATATATAATTTTTTTTTTTAATGGAACTACTGAGCTTTTTACTGTTGCTATAGTTTTATCTTCTCTTAGAAAATTAGGAATCAGGGAACCAGCAGTTAGCATAATGGCTATGTTGCTGGACTCCCATGTAGTCGACCGTGGTTCGTGTCCCGGACCCGGTGGCTTAAAACTCACGCCGGGCATGTGTGTGTGCGCGCCCAAGATCCCGAGAGGACAATGGAGGAGAAGGGATTGCGGCATGACCATCCCCCCTGGGGGGTGATTTCTCGCTTTCTGTCTCTATGTCTCTCTCTGTCTGTCTGGCGAGCGTACGTGCCCTATAGTGAAAACCTCTCAAAAAAAAAAAAAAAAAAAAGAAAGAAAATTAGGAATCATACAATGTATGACCTTTCATAACTGGTTTCTTTCAGTTAAAATATAAATGTAATTTTCATCTATGCTGTTGAATGTCTTGAGAGCTCATTTCTTTTTATTGCTGAGTAAAACAGTGTAGATATACCACAGTTTGTCTCTTCACTCAGGTAGCAAAGGACATTTTATTTGCTTCCAGTTTTTGGACATTATGAATAAAGCTATCATAAACATTTGCATGCAGGTTTTGGTGAGGATTTAAGTTTTAATATCAATTGGATAAATACCTAGGAGTGTGACTGTTACAATGTGTACCATCGTGGGCCAGTCATCACATGGTAGTTAAGGTTGCTGGCTCTCACATGGCTGACTATGTGATTTGAGTTTCAGAGCCCATGTCTTCAGAAACACACTGGAGGTATGTGTGTGCATGCCCAAAATCCTGAAAGGAGGGGGAAATGGAGAAGGAATTGTGGCATGATCATTCCTTATCCCCCCCCCCCCCCCCCGGTGAGTGCATGAATCTTCTGGAGAAATTAAAAAAAAATTCTGCTTAGACTATGTTTAGCTTTGTAAGAAACTACCAAACTATTCCAAAGTGGTTTTATCATTTTACATTCTCACCAGCAACACTGAATGAACTCTGCTGTTGCTATTGCCTTGCCAGCAATTGGTATTGCCAGTTTCATTTTTTCTTTTCCCATTCTTATAGGTAGGTAGTAGTATTTTAATTTAATTCTCGAATGCCAAATGATGTTGTACATCTTTTCATGTCCTTATGTGTTGTCTGTATAATTTCTTTGGCGAGAACTGTTCAAATCTTGTACACACTTCTTTGCATGCAAAATGGAATAAGTTGAGATGTAGGACGAATCTTTGACTCTGCCTTTCCTTTCTCAGTGGTGTGTAGCTACCGTGGGGCCTTCATATTTTATCCTCTGATTCTTCAAACCATTCTCTATTGTATTCAACTTTGTAGTGGAGATAGTCTTTGGGATTTGCTAATCATTTTCTTTAGGAGCTTAGAGGAAAATAGTTATTTAACTGTTCAGGTAATTTGAAAGTAAACAGTTCTTTTAGTGCAGGATTTTAAAACTTTGACATGATTGAATTTTGGGCTGGGTAATTCTTTGCGATGGGGGGCTCCTATGCCTTGAAGGATGTTTAACAGCATCTCACTACTCTGCTGACCAACTGCAGCAGCATCCCTCCCTGCTGTCACAACTAAACATACCTCCAGAGATTGCCAGATGTCTCCTGGGGAACAAACGCCCTCTGTCCGGAATCCTAACTCTCGTGTTTATACTGTTTCATGCCTAACTGTTTAGCCATCTATAGATCCTACTAGGTTAATTTCAAGAAGTTCTGGACTTTATAAGTAAGCAGAATTCATGGCTCTTTATTTTGATAACCTATTTATATAATAATTGGATATAACAAAATTAATTTAAATTCCATCTCAAAGTTGATAATAAAATAGAAGAGGATTCAACTAGAGGAGGACTAGAAAAGATGAAATGGAAGCCAACCGAGGCTTACATTTAATTTGGGCAAAACAAAACAATTTTCCAATTCAAGGACAAATTTTTATTTTTTTTTGGGAGAGGTTTTCGCTATAGGGCACGTGCGCTCGCCAGACAGACAGAGAGAGACAGAGAGACAGAAAGCAAGAAATCACCCCCCAGGGGGGATGGCCACGCCGCAATCCCTTCTCCTCCATTCTCCTCTCGGGATCTTGGGCACGCACGCACACGCGCCTGGCGTGAGTTTTAAGCCACCGGGTCCGGGACGTGAACCGCGGTAGTCCAGTGACATAGCCATTACGGTAACTACTGGTCCCTCAAGGACAAATTTATTGAGAACATCTTTTGCCTTTTTATGATCACATCATGGAATTTCAAGTCTCTGGGGCCCAGAGAGGGTAGTAGATGAGTGGTAGAGAAGGAAGCTGGATGGAGTCCTGTTGCTTCTAGGTGACGCAGCCTGTTAGCTGGAGCACTGCAATACACATGGCTCACCTATAGAAAATCTATAGCTAATTATGGCTTTCATGATAACATATAAATAATCTGATAATTACACATAGTAACACATGGAAATAGCCTTCCGACGTTGTCCTTTGGACTAGGACTCTCTGGAGAAATGTCTGATTCTAGAGCCAGGGCAGGGACGATACATGACAAGCCTGAAGGATCTTCTGGTGCCAGACAGCCAGAGAAGGTCGGGAAGGGATAGGGCACAGCAATAGAGCACACGAGCTGCCTTGAAAGAGCTCCAAGGGCCGGTGCTAGAATAATTTAAGCAGTAAAAGAAATAGAAATACTAATGAATTATAACTGAAAAATCGAAATAAAGAGCCATGGGGTTTTACTGATGCCAATAAGTGATGGGATATGTGAATAAGTAGGGGCAGAAGGGACAGATATTCTTTGCAGAAGAATTTCAAACAGTAAATAAAGAAGGAATGAGGGAAATAGAAAAAGACCACTAGAGGCCCAGCTGCAGTGCACAAACAGGGAGGCCCAGGTTCGGATCCTAGACCAGTGTGAAAAACTGGGCATGATAGCACACACCTGTAATCCTGGCTAGCTGGGAAGCTGGCCGGGACAGGGGATACAACTGAGGCACCATCAAAAATACCATCTCTTTTTTCTTTCTCTCTTAAAGAAAAAGAGAAGGAAAAGACCACTAGAATACCACACTTACAATTGATGCAGACAAGGTTCATGGATGAATTCTAAGAGTAGTGGCTAAAACATTAAGTAGCAAGACAATATTTGCATAGTCTCAAATATCTCCTCCAAATGTTTATTAATTGCTGTGCTGAATTCACATGCCTGTTAGAGAATCTTTGATACTCTTCCCTCCAGCAGATGACAGTTAACTTCTCTCCCTGTCAGGGTAGGCTGAATTTAGTGACTTGCTGGTAATTAAGAAAGTATTCGAGGGACCAGTAGATGGTATAATGGTTACGTTGCTGAATTCCCACATAGTCTATGGTGGTTCAAGTCCCAAACTTGGAGGATTAAGACTCATGCTGGGTGTGTGTGGATGCATGGCCAGAATTCCAAGAGGAGAATGGAGGAGAAGGGATTGCGGTGTGGCCATCCCCCCTGGGGGGTGCTTTTTCTCTCTGCCTCTCTCTGTCTCTCCAGTGAGTTCTCGGAGCCTATAACAAAAATATCTTTAAAAAAAAAAAAAAAAGAAAAGGAAAAGGAAAAAAGAAAGTATTAGAAAGGGAAAAAAAAGCGACTTTACAGAGAAAACTCCTAGCAGACATCATCTTCACGGAGCAGTGGAGGTACCGTCACCGCTGGTCACTCCTGTTAATGCATGTATCCCTGGGTGTGACGCAATAGGGCCAGCAGCTCGTCTTGGTGATACATTCCTCAAAACACATAGTGCTTGGGACCAGCAGTTAGTGTAATGGCTATGTCGTAAAACTCCCATGCAGTCGACTGTGGTTCGAGTCTCAGACCCGGCGGCTTAAACTCATGCCGGGCGCGTGTGCGTGCATGCCCAAGATCCCGAGAGGAGAATGGAGGAGAAGGGATTGTGGCGTGGCCATCCCCCCAGGGGGTGATTTCTCACTTTCTGTCTCTCTGTCTCTCTCTGTCTTTCTGGCAAGTGCCTGTGCCCTGTAGCAAAAACCTCTCCTCCCAAAAACCAACCAACCAACCAACCAACCAACAAAAATGTCAAGGTCATGAGTAACAAGGAAAGTGACACCATCACTGATAGGCAGAGGCTAAGGAGACATGACAACTAAGTGCAATGCGGTATTCTGTCTTCAATCCTCTAACAGCACATTATTGAAAAACTAGTGGGACCCAAACAAAGGTTTTAGTTTTGTTAACAGTGCTATGCCAATATTAATTTCTTAATTCTGATGAAGGTACCATTGTTATTTAAGATGCTACTCTTAGGGCAGGCTGGTGGGTGGTATAAGGGGACTCTATACCATCTTCACAACTTTTTTTCTAAATCTTAATAGTATTTCAAAGTTAAATAGAAAAAAGAAAATTCTATTTTCTCTTCAAATACTTATTGGATGCTTATTATATGTTCAAAATACCTATAAATATAATTCCTTTTGAAGAACAGTAAATGTTATCCCCCGGAATTGAGCATATTCAATCCCTAGCATTTTCATTCTTTGCATTATTTTAAAAAATGTGCAAGTGCTCAATATCACTCATTATTAAGGAAATTAATATTCAAACCATGTTGAAATATTACTTCACAATCCATTAAGGTAGCTGCTATTGAGAAAAAAAGTAAAAGACAGAAAATGATAAATGTTGATGAAAATGTGGCGAATGGGAACACTTGTGCACTGCTGGTGGAAATGTAAAATGGTAAGTCACGTAGAAAAAAGTATGGTGATTTCTTATGAAATTAAAAGTGGCGGCCAGCAGGTGACGGGGTGGTTAGGGTGCTAGATTGCCACATGGCTGATACAGTTCAAGTCTTGAATCTAGAGGCTTGAAAATCACACCATTTGTGTGTGTGTGTGTGTGTGTGTGTGTGTGCGCATGCCCAAAATCCCAAGAGAAAAATAGAAAAGAAGGAATTGTGGTGTGGCCATTCCCTTTGGAGGGTAATTTTTTCATTTACCCTCTTTCTGTCTCTCTCCAGCGAGAGCACACACACTGTACGGCAAAAAATCTTAAACAAAAAATTAAAACTAGAATTATTGTATCATTCAGCAATTGCACTTCTGGATATAGACCTAGAGAAGTTGAAAGCAAGTCTTGAAGAGAGCTTTCTACGTCCATGTTCATAGCAGCCATACTTGCAATAGCTAACACACAGAAGCAGCCCAGTGTGGGATGAAGGTCAAAGGCAAATGTGACGTATACATACGATGAAATATGATGCAACTTTGAAAGGCAATGACACTCTGATCCATGGATGACCCTTGAAGCCATTATGCTAAGTGAAGTCAGTGACCAAGGACAAATGCTCCAATTCCAATCAAATGAGGTGATTAGACCAGTCATGCTTATATAGACAGAGAGAATGGTGGCTGCCCGGGGCTGGGCAGGGGGAAATGCAGAGTTATTGTACATAGGGTTCAGAGGTTTGGGATGGGACAATGGAAAGGTTCTGGACGTGAGTAACAGTGATAGCTGCGCAGCGAGAATGTATTGATGCCGTTGTACTGTATGCTCATAATGACGAAAATGGCACATTTTAACGATACACATTTTACCACAGTAAAAAAAAAAAAAAAAACAGTGAGAAGAAAACCCTTTCATTCATAAATCAAATATGAACCTGCTCTCTGTCTATAACTCATAGACTGAACCACACCAAATAGAATTTCCTAGGATCAAGGATTCTTGAAATTTTCTTGTGGAAAACTTAGTAAGTTTATTACCTTAGTGAATTTAGCTTAATAGTGGTTTTCCTACTTCCTGTTCAGACAGGTATTTGTTGACCAGAACATCAGAGAAGATGAAGAGGCAGATGGGCCCCCGTGACGCTAGCATGATTTCCATGTGGTTTTCGCTGGTGGGATGCAGCCTGTGAAACTCGAGTGTGGAGGAGCTCACGGCATTTCAGTGTTTGAAATGAAGCATAGGGCCTCCCTTCCCAGGTCTCCTGTGATAGTTGGTGAACACAGCAGCAGGTTGGCATGGAGACGGTGTTGCTCCAGGTCTCCCAGCAGCAGAGGGCCAGGACCCAGCCTGAACACTCACAGCCTGCCGTGGGTAAGGGGCAGTCGATGTCTGTAGGGAGTGTCTAAGGTCATTACTCAGGCTCTGACGTAAGGACGGAGGTGGCTCCAGCCCTTTGCGATATCATGAGGCATTAGTGAAAGGGAGAAACTGGTCCTCATCTCGTTTCCTGTGTTCTTAATCTTCCTTGATAAGCCAGAGCTGAGCCATGCCCTTCCACATGCATGTTTGGGTGTTTGGGGTGGGGAAGGTTTTAGCAGGAACTAGGGTGGTGAGGGCAGCAGATGCACTTCGCTAAGATCAGACTTGAGTAAAGACTTGCAGGAGGTGAGGGAGTAGAGTAGGGCTGTCTCGGGGAAGAGCCTCCCGGGTAGAGGGCGCATTTGGAGCCGAGATCACAAGGCAGTATGTGTCATTTGCATTCCTGGAAGAGCAAGAGTCTAGTGTGGCTGCAGCAGTGACTGAAGGTAGAGAGGTGGGACAGGAACGCGGACAGGCCCTGGGGTCAGACCCCACAGATGCCTCATGTACTGCCATGGGGGTGTTGGCTCAGAGTGCAGAGCCATGGCAGGATGTCGAGCAGAAGTGTGACGTGATAATCCTCAGGTGCTGAGAGGATACCACTGACTGCTAGGCCCGGAATAGACTGCAGTGACACCTGTTAGAGGCTAGAACGACATCCACGTGGCACAGGATGGTGACCCAAGACAGGGAGTAGCGTTGAAGGTGGTGAGGAAAGACAAATTCTGGTTAGATTATTTTTTTTTTTTTGGGTAAGAGAGGTTTGTGTTATAAGGCATGTGTGCTTGCCAGAAGAATGGAAGGAGACAGAGAGACAGAAAGTGAGAAATCAACCCCCCAGGGGAGATGGCAACACCACAATCCCTTCTTCTCCGTCTCTTCTTGGGATCTGGGCATGCACGCACACGCATCCGGTGTGAGTTTTAAGCCACTGAATCCGGGACTCGAACTGTGGTTGACTATGTGGGAATCCAGCAATGTAGCCATTATGCCATCTGCTGGTCCTTCTGATTAGCTTTTGAAAGCAGGACCAGCAGAATGTTCAGAGGGGTTTGGGTTGTAGAGTAGGAGAGAAAGAAGCGGGTCAAGGATGATACTCAGGTGTTTGGTCTGAGTCATGAATTAAGAGAAGCCCCTTATGCATAGAAATGAGAAAAGACCGTGTTGTAAAAAATGTTATCTTGTAATATCACAACACCTGTTTTTATAATGTAATTTCATATTGTCATTTGAAAATGCTGACAGATAATCTCTTCTGGTCAGAGAAAAATAGGCTTACATAAAACCTATCTACAACATAGAGTTCTCTGGTCTAAGGCCTTGTTTTTGTGCATGTCCCATTAGCTTGCTTCTATTAGGGACACCTACCCAGAGAGGTGACTATAGCCTTCATCTCTTATTTATTATTTAAAGATTATTTATTATTTTTCCATGAGAGTGAGAGTCAGAGAGACAGAGACAGATGTCTCTTGTCAGAGACATCTCCACTAGGGCCCTCATGCAGTGGCCCCCAGGCCCTGCTGAACTGAGTCCGAGGGTAGCACATGCTCCCAGCACACTCAGGGAAGTCCTGGGACCTGAACCCAGGCCCTTCACCTGTAAGTTCGGTCACACCATCATTGTGCTGTTACCTGACCTCTGACTCATGTTTTTTGCTGGCTCCATTTTGAGATTGAGAATAAGTATTTGGAGTATCTGAATTTGGTATTGGTTCTGCTCTGTTTAGGGAGAAAAAAAACCCCTCAGGAAACCTCTTGGTGTCCACAATGATGAAAATCATCATTACTAATTGTATGTGTGGGCACCGAGGCGTTCTATGTACAAGACACTTAATAACGACATGAGTTTTTCCTGTTCCAGGATTTACCCTTAGCCACAGACTCTGTGGGGACCTCCGAAGGTGGTCTTTCAGATCCTCCCAGCATCTTAAAAGCATTACCCTTGTCCAACAGATGAAGTGTCTACATTCCGGCAAGGTCACTTACCTTGTCCAAGTTCAAACAGACACTGAGGACGGGCTGGGGCTCCCTACACTCCAGCCCTGTCTGTCTCCAAGGCCAGTGTTCTTTTGATTTTGCTACTTCCCAGCCTCAGAGTGTAGATGAACGATGTGTCTGAAACATGTTAATGCAACGACACGTTGATTGAGTGCTTCCTGTGTTAGGAATGGGGCCAGCTGGACGCGGGATGATAAAAAGATTGCTTGGTTGATGTCATGATTATCGAATGCCTATGCTATGTCCGGTGTTACCACTGCACCACTTGGCCCCAAAAATTGCTTTTCTTACTCTGTGAATATTGGCTCTTACTCTGTGTGCAGGACCTACTGGAAGATACAGATGAATGGTCTCCGATCTTAAGAAGGAACCACTGCTTCTTGGATATCCTGGACAAGGGTGTTTGAGGACAAGAAGAGAAAAAGCAGCAGAAACCTCAATGGGAAGGCTTCTGATCTGGAAAGTCTGCCTGTTTCATTCAGGCATTTAAAAAATGTATCCACCTAAGTAACTGAGTACTTCTTTGAGTTGGAAAGTGTGCACAATCACATTTCAAGAATGGATTGAGGGGGACCAGCAGTTAGCGTAATGGCTATGTCGCTGGACTCCCACATAGTTGACCGCAGTTCGCGTCCAGGACCTGGTGGCTTATACTCACGCCGGGCGCGTGTGCGTGTGTGCCTAAGATCCCGAGAGGAGAATGGAAGAGAAGGGATTGCGGCATGGCCATCCCCCCCTGGGGGGGTGATTTCCTGCTTTCTGTCTCTCTGTCTCTCTCTGTCTGGTGAGTGCACGCGCCCTATAGCTAAAACCTCTTCAAAAAAAAAAAAAAAAAGAAGAATGGATTGAGGTCGGTTTTTCTTAGATACAAATTAGAATTCTTTTTGTCCCTAGCATATTACTATTCAAATTCTTTTTTTTTTTCTCTAAACCTTTCTACTAGTATATAAGGAATAAAAATATAGTATTTAAATTATTGGGAGATTGGGAACAGCAGTTGGCATAATGGCTATGTCGTTGGACTCCAATGTAGTTCAAGTCCCGGACCCGGAGGCTTAAACTCATGCTGGGCGCATGTGCATGCATGCCCAAGATCCTAAGAGGAGAATGGAGGAGAAGGGATTGCGGCGTGGCCATCTCCCCCGGGGGATGATTTCTCTCTTTTTGTCTCTCTGTCTCTCTGTCTTTCTAGCAAGCACATGCACCCTATAGCAAAAACTTCTCCAAAAAAAAAATTATTGAGAGATCTGAATATCTTATTTTACAGCATACTTATCGCTACTTAAAAACTCAAGTGCCATCTCTTCAGAGATCTTCCTTGCCCATGCTGTCTGAATTAGGTGCCTCCCAAACCACTGTGTCACTTTAGATTGTTGGATGACACAGTCTTAGCGTTGTCAGAAATTACTGTCTACATGTCCGTTTGTTCATTGTCTGTCTCCCACCATTAGAACTAAATCCTATGAGAAAAATTTTTTAATGGTAAAGAAAATTAGCTTTTCATATGTTAATTAGAAAAACTGATGGTGGTGTTAGAACTTGTCAAACGTTTACATGCTAAGCTATTTACAGAAGTATTTATACACAAATCATAATAAGAGTCCGTTACATTGCTCTTGCTTAAATCAAAGTGTTTTCTCAATTCTCAACATACCCTTGTCACTTTGGTTTTTAATTTTTAACAAGGAAATGCATTGTTTTGACAAAGAGCTTGATTGACTCAGTGTAACATTTAAGTGGAAGAAGAGCCGATACTCACAGAGTAAGAAAACCTGTTTTTTGGGCCTAGTGGTGCCGTGTAAGACAACTGGGCCCACTGGGACAGGCTCTGGGTTTGCTCCCTGGGATGTCCCTTCCACGTCAGGTGCACACTGTGCGTGCCTGACACCTGGGCCATGAGACTGGGGTGGATCCCAGCACGTGGAGCCCACGAGGTTGTCCATCTCTGTTTCTTTCTCTCCTGGAAGAAATAAATGAATACACTTCAAAAAATATTTTTTTTAACTAGTACACTTACCATGAGCTTTTTCCTATATTTAAGCTATTGGGTCACTGGAAAAGTCATGACTAATTTTTGCATAGAAAAACAGAAAAATACATCATGACTTTTTCGATGACCTGATATGTTCCTGTTAAGAAATACTTGTATCCACGGGGGCTGGCAGGTGGCATGGTGGTTAAAGGTGCTGGACTCCCACATGACCAACCACGGTTTGAGTCCTAGATCTGGCAGCTTGCTTCCTCACTTTCCCTTTCTGTCTCTCTCTGGTCAAATTAAGAAATAATAAAAACAAAAGGAATTAAATGAATAAAATAATTTTTAAAGAAATATTTGTATTCATGGGTGACTTAAGTTATTGGAACAAAATTTGACCCTTACCCATTATTGATCTAAATACAAGATAGATCTGAATCTATATGTACTTTAAAGTTGATATGAACATTTGCCCCAAATTAAAATGAACAAAACTGTCAGGAAGAAAGGAGGCAGATGTAAAGATGTGGGGAAAGGACATTTTTTGATAGACAAAATGGCAAAAACAGAAGCTCTGGGGGTGGCAAGAGACCGAGCACATTCGAAATACAGTAGCCCAGATGTAGCAAACCAGGCAGGATGTGATAGAAGACAAAAAGAAAGAGATGAACAAGAACCAGACAATTTAGAGCTTTATAGATACAGATACAGATAGCAGGTTTAATTGTATCTAAGAAAAACAGGAATCTACTGGGAGGATTAAGCATAAATGACATGATTCGATATGCCTTAAAAATCACTGTGAGCCCAGCTGGGCTAGCACGGGGTGCCACAGTGGAGCCACGTGGTAGGCTCTGGTTCAGTTGGGTTGACCAGAGCACTGCAGGATTGTCTGCTTACACTTGTGATCCTGGCGGATGAAGGTGCGGGAGGGGTTGCAGTATAGTGAGACTGTGTCAAGAGTGCCTGTGTCCCTTGGTTTCTCTCTGATGAAAGAAAGAAAAAAAATAAGCTTAAAAGAAAATCACTGTGGTCCGTCTGTGGATAGAGGATTTTAGGAGGGAAATAATAAAAACCGGAAAACCTGTTAAGAGGCCATTACAGTAGTTCAGGCTTTAGATGGTGAGTTGGGCAAGGTTGGTGCAGGAAGAGGGTGGATTCAGCTCACGGGCTGATTGTGGCGAATGAAGATAAAGATGGGACTTCTAGATTTTTGGCCTAAGAACCCTAGTGGATAGCACCATTTACCTAGACTGAGAATCCTATTTTGGCTGTGTTAAGTTTTAGAGGCCTATTAGACATCAAGACTAGAAAACGTAAATTTGGAAGTCCGTGTCTTAGAAACAGTATTTAAGTTGGACCCAAATCAGCTAAACCAGAGATAAAGACAGGAAGAAGGCCCACAGCAAAACAAAAACAAAAACAAAACCCCAAAACAAAAACGCTTGTTAAAGGAACAGACGGCACCCCAGAAGACTGCAGAGTGGCCCAGAAGATGGGGAACACTTTGGACTGCGAAGGTAGGGAGGGCTGCAGAAAACATCTCAGCGACAACGAGCAGTTCTCCAAGGCTGCTGGGAAGGAGCACGGAATGCAGAAAGAAAAGCAATTGCTGCGTTTGGCAGCATGGAGACCATTGGTGAGAGGGAAAAGGGGCTTCCTGGGAGTGGTGAACAGTGGCTGGGATGGGAGGAGAGAAGGAGAGGTGAGGAAGGAAATGAGGGGAGTTGGGGAGACACTGGGCTCGGGAGAGTTTTTGAGTAGGGCTATCCTGGAGTCGGAGAGAATGCTGTTGAGTATTCCACAGCAGAGAGGAAGTTCTGGTGACGGGAGCGGAAGTTGTGAAGCAGAGTGAAGTTGTGATGAAGCAGGAGGAAGTTCTGAGTAGCTGCTGAAACAGAGCCTTGAGCTGGTGAGAGAAGGTGCGTCCAGTGTTGCCTTGAGGTGGGAATGGGCACTCCTTCCTGTTGCTGACAAGAATAGGGTGATTCATAAAAGCGAAACTCCCGGTAGGTTGTAATTGGTGGTGAGGTGAGGAGGACGTTTCTCCAGGACTTACTTATTTCACAGCCGAGAAGAAAGAGCGAGTGTTGGAGATGAGCAGATGAAAAGGGGCATAAAATTCTTAGATGTCCTAGCTACTGGGATGTTGTTCGCATGGGAAATGCTGCAGCACAGCTGGACAGAGGTGAGCATGTGCTTCAGATTTGTGCCCATGGAGTTTTTTTTTTTTTTTTTGAGAGGTTTTTGCTATAGGCTATAGGGCGTGTGCGCTCACCTGACAGAGAGAGACAGAGAGACAGAAAGCGAGAAATCACCCCCCAGGGGGGATGGCCATGCCACAATCCCTTCTCCTCCATTCTCCTCTTGGGACCTTGGGCACGCATGCACACGCGCCCGGCGTGAGTTTTAAGCCACCGGGTCTGAGATGCGAACTGCAGTCGACTACATGGGAGTCCAGCGACATAGCCATTACGCTAACTGCTGGTCCTGAAGGTTTTTTTTTAAGACTTAATTATTTTATTTCATTTATTATCATTTATTATTATTATTATTATTATTGTTGTTGTTTTTAAATTTGCTATTGGGCATGTGCACTCACCAGAGACAGAGAGAGAGAGAGAAAGAGGGACAGAGAGAGAGAGCTGCCAGGTCTGGGGCATGCACTGCAGTTGGTCATGTGGGAGCCCAGTGCCTTAACCACCACGCCACCTGCTGACCCTTGTGTCTGTGAATTTAAACTGTGGACAGTCATTGCACTCTGTGATATTCTTCAGCTCTGGGGTAATGGTGCTAGGCAGGTGACTAGTTGATTTAACCAAGAATATTGTTGTGCTGTGCAGGTATAATGGAGCCAACACTATGGTTATAGTTTATGAAATTGAATAGTATGATTATAATGATGGGCCCTGGAATCTAAGGTAGGAAAGAGCCAAGTAAAACAGGAAGGAATGCTGAGTAATAAAAATATTTTCAGGGGCCAGGTGGTGCAGTTCAGTTGTAAGGCAACTGGATCACACGGGAAAGGCCTGAGTTTGTGTCCATGGGCCTGACTGCCTGCTCACAGTCCAGGCTGGCTGAGACTGGGGTCGGGCTGTAGCATGAGGGCCCTGTTAGGAGTGCCTGTTTCTCTATTTTTCTCTCTCTCTATCTCTCATGGCAAAAATAGTAAAACCTTTTTTTTTGGAGAGGGTTTTTTTTTTTTTTTTTTTTTTTTTTTTTTTTTTTTGCTATAGGGTGCATGCACTTGCCAGAAAGACAGAGAGACAGAAAGCAAGAAATCACCCCCCAGGGGGGATGGCCACACCACAATCCCTTCTCCTCCATCCTCCTCTTGGGATCTTAGGCATGCACGCACATGTGCCCGGCATGAGTTTAAGCCACTGGGCCCAGGACTCCAGCCACAGTTGACTACAAGGGAGTTCAGCGACATAGCCATTATGCCACCTGCTGGTCCCAAAATAATAAAATCTTTTAAGGTTGGTAGGTTTGTGATTAACAATATCGAAAAGTCACTGGAGTAGGAGTAGGTGGGATGGACAGATAAGAAGGATGGAGGAACAGTGAGATGTTAAAATTAACATCCTGGTGGTCACTGATAGCTGCATGACGAGATCTGTGACCACAGCAGTGAGCCCCTCAGAGCAGGGAGAAGACTGCAGGCACGGCGTCCGAGAGACTGAGGGCTCAGTAGATGTCCATGCCGAGCAGGAGTCTCTGAAAATGGTATCGAGAGCAGGGTAGAGGGAAAGACGGAGCCAGCTGCTGAATTCCTTGGCGGAGAAGGAGAGAACCTGGGAGGTCTGAGGATGGTTACCAGGACTAGCAGGTGTTATAGCCAGGGGCGCATGCTTCAGAGGAGCTGGGGGGTTTGAGTAAAACAGGAGAGATGGTTTGGACACGTCAGGGTGAGCAAAGAAAGGTGCGCACCCACCTGCAGCTATTACTCAGGTTAAGTGGATGAGGGCGAAAACAGCTTCCCACCGGGAGGAGGCTGGGGAGGTAAGATTTGCTAAGGACAAGACAGAATTTCCAGAGAGGAAGTTGAGGATATTAGAGAAGAGTCAGTGGGATGCTACAGATGATGCCCTCCTGGGAGATTTGGAGAGGATGGTTTGGAGAGGGAAAATATGGACTGGATAGAAAGTTATGGGAATGAGTCTAAAAATTGTCAGTTTTGAAAGTTCAACTGTTTCAAAGTATACAGGCTTCTGCATCAAGACGAAACACACAGATTCTTCGTTAACCATGACTCACTACCCTCCCGTACCCATCCGCCTGTCTTCCTTCATTTCAGAAGCCTCTTCCTCCTGAATTTTGATTGGGCACGTGGCACCTGGCTAGAGGCTACATGTCCCAGTCTCCCTTGTGAAGGGGCGAGGCCAGGTGTCTAAGTCTCTCAGCACTGAAATGCCCGTGCAGGGAGACAGTTCGGGCCCAATTCCCCTCCTTTTCTCTCCCCTTAGGATGAACTTTGGCTCGTGGGAGTCAGTATGGAGGTGTGAATGACTGAGATACCCTGAGAAATGTCAGAGCCAGGATGAGGATGCAGCAGAGGCCCTACGTGACTTCATGGAGCCGAGACACCCACCTGAGCTACCTTCCCACTTCTAGGAAGGGACGTGAAAGAAACAGTAGTTCTGCCCTACTCGGGTCCTAAATAGTACACCTCACGTCCCAGATTTTGGCTTTGATCATTTGCTAACTGCATGCCAGGGTTATTAGGTCACTTCACAGGGTCATATAATCAACATTTGGCATTTTAAACATTCCTGGTCAAGACTAGGATACGTTTTGAAAATGTGGAAAACATCGTATAATAAAATTCTGTGTTTTATTTTTTTAAGAATTATTTAATTTTATTCATTATTATTATTTTTTGATTTGACCAGAGAGAAATAGAGAGAGAGAGAAGAGAGACAGAGAGACAGAGAGAGAGAGAGAGAGATAAAGGGAAAGTGAGAAAGCAAGTCTTCAGGTCCAGGACTTGAACTGTAGTCGACCGTGTGAGAGTCTAGCTCCTTAAATACCATGCCACCTGCTGGCCCCTGAAATTCTGTTTTTATTTATTTATTTATTTATTTATTTATTTATTTAATGAATTATTTACTACGGGAGGGATGAATCAATACAATTTAGTAATGAATCCATAGGTACTTGAATTTTTTTTTTTTTTTAAAGATCAAAACGTATCAGAATTCTCTCCCGTGTCTGAGTGGTACGGAGCAGTGCCAGCTATCTCAGGCAGTCTGCTTCAGTTTAGGAGATAGCATTTTCACATTTTCCTATTTGAGGGTAGATCCTGCTGGTTTTGTCCCGTCTCAAGCACACAAAGCGAATGGCCATGAAACCAGGTTTTCGTTTCTGTGCGGAGGACTGGGGCTCCCTGAGAGCACCTGCAGGCTGAGCGAGTCAGTCTTCATGTCACCCTGCGCTTTCCGCGGCCTGCAGGTCAGAGGTCCCCCTCCACTGTGGAGGTCAGCGGTCTCTGTCCAACCGTGTGTCTGCAGACTGACCGTGGACTGAACAAGGCCATAATGCAGTGTCTCTGTCCTTTAATGGACCTTGGATTAGTCATACTTTGGCTTTTAAAAAATCTTATTGGGGGAGAAATCTTTCTTGTTGTTTCACAGGCAACATATTCTATGCAAGCCTGGGAGAAAAAAATTACAGTTTCCATTCTAATAAACATGGCCTTCTGCTGTTACTTTGAGAAGTTAGATTATATCTGTCTAGCAACTTCTGGGGTCCTTAGCAACAATGCAAATCATAAATTAATAGTTTTGTTAACAAGTTAATGCGTTCTGTGAGGGGCTATTTGTTCCTTCTCTCCCTGCTGAGTCCCCGCCCCCCTTAATCATTTCTTACAGGAGTGAGTACAGGTTTTGAAGAGATTGCATGCATGTTCATCTAGAAGGTAGTCAGCAGGCTTTGGGCCCAGAAACCTGGAGAGCATCTGGTAGGATTGGGCGCTTGTGCTGTAGGGGCCTGTGAAAACCTGGACTGGATCTCACAGGACAGAAGATGGGTAGCGTCACCTGAGGAGAGAGAATACCTTCCCTTTCACAGATTCATCTACCTGAAATTGCTGCTCCTACTGTCTGGAATTTCTTTTCCTTTCTATTACTTTTTTCCTGAAGGTTTTCTCTCTTTAAAAACAAACTCTATTGAACTATAATTCACATGCGAATCACCATTTAAAGTGTATGAGTCCATGGTTTTTACAATAGTATATTCGCAGGTATGGACGAAAATCGACCACGGTCCATTTTAGAACATTTTCATCACCTCAGGAGGAAATCTCACATCCTTAGCTATCGCTGTGTGATTCCTCCATCCCCTCACCTTAGAGCTAAGCGATCACGAATCTGCTGTCTGTCTTTACTGATTTCCTGTTTGGGACTTTCCTATGAATGGCATCCTATAATATGTGATATTTTGTGATGGGCTTCTTCCACTTAGCATATCATGAAGGTTCACCGTGTTGTAGCATATACAAGGAAACTTTAAAAGTTTTGTAGAAAATAGACGGAAATACTAATTGATTTGAGTGCACAAAATAACTGAAATCCATGAACTTTTTGAGGACCCCTGGTTTTAATACTTCATTCTATTTTGTGGTTGAATAAGATCCGTTATGGAGATAGACCACATTTGGTTTTATACATTCATTTATTGAGGACATTTGGCTGGTTTTCCCCACTGGCCCACTGTGAATAAGGCTGCCGTGAGTGTGGGTGTGCAGCATCGCTTGGAGGGCCTGCTTTTAATTCTTTAGAATATATGTGTAACTAGCACTTTTCTTCTTTTTCTTTTTTCCCCTTTTTAAATATAGAATTTCCTTTCTTTAAAAAGATGTTTATTTCTTCCATGAATGAGAGAGATAGACAGAGACAGCGAGGGAGAGAGAGAGAGTGGAGAGAGAGACTGCAGCAGGGTCCTGACGCTGCCGTCCTCCTGCCCAGCCTGCCCTGGGTTGTGGGCAGCGTACTCAGGGAGGTCTCTGGATATGAACTCAGAACCTTCCCATGTGAGTCAGCCTTGCAGAGCATTACATTTTACTGCTATGCTAATGTCTGGTCCCATTTTTTTTTTTTTTAAGTTTACTTATTTAGACACGGAAATACAAAGAGAAGTAGGACTTTTAAAACATTTTAAAATCTTTTTTTTTTTTGGAGAGGTTTTTTGCTATAGGGCGCGTGCGCTCGCCAGACAGACAGAGAGAGACATAGAGACAGAAAGCGAGAAATCACCCCCCAGGGGGGATGGTCACGCCGCAATCCCTTCTCCTCCATTCTCCTCTCGGGATCTTGGGCATGCACGCACACGCGCCCGGCGTGAGTTGTAAGCCACCGGGTCCGAGACGCGAACCGCGGTCGACTACATGGGAGTCCAGCGACATAGCCATTACGCTAACTGCTGGTTCCCTAAAATCTTTTAACAGCTTCATTTAAAAAGTTAAAAAGAAACAAGTGGAATTAATTTTAACTTTATTTATCTATTTATTTTAATTTGACAAGAAAAAGACACAGTGAGAGAAAGAGAGAGAGAGGAAGAGAGAGAGAGAGAGGGAGAGAGAGAGAGAGAGAGAGAGAGCGAGAAAGCAAGCCACCAGGTCCAGGACACGAACCGCAGTCAGCCATGTGGGAGTCCAGCGCCTTTAACCACCACACGACCTGCCAGCCCCAGAAACAAGTGGAATTAATTTTAACCAAACATGTATATTTTATTTATCTTAATATATCCAAAGTATCATTTCAGCATATAATCAATTAATATTTTAATGAGATGGGGCCAGCAGATGGCTCAGTGGTTAAGGCGTTGGACTCCCACATGGCTGACCAAGGTTTGAGTCCCAGACCTGGGGCTTGCTTTCTCACTTTCTCTCTCTCTCTCTCTCTCTCTATTTCTCTCTCTCATCATTCTCTGGTGAGCGCATGTGGCCTATGGCAAATTAAAATAATAACAATAAATATAATCAAATAAAAATTTTAATGAGGAATTTTGCATTATTTTCCTACTGCCTTTGAAATGTAGGGTGTGATTTGTCCTGATGCCTCATCTCAGTTGGAACTAGCCCGTTTTCCGTGGTCAGTGTCTGCTGTGGCTAGTGGCTACTGTATCGGACAGCGTGGCTCTAAGCACTGCGGTGCTTGGGATTCAGGAAGCACCAATAGTCTCGTGACAGCTGCTTCTGAGCTTCCGGTTGCTCTCCTCTCTCTTTCTCCCATTTCTTTCTTTTTCTTTCTTTTTTTTTTTTTTTGGAGAGGTTTTTGCCATAGGGCGCGTGCGCTTGTCGGACAGACAGGGAGAGACAGAGAGACAGAAAACAAGAAATCACCCCCCAGGGGGGATGGCCACACCACAATCCCTTCTCCTCCATTCTCCTCTCGTGATCTTGGGCACACAAGCACACACGCCCGACGTGAGTTTAAGCCACCGGGTCCGGGACGCGAACCGCGGTAGACTACGTGGAAGTCCAACGACATAGCCATTACGCCAACTGCTGGTCCATCTTTCTCCAATTTCTTGAGAAACATCTACACAAAAGCTCTTCCCAAAGCCTCCAACCTCACTGCCAGATCCAAATGAATTGATTCAGTGAGAAGAATTATGTGATCTGGAGCTTAATACTATGAGTTAAGTGAGCTTGGATTTTAAGAGAATTCTCAATCTGAAATATAAATGGTAACTGGCAAGACACCTTTTTCCCCTTATGCTCACTCACTTTGAAATGTTCAGCTTTAAATAATGACAGGAAATGATTGATACTTGACTGTGGACAACTTTCTGTCAGTTCTAATGACTGCGTTATTTATAGCTGGCGATAATGCGTCTTGTAGGATTGGCCAGCCCATATTGGGTGGTGGGTGATGTGAGAGGGTTATCTCACAGTTTCAGCACATGCTTTTAATAGCGGCATGTTGTGTATTTTGAATAAATGCCTGCCATATGAAATCAGGAATGTATTCGGATAAAAAGAAGCTTCCTCCAAGACAACTCATGTAATGTGTTGGTTATTGATATATTTCTCTTTTTCATTGGAATTATTTTTACCAACACCTAGTTAAGGGAGAATGTGACCATATAATGAATATTCTTATTTATGCCAATTTTGTATCTGTGTCTTTAAATCTTGAATGCAATGAAATCTTTTAAAAAGTCTTCTAGACCAACAGGTGACGGGACAATTGTGAGATCTGCCATTGCCTTGAACAATTTTTAATTTTTTAATTTAGACAGGGTCTTAATGGGTGGCGATATTCCTGCCTTAGTCTCCCAAGTAGCTGGGACCACAGGTGCGGACCACCGGCCCAGTTCTTTCAGATAGGATCTCGCTGTGTTGGGCTTGGGCAGATTTATTCAGTCTCTCTGGATCTCTCTATTTTTATCTGCAACAGAATGGGTCAAGGACAGGTGTGGTGTCGAAGTACCCAGCAGAGTGATAGACACAAAGTAGTTTTATGTCTCCTTTTCTCTCCCAGAAGCCCATTTGCTAGTGCCCAGCCTTGTCCTCCCTGCTCGTGGGTGCAGGTATGGGGGTCACAGTGTGCATTATTACAAACAGCAGGAAAAGTGTTATTGAGATAAAGGCAGAAGGTGGGGAGGGCCTCTTTACTTTCTTTACAGACCATGGAGGTCAATGGGATTTAAAATTGCCTGAGAAAAATTTTGTGAACTATCTTAATTATCTTGACATTCTAAAGACATGTAATCTTGTCCTTCTGACATCTGGGTAATTAGGGCCGTGAGCAGTGGTGCCTTCTAGTTCACAGTCTTGCATTAATTTCACTGCAGATTGGCCATTGCCCATTACCATCTTTCTGCTCCATCTGAAACCTTCCTAAATGAGACCAGGATGGGACAGGATGGCTTTGATTTTGGATCACTGTAAAAACATCTTTTATGTGTTGAGCTGTACTAAATTTTTATTTTTGCATTGAACTTTATTTTATGGCTAAGAAGGGCAAATAACAAGGTAATTATACTTGGCAAATGAGAAGAGACATATGAAAATGATAAATTTAGCTGTGGATCTCTCTGACCTAATATAATAATCATCTCAGTTTCAAAAGCCTAATTATTTCTCAGAGCAGCTTTTTACTTTGCTCACACAACTCAGTTGAAGAATTCGAATAGTCCCCTGGGCAGGCCTCAGATACGGTAACATTATTAACCATTGTTTACTAATGGCTTTTTAGGTTAAGACATGTGGAGAGGAAGGTTTTGATTTTTAATAGGCATTAAAGTAACGTGGAATTTGGCATTCACATACTTATCTACCCTTACAAATATGGCCCAGTCGTGCATTAGATAGTTATCCAGAGCTTTTCAAACATTCGCCAACAGAAGTTGCTTCTTCTGAGTTTCTTTTTTCAAGAAGCTTTGCTGGCAAATGAAAAAGTTCATGTATTTGGAATACATGTAAGTACGGAATGTTAAATGTTTCTTAGGAGCAATAACAATGGCATTTATGCGTCAATTGCTGTGTAGTTCACCAACACTTTTATCACATTGTTAGATCCCATTGTGGTTTTCAAAGTATGGCAGAGTTGTGTCACATCAGTATAACCCTCTTTATAAAATAGTTATGTATAAATGACATATAAAGTATTAGATGTACTATTATCATATAGTAATTTATATATAAATACATCCATTTTATAAAATTGCTTTTTCTGACAGAATGCCATTTTCCGTTGAAATTTTGTATAATCTCTCTACTTTTGCACTAAAATTGACTACAGTGTTAGAAGATTTAGGGCAAACAAATTTGGACAAAAAATAGTCCCCCCCCCCCTTTTTTTCCCATTGAGTTGCTTTAGCTGAACACATTGAATGTTTAAGATCAATATACATCGAAAATGGTTATGGATATTGGATACAGTGTGGGGAGAGGGTGGGAGAAAGAGGAGAGTGTGAGGAAAGACATAAAAGAGAAAGATAGAGTAAGACATTTATGGATACAGATATGGATTCTTCTTTGCTGATAGCAACATGTATTAGTATCCTCAGCTGGACTGGTATGAAGTGTATCCACGTTGGGAAAAATCACTTTACAAGCTAAGTGATGTACAGTGATTGAATGTATAAAAAAATTAAAATAAAATAAAATATATTTAAAAACAAAAACAATTAAGAAAATCTTGTATAAACCCCCAACCTCCCCAAACAAAAGGACCAACATACATATCTGAGAATATATTTTATTTTTATTTAGACCAAGTTGGAGATTTTTGGTCTGTTCTTTAGTTTCTAGGAGAGAATAAAGCTTCAAGAATGATCTTGTCGTTGGAAAATTTGGCTAAAGCAAATGTGTCAGCAAGAATCAGAAATGAGGACCTGTGCTTAGGAAGGATGCTCTATCAGTGGTGCCATCGTACTCTTGGGGACATTTGACAAGTCTAACTGGGGGTGACCTGAGCCAGGGTAAACCCGGTAATACCTGACTATCAGCTAACCACTCCAGTTATGAAGTAGTGCATTCGAGTCATGCATAGTCTCTGCTACACCTCCCTGACAGGTTGAGCCTGGGACAAGCTAAGATAAACATCGCAATGGAGGTGCTACCCCTGCCTCCTCTACTCCTGCTTTAAAGGTGCTGGCCTGCTCACTCGCCATCTTGCAGGGATCTTTATAAGAGTCCACACTGGGCAATGGGCTCTGTCTCTGGTGTCTTCCCCAGACTGCCTTCTCATCTGCCTTCATGATCTAATGGTTCCTGTCCCACATTCTGGCCCTTCATTTGCCTGGATTAGTATTAGTGTGGTGTTGAAGATACAGACTTCAGGGCTAGCCCCATGGCTTAACAGTGAAGGGCGATGGATCCTGTATGGTCTACCCTGGCTGGGGTTCTGGCCTGGCAGCCTGAGGGACAAGCCAGGTGCCTGTGTGTGTGTGTGTACAAGGTCCTGATTGGATGGAGAAATGAAGGCAAAGGGATTGTAACCACACCCAGTAGGGGTCCTTTCTTCTTTTCTCTCTGACAAGTGCATATACCCTCTGACGATTAAAATGGTAAATACAGACTTTCAGTCACAGGTCCTACTTGTGTAAATTACTTAGCCTTTCTGTGTCTTAGCTCTTTCATCTGTAAAACAGGTAAGTTTATTATATAAATTCATTAAAACCTAAAGCCTTAATAGGAAGGTTTAGAAATCAGGGGCTTTTTGTAGAGAGCGAAATATTGGAGGACATAAAAGCAGTGAAAATACTTAACAAGGTTGAGACAAGGTGGAATGGGGGGGTGAAGAGAAGAGGATAGAGAAAGATAGCAAGAGAACAAATAGAGAGGCAGGACATTAGTGGGACACAGATATGGCTTATTACCTGTTGATGACGTGTATAGTATTCTCAACTGGATTGGTCTGAGAAGTATTTCATGATGGGTAAAGTCTTTTTACAAGCAAAATGAGAAATAGTGATTGATTGGTTAAAAAATAACTGCAATAATAAAAATAATGATGGGGAAAAACAAACAGAAAAGAAATCAGGGACTTTTTCATTTGCAAAGGACAGAGAAGAAAAGGGAAAAGTAGAGAGTGTTTAAAGGTCATAGGATAAAGATAAGGGACTTGTTTCAATGACAACTATCTTGTGGACCAGCAGTTAGCGTAATGGCTATGTCACTGGACTCCCACGTAGTCGACCGCGGTTCGAGTCCCGGACCTGGTGGCTTAAGCTCACGCCGGGTGCATGTGCGTGTGCGTGCGTGCCCAAGATCCCGAGAGGAGAATGGAGGAGAAGGGATTGCGGCGTGGCCATCCCCTCTGAGGGGTGATTTCCCGCTTTCTGTCTCTCTGTCTCTCTCTGTCTGTCTGGCGAGTGCACGCGCCCTATAGCAAAAACCTACCCCCCCCCCAAAAAAAATGACAACTATCTTGTTTGCTTTTAAATTACTTTATTCATTGATCTTATGAACTTTTGTTACTTAATACCAGGTATTTGCCAAGCACAGTTTGGGCTCCCGACATACAAGAATGTAGAGAACCCAGCTCTGAGCTGTGTGAGGAGAGGGTGGCGATAGACGTGAACAAGTAAGTAAAGCGAGCATGTGAACTAAATTGCTACGAGTTATATGGTAGGGAAGGGGCGGCACTGAAGATGGCCCAGAATTCTGTCTTAGTCACAGAAAGTTGTCAGAGAGGAAATATTTGCCTTGAAGTTTAAAAACTGGGTATGGATTCACTACCCACAAAACTGGCAGGGATGTTTGGGCAGAGGAAATGTACAGAAAAGAAGAGCTTAGAACATGCCTGGCCTCTTTGGAAATCAGCAAGCGGTTTGCATGGATAGAAAGCAGGGTATGAAGAGAGGTCCTTTGAGATTCAATGGCAGCATGACTCTTGTGACAAGGGTCTCAAGAGCCAGGCAGAGATATTCAGATTAATCTTGCAAATATCAATGATCATAACAATGATGGGACAAAGTCACAAAAACTAGTAAATAACACAGTCCTTTAAAACTGTAATATTATCTTTAATTAATAAGTCACAATTGCTTACATTTATGGGATACAATGTGATTTGATACATGCATACAATGTAGAGTAATTAAATCAAGCTAACTAATCCTTTTCTTACCTATCATGTTTTATGGTGAGATGTTCAACATGCACTCTTTTAGTTATTCTGAAATATGAAATACACTATAATTGACTGTAGTATTCCACTGTACAATAGCTCTTGAAACCTGTTCCTCCTATCTAAAATTTTGTACTCCTTTTTTAGAAAAAGAACTATTTATTTCATTTTATTTATTATTATTATTTTTAAAAATTTGACCAGATACAGAGAGAGACAGGGAAAGTGAGAAAGCAAGCTGCCAGGTCTCAGACTCAAATGGGAGTTGGCCATGTTGGAGTCCAGCACCTTGGCCACCACACCACTGGCCGGCCCTGAAATTTCGACCTCTTTGATCAACAACACCTCATCACACCCTACCCCACTCCAACCCTCTGGTAACCGTTATCCTATTCCCCGCTTCTGAACTAAGTGTACTAGGTTTGACACCTGAGTGAGATCATGTGGTGTTTGTCTTTCTGTGCCTGGCTTATGTCCCTGAGCTTAATGTCTTCCAGATTTATCACTGTCATCTCAAGTCACAGGACTTCTCCCTTTTAAAAGGCTGAATAGTATTCCGTTGTTTATATGTACATTTTCTTTAAATATCAATTGATGGACTCTTAGACTGATTCCTTATCTTATTGTAAATAATGTTACTGTGAACACGGGAGTGCACATTCCTTCGGCATAATGACTTCCGTTCCTCTCAATACATGCCCAGCATACCCAGAAGTCCGATTAGTAATCACGTGGTGGTATATTTTTAGTGTTTGGAGGAACTCCATAGTGTTTTCCATTATGACTGTACTAGTTTACATTCACACCAACAATGTATGCGTTTCCTTTTCTCCATATCCGACCTGACACATTAGTTTTCATTTTTTGATCAAAGCCTTTCTAACACTTGTGAGGTTATATCTCATTGTAGTTTTAATTTGCATTTTCCAAATGATTAGCAATGCTGAACATTTTTTTCTTGTACCTACTGGTCATATGTCATCTTTGAGAAATATCTCTGCGGGGCCAGCTTGGCGGCACAGTTAGAGCACACTGAACTGCAGTGCTGGAAGCCATGTGTATGACCACAGTTTGGATTCCGTGGTTGGCTTTAAAACATCCTTGGCACGTGTGTATGTGTGCCTGAGGTGCTGAGAAGCTGGGGCCCTAGAGAAAGGGGATTGAGGCATGATGAGCCCCTATAGTATGTCTACTCTTGAGTTTTTCACTTTTATATGTTTCTTTGTTATCAATTAGTAGCCTTTTTATTATTATTTTCAAGAAATCAGAATATATATGTGTATATGTGTGTGTACGTGTGTGTATATATATGTGTGTGTATGGTGTGTATGTGTGTGTATATATTTATGTGTGTATGTGTGTGTGTGTGTGTGTGTGTGTGTATATATAAAATTAGGTCTTTGCTATAGGGCTCATTTGCTTGCTGGAAAGACAGAGAGACAAAGCGATGGAAAGTGAGAAATCACCCCCTAGGGGGATTGCCACATCACAATCTCTTCTCCTTCATTCTCCTTTTGGTATTTTGGGCACACACACACTCACACACACACACATATGGCTGGTGTGATTTTCAAGCCACCAAATCCAAGGCTCAAACCGTGGTTGGCCATGTGGGAGTCCAGCACCTTAACTATTATGCCACCTGCTGGCCTCTTGTTTCAGCTTATAGAAATTCCTTTAGTAATTCCTGAACTCCCTTAGCTTCCGTTTGAGAAATATTTTACTTCTCATATCTATCTATATCTATCTATCTATCTATATCTATCTATCAATCATCTATCTATCTCTATCTATCTATCTATCTATCTATCTATCTATCATCTATCTATCATCTCTATATCTATCTATATCTATCTATCTATCTATCTATCTATCTATCTATCTATGTATCTATGTATCTATCTATCTATTATCTATCTATCTATCTATCAATCATCTATATCATCTATCTATCTCCTTTATTCAGACCTGAGGTTCTTCTTTTACTTCTAACCATTGGGAGATTTTTCCCTTTGAAAAACCTTTTAAGAGAATGTTTCCTCAAATAGGAGCAAGTATGTTTCCTTTTTGCTGTGGAATGAAGACAGCCAAAGTCTCTCTTCTATTGTGTTTAGCAATGTGATCCAAGGAGGAGTATTCTCTTCAGGTGTACAAAGAAAAGTATCTCCTTCTTCCCAGTTGGTTCAGGGAAAGGGAGGATCCCAGAGAGTCTTAAAATACTAGAATATTTCAGAACTGTAATTCTAGACCTATTTATACCACCAGGGATGGTGTAGATAAAGGAAGTGAGGACCAAATAAGTGGGAAGAAAATAATAAGTAGAATAAAGAAAAAGTCGTGCGCTGTGCGATTTCGCCAGGAGTCGAAAGATGGGAGTGGGGTGTCTGTAGAACTGAGGGCGTTACTATGTGGTAATGAGAAGAGAGAAATTTACAAATGAAAGAAGAGGAGAAGGAGAGAAAAAGAAAAAAAAAGTGTACCTGGCTGACAGAGGGGTCTCTGTCTTGGGGGTCCCGGGGCTGAAGCTACGGGGAGCAGTCCTCCCTCGGAGTTCCTGGCCCAGGGGTCGAAAGATGGGAGTGGGGTGTCTGTAGGACTGAGGGTGTTCCTGGCTGATACAGGGGTCTCTGACTTGGGGGTCCCGGGGCTGAAGCTACGGGGGGCAGTCCTCCCTTGGAGTTCTATCTCTATCTATCTATCTATCTATCTATCTATCTATCTATCTATATTTACCTATCTATCTATTTATCATCTCTCTCTCTCTCTCTGTCTCTCTCTCTCATCTATCTATCTATCTATCTATCTATCTATCTATCTATCTATCATCTATCTATCTATCTATCTATCTATCTATCTATCTAATTTATCTATCTATTATATATCTATCTATCTATCATCTATATCTATCTATCTATCATCTATCTATGTCTAATGAGAGAGAGAGAAAGAAGAAGGAGCAGAGAGAAAATGGAGCTGGCGTCCGGGATGGGATCTCGCCATGCCATGACCCTCCTGCACCGGCTCTCCCAGCCAGCTGGGGTCACAGGTGTGTGGCACCAGACCTGGCCTGTTTAAGTGGGTCTGGGAGCCGAACCTGAAACTCTCATGTGGACCGACTTCTTACAGCAGCTTTCTACCACGTGCACCCCATAGCTAGGTCTATTTCTCCCTCATTTCTGAAGGACAGATTTGATTGGTAAATTATTCTTTGTTGTCAGTTTTGCCAACTTTCAGAACTTTGACTATATCACTTTATCCTTCCTTGGCCCGCAGAGTATTTTTTGAGAATCTACTGAAAGCCATATTGGGGCTCCTTTGAATGTAATAACATTAAAAAAAAAATTGTTGCTACTTTTGGTCTTCTCTTGTTGTCTTTAATATTTTTTTTATTTAAAAAAAATTTTTTTTTATACTTTGACTATGATGTGTCTTTGTGAACCCTCTTTGGGTTAATTTGATTGGTGATCTGTGAGCTTCCTGTACTTGGGTATCGTTATCTTTTCCTAGATTTGAGAAATTTTCTGCCATTATTTTCTTAAATATATTTTCTAAGCCTCCTGCTCCCTCCTTGAGGAATTCCTATTATGCAAAGATTAGTTTACTTGATGGTGTTCTCTAGTTACCATAATCCTTCTTTCTCTCTTTCTCTTTCTCTCTTTCTTTTCTGATATGATCATTTCAAATGTCCTACCTTTGTGATCACTGATTTTTCTGCTTGACTAAGTCTGCTGTTAAAGCTTTTTTCTATTGAACTTTTCTGTTCAGTTACTGCATTATCCTAGGTTTTCTATGTTTGTTTCCATGTTTTATCAAACTTCCCATTTCTCAGGGGGGAGTAAATTGATTTCCAAATTTTATTTAATTTCCTACACATATTTTCTTGGAGTTTCTTCAACTTTTTAAGGAGAAATATTCTGAATTATTATCATTTTATATATTTCCATTTCTTCTGGGTCCGTTATTGGAGTTTTACCTTTTTTGTGTGGTGTCATAGTTCTGTGAGTTTTCATAATCTGTGTGTCCTTGTGTTGATCCCTGCACATGTGAGAGATAGCCAACTCTCTGGCCTTTGCAGGTACTTTTGTATATTATTATTATTTTATGGTGATGATACACCTTTACCACTTAGTCTAGCTTGGTGTTCTGGATAGACTGGCTAGTTGCAATCCCAGACAAACAGAACTTGATGTTGTGTTCTCTAGTTAAACTGGGTTTCTCCTTGTACTTTGAGATCAAATGACATTGCTGGCCATGCTCATGGCTCGGTGAGTGCTGGCTGGAGCTTCTGGATGGGCGTGGCAATCACTTCTGATCAGACGGAGTTACAGACTGAGTTCATGACTGAACTGGACTGTCGTTTGGGATTGGTAGTTGGGCAGGGTTATGTGCTGGGCTCTGAGACGGCGTGAGATCTCCAGGGTTGCTAGTTGGCCATGCAGGGCGGGCGGGCCAGGGCTATGCTCCATCGGTGCGTGTAGACCTGGGCTTGCTTCATGGCTCATGGTAGGCTTAAGCAGAGCACCAAGGTTTTACAGAGTCATTGCTCAGCAGCTGGGGTTAGACAGGGCTGGATACTCCCCCCGTGGGTAATTGCTGACCTGCAGTTGCCTCTCCACCTGAGGAAGACGTAACGAGAGTACCTGGGCTGTACAGGGGACGCTGGCTAAAGATCTGAGCCCAGAAAGTATGTGGTGCTTTTGTCGGCTAGAAGACAGAGCAGCCACAAAGCTCCACAGCAAGTTGCCGTGAGCACCATCCTCGTTCTTGGTTTCTGACTGACCTCAGTGGTCCAGCCCTGCCACTTCCTGTGGAGTCAGGCAGAAGGGAGCCTCCTCTGAAATACCCCAGGATGGTGTGGAGGCTGAATGTCATCTCCAACTCACTTTTCCCACCCTAGGAAGCATAGGTCCAGAAGATTCGTCATATATGGTGCTATGCGGACGTGCGGGAGGAGTGGCATGGTCACGGAGAGCGAGTTCTCTTAATATTATGACTTTCTGAATTTGTGTCAAGGGGGTTGCGAGATTTCCACCCCAGTCCCGAGTTCTGGTACAGTCACAAGGGTCCTTGTGCCTGTGGAGAGTTCCTAGCTGGGTCTTTGTAGGGGGACAGTGAGGCGGGAGATCTACCTGCCATCCAGCCATAGCACTCCAAGAACACAGTCTGGAGGAGAAGGTTTTCGCTGTACCAAAGCAAAGAAGGAGGAGAGACCTAAAGTATCTACCACATTTCTCTGTATGACCAGTTTGTGTGGCTTTTGCAGGAACAATGGGAGTGGGGCAGAGAAGGTAGCTGGCCAATCTTGTGGGGTCAGCGGTGAGCTGGAAAGGAGAAGGCAGAAACTGTGCGGTGTGCCCACACGTGAGAACTTTACCTGAGGAGTGCAGAGAGAGATGGGTGAGGCCTTGGCACCACGGCCCTGGGGGCAGCGTGCTTCTTCGTGTGGGGTGTGGTGTGGTGCACGGCTGGGTGCTCAGCAGCAGCCCTGGCCTCCACCTCCGGATGCTAGCAGCACCTCCTCCCGAGTTACAAAAAACACGAATGTCTCCAGACACGAATAAGTATCCCCTTGTCAGAGAGCCACTAATAAAGAGAGACACAGGCTTGAGAAAGGATTTTATGTTTTTAGATTTTAGCAGACAAAATTTTTCTTTTTTCTTTTCTTTGGAGAGGTTTTTGCTATAGGGCGTGAGTGCTCGCCAGAAAGACAGAGAGAGAGACAGAGAGAGAAAGCGAGAAATCACCCCCCAGGGGGGATGGCCATGCTGCAATCCCTTCTCCCCGATTCTTTTCTCAGGATCTTGGGCACGCACGCACATGTGCCCAGTGTGAATTTAAGCCACTGGGTGCGGGACCTGAACCGCGGTTGACTACATGGGAGTCCAGCGATGTAGCCATTACACCATCTGCTGGTCCTGACAGACACAATTTTTCTTGAGAAGTAAGAAGGGCCAATGAGGCCAAGTGCTGACACAAGGCAGTGCAACCACTCACTCACATGGGAAAGACCCTGGGTTTTTGTGTTGGGCCTGTCCCACATATACTGTGTGTGCGTGTGTGTGCGCGCACGCGTGCACGTGCACTTACATCCATGATCTGGGGCTGGCTGAGACTGGCCATGGATCATGGCCCAAGGACCTTTTAAGAGGTCTCTTTCTCTCTCTCTGAAGAAGTAAATAAGCTTTATAAAGAAAAAAAATGGTAGGATAGGATGAAGATAAAGCAGAGTCAGAAAATGGTAAGGAAAGACATGAGATGGCACGGGGCACGTGGTGACAGCATCCTATGAACGCGGAACTGGTCACACCTAACGGGTCTGCTTAGCCCGCTGTGCACAGGGTGTAGACGGGGTAACGTCCCTCCCTGTTTGGTCAGTCTTCAGAGGTGTGAGTTCTAGCCCTTCCCACATCACCTTAGCTTCCTGCTGTGGCTACTGCCTCCTGCTTCTCTGGCGACCCCCACCCTGACCCCTGCCGGAGGGAGGCTCATGTCAGACTGGGAGTCATGGCTGCTGACTTGGGAAAGGCTCGTGGGAGAAGCAGGGCTACCATGGATGAAGGGGGAGAGGATGGAGAAGTCACGTGAGGAATGAGATTGACCCAAGAGATGAAGAAGCCAGAAGGGAATTGCTTCTGGCAGTGTTTCGCGTGAGTTTGGCGTGAAGTGAACCGTGCAGGGAGTAGGTGTCCTGTGCCTCCTCACCTCGAGCTGCGCTAGGTGCTGCTGAAAATCCTTCAATAACTGCAGCGTGCGTGCAGCGTGGCAAAAGACGTGCCTTTGCTTCAACTCCAGTAGGAGAGTGACTTTTAGAATCAAGGTTTAAAACTTGCTCTTGCCTTTGAGATTTGCGAAATTTTGTATGGATTTTGGTTTGTGCCTAAAACGATGAGAAAGGTAAGTGTTTAAATGTGCTCTGGAGAAGCGATGAATGAGATGGGATTGATTTTTTTCCTATCCAATATTTATGTCCTCTTCTTACAGAAAGTAGGCTAAAGATTTTATTGAGACACTAGTAGAGAATTCCAATCACATTCCGTTCTGATTAAGCTGACTAGCTTAACCTGTAATCACCCCTTTTTAAGTACCAGTTTGAAAGAAATCACTTATTTCCTCTGTGAGTAACCTAAAGTTATTTTAGATTTATATTTTGTAATATAAACATGTTGCGATAAGGTTTGCTTGGCATGAGAGGGATTTCAACATTTTTCCTTTAGTTGTAAATGATGATTGTGTGCATACAGTAGTTGCATTTCCTACTAAAAGGTTTCTTGTGGAGACCGAGGAACACTGCCATTCTAAGGGTTAATACAAAACATTGAATAACTTGCATCTGGGAAATATGGATTTAGCAGATAATTGCATTTCCATGTTTCTGCTTGGTTGTGGCTGGACATGCACAAAATGAAAACAGATGAGTAAATAAGGGGACCTTGGTTATATAAACAAAAATGATTATTATTACTTTTTGTTTTGGATAACATTTTGGATAAATTTACATAGAAAGATCATCCGTAATTTTCCTGATCTGTCTTATCTGTATTATGCACTGTATTATCAATAAAAGCAGCATCAGTAAAACCTGGGTTACAATGTCAAGCGATGGAATTCCTCTATTAATCAGGAATAGGTGACAAGGGGACAGAGGGCATCTGTAATGGAAGGCTTAGTTGGCGAAGAGCAAGAATAGAGAGAAGAATCACATTACGTCCTGGAAATCTAGCCAGGCAACTCAAAGGACACATAACATGTCTACAGAGAGAGATCTCCATAGTAGGAAACCAGTCTTAGTCCAGTCTATGCTGCTCCCTCAGAATATCCGAGACTAGGTCGTTTATAAAGAGCAGAGATTTAATTCTTATTAGGTCTGGAGTCTGGGAGAGTCAAAATCAAGACACTGGTATTGGGTGGGGGTGCTCTTGCTGCAGTACCCCATGGTATTAGGTCTGGAGTCTGGGAGAGTCAAAATCAAGACACTGGTATTGGGTGGGGGTGCTCTTGCTGCAGTACCCCACGGTGGAAGGGCGCAGAGAGCAGGAGAGAGTGAGAGGCCAAACTCAGACTCCATCCCTCTCATAGTCAGCATTACCCACTCAGGAGATGGAGCCCTCGTGGCCTAAGCTCCTTCGGCTAGGTCCCACTCGCCAACACTGTTGCCTTGGGCATTAAACGTCCAACACAAGCTTTTCAGAGGATGCATTCAAATCATAGTAAGACTCATACAAAAAGTTGTTATTATTACTTTCGGTTTTGGATAAAATTGTACTTATACAGAAAGATCATCCATCATTTTCTCAATCTTCTTTACCTGTACTATGTACTAAATTATCAATGAAAGTGATATAAATAGAAAAACAAAAATCCTGTAGATTTCTATCCCTATTGCTGTCCATCAATTAAAGTAGCTTTTAATTCTTTCATGTGGATCTAATTTTTAAGTAGATCTGAAAACTCTACTTAAAGCTCTACTCCACTCTCTTCCCTGATTTCTTTGCCTAATTTTTCACTTCATTTAAATTTACCAGCTTTTTTTTTTTTTTGGAGAGGTTTTTGCTATAGGGCGTGTATGCTCACCAGACAGACAGAGAGAGACAGAGAGACAGAAAGCGAAAAATCACCCCCTAGAGGGGAAGGCCACGCCACAATCCCTTCTCCTCCATTTTCCTCTCGGGATTTTGGGCACGCACGCACACGCGCCTGGCATGAGTTTAAGCCACTGGGTCCGGGACGTGAACCATGGTCAACTACATGGGAGTCCAGTGACATAGCCATTACACTAACTCTGCTGGTCACGTAAATTTACCAGCTTTTTTGAATTTAGGTATTTAGTTTTGTACTTTCATATATTTCTTTGAATTTTCTTAAGATCTTAATTTCTTCAATTCTTATGTAAAACATTCCAGTGGTAATTTCCCTGTTCTTTAAAGGGAGAACATGTACGTATGCAGAAGTAGAGGTGTTTCTCCAGTGATCATTTTTTAAAATAAAATTTAGCATTTTGGTAAAAAATGCTAAAAAACCCTTAGCATTTGGTTGCATCTGGTTAATTGTCAAATAATTGTGTTCTTCTCTTCTCCCTCCTTTTATTTCTTCCTTTCTTTCCTTCTTCCCCTTTCTTTTACCCATTCCTTTTTCTACTCTTCCCTCCTACCCTCTTTCTTTTTTCCTTTCACATTTACTGAGCAACTTGTTATACCAGATTCTGATTGTCCTGTGTTGATTAAGAGAAGCCAGAGCCTTCCCTTGTGGAGCTTAAATATCTCTTTCCAGTGGGGGTATAAATGACAGTGGGGCCCCACTAGATTTGACTAGTATGCCACTTAATGCTCTTTAGTTGTAAGCATTTGAAAATAATACAAGAAAAGGGAATTTATTGGAAAGCTGTTGGTGATAGTAATGGGAACAAGGCTCGAAGAATCAACAGGAAGCCAAAAAACTAAGCTTGGAAATGGAAGGAATTCAAAGGAACTCAGAAAGAGGAACCCTTGCATTTATTTCTAAGCAGGAAGTCTGATAGATATGTTTTGTATCCTTAATTCTGTCACTGGGTCAAAATTCCAAGCCTGAGGGGAAGCAACTGGTCATTTGCCTTCTTCCTGAAGGCTGTGTACAAGCCAGAAGAGGAAACCCCTTTCTGATTCCAGTGCGAGGTAGCTTTCTGGATTATCTTCCACGGAGCCTATGCACTGAATAAGAGAACCTCAATCAGGGCACTGTGTAGAGAGAGAGAAAAACAGCAAAGCAGAAACTACCCCCTGCTCCCAGACAAAAACAACAATGAGAACAGTATTTACTGTAATTAGTGTGAATTTGCAAGAAAAATAGGTCAATATAAGATCCTTTCAACTTATCTTTACTTCAACTGTAATTATTTCATAAAGAGTTTGATGGGTGTATCATACAAGTCAGAAATAAAATTAACTGTACAATCTTATAAATGGTAGAAAAATAAGGACTGAATATTACTCTTGCAGAGATAGGAGAATTTTGTCACATTAATAGCTACAGCAGCAGCAACTAGAAATGGGCCTGTTAAAGAAAATAGTAGGTATTTTCTGAGTGAACATGAGCCAGAAAGTTGGGAATGATTATGCCTTTATGAGAGGGAGAAGGGAGAGAGAGAAAGCACCCTCCACCCCCAGCCCTGTGGAGACTAGTCACACCACAGTTCTTTTCCGTCTGTTCCTCCATCCCATCTGCATTTTAAGCACGCACACACAAATGACCAGCATGCCTTTTTGTTTGTTTGTTTGTTTGTTTTGGAAAGGTGTTTGCTATTGGGCGTGTGCGCTTGCCAGAAAGACAGAGAGTTGGAAAGATAGAATGCAAGAAATCACCCTTCCAGTGGAGATGGCCACACTGCAATCCCTTCTCCTCCATTCTCCTCTTGGGATCTTGGGCATGCACGCACATGTGCCCAGTGTTGAGTTTAAGCCACCAGATCTGGGACTCGAACCGTGGTCGGCTACATGGGAGTTCAGCGACATAGCCATTCCGCTTACTGCTGGTCCCATGACCAGCATGCTTTCGTAAGCTTCCAGAGCCAGGACTTGAACTGTGGTCAGTCACATGGGACCTGGCTCCTTCCACACAGCAGGTAACCATGGTATTACAATACTGATCCTAGAATAACTTTTACTAATTTTCAATTCAGCCAGATAATTAATTGTCTAATATTAATATGTTTAAATTTATTGGGGTTTAAATGGCAGAATATGGTCCATCTTCATAAATTTACTGTGTAAAATGGGGAACAATGTGTGCCGTGTTGTCAATTAGGCCAAGTGTTTGATAGCATTATGAGTCTTCATTCTTAACAATTTTTAGCCTACTCTGTCAGTTTTCAGAAGAGTATTGAAATCTCTTCTTTCAGTTCTATTAGGTTTTGCTTCATATATTTTGAAGCTGTATTACTAGATTTATAATTGTTATGTCTTCTTGATGAATTGGCCTTTTGTTATGAAAAACTATCACCCTTCCTTTTTTCAATGAGAGAGAAAGAAGAGGCATGAAAGAAAGTGGGAAAGAGAGAGACATTTTTAGATAGGATTTTGCCATGTTGTGATTCTCCTGCCCTGATGCTATGATTTAGGTAATGGTTTGTCCGTAATGGTTCACGATTTGGAATTTGGTCCCAGTGTAACAGTTCCTAGGAGGTGGTAGTACACTTTAGAAGGTGAGGACTAGTGAGCAGGGTTTGGATCATGGAGGAATCACCCATATGAATAGGTTAACACTGTCTCACGAGACTACTAGCTCTCATGAGAGCTAGAGAAGGTTAGTTGGAAGGTTAGTTCCCATGAGAGTGGGTTGTTGTAAACCTGGGGGAAGATCTATCTTTGCATGCACTTACCATTCTCTCTGTTTCTGTTGGCCAGGTTTTGACATAGCACCAAAGACCAGCCTGATGCCAGCCAGCAGAATCGTAAACCCAACCAACTTTTATCTTTATAAATTACCCAGTCTCAGGTATTTCAATTAACAACACAATAGTAGACTAAGACACCTACCTCCTAGTTAGCTAGGATTACAGTGGCATGTTGAGGCTGCTCTGGCAACTGGACCTGGCTCGTAGTCTCATATGGTGGTGACGCACCACTTGCACCAACATGGGTGGCCTGAAATATCCTTTTTATAACTAATAAAATTTCTGAATGTCTCCAGAGTTAGTGTTTATGTAATAAATCTATCTTCAGTGTTTTGCTTTTATCATCTCTTGCTTCTATTTAAAGTGAGTTTCTTGCATACAGTGCTTCATAGGTTCTTACTTTTTTTTTAAAATGAGCTATTTCTGTATTTCATTTAACAAGCTATTTTTTCTTTTTTATTATTATTCATACATTAAATAGCAATACGTCATTTAGATTGTGAAGAGACTTCACCCAGCATGATATACACCTCAGTCCAGCCCAATTGAAACCACCACACACAACCTTGTCAACAGATAATAAACCTTATCTGTGCCCCACAAGTGTCTTACATTTTTATCTAGTTGGATAATATCTATTTTCAAAATGTAGTGTTTAGTCCATTTACATTTTGAATCGTTATCAATACAGTTCACTTTAAGTCTATTATCTTGTTATTTGTTTTCTATTTTCTCATCTGTTACTTTTTTCCTTGTATTCTTTTGTATTAATAGAGTGTTTTAGTATTATATTTGGTTGTTGGAAAAGCCATAACTCATTTTTGCATAGAAAAACAAAAGATACATCATGACTTCCAATAACTCAGTATTTCTATCTTAACAATTAGCTTATTAGATACAGCTATTTATTTATTTATTTATTTTAGTTTTTGCTATAGGGCACATGTGCTTGCTAGAGAGAGACAGAGAGAGAGAGAAATCATTCCCAGGGGAATGAACATGCCACAGTCTCTTTCCTACTGGGATTTTGGGTAAACATGTATACACACCTATCATTTTCCTCAAGCTGCTGGGTCTGGGACTTGAACTGCACAGCCAGCCATGTAAGATTCAGCTATCCTAACCACCACGCCACCGACTGACCCCAGGTTTTTTTTTTAAGTGATTGCTCAATGATTACTATATACATCTTTAAGTAATACCCAAGTATTACCACTTCCTGGCTTTTAATAGTCCTGATACTGCATGAATTTCAGTTACTATGGTTTAGTTAGAAAGCACCATTGCCCTATCAACAAAGTTTAAATTTCAGTTGTCCTTATGTATTAATTGTGAGTAACTGCATAAAATAAAAACTGTGCTGCCCGGTTTTAGTATACAAATAAGTAAATAATTAATGGAAGAACATAGTGATCAGTGAACAGTCATGCCATTTCTGACAAATCCTGTTGGTGATGGGTCACTGTGCACCTGTTTAAATTTAATTTACTCAGACAGCAAAGTATGTAGTTGTGTTAACTTCTTGTTTCTCTGTGGTAATTCACATAACTTAATTTGTAAAGCACTATTACTGTTGGATAATGGCTCAGGTTACTTCTGTTCAGTTGGGAGCTTACAGGAAAATGTAAAAATTGCTTTTATGAACAAATACAGCATTATTAATCAAGTCAATGGCCCAAGGAAGTATTTCTACCTTTAAAACCTACCATCCTAAGTAAAATATTCAAAAGGCTATTGATATTATAAGTGGAGATTATATCATATTATTAGGTAAAGTGTGAAGGAACTATTGCTTTAAAAATGCAACTGAAATATTTAAGCACCGTGGCAGGAAAGAAAATGAGTAATATGCAGGTAATATGGCAGAAACTTTAATTGCACTGTGACTATAACATGCATGATTCAAATTCAAGGTAAACAGAGTTATGGAAACAATAGTTGACCATGGAAATTTTGACACTGTCACTATTTGAGAGAAACTTGTAGAAGGTGAATTTATGGGTAAAATGAAAAAAAGAGGTTGTAACAAAAAGGATAAATATGTGCCTCAAGAAGTAACATCAGTAAAAAACTTCATTGAAGTACATGTTACAGGTATTTCACATTTAAAGCTCAAAAATAAAATGTCAGAAGTTGATACAGACTTACAAAGCAATTTGACAACTCTCTAATACATAGAAAAGATGCTTGCTTTATATTGAAGTTGTACCATTAGAGGAAGATGGCAAGGACAATCCAAACTATTCTTCTTAATTTTTTTTTTTTTTAAATTTCCAGAGAGCACAAGTGCTTTTCAGAGAGACAGAGAAAACGGGGTAGAAAGTGACCCCCAGTAGGGGGGCAAGGTCACAGGGCAATCCTTTCTCTGTTTCTCCATCCTGTTGGGATCTAGGGCACACATACACTTGTGCCTGGCATATTTCTCAAGGGGCCTCGGTCAGGTTTTGAACCACAGTTGGCCATGTGGGATTAGCTCCCTTCATCATTAGGCCATGGGACTGGCTGCAAACTATTCTTGATGTTTGCTTTACAAAAAATGAAATCACTTTTTTTAATAATGTTTTTTAATTTATTGAAATTAATTTATTTACATTCATTCACTGTACATCATTACAGCATGCAAATGAGATTTCCCATCCAGAATACACTGTATATTGGCTCAATCAAGCACATCAACATACATGTTATCGTCAACAAATAATTTTCCATTTCTTGTTTCCTGTATATTTGGCTTCTTTTTTTTTTTTTTTTTTTGCTATCCTTGATTCCCTACCTCTCACTCTCTGCCGTGTCCCATCCTCCTCCCACACTGTCTCTGGTATCCATGGTTGCTTTCTATGCCTTTTCCCCCCATTTTATTAATTCACTAATGAACTTAATTAATCTAAATATTTCCAGTAGCAAGCACAGTTGATATATACATATCCATGAACACAAGACTGACTTTAGGCATAAGCATCAGTGAGTAGAATGAACATACAAAAAGTAGCACCTAGTTGGGCTATATAGCTTACTGCAGTCATCAAATGTGTGTTTTTTAAAAATTTCACAAAAAACAGTTTTCGTGTTTTATTTTTCTCCTGAAACTTTTCTTTTTAAAATTAATTAGTTTACATTCATCCATTAAGCATCGTCACAGCATACAAAATGTGGTTTCCCATCCAGAATATATTGCACAGTGGTTTAATCATGCATGTTATCAATAATTTTCCATTTCTAGTTATATATATATATCTATATATATATATATATATATATATATATATATATATATACACACACACACACACACATATATATATATGTAGTCCTATGTCTGACCCTCTGTCCTTTCCCACTCTCTTCTCACACTATCTCTGGGGTCTACAGCTGTCTTCCATTACTTTTCCACCCACATTTTATTGGTCACACAATTTCTTAAATAATCTAACTATTTTCGATAGCAAGTTCAGTTGGTAATTTCAAGAAAAGCAGTTTTGAATTGGT
Organism: Tupaia tana; assembly: GCA_026018925.1. NCBI lineage: Eukaryota > Metazoa > Chordata > Mammalia > Scandentia > Tupaiidae > Tupaia > Tupaia tana. The sequence continues at coordinate 149,544,940 of JAKSZU010000002.1, forward strand.
AAGAAACTTTGCTTAAAACTTAAAGCCTGGAAACAGGTTAGTATTCTATTCAAATAGTAGGTACATGAACCTATTGACAGTTCAAGACCAGACAAAAACTCTTAAAACCGGACAACAAAGCCTAGAAGAAAAGCAGCAATATTTTAGTCAAAGTCACAGAATGCTATTTCACCAGTTCAGTCTCATGTACTTAATCTATCTTCTGCTGTGGTTCAATCTTTCCGATTGAATTCTGGGATATAATATTCAACTCCAGACTTGTCCCTATGATTAAGTTGGCCATTTTCTTAGTTTTTTTTTTTTTTTTTTTTTTGGAGAGGTTTTTTGCTATAGAGTGTGTGCACTTGCCAGAAAGACAGAGAGAGACAGAGACAGAAAGCAAGAAATCACCCCCCAGGGAGGATGGCCACACCACAATCCCTTCTCCTCCATTCTCCTCTCAGGATCTTGGCACACATGCACACGCGTTAAGCCTCCGGTCTGGGACTTGAACCGTGGTTGACTACATGGGAGTCCAGCCACATAGCCATTATGCTAACTGCTGGTCCCATAATTTTCTTAGTTTTTGAACTCTTATTTCTGTGTGTCTGCATTTACTTTTTATGACATAGCACTCCTTTGAGAACTTCTTGGAGCTCTGGTCTGTTGCTGGTAAATTCTTTCAGGTTTTGTTTATCTGAGAATGTTCTTGTTTTTTTCTTCCCATATGAAGGATAATCTTGATGGGTATAGTATTCTTGGCTGAAATTGCTTTTCCGTTAACACTTTGAATATATTTTCCCATCCTTTCCTCACTAGCATTGTTTCTGATGAGAGGTCTGCTGTTAGTCTGATGGGATATCCTTTGTAGGTAACTTGCCGTTTCTCTCTTGCCAATCTTAGTATCTTGTCTTTGTCTGTGGTTTTGGTCAGTCTGGCTATAATATGTCTTGAAGAAGATCTTCTTAGGTTGATTCTATTTGGGGTCCTTTGTATTTCTTGGGACTGGATCTTTGAGTGCCTCTCTAGGTTTGGAAAGTTTTCTTGCAGGATTTCATGGAATAGATTATCAATGAACTTATGAGTCTCTTCGCCTTCTGGGATGCCAATTTTCCGGATGTTTGGACATTTGTTGAAATCAGTTTCCCACTGCACCTACTGTTTTAGATTATAGTGGACTAAAAAAAATTACTATTTTAAATTTCCATATACATTTAGAACTGACAATAACAAAATGAATATTTTGACACCATTTTTAAAGATCAAAGAACAGTACATTTTCTTCATTGATTAGACAGATCACTTTGCATTGTTCTAACTTTCAAGGCTACTGTATCAGTTTTGCATGCACAAGCGAAAAGGAAGACCTCCTGGATATTGACCATCGAAAATCCTCTGCCCAGACTTCACCCTCCTGCTCCCCAGCCTAGCTAGGAGCCAGACTACAGGTCACCTTCTTTTGCATTCCTCTGATTGCTCAGATTTAACTCCAAAAAAATGTATAATCCATCAGATGGCCAGAAACCACCACAGAGGCATGAGAAATGAAGAAAATATCTCTCCTCTAATGGAAAAGAATAACTCCTCTTCCTGCACAAAGAATACAAGGGAACTCATGGAAATGTCAAATAAAGAATTTAAAATATTCATAGTGACAAAGCTAACAGAGATGCAAGAGAATAGAGACAATGAACTCCAGAAGATGCAGGAGTAAAGAGACACCAAGTTTTAGGAGGTGAGGAAGTTCTTGCACTATCTGAAAGAGGAGATACATATCATAAAATAGGATCAAACTGAATCATTAAAGATGAAGTCTCTAATACAGGAAATCAAAACTTCTGTTGAAAATGTCAAAATCGGATTAGATCATGCAGAAGATTGAATCTCAGATGTAGAAGATAGAACCTCTGACCTAGAAAAATTCACCAAAAAGACTGAGAAAATAACCTAAAAAAATGAGAGTATACGAGCAATACTAGATCCCATTAAACATACGAGCAATACTAGACCCCATTAAATGCCCAAATGTTTGGATCATTGGTATCCTAGAAGATGAAGAAACTAATAAAGTCATTGATAATCTATTCCATGAACTCCTGAAAGAAAACTTTCCAAACCTAGAGAGGCACTCAAATATCCAGACCCAAGAATTACAAAGGACTCCACATAGGATTGACCCAAGAAGATCTTCCCTGAGACACATCATAGCCAGACTGACCAAAACTATAGACAGAGACAATATACAAAAATTGGCAAGAGAGAAACATCACGTTCCTTTCAAAGGATATCCCATAAAGTTAATGTCAGACCTCTCATCAGAAACAATGCAAACAAGGAAAGAATGGGAAAATACATTCAAAGTGTTAAGTGAAAAACAATTTCAACCAAGAAACAAGATTATCTTTCATATGAAAAAAAAAGACAAAAACATTCTCAGATAAACCAAACCTGAAAGAATTTACCAACACCATACCAGCTCTCCAAACAGTGCTGAAGGGAGTGCTATACCAGGAAAACTAAAGTTGGACACAGAAATAAGAGTACAAGAAACAACCAAGAGAATGGCCAGCTTAATGGTAAGGACAAGTCTGGAGTTGAAAGTTATGTTACAGAGTTTAAATGGAAAGATCAGACCACAGTAACACTGTAAATTCAATATAAGAGAGATTAATTATGTTAATCTGAACTAGTGAAATAGATTTTTTTTACTTTAGACTAAAATATTACTGATTTTCTTTGATGCTTTGATTTCCATATTTAAAAATTTTTGTCTTCTCTTGAACTGTTGATAGGTTCATCTATCTAATATTTGAACTTAATCCTAAACTTTTTCTTGGCTTTAAGTTTTAAGCAAATTTCTCTTAACATTTTTAAATTTTGATCTATTAAAACAAAATCTTTTTGAAATTAAAAAAATTCATTAAAAATACCTATTAAAGATCTTTAGTGAATCAATAAAATGTGGAAAAAAATGGCATGGAAAATAACTGTATATGCCAAAGACAGTGTGGGAGAAGGGGAGGAGTTGGCAGAGGGTGAGAGGTAGAGAATCAAGGGGAGGGGAAGCAAAATATATAAGAAGCAAGAAATAGAAAATTATTTATTGATGATACCATGTATGGTAATATCCTTGATTGGGCCAATATACAATGTATACTGGATGGAAAATCTCATTTTGTATACTGTATTGATGTATAGTGAATGACAGTAAATAAATACATAAACTAATTTTTAAAAAAACTTCCTGTATTCCCACCTCTCCTCTGAACTTTCATACTATATTATTATTAATTATTTCTTTGAGAGAGATTTTTGCTGTAGGGTGCACGTGCTCACTGGAGAAACAGAGAGAGACAGAAAGTGGGAAATCACCCCCCGGGGGGATGGCCACATTACAATATCTTCTCCTCCATTGTCCTGTCAGGATTTTAGGAACACATAGACATGCACCTGGCGTGAGTTTTAAGCTGCCAAATCCGGGACTTGAATTGCTGTTGACTACAGGGGAGTCCAATGATGTAACCATTATACTATCTGCTAGTCCCTGTACTTTTTTTTTTAAAAAGTTTATTCATTTGTTTCCTCCATGAGCAAGATGGATAGTGAAGCAGGAACCCCAAAGTGGGGTCCTTCTGCCGTGACCCACACTCAGTCTCCTGGCCTGGATTATGGTTGTACACATGCTGAGGGAGGCTCTAGGGTGTGAACCCAGCACCTTCCCCATGCTGGTCCACGGCCTGATCCTTCCATTTTTGTACTGTCATTGTCTGACACCCTACATTGATATTTTATTTCCAAAATAAATTGTTTTTGTCTAAAATAGTCAATTATCTTTTGAAATAAATAAAAGTAGAATATGAGAAAACAATCTTATACTTACCCACATGTTTACCATTTCCAGGACTCTTTATTTTCTAGCATGGATCCAAGTTTCCGATTGGTATCCCTTTCTTTCGCTCTCGAGAGGAGGAGTAATATTATTATTAATATTATTTTTCGGAGAGGTTTTTGCTATAGGGTGTGTGCACTCACCAGAAAGACAGAGATAGAGAGACAGAAAGCGAGAAATCACCCTCCATGGGGAATAGCCATGCTGCAATCCCTTCTCCTCCATTCTCCTCTAGGGATCTTGGGCACGCACACACACGAGCTCGGTGTGAGTTTTTAAGCTACTGGGGCCGGGACTCGAACCATGGTTGACTACATGGGAGTTCAGCGACATAGCCATTATGCTAATTTGCTGGTCCAATATTATAATATATGTCTCCTGGTAATGAATTTGCTCAGATTTTTGTTTGAAAGGAAATCTTTATTTCACCTTCCTTTCTAAATATTACTTTCACTGTTTACAGAATTTAATTGGATAGGTTTTTTTTTTTCCCTTTAGCATTTTAAATGTGTTGGTCCATTGTATTTGATTTGCACCATTTCTGTTGTGACACCTGCAGTTATTTCTTATCTGTGTCCAATGATCTGTGTGCAATGTGTCTTTCTTCCTCTGGTTGCTTGTTAAGAGTTTCTCCCTATCAGTTTTTTTTTAATATTTTTATCATGCATGGAGAGAGAGAGAGAGAAAGAGAGAGAGAGAGGGAGAGAGACTCAGTGCTGCAATACTCCAGCCTCCAGTAGTTTTAGCCGTAGGGCATGCTGCCACATTCATCAGTTTTAATTGATATAATTATAATATGCATGTAGATTTTTTGGTGCATGTTTCTTCCTTCCAATAGCTTTTTATTAAAGTATAGAGCGCACACAGGAAACTGCGCTAATCAGAAGTATGCAGATTAATTATAACCAAGTGAACATGCCCCTATAACCACTCCAAATCAAGATATAAAATGCTGATGGCACTGTGGAAACCCATTTAAGTCTCCTCTTAGTCACCCCTTCTATCAACCACCTCAAGAAAACAACTCTACTCATTTCCAGTACCATAGATTAGTTTTGCCAGATTTTGAACTTCATAAAACTAAAATTACATTGTGTATTTTATTTTGGAACCAGGTTATTTTGCTCTACACAGCATCTGTGATATTTAATACATGTTGCTGCATGTAGTAATAGTTTATCATATTTGTTGCTATTATGTAAATATTCCCTGCTCATGTTTATCACATTGTTGATAGATTTTCAGTTGTCTTCACTTTTTTACTTATTTCAAATCATGCTGCTATTAACAGACATGTGTATAACTTTTGGTAAACATATGTTTTAATTTTTATCGACTACATTCATTGGATTGAAATTGTTAGGTCATAAGGTACTAAAAAGTTTAGGCCCAGCCATGGTGGCAGATGGTGAGGTGCTGCTGAGTGATGCTGGAGCCACAGGGAAGACCTGAGATCAGATCCTGGAACAACCGAAACACACAGGGTTTGGTGGTGAGTTCCTGTAATCCCAATTTCCTGGAAGGCTGGGATGATAGGATTGTGGCATGGTGAGGTCCTGTCAAAACTACCTCTCTCATTTTCTCTCTCTTGCTAAAGAAAAAAAAAATGATTCAGTTTTAGTACCAACCAATAATTTCTCTAAATGTTTGAACCAGTTTATATATTTTTTTCTTTTGTTTTAATTGTCAGAGAGTATGTGCACTTGCCAGAGACAGAGAAAGCACCCTGCCAATGGGGCATGGCCTTACAGCTATCCTTTCTCCTCCATTTTCCATCCTGTAGGGATTTGGGGCATGCATGTACATGCACCTGGTATATTTTCCAAGTTGCCAGGGCTGGGATTTGAACCATAGTCAGTCATGTGAGATCTGACTCCCTTAATCACTAGGCTATGGAGCCAAACCCCAATTTATATTTTTACTAGCAGTATGTGGGTACTCTAGTTATTCCACATCCTTGCAAACACTTTCTATTTGCAATTTTTTTTTTTTGAGAGAGGGTTTTTTTTTTTTTTTTTTTTTTTTTTTTTTTTTTTGCTGTAGGGTACATTTGCTCACCAGAGAGACAGAGTGAGACAGGGAGACAGAAAGTGAGAAATAACCCCTCTAAGGGGGATGGCCATGCCACAGTCCCTTCTCCTCCATTCTCCTCTCAGGATTTTGGGCATGCACACACACACTCTGGGCATGAATTTTAAGCCACCAGGTCCAGGACTCGAACTGTGGTTGACTATGTGGAAGTCCAGTGACATAACCATTATGCCATCTGCTGGTCCTGCTGTTTTCAATTTTTAACTGGTTGGTATTTTGATGGATGTATAGTGTTATCCCAATGTTATCAATTTATGTTTCCCCAGTCTTATAAGTACGTATGCTTTTAAAACTTCATATCTTCTGGGGCCTATACCATATTCGACCCCATTTTACTAACCGTAGGTCACTCTGGTAATAGTTTTTAGAGTTTAAACCAGATGATATTAAAGTCTCAGTTATGCTCACAGTTCTAAGACCTTTCTCTCTCTCTCTCTCTCTCTCTCTCTCTCTCTCTGTCGTCTTTCAGTGTCTTGCAGGCCATCCCTAAACTCTTGGATCACTTCCTATTACATTTTTCTTGCTCAGGGCAGGGCAGGTAGGGCAGATAGCAAGCAAGGAGGATGCTCTACTAACAAGGGTGACCAAATTTTTCTGGGTAGCTGGGCACCTGCTGCTTCGTCATGCTCTGGTGCCTCTGTGCATTTGTCCACACCTGCTCCGGTCCCTGAAGTGCAGGTAGGCAGCTGAGACTTTGTCTTGGGGAAACCCATGGCCTCTAATGGGCAGCGAGGGGTTCTTTCACATCTTCTAAAGGGCATAGCTCCATTCCTTGCACTGACGGCAGACGGTTTGATCTATCGATATATTCTCTATAGAAGTCCATCTGCCCTGCTTGAAGCCCTTGGATGAGGGAGGCCGGTCAGTCACCTGCACATTAGATGTCCTTCTGCGGTTTTTTGGGTCCACCAATGACCTCCTGAGAATCTCTATCACACCAACTCTTACCTCTGGGATCCCAATTCACAGATTTTCATTTACGCTGGCCTCACACTTCCTGCCTTGCATAGCATGACCCAAACTGGAAGAAAGGGTAAGAGGGCAAACCCTGGCTTTCTGAATACTCTCTCGAACCTTGTTGTTCCTTATTTTATATATATATATATATATATATATATATATATATATATATGGTGGGTAAAATATCTAAACCAAATTCTGCCTGACCCCGATACAGTTTGGGAGAGTCTGGCAAGAGGAAGATAGCTTTCTTTGCGCTTGGCAGTTAAAAACATGATCTCTTTGGTCTGAACTATCAACTGTCTCCACAGTATTCCTGTGCTTCTGGCTCAGTCCCCAGACTGGGGATGGAGAGAAATCAGCGGTTATGTTGTATCTCTGTGTTAACCTTGGCTCCCTTTGGTCCTTTGAACCCGCCATCTTGTCATTTTTCACCTTGATTTCTACTGCCAAGTGCCCAATTTCTGTGCATCCCCAATTTTAGCTGCCAAAGAAGAGCATCTCACTGCCTCATTTGGTTTCCATTTGTGCAGAACTTTCCAGCTCAGCCCAACTTCTGGGCATCTAGAAGGTCTGAGGACTGGCCTGACTATTCTGTTGTGCCTGAAGTGGGGTGGGAGTCAATTGGCAGCCCACAAAGAAGTCAGAACACAATTCAAGTAGGGCTTCTGATGGCCCAGATCACATAATTGCTCTGATCAGCCATCTGAAGCACGGCTTTTGTGCAGCATTTCCGGTATTAGTGATGGGTTCGCATATTGCCTTTTGTGTCTTCTGACCCATAATGTGACAATGCAAAGTCCTGGGGGCAGGAGTTGCCGTCAGTGGCAGAGTGACTTGGTGTTTCTCTGTGTGAAACTGAGAAACGTACAGCCAAGGAAACTATATGTTAGTGCTTTCATTTTGTTTCACTCTAGGTCTGCCTGGATGATCAAAACAGATGGGAAGAGTCATGGTGGGACAATAATCCGGTCCCGTTACTTCCTGGAGATTCAAGCACTGTTTGGAGAAAGTCATCTTCTCTGCTACTCTTTCTTCCTGTTTTCTCTTGTGGTGAGGTCAGATCGAGTTTAGCAGAAATGTTCATGCGAATATTGTCTGTATTTTTGAACAGGCTAAATCTTGACTGCAAGCAACATCATCATTTTGAAGTTGAGCTACTAATTAAGATCTATATTTTATTAAGTTGATGATGCTAAACCTGTGAAAAGTCTTCTTCCAGTCCTGTCAGAAATGACTGGATTGCCTTTTCGCTTTGATGATTTATGGGTATCTTAGATATTTAGCTCTATGTTGTATTTCTTGCCACTACCTTTTCTAATGAGAGTATTCAAGTTGACATTATTAGGGCCATAAGTGTAAACAGGTATATATAGAAGTTGCAATAATTATGAAAGCTGCTGTCATTCATGATGCTTAACTAAATGAAGATGCAATTAATACGTGCATGAAGAATTGGAATAATGTCAGCGCATGAACTCCAAGTGATAGGAAGGTGTTTGGATATTTGAGCAGTGAATTTCCATGAAGAGAGTGTCTTATCAGCTTAGTCAGATAAATAAAACCAGACTAATTTTTATACGATACACTTCTCAGCATTATCCCCACAAGGATTTCTGAGATAACCCAACAGTGATAGTTGATAATAGTCTTCATATCTGTTAAGTCTTTAGCATTTTATCTTGATAGGCTGGTAGAATAAGCTCCAGGAGTACATACCAGAGTGCAATCGCTTCCAGCTGCCCAACGCGAGCCTTAATTATTAATAGGACCAACGTGAGTCTCCAGACATACTGCTCGCAGCGCAGCAACCAGCATAATCAAAATCAGAATTAAGGATCCAACCGCATTCCGCCGAGGGTCAAAGAATATCCGTGTTTCGAGGACCTTGGAGATGACCTTATGTGCTCTCGACATTGTAGAAAAGCGAGCAGACTGGGGAAGGACACATATTCTCTACGGTGACACGGCAGGTTTGAGACAGAAACAATGCAATCTCAGCCCTCCTCCTTCTCAGATTCAGGCATTTCCCACAATACTTATGTTACCAGTTCCTTTATTTTCTGTTCATTCCTTCACAGTTATTTTCCCATTGCTACCTTATCAAGATCCCATCCTTCGCTCGACTCCATCTTTGCGGTAGTGGCAGCCGGGACTGCAATTCAGGCCTTGTTGTTTTCCTCGGTCACCGACATACAGCTTTTTTTTTGAGGTGACTGGCCAGGAGACGGTCACCCAGATCAAGGCTCATGTGTCCTCACTGGAGAGCATCGCTCCTGAAGATCAGGTCATGCCCCTGGAGGATGAGGCTACGCTGGGCCAGTGTGGGGTGGAGGCCCTGATGACTCTGGAAGGAGCCGGCTGCAGGCTTGGAGGTAAAGTCCATGCGTCCCTGGCCCGAGCTGGGAAAGTGAGAGGTCAGACTCCCAAGGTGGCCAAACAGGAAGAGAAGAAGACAGGCTGGGCCAAGCGGCGAATGCAGTACAACCGGTGGCGCTTTGTCAATGTCGTGCCCACATTTGGCAAGAAGAAGGGCCCCAATGCCAACTCTTAAGTCCTTTGTAACTTTGGCTTTCTCTAATAAAGCCACTTAGCCCAGTTAAAAAGAAAAAGATCCCATCCTTCACCCCAAAGGTTTGAATTTGTTATCCTTATTGTCTCTTTATAAATAAAACACAAGTTGCTATTGTTAATAATAATTCTATCATTTCGTATTTGTCAGAGAGATGTGTTTCATGGACTACGAAAGAATTCACGGACTCAGACAGTTAAGTGAATAGAAAAGGTTTATTCACTTTCCAAGGGAGGAAAGGGGCAGATGCAGAGTTGGATCAGCCCTGAAGGGCTGAGATAGGGACTTGTAAAGGAAAGGGATCTAGGCTGGGGTGGTGAAGGTGGTCCTGAGACAGCAGCCGGGTGGCTTTCACCTTCTGGGGTGCTTCAGTTCTCTCTGAGCGAGTCAGACATCCTCAGTACAATCAATCAGCTCTCCTTTCTTCTCTCCTTTCAGGAGGAAATCTTCCTCTGAGCACAAGGAATTCCTCACTGGGGTATGTCCCCTCCCACTGGGACTGGCCAGACTGGGTTTGACTCTTTAGACATTTTTTTCCTGGCCGCCAAGGGTACTCAAGGCTGTTGGAGACCCTGCCTCCCCTCCAGCAGAGCCCAAGAAGAGAGGCAAGCATCCAAGGGTTGATCCCTAGGGAAGAAAACGCCTGAGGAGTGGGGGGAGCTTTGAATGTGCCCCTCCCATTAAAATGCCTAAGACATCTGTAGGTACTGATTATGCCCTTCCACTGTGGAATAGAACATGAATTCTTATTGTTTAGTAACATTCAAGTGTTATGGGCCCTGGGAACATAAAAGAAGCTGAAGTTCTGACACAACCAGAAGAGCTAAAGGGTCCTGTGCTGGGAGTGGGCGGCATGCAACTTTCATACGCCAACTGTGTGTTTGGCATTACTGCACAATTCCAGCTATCCCCCCTTTTTTTTTTTTTTTTCTTCTTTGAAAGTGGTGGATCTGAAGTCTTGCAATACACCTGAGGGGACTTGAAGAAATTGTTTAGCTATTTTGGTATAAAACGATTTCAAAACTCATGCATGATTTTTTTCCCCAAGATAGACACTTTTCCATGAACTTTTTGAAGAGCATATATATTATGAGAGGGGAAGAGAGGAGAGAAAGAGCAAGGAAGAAAGAGATAGGTATTTCTGACAGGTTTCACCACTGCCATCTTCTTCCCAGCCTCCCAGTTAGCTGGGAGTGTAGGCACGTTACCACCGTGCGTTCAGGTTAGTCCTGGGTTCCAGTCTGGGCCTCTCATGTAGACCTAGCCTTGCTCAGTGGCACTCTACTGCTTGGGTGGGCCTATACATGAATACACACACACACACACACACACACACACATTACATACATATTATATATGTGTATTATGTATATATACACACATATATACGTACACACATTTTAAAGTTTATTTAATTCAGGAGGGAAAGAGAGATAGAAAGAAAAAGACAGCTATCCTTAGCAGGATCTGACAACTCAGTCCTCCCCGAGCCTTCCCTGCCAGCTAGGATCATGGGCCTATGTACCCAGTGTGTACAGACCAGCTTGGGAACAGGACTCCGATCTCCCACATGGCCCCCACACCAATGTGGTGCACTATTGCTGCAACGCTGTGGCTGGCCTGTACTTCTATTTTTAAATTTCTTTGAAATAATTATAGGTTCACAGGAAGTTGCAAGAGGTACAGGGATGTCTTATGTATTCTTCACTCATTTTCTTCCAGGGGTGACATTTTGCATAATTGTGTGTACAATATCATAACCCAGAATTTGGCAAAGGTATGATTCGCTGTGCCTATTCAGATTTCGGCAGTCTTACATGTATGAATGTACATGGATGTGTCTACAGTATGGTTCCATACGATGTTATCACACGTGCAGACCCATGTAATCACCACTGCAATCAAGGTGTAGAACTCCAACTTCACTATGAGGCTCCCACAAGCTATTCCTTTGTAACCATAACCATGCCTTCCCCTAAGTCCTTCTCCTTGGCAATCATTAATCTGTTCTCCTCCTTCATAATTTGATTTCAATAATTCTTACGAATGAAATTGTACAGCATTTTAAGTGGAAGAAACAAGTCACAGATTTTTGTTAGCTCTGCAAAATAAGTTTTAAAAATCATTTGTTTCAAGTCCTATTATCGTGAAAAATGTTTTGTTCTTTCCTATATTTTCTGATATCAGTATAGAAAATCAGTATCAAAAATGGTTCCATTTATTTGTTCCCACTATTTCTTCTCTTTTAGTGTTTTCAGATATTTACTGTCTTATTTTCTCTCTCTCTCTAAGTTTCATGTGAAAGAACCCCCGTGTTCTTTACTTTTCCTAAGGAACCTTAGTATGAGTCTTTAGGGAAAGTGTAGACTATTTTTTTTTTTTTTTTTTTTTTTTTGATTTTGCTTCATTAGGCATTCCTTTGTATGGTCGCTCCCATGAGTAAACTTCGTTAATCTGGGTCTTTACACTGGTTTATCAAAATGGAAATAGAAGACCAGCCAGTGGTGTGGTGGTTAAGGCAACTGGATCCCACATGGTTGGCTGCACAGTTTGAGTCCTGGACCTGGTGGCTTCAAAAACATGCTGGGTGCATGTGCATGTGCCCAAAATCCTGAAAGGAGAGATGGAGAAGAAAGGATTGTGGTGTGACCATCCCCCAGGGGGATACTTTCTCACTCTCCTCCACCTCCTCCACTGACAAGCACAGGTGTCCTTTGGCAAAGTGAAAAATAAAATGGAAGTAGATACTTATAAAACAAAATACAAAATGAGCTTGTTCTGGGCATTTACTATTTCTGAGAAAGTATCACCTATTCCAAACATTTTCTGGGAATGTTATTCATATTATTCTTCATTTTCTTTTATTTGAATTCTGCATTTTTTTCACAAGTATCTGTAAGTAGGGTAATAAAGTGTGAAACCAAGTGATTGTCTACCAATTACAATTGATATTAATGATGGCTCCTGGGGAGTTACCTAGATAGCCATTGTGCTGCATTTAAGGTCTTGCTAGTTTTGCTGAGTTACAGGGGATTTCCTCAGTTCTAAATGTAAAGTTATTGATGCATGTAGGAAACCATTTGTATTAATGTAATTAAGTGACCCTACCTAACCCTGATGAAAAATTACTTGGAAGTAACAGAGGACAGAGTCTTTATTTTAAAATAAATGAACTATTGGGAGTAATTACAATTAGTCCAACTATAATTGGATTTAATGGGACCGAATAGAAACAAATGAGATATCATTGGAAGCTAAGCAAAAGTCAATTAAATCCTTATAATTTTAACTTTATAAAAGTTATTGAATTAAATGGCCAGGATCAATTAGCAAAGAAAATAAAACCATGAAGTACATTTCCAGGAAACTGGTACTTTTTCGAGGGGAAAGGTATGGTTTCACTTAATGATTAGTGTTCACCAAAAATCAATTTAATGAATTTTGCGGGCTTTGTAGTTTAATAACTTCAAGTGAAGTAATTATGCACATTTATAGTTTTACCTACAAAGTACTTCAGAAGTTGTTTTAAGAATGTATTTGATAGAATAAAATAGCATATTCAGAGAAAGTAGTGCATTCAGTTGGCTTGGAATAAAGATATGGTTGTTATTACTCAGGACTCACTTCAGTAATGGATAATTGCACGGAAATTATAGTTGACCTATTGTAGACATTGTGTGACTGGAAATCCATTTACCGTAATGCTCTAGACAGATTTGCTCTGATGCTGTGCTTGTTCTCACAGCACTGCGTCAGCCCCACTGCCTTCATCCTGAAGGCCCAAGTCAGTGTCTAGTCAGAAATGTACGCGATGTGTTGGGCAACTGGTCACCTAATAACCTGTGACTCACCCGAGCTGCTTTCTGCTCTTCAGAAGGGACTAGCAGCCTGTGTTCTTCAAATGGAATGGAATGAGATGGAAGTTTTGATTCGGTGCTGAACTATAATTCCCTCGTGATGGTAAATAGATTAATTCTACACCGATGGCCACAAAGGAAAGAACAGGAGCAAACCAGGCTCAGAAAATAAATCCGATGAGATGAGAAGAGATGACACAGCCTTATAGACCCCATCCCCTGAATACATTATGTCTGAAACAAAAACAGTCCCATTCGTATTTCACTCATGGCAATTTTTCTGCTAAAACATGAAAACCAGATTTCTTCAGCTTTTTTGAATGAAGGTAAGTGCATGTTTAATTAGGTTAAAGTGCGTGGAATTATGATAATATTAATGCAGTGAATAGCTCCACTCATAATGCAGTGAGATTTTGTGCAAAGAAGTGAATTGAGAGGTGTAGACCCAGACTTTGAAGGGTAAAAAGCATAGATCTGTAAGCAAAAAATATCTCCTGCTTTTATCCTTTGTGTACCATAACACAACCCAGCACAGGAGGTGTGACTCTTATGTCACGTGACGTCAGCAGGCCTGGCAACCCTGTGGGGCCCAGGACGGTGGAGTGAGTTCCCAAATTTATGGCAAAACTGCTGCTCTTTTGTGGATAAAGTTCTCCTCTTGCATATAAGTGCCACAATGAGAGTGATGGAATTTCCAAGATTTAGTTAAAGTCCAGTGATTTAAATATCTATTACTGACCTGTAGGCTAGTCAAGGCTTCAGTTATTCCTTATATTAGGGAATGTTAAAAACAGCATTTTTTAAAAAAGATGTTTTTGTCCTAGAGCACATGTGCTCGCCCGAGAGACAGAGAGACAGAAAGCGAGTGGTCAGCCTCCCCCCCTCACCCCTCCCAGGAAATGGCCATGTCGTAATCCCTTTTCCTCTATTCTCCTTGGGATTTTGGGCACACATGCACAAATGCTCTATGTGAATTTCTTTCTTTTATTTTTGTTGAAAAACAACAAAATTGTATTAGAAAAAGACATAAACAATCTCAGAAAATACAAAATATTAAAGTTCACTGATCATGTAATACAATGAGATACTAATTTATTTATTTTACATTCTTTCACTGAACTTCATCACAGCACACAAAATGTGATTTCCCATCCAGAATACACTGTATAGTGGCTTAATCATACATGTTATTGTCAACAAATAACTTTCCATTTCTTGTTTCTGGTATGTATATATATTTCCCCCTATTCCTCACCCTCTGCCATTTCCCACCCTCCTCCCACACTGTCTCTGGTATCTGCAGTTGACTTTCATACCTTTTTAATTTTTTCCCCAGCTTTTATTGATTCACAAAATATCTTAATTAATCTAAATACTTTCAATAGCAAGTTCAACTGACATATACATATCTGTGGACACAAGTTGACTTTAGGCATGAAACTCTGTGGGTAGAATGAATATGCTATAAAGTAACACCTAGATGAGGCTCTATAGCTTACTGTGTGAATTTCAAGGCCCTGGATCTGGGACTCCAACCATGGCCACCTATGTGGGAGTCCAGTACCTTAAACACTACATCAAAAGGTTTTCTGGGGTCCCATTTTCTACATCTTACCAGTTATCTGAGATTTTCAACTCTTTCTGTCCTACCCCATAACTATGAATCTCAATTGGAAGAGCTAGACCAGAGAACTCTAAGAAGCAGCACAGAGTGGGGAGGGAGAAACCATGGGGACAGAATGTGAAAACCCCAAGTACAAGATACTCGCAACTTTGAATTTCAGCTACTGCTGCTAGAGTCCTTATACAGTTCACTCCATTTTTATTAAAAATGGAAATTGAACACTCCCTGTATCATGATGTCATGTTAAGGGTTGACAAATTCTGGAGGATACAAATCTTCAGAAGGGAGGATTAAAGGCCTGATTATTTTAGGGGTCTGGCTTTTTTATCAGTAAGGAAAAGTCATAGCATTTGTTTTCAATGCTGAGTTTCAGAATTGTCTGCTAGTCAACCAAGCACATGTCACATGATCTTTTCAAGTATTTTTAAAAGTTTATTTGTCCTGAGAGAGAGAAAAAGAGAGAGAGACAGCACCCCTGCAAGTGTCTGAAGTTTGTGATTCACTCCCACCTTCAGTCAGCCTAGAATATGGGCAAATGGATGCCTGGTATACTCACAGAGGTCTCTGGACTTGAACCGGCAACTTTCCCATGTAGATCTGCTTTTCAGAGCACTGTGTTTTCTTACTGCTCCATTATCTGGCCCTCAGCATAAACTTTAAGTGAAAAGATGAATAAGAGCTAGGATCACATTTCACTTTTAGCTATACAATGTTTTGAAAATAGTTTAACCTTTCTCATCTATAAAGTGGATAGAATATCTGACTTTTAACAGCTTTGTTAAGGAATAGACAGAATAGACAGAAATAGCATTTATAAAATGTTTGGTAAAAATCGTGTTAGAGATCAGTCATTCAATAAATGATAGCTGTTATAGTGATTTAATTTCTGTTGGTTTAAAATTTATTTTAATTGGGGAATAGGTTTTTAGTAAGGTTATACAGATGATATGGCATTAAGTCTCTGTAGCTCTGAGAATTCTCTTTTGTCTTTGTTTTTGTCTTCACATTGAACGACAATTTAGCTTGGTACAAAACACTTGGTTTGCCTGTTTTACCCTTTGAAAGTCTAGTCTTACATTGTGTCTGCCCTCTAGATCTGCTGGAGTTGGACTGGGGTTTGGAATTCACCTAGGAAGCTATGTCAGCCCAGTGTGTTATTTACTGACTTACATTTTGGTCAAGGGAGGGTGATGGTGAAGTTTATTTTATGTTACAATTAAGTCTCTGTAAACGCTATTATACCCTTTAGCTTTTTAGCTTATTCTTGCTTATTCTTTAATAGTGAGAGAAAGAGAGAGAGAAAGAGAGGCCCAGCCTTACCACAATTCCTCTTCCTGCCTTTTGTCAAGACCCTACACATGCCCACATATTTTCAAGTCACCAGGGCCTGGATTTCAACGAGGGTTGGTCATGTGGGTTCTGGCTCCCTAAACACAGGGATCAGCAGCTGAGCCACAGGACTGGCCCACCCTCTTAACCATTTTAGTGTATTGTATGGCACACTCCCTCTGCACATTGCTGCACGACAGAACTATTATCGAACTACTTTTACATTCCCTTCTTGTCTTAGCTTTACTCAGGCTCCAGTGAAGTAAAAATTCAAAACCAAAACATATTTCAGAGTGGAACTATGGTTTTGTATTCTCAGGAGGGAATATTTTCCTTTCTCAGAACTTAGACTGAGAAGGACAAGTTCCTTTTTCATGTCTTCATTTTTGTTAGATATTTTATTCCTGATTCATGAGTTCTGAATTTAGACAGGGGTCTCTTTTCCAACTCTCTACCTCGCAGGGATTCTAACACTTTGTCTTTAGTTCCTTGCATGACCTTGAGATTCAAGTCTCTAGATTCCTGGGATTGGCAAATATTTCCAAAGCAGACAGAGTTTTGTATTTATTGATAATTCAGGTTTTCTGCTTTGTCTTATTGTCATTTTCCCCTGGGTATATTTTATTTTTTTACTCTCTTGGAAACACAACTATGCATTTAAATGCATGTTTGCTGTATTTTATCTGCTATTTCTATGTGTTTTACAGTAAGGGCTTTTCAGAATATCCAGTTTATTGCTAAAAGAACTGGCTTGTTTTAATATACTGCAGATATATATCCAATTTTATAAAAATAACATCTTAGATGAAAACCATTCTCGCCTGTTAGCACATGGAACTCTCAAATACTCCTGCTGAGTCACGTGATAATCCATCCTACATATGCCATGCTCTCTTAATGTAACCATACTTCTTTTTTTTTTTTGGAGAGGTTTTTGCTATAGGGCGCGTGTACTCGCCAGCCAGCCAGAGAGAGACAGAAAGCGAGAAATCACCCCCCGGGGGGATGGCCACGCCGCAATCCCTTCTCCTCCATTCTCCTCTCGGAATCTTGGGCACGCACGCACATGCACCCAGCGTGAGTTTAAGCCACCGGGTCTGGGACTTGAACCGTGGTCAACTACATTGGAGTCCAGTGACATAGCCATTACACTAACTAATGGTCCCGCCATACTTCTTTTAATAAGTGTCATAACATTGATCATTCTTTGTGGAATGTTAGCTTCTATTATCATCAGTACACATTAGTGTCCCTTGTCATGTAACACTGAATCAGTCTTAAATCTATGCTGGTCGAAGACAGTGTAGAAATAAAGATTATTTGAGACCCTGCTGACTGCTAAGGTCTGGATAATGGTTTGTCCCTTGCTGTAGTTGGCGGATGTCCTCCTCCCCCCAAATTCATGTGTTGGAACTTGATTGCATTGAAAAGCTGTGTAATAAAAACTTAATCCTTTCATAGTGTTCCAGCATGGTGTGAGAAGGTTATGAAGGCAGGGATCCTATGACTGAGTTCTGGTGGGTTTACAAGCAGAGAGAATGAAACCAGAACAACAGAGAGAAGCTCATAGATACAGACCATACTGTTTTCCTAAAAGTTCTGCCTTCCACCATTTTGTGATGCCTTTGGACTTTCCAGCTACCAGGATAGTGAGTTTTGCAAAACATTTCTAGAGTCCTATCAGTCAGACCCACTCAGTTAGAGTGGAAGAGGTGGCCCGTACCCTCTCCTTCAGTTGCAGGACTGGTAGTAGAGCTCATCTGGTAGTTTGTTGGTATGGAGAGTGAATGTATAACCTCTGAATGAGTGTGAGTGTTTGTGATGAGCTAATGTGTCTGTAGCCCCATGGTTTATGCTATGGGGCATGATTGGGTCCATTTCTGTGGTTCCGTGTGGTTCTGGAAAGGCTAAATGGCAGAATTGGTACTGGGGGAACCCAGTTCACCTCTACTCATTCAATCTGGTAGAGGTTCTATATCCAATTGCTTATTGCCAAGGAGCCATACAAAGCCCATACATGGCCAGACAGACACCTGATTGGTACCCCTCTTGGGGAGGACACCCGCCCTTTGTCTGTTTGCGACACTGTTCAGGGCAGGAGGGGGACACAAAGTCTGATAGGAGGGATTTCCCTGTAGAGGTGGATAGGCAGGGCAGTGAATGTCAGGTTGTTGATTTGCCCCTGGAAGTTGGGGTACAAATTTCTCCTGACTGATGCATTTATAGATAGGTTGTAAAAATCTTTACAAAGGGAGGTAGAGAATGTAGATGCACCTGAGGCATCACTGAAGCAACTAGCCTTCGAAAATACTAATGTGGATTATCAAGAAGTGTTGAAGGAAATTTACAGCCTGTGGTGACCTTGTAGCTCAGTCCACATAGCAACTTGGAAACTCTTAATGACCTTGTAGCCCTGATAACAGCCTAACGACTCTGTTTGGTGCTGACAGACACTGAGTTAGCCCCTTCTTGTCCCTAGGGTGCTCAGGACTTTCTGTTCAGGGCAGTTGCTTTGAGATTTCTACTTCTGCCTTCTAAAGGTTTTTTCAAATGGTTAAAATCTCAAACTGCTATCAACAAGAATGTTTTGTTCTATTTTGGGAAATTAGTTGAACAGTTTTTGTTTGTTTGTAAAATATGCATCAACATATAAAACAAACTTTCACAATTTATGTAAAACAAAAAAAGGGGAAGCTGGGTCCCCCTTCTACCTGTGCTGCCGAATTACTCTACCTAACCATGGTCAAATTAAATAATTTAAATTTGACTTTTGACTCAAAATTGCATCAATGGAGCACTGCCTGGCAGCATTTTTCATCTACTCCAAAGCTTCCTCCAGTCAGTGATCTCTCAGGCCCTCTGGGAGTTGTAGGCTTTTGATATCTGGAGAGATCAGAGATATTTGGCCCATGCCTCTTGGCATCACCATGGGAAAACCCCAATCCAAGTCTTCCAAGCCTACTGTGCTGGACTATATGCTAAGTTTAAAAAGGGCTTCTCTGGTGATTATAGAGTTAAATTGAAACCAAAGAGATTAAGAGCCCTCAGTGAGATTGAATGGCCTTTGAAGGTGGGATGGCTGCTGGAGGGAACTTTACATCTCCCCACTGTATGAGCTATGTACAATGTGGTTACTGACACCCCAGGCCATTCCCACCAGTTTCCCTATGCTGACTCCTGGTTACAAGAGTATGCCCCCAACACTGTGGTAGATCTAAGGCTTGGGCCATAACTTTTCCAAATGAAAAGCTTGACTGGGATTTCAATACTGAGGGTGGCCGTGCCCATCTCAGCAAGTATCTAGAGGCACTTCCTGCAGTGCACAGAAACCTACAAACATGGCGGAAAATTTCAGAAATAATTCAGAAGATGGATGAGTCACCAGGGCAATTACATGAGTGCTGGGGTCCATCTTCGGCAGGGGTGGGTTATCTCGTTGGAAGCGGCGCAGGAAAGGAAGACAGAGGCCCTGGTGCCTGTTCATGCACGTCCTGAGTCGGACACTCCCCAGAGATCGCTCTCTGTAGAGTGACAACTGCTAGGAATCATTGTGCCTTTTTATTGAAAATGTGATACATACAAGTAAATGGGTGAGGGGCTACGTGTTTTAATTATCAGTTCATAAAGTTTTAACAATAGGGAACATAGGTTCCATTTGGGGTTGGATTAAGGGTGGGTCTATTGCAGTTGCGCAATTGTTTGTTTGATGTAGGCAGGTCTTCATGGAAAGCAGTTTTGGGAAAGCAGCTCCAGCAAGCAGAGACAATTATCAGCTGATACGGCAGCCATCTTGTGATTACTGAGCACGATGCTGAGAAAAGAAAATCTCAAGTATAGATATTAGTTCTTTTGGATCTCAATAAGGAATGGTACTTATATAATTTTATAGGGATCTAAAACTTAGTTCAAGGAATCCTAATATATTTTAAAGGGGTGAAACTATTGTTCACTTGGTAAGGGCGGGGACAGATTTTTTAACTGGCGGTAAAGTGACTAACAAGTTAATGAAAAACTTTAAGGTGGGTTTGTGGCATACTTAAGCATTCTATTGTGCCTGTGGTGCCACTGTTATGTATTTTGTTAGAACATTAGCTACTATGGGGCAGGAGTGTCCTGGGCCAGTTTTGGCCTAAAAGGTTATTTTTAAGCTTATGTTAAATGTATCTTGAAGGACCTTCCAAAGGTAAAAAAGATTTCTGCCTAGATGGACTTTAGCACACCCTCTATTGTGACCGCAGGGATAAAGCATTGTAATTAACAGTAGGTGGTCAGGGCAAAGGGGAGCAGTCAGAGGACTTTCGGAAAATCTTATCATATACTCAGGATGTATAAGAGAGCTATGTGTGACCAGCAGTTAGCGTAATGGCTATGTCACTGGACTCCCATGTAGTCGACCGCGGTTCGCGTCCTGGACCCGGTGGCTTAAAACTCACGCCAGGCACGTGTGTGTGTGTGCGTGCCCAAGATCCCGAGAGGAGAATGGAGGAGAAGGGATTGCGGCATGGCCATCCACCCTGGGGGGTGATTTCTCACTTTTTGTCTCTCTCTGTCTGTCTGGCGAGTGCACGCGCCCTATGGCAAAAATCTCTCCAAAAAAAAAAAGAGAGCTATGTAATTCTTTTATAGTAGTATATCAGGGAGTCAGAGGGTCGATTGCTTCCCAGCAAGGCTACTGCAGTCTCTGGAGCATACAACAAGCGGCCTTGCCAACATGCTGAGTCGACCCAAGCTTTGCTCATAGGTTGCGGGGGGAGCGTACAGCAGCAGCCTTGCCAACGTACTGAGCCAACCAAAGCTGTACTCAAAGGTCAAAGACTCAAAACAAATCCTGGGGCCCCACCAGGTCGGATTCCTCCACATGAAAGGCTCTATGAAGCATACTGGATCTAAACTCCATTCAACACTGAGAGCTCCAAAAGCCAGAAAATAATACTGCTTTGTTGCCCAATCAGCACCTGCCTCCAGAGGCAGGAAGGCTCTGCTGGAATGAGCACCACCCAGCTCCTAGTGATTGCTAAGACAACTGGAGGCTCCACTAGGTCCCAGAGGGGGGACCAAATACCAGCTGCCCCAGGCTTAGATCGACCCAATATGCTTACTTCAAAAAAGATGGACACTGGAGAGTTAACATGCCCCAAGCAGAAGTCAAACCAAGGGAAAATGACCAAAAATCCACTGGAGGCCCTAAAGACTTTCTACTCAGAATCCCTAAGGGTCCTCCTGGCCATGATGAAATCAGAATTGGGCTGACTGGGCTCCATGATCTTAAGCCCCCAGGAACCTCTGGTCAATGTCAAAGTGAGGGACCAGACAATGACATTCCTGGTAGATACCAGAGCTGAAGACTCCATTGTCACTCAGCCCCTGATTCCCCCATCAGGCTGAAAAACCACCATCATGAGGGCCACTGGAAACACCCAAACTCAGCCCTTTTTTACAGGCAAAAAGCTGCCAGCTGGTGGGGGGGGGGCTTCATCTGGCTACCCACAAGTTTCTGTGCCTGCCTGAGTGTTCAGTCCCATTGCCAGGAAGAGACCTATTAACTAAACTCAGGGTGCAAATCAGGTTTGACTCATCAAGTTAGGCTGCAGTGACTGTCAGCCCTGACAAAATCCTGACTGTAATAATGCCCTGACAGGAAGAATGGTGAATATTTGTCCCCCAAAAAACTCTTGCTACTGACTTAGAGAATTTTCCAAGTCAGAAAACTGGGCGTACTCTGCTCCAATATATTGATGACCTCATACTCACTGGAGTGCCCTGAGAAGATTGCTGGAAGGGAACTCGAGTGCTGCTCCAGCTTCTCTCCCAGGCCGGATACAAGGCCTCAATGAAGAAGGCCCATATCTGTCATACTCAGGGGCAATTCCTAAGATTAATTCTGACTGAAGGACACCATGCTCTTGGGCATGAACACAAACAGGTGATATATAGGCTGCCTCAGCCCACAACCAGGACACTATTGTACAAATTCCTGGGAGCAGTAAGATTCTGTGGGATTTGAATCCTGGGCTTTGCTGAGAAGGCCAGACCACTGTATGAGCTACTCAAAGGCCCAGAAGAGGCCCCATCGAATGGGGACCCCTCCAAAAATAGACTTTTGAGAATCTCAAGTTAAGTCTTTGGGAAGCCCTGGCTTTGGGGCTCCCATACTTCACCTGAGAAGTCAATCTATTCATATATGGAAAAGTCAGACAGCTCTAGGAGTTCTGACTCAGCCTAGTGGAGCTTGGGATAGAGCCATCACCTACCTAAGAGACTCAATGCTGTGGCGTCTGGATGGTCCCCTTGCCTGTGAGCCCTTGCCTCCACTGTCAAATTAATTAAAGAATCAAACAAATTAACTTAGACCAAGTTATCACCAGCCAGGTCTATCACTCAGTAACTTCCCTGATGAAGAGCAGGAGATATAAATGGCTAGCCAGCTCTAGGATGGCTCATTATCAAGTCTTATTGATTGGAAGCCCTCCAAACTCTCCAAGCTCTCATCTCTGCCAGCTTCCTCCTGGCCACGTTGGAGCCTCCTAACCATGAATGTGAAGAGGCCCTCAACGAGGACCTTTCTGGACGCCCTGATCTTGTAGATACACCGTTGAAGACTCCAGACCTCACCCTCTTTACTGACAGCAGCAGCTACATGTAGAATGAAAATTGATATCCTGGATATGCAGTTACCACTCAAGACATAGTGCTCAAGGCTGGGGCACTGCCCCAAGGGTGATCACTTCAGCAGGCTGAACTCTGGAGTGGCAGCTGGTAAGAAGGTATACATCTACATGGACTCATGATATGATTTTGCCATTCTACAGGTTTATGGAACATTATACCAAGAAAGAAGACTCCTTTTGGCAGAAAAAAAGAGTTAGAAATAAAGAGGAAATCTACCAATTATTAAAAACAATCTGGGAGCCAAAGGAAGTGGAAATCATCCATTGCAGAGGACTAAAGAGAGAGGAGGATTCCATCACCCCGGGATACCAATTTTCAGACCAGGCAGCCAAGGCTGCTGCCAACTGAGCTCCAACTGTTGTAACCAAAGTGTTACAACTCACAAGTCTCCCAAAGTCTCCTGTTATACCTCCAATGAACATTGCTGGGAAAAATCAGGGGGAGCAACTCTGGAAGAAGATGGATAGTAAATATTGCCAGATAAAAGAATATACATACCTCAGTCCCTGGGCTATTCATTAATAAAGCAGCATCATGAGTTGACTCACTAGAGAAAGACCAATCTGAAGAACTTACTGAGCAGATACTATTTTTTTGAGTCACCTACTGTCATTGTGCACAATCGTGAGCATGCAATGAGAGACCTGTGCCAGAAATAACCCCATCCAGGGGCCAACTCAGCTGGCTAGAATTCAGGTCACTGGGACAACTCCCCTGGAGCTGCTAGAGACAGA
Organism: Tupaia tana; assembly: GCA_026018925.1. NCBI lineage: Eukaryota > Metazoa > Chordata > Mammalia > Scandentia > Tupaiidae > Tupaia > Tupaia tana. The sequence continues at coordinate 149,568,644 of JAKSZU010000002.1, forward strand.
CTTCTTGGAAGTACAGCCTTGACAGGACCATAAGTACCTACTAGTCCTGGTCTGCACTTACTCAGGTTGGATGGAAGCCTTCCCTACATGAACTAAAAAGGCCAGAGAAATCACTCAAGCCCTTTTAAAGAAAGTAATACCTCGGTTTGGGCTTCCCCTTATGATAGATTCAGACAGTGGTCTTGCTTTTGTGGCAGAAGTTACACAGGAAGTGGCAAAGGCCTTGGGTGTAAAATGAAAACTTCACACTGCTTCCTGACCTCAGGGCTCTGGGAGAGTTGAACAAATGAACCGTACTCTCAAGTCCACCCTAACTAAGCTCTGTCAAGACACAGAACACCTCTGAGAAAATACTCTCCCAGTGGCCCTGCTTTGGGTTTTATGTACACACCCAAAACATAGTTATTCCCCTTATCAGATTATGTTTGGCCAGCCACTCCCTTTAGTCACCCAGACCTGAATGGCTGACATCTGTAAGCTGGGTGAAGCAGTTTTGACCCAGGATCTGGAGGTCTTGGGGAAAACTTTGAAGAAAATACCCCATGTCAGCTTAGAAAGAACCTTTCTCCCCTTGGAAACTGGGTATACAAACATGAGCCCCGGGATCTCCTATGGGTTAAAAATTGGAAAAAGAAATCCATCTGGTTGGGGCCATATATCATTGTGCTTATTACTCCTACTGCAGTTAAGATTTGCAGGACTAGCCCCAGGGATTCACTGTTAGCAAGTGAAGCAAGTCACAGCACCAGAGAATCCCGGGACCTGGACAATGCTAAGCCACCCTGAGCAGCTGACCAAGGTAACCTTCCAGAGGACCAAGACCCATCATCAAGACTACAGCCCTGCTGCAGCCACTCCTGGGCTGGCTGCTCTATGCATGGCTGAAGCTTGAGGACTGTGACAGATGACATCTCTACCCTTCCCTTGATATATGCTACCCTAATAACTATGTCTCTCAGCAGTGCCTCCCGGAACCCCCTGATTGTAGATGCTGTCCATGAGGGCCCCCTCACTTGGGTGACCCTCTTCTCCTCACCTCACCACTGTATCTATAAACAAGGAGAAACAGATATTGGTAGTTTTACTTGTAATCAGACTCACGGACTTTAATTCAGGCCCAGTGACAACCAGGGCCTATTTTGCTCCACTGGGATGGGGATATATTTGGTTTGTGGTACTTATCCTATCAATGCCTGCTGGCTAACTGGAGCAGTGACAGGCACCAGCTGATTTCTGGGCAGGCTGGAATGGGCTCCGGGCATGGGTCCCATGGCTACTACCTCTCCTGGGGCTCCTAACAGTTGTTCTTTTGGCCCTGGCTGTTGGACCATGTGTTCTTAATCTGATTATGCAAATTATACCTACCATCTTGAGGCCATAAAGTATCAGATGCTTGTCACAACCCTGGGAAGTTATGCTTACTGCTCCTCTGTTGATTGATTCTCCTTGAATGTGATTGAGGAGGCTCAAGATGGTGGAATCATGTGGAGCACCCCAGAACTTACGAGTAACCTTGAAGAAACCTAGGGTTGATAGCTGCCTGGACTTTCTGTTCCCTTGTGAGGTAGCTGCCCCTCTCCTGAACTGAGGCCTTGAGCAAGTTGCCAGCTCTGTATTAGGGCAGACACTGAGCCTTTTCCATGAAAGAACACTCTAAACATGCTGAAACTGACCCTCCCCAAATTCACCCATAAAAGACTGGGCTCAACTCTCAGCTGGGGCTGGAGATTCAGAATGATAATCCCTCTGTGTCCATCAGCATAATAAAGAGTTCTCCTTTTCCTCTCTGGAGTGCTGCACTTTCATTCCTTAGCATCTGTTTTTCTGCAACAACTTCAGTCATAAACTGTGCCCCCTACCCTGGGAGTAGGCACAGGACCCAATCTGGGCTGGTCACAGAACGCTACATCCCTGGCTGCAGCATTGATCCCAGAGCAGACTGGTGATTCCGTGTTACCAATCATAGGAGGACATAAAGGAAGAGAGTATTTTTCCAATCTTGGCTTAGAATGATACTATAGTAAAAGATGGTTATGGGATCCCTGTCTCCTCCTGTAGGGAAGCAGTGAAGCTCAGTCTGGAGATAATGAAGCCAACATAGAAAGAAAGGGGAGAAGGAAAAGGGAGCCAGCAGTGGTGTGGTGTGAGGGCATTGGATTACCACACACTTGGCTGACAGTAGTTTGATTTCCCAGGCTGCTGGCTTGAAAATCGTGTGTGCGTGTATGCGTGAGCACATGCATGCAGTCCAAAATCCTGAGAGGAGAATGAAGGAGAAGAGATTGTGGAATGATCATTTCCTTTAGGGAGTGATTTCTCACTTTCCCTCTCTCTGAGTCTTTGTCTCTCTCTGGCAAGGGCTCATGCCCTATGGCAAAAATCTTACCAAAAAAAAAAAAAATAGAAAGTGGGAATGCAAGACCTCAAGATAGGGAGTCTGGGCTCTTTTCAGACACTACCTTTAACTTGACGTCCTGTTTTATCATGTTCTTCTCAAAATTCGGTTAGGGGGACTACCCAGGTCCTTTTTGGAAACAACTGGTTCCAGTTGGATATCTGTCTTTTACAATGATTGATTTCTTATCATCTTGATAAAAAATGATCTATGTACAGGGCTGTTCAGGTGGTTCAGTAATAACTTGCTGCTCAAGAAATGCTGGATCCATACAGAATAACATGGTTTGGTTTCCTGGGTCAACCTGTATACCCAGAGTCCTACAAAGGCTGGGGGGTGGGGTCCTGGCTGACTGGAATGTTGGAGAGTGGGGTGATCAGAGAGTAGGGTGATCACAGTATGAGATCTGGTTGAGGGAGCTTGTTTCTCTTTCTCTTTGTCTGTGTCTCTTCTCTCTGTCTCTCTTCCTCACATGAAAAAAATTACTTTTTAAAAAAGAAGCATTTGTAAGTACTTCTTTCTGTATTGATTGGGCTTCGGTGTTGACCAAAGTGATTGACACAGATAGTCTTTGTGTTTTGGTGGTTTACATTCTACAAACTGTCAATCTGGCACTCTTCTCTAGAACTACAACTGCTAAGCTCAATGAATCTTTACTATGCTCTTTTTGTATATATAATTAAAAAGTAATTTTAATAGTTGAAAGTTGTCTATCTTTTCAAGAGGTTTAGATCTGCTCCAATTGAGTACCAAGTTACTTTTAGGCATTTGTATGTGCAGAACTCTTGATATCAAGGTTAAACTCTTTCCTTCTCTAACACAAAAGAAAATTGATGCATAAGAACTTTCAGCATAATAGCTGTTCTTCCAGGCCCTTCAGCATTGGTGATTTGGTTATCTTTTCCCTCAACTGACAATTGATTCATTGTTTGTACTGAGTAATCTGGTTTTGTTCAAGCCTACTAGTTTGTGTTTTTAATTCCAAGTCTTACCTCATTATGAGCAATTTTCTACCTTTCCTCTTGGGAAATACTAATGCCTCTTGTTTGTATAGAAAGTAGAGTTAAGGAATTAAGTGTTTATGTTTTGGCTTGATTTCACAGGCACAAAAGAATAGTACTATATTCATATGCTGAATTTTCTCTCACATTTCCCCCTCTGTATGTTGGACTGTGCTTTCAACAATAAACTAGGCCTTTCTCCAAGCTTCTCCAAGGTTGCTTCATGTAGTGACTGCTAACGGTAACGTCTTTAATGACTGCTTTGTTTTTCTTAGTTTATTTGTCTCTATTGTCCTTGTTCTAAAGCCCATATTTTAAGTGGCTCTGGAGTAACAGTGAAGCTCCGTGCTGTGTTTTCATGAGCTCAAATCAAGATTTACCCACTATGTTGTGGGTCCAGGACAGAGCAATAGGGCCTAGGAGAGACTATCAGTCATCCTTCAGTAACTCACAGCTAAGTAGACTAATACCGTTGACAGAGGGTGATGAAGCACGTGTGCCTAACCTCATCACAGATACTGCCATTGGGTCACCAAAAACAGTCACAATCACTGGGTGTTTTTCAGAATAATTCATTTCATGTGTTTTCAGTGATCTGCAATCATTTTGTTCCCTATAGAATTTTTCTTCCCCATTAGGCTGTGCTATTGACTTATGTTGTAAGATTTTGTAGGGGAAAAAAAAAAAGAACGGCCAGCAAAAGCTCATCTTTGTGTGTCTGTCCATTGTGGAGGATTTTCTTTTCCTTTTTTTTTTTTTTTTTTTTTTTTTTTTTTTTTTTTTTTTTTTTTACATTCCATAGTCATTTGATGAGAAACAAAGGAATAATTACTCTTTGGATTCACCATATGAAAAATGTGTGCTTTACAGAAGTGAGTGTTTTATTTATACTAAGTAGACAGTATGAATTTTGTTACAACTTTGGATTGACTACAAAACACAACACCAAATTTGTTACTCATCTCTGGCAAATATTGAGAATTGTTTGGCATGCCAATATTGTGTAATGAGTCTTATACCTGGCAATGTCTTTTCTTTCCCTTTGCCTTATAATTTGTGGACCTCATTTTTCTTTCTTTACTTCAAAAACAATTATTTTATCTTGTGATTTTTATATAAGTTCTAATAAATTTTTTTAATACAAAACCAAAGCATACATAAAATAGAGTAGACATTCCTTATAAAGGGATGCTTAATCTAGCTCAAGCTCAGATAAGAGCAAACTTTTAGTAGATGGACCCCAAAGCAGTAAGCAACAAACCTGAACTTGGCCAAAGTGTGTCTCAAAGGGCCTGCATTGAAATCTCATGCTCATGACTTAAAGTGACTCCCTTAGCCCTTATTTCAAAGCCGAATTTTAGGTTACGTACTATTTAAAGAAGCTGCAGTATAGGATTTCCAAGCCCATAACAGATGTAAAATAAGAACATTAGAAAAAGAGAGGAGTTGCTATATGGGGCCACAGATAGCAACAGAGAGAAGAGAAAAACTTATGAACAGAAGAAAATGCTAACCTGTGCATATAATCACACATACTTTATAGGCCTTAGGTTACCTACCATGTCTGTGTATATCACAAAGATTACAGCTACTATGTATGATATAGTGCCCATAATGATGACTTAGAAAATATAGGCTAAATCCCAGGACAAGTGTGAGATACTGTTTTCAGTTTTGGATATTTTTTTTTTTTTTTGGGGGGGGAGAGGTTTTTGCTATAAGGCAAGTGCACTCACCAGAAAAAGAGACAGAGAGACAGAAAGCAAGAAATAACCCCCGGGGGGATGGCCTGCTATAGTCCCTTCTCTTCCATTCTCCTCTCAGGATCTTGGGCATGCACGCACACATGCCTGGCATGAGTTTAAGCTACCAGACCCAGGACTTGAACTGTGGTTGACTACATGGGAGTCCAGTGACCTAGCCATTACACCAACTCTTGGTCTCCAGTTTTTAACATTTTTATAAAAGATTTTCATTCAAGATATTTAAATTACTTAAATTCATCATTGATTAAGATAGTAATCTTTAATGATTTAGATATTTTGGCTGTCTAGAATTCTCATATTCTAAAGACTTTATTTAGATAATTAAGTTTTATGTTATGTGACTAATTACCATTACCGCACATTTAAAGTTCTAATTGATGTGAATTTTGGATAAAATTGAGAGCCACACATGAAATGTTCAGTCTCTGAACCTTTCATGGCAATGTTGATCAACATTATTGGAAATGGGTTTATTGTATTCCAGTTTCATTTTGCTGTGTATAAATGAATAGATGTGTTTTCAGTGGCTCTGTAGCAGATAACTTTCATATCTACCTTAGCATTCAAAATTGCTTCATATCTATATTACACGTCCACTTTGTTTAATATTATATATTTTTCAAGTTATGAGAAATGCATACACATCGTAGATTCAATTCATGTAGTTATATGTGTATAAATAGTAACTGATGGGAAGCATTAAGCCTCTCTCTTCTGCTACTGATAAATTCCTGGATTTATCCTCAAAAAACATCTAGTGAGCCCTTCTGAGGAGCACAGGACTCTTCCTCCAAACCTTTTGTCTCGTTGATCAAAAAAAAAAAATGTCACCCAAATAAGGAGCAGTGTTCAGCTTTAACAATGCTGATTGGTTTGTATTTTCTAGAGATGGAACCTTGAAGTAGTAAAAATCAAAACAAAATCTTCTCAACTTTCTTCTTCTTCTTTTTCTTTTTCTAGAGATTTTTGCTATAGGGCACGTGCACTCATTGGAGAGACAGAGAGAGACAGAAAGCAAGAGATCACCCGCCAGGGGGATGGCCATGCTGCAATCCCTTCTTCTCCACTCTCCTTTCAGGATTTTGGGCATTCATGTATATGCTCCTGGCTTTAGTTTTAAGCCTCTGGGTCCAGGACTTGAACTTTGGTCAACTCTGTGGGAGTCCAGCAACGTAACTATTATACCATCTGCTAGTCAGGAGAATCTTCTCATTTTAACTGAGTGGAAGGTTTTTTTGCTGAGCAGACATTTATTTTTCTGCAGATGGCCCCTTGAAAGAAGCAGGAGGGGTTTTAGGCTCAACGCCTGAGTGCCCTACAGCATGTGTGGTGGCCCAATGCCCAGCAACTGCTCTGCCCTGAGAAGCCCTAGGTTGACTGTGGACTTTGAACAGAATATTATTCTCTTCTCTCCTTGCTTCCTCTTGTTCTGGCCCAGTGTAACTTTAAGATTCTTACTTGCTTTCAAGAGAAATGAGCCCATTTAGGTATATATACAAGACCAAGAATATTCTGTAGAGAGTTTAGATGGGGCATTTTGCAAAACCTTAGCTAGTGATATGTGTGCTGTGCTTCTTGTGTGCACACCCTCTTTTTTTGGGTAATTGTTCCTTGTATGTATATTTCTCTAGGGGGTTTAATAGGAAGGAGCCCTGACAAGGCCAGGGAGAATGGTTTATTTGCCCTATAACAACCTTAACTTTTTATGTTGTATTTTTTTGTTCTGAAATTTGATTTACCTTTAGCAGGAAATTAGTGCACATGGTTAAATATTAAAAATTATAAAATATACATTGCAAGCATGCATTCTTCCAACCCTCACGTTGTCCCCAGTCCAGTTCCCATAGCCACATCATTAGGATTCTACCATTATTAGTCCCTTATGCATTCTGCAAGGATTTCTGTGTGTATATAAAAGAAGAAATACAGAACTTTATGCTCCCACTTTTTATAGGAAAGATGGTATATTAAACACACTGTTCTAAATCTTGTTTTTTCTCCTGAACAATATTCCATATTGGTCAGTTTGTAGAATTTATGCAATTTAAAAAAAGATAGTATAGCTTTCCAGTAAATACATAAATTATGATATTCTTAACCAGTCCAAGATTGGGGAAAGGGAAGATTACTTTGAATCCTTTACTAATAATGCTTCAGTGAATACATTTATACATACATTATTATGCACATGTTTAAGTACATTGTATAAATCTAAAAGTAGGATGGCTCTGTCAAAAATTACAAGCATTTATAACTATGATAGATACTAATCACCCTCCAAAGGAGTAATAAGTTTATGCGCTACTCTCTCATTGATGGTATATGTTATAAAACTGAGTTTCTTGGCCCTCCTACAAGCCTATGGCCAGCAAGGGATACTGAGGGAGGGTCACCTCTGACCCCCACCCCACTTCCAGACTCCTAGGCCCCAGACTCCACCTTCTAGACTTTCTGTGCCTGCCAGCAGGTGAAAGGCCCTCCTACAAGCCTCTGGCCAGCAAGGGATACTGAGGGTCACCTCTGACCCCCACCCCACTTCCAGACTCCCAGGCTCCAGACTCCACCTTCTAGGTAGGTAGATAGGATCTCCCTGCAGCAGCTTTTTTATTGAAATCCCTCCATTCTCTTGTTAATACCTAGCTCTGCTGCTCCCTCCAGACTTTCCGTGCCTGTCAGCAGGCAAAAGGCCCTCCTACAAGCCTCTGGCGAAATCGCGCGGTGCACAATTTCTTTATTTTTCTCTGTTGTCTTTCCTTTCATTTCATATTGTCCTCTCCTCCTCATTTTTTACCCTGCCAGACATACTAGACAGGTCTAGAATCATATATCTGAAATTTCCTAGTAAGGTAAATGTCTCTGGGATCCTCCCTAGTACTGATCCCCCTGTGAAAAAGGAGATACTGCTTGTTAGACACTTCTGTAGAGTTCCCCTCTTGAGAGCACATTGGTAAAAACAACAGAAGAGGGACTTCAGCAAACATCTATTCCCATCAAAAAGGAAAGACTCTTACTTCTAGTGGGAGAAACGTTCTCCCAAGAGGTCTTTAAAAGAGAATTAATCTTCCAATGGCTAGAAGTAGAAAAAGAGCCTCAGGTCTGAATAAACAAAGAATTATGTCTCCAACAAAGGAAAACGCCCCACCATGTCTCATAAATATGGGGGACATTACCAAAATGACAGACACAGAATTTCGAACATTCATGGTGACCAAATTCTGTGAATTGGAAAAGAAAAGAGACAACGAACTGCAGGAAATTAGGAAGTCCTTCCAGGATATGAAAGAAGAAATGGATACTCTGAGAAAGAATCAGGTGGAACTATTAGAGATAAAGTCTATAATACAAGAAATCAAAAACTCTCTGGAAAGTATTAAGAGCTGATTAGACCACGCTGAAGATCGAATCTCTGATGTAGAAGATAAAACCTCTGATCTAGAAAAAAACAACAAAAAGATCGAGAAAATAACTAAAAAACACGAGGATAATATACGAGAAATACTAGACTGTATTAGACGCCCAAACATCAGAATAATTGGCATCCCAGAAGGTGAAGAAACTAATAGCGGAATGGAGAATCTATTCCATGACATCCTGGAAGAAAATTTCACAAGCCTAGAGAGGCACTGAACCATCCGGACCCAAGAAATACAAAGGACCCCAAATAGAATCAACCCCAGAAGATCTTCCCCAAGGCACATCTTAGCCAGGCTGTCTAACACCACAGAAAAAGACATGATACTAAAACTGGCAAGAGAGAAACGAGAAGTAACTTACAAAGGCCATCCCATAAGGCTAACACCAGACCTCTCATCAGAAACAATGCAAGCAAGGAAAGAATGGGAAGACATACTGAAAGTGTAAAGAGAGAAACAATTTCAGCCAAGACTATTATACCTTGCAAGATTATCCTTCATTTGGGAAAAAAAGATTAAAATCTTCTCAGACAAACAAAACCTGAAAGAATTTGCCAACACCAGACCAGTTCTTCAAGAAATCCTGAAGAAAGTACTGTTCCAGGAAAACTAAAGAAGCAACAGCCAGAAACAAAGAAATAACAGGCAACTAAGACAATAGCTAACTTAAATGTCGGTACAGATCCTGTAACATCGATAATAACATTGAATGTTTATGGTTTAAATTCTCCAATCAAGAGACACAGACTGGCTGAATGGATAAAAAAACAGAAACCCTCTATCTGTTGCCTACAGGAAACCCACCTCATGGAGAAAGACATACATAGACTGAAAGTGAAGGGTTGGAAAAAGGTTTTCCATGCAATGGGAACCAAAAAAGAGCTGGAGTTGCGATACTAATTTCTGACAAAAGAGGCTTTAAAACAAAAACCGTTAGAAGAGACAAAGAAGGGCACTATATCGTAGTAAAAGGCTCTATAGATCGAGAAGATATAACGCTTATTAATATCTATGCTCCTAACACAGGAGCACCCAAATATGTGAAGGAAAGACTGTTAGATCTGAAAGGGGAGATAGACTGCAACACACTAATTGTTGGAGATCTCAACACTGCATTATCTCCTCTGGACAGATCATCTAGGCAAAAAATAGGTAAAGAGATCAAGGATCTAAATGATACCATAAATCAATTGGACTTAACAGACATCTATAGAACTTTCCACCCAAAAACCACAAGATATAGTTTTTTCTCACCCCGACATGGAACTTTCTCGAAGATTGACCACATCATAGGACACAAAGCAAGCCTCTGCAGATTCAGAGGCATAGAAACTATTTCCAGCATCTTCTCTGACCATGATGGAATTAAACTTGAGTTTAATTTCAAGAGAAATCCTCAAAAATACCTAAAAACATGGAAACTAAATAACCAACTCCTGAATGACTCCACTATTACTGAAGAAATAAAGACTGAAATCAAAAGATTCATGGAAGCCAATGACAATGAAGACACGAGTTTCTATAACCTTTGGGACACTGCCAAAGCAGTCATAAGAGGGAAGTTCATAGCAATTAGTGCACATAAGAGGAAGACAGAGAGAAGGCTAATGGATCACCTAACATCAAACCTCAGAGAATTGGAAAAGGAACAGCAAAAAAATCCAAAAAATTACAGGAGAAAGGAAATAATAAAGATCCGAGCAGAAATAAATGAAATAGAAAATAAACGTACTATACAGAAAATAAATGAAAGCAAAAGCTGATTCTTTGAAAGGATAAACAAAATTGATACCCCACTAGCGAGACTTATTAAGAAGAAGAGAGAAAGGAACCAGGTGAATCAAATCTGCAATGAGGCTGGTAACATAACAACAGACATAGTAGAAATTCAAAACATCATTAGAGGATACTTTGAACATCTATATGCTAAGAAACAAGATAATCTGGATGACATGGACAAATTCCTGGACAAATATAATCTACCAAGAATGAGCCAGGAAGAAATAGAAAGTCTAAATAAGCCCATAACAAGCCAGGAGATTGAATCAGTAATAAATAACCTTCCAACAAAGAAAAGCCCTGGCCCCAATGGATTCACCTCTGAATTCTACAAAACTTTCAAAGAAGAGTTAACTCCCATTCTGCTCAAATTATTTCTAAAGATCCAAAAGGGTGAATCTCTCCCTAATTCATTCTATGAAGCCTCTGTCACCCTCATCCTTAAAACAGATAAGGACAGGGCAAGGAAGGAAAACTATAGACCAATATCTCTGAAGAACATAGATTCAAAGATTCTCAACAAGATACTAGCAAATCATATTCAACAACTTATAAAGAAGATCATACACCATGATCAGGTAGGCTTTATTCCAGGAATGCAAGGTTGGTTCAACATACGCAAAACCAGAAATGTAATACACCATATTAAAAGGTAGAAAGACGAAAACCATATGGTCATATCGATTGATGCAGAAAAAGCATTTGATAAGATACAACATCCCTTCATGATCAAGACTCTTAGCAAAATTGGCATAGAAGGGCCATTTCTCAGTACAATAAAAGCCATCTATGAAAAACCCATAACGAACATCATCCTGAATGGAGAAAAGCTGAAAGCTTTCCCACTAAACACAGGAACAAGACAAGGATGCCCACTTTCTCCTCTCCTTTTCAATATAGTAATGGAAGTCCTCACCAACACAATCAGAAAAGAGGAAAAAATAAAGGGCATTCGAATAGGAAAAGAAGAGGTGAAACTCTCTCTATTTGCAGATGACATGATTGTATACGTAGAAGACCCAATGGTCTCCATGGAAAAATTACTGGAAGTAATATACATGATTACCGTAAAGTTTCAGGATATAAAATCAATATACAGAAATCGATAGCATTTCTATATACGAATAACAGGCAGACTGAGATAGAACTGAAAAAAGTTATTCCGTTTACCATAGCCACTAAAAGTATAAGATATTTAGGAATAAATCTAACCAAAGAAGTTAAAGACCTCCACAAGGAAAACTATGAGAAGCTAAAGAAAGAAATCGAAAATGACACAAAAAAATGGAAGGACATCCCATGTTCATGGATTGGAAGAGTTAATATAATCAAAATGGCAATTCTACCCAAATTAATCTACCTATTTAATGCAATGCCAATCAAAGTACCAGACACATTGTTCACAGATCTAGAAAAGACAATCTTAAAATTTGTCTGGAAGCATAAAAGACCCTGTATTGCCAAAGCAATTCTCCAAGAAGAGTGGAGTGGGCGGCATCTCACTCCTCGATCCAAAAATATATTACAAAGCTGTGGTAATAAAGACAGCATGGTACTGGCACAGAAACAGACATGTGGACCAATGGAACAATATAGAGTCCCCAGAGATAAGTGCCCAAACATACAGTCTCCTGATCTTTGACAAGGGGTACCAGTCAATCCAGTGGGAAAATGAAAGCCTCTTCAGGCAAGTGGTGCTGGAAAAATTGGACTTCCACTTGCAGAAAGATGAATCTGAACCCCTACCTCTCTCCTTTGACAAAAATCAAGTCAAGGTGGATCAAGGATCTAAATCTAAGACCTCAAACTATAAAGCTGCTCCTGGAAAACATTGGGGAAACTCTGGGAGACATTGGTGTAGGGAAACACTTCCTAAAGAACACTCTCAAAGCAGAGTCGATCGTCCCCAAAATAGACAAATGGGATTACATCAGACTAAGAAGTTTCTGCATGGCCAAAGACACAGTAGTTAGTGTGAATCGACAGCCCTCAGAATGGGAAAATATTTTTGTAAATTTTGCATCAGATAAGGGACTGATAACCAGAATACACAAGGAACTAAAAAAGGTGTTTGGAAAAAAGATGATCAACCCTATTAAAAGATGGGAGAAGGAAATGAAAAAAACACTCTCTAAAGATGACATATGAATGGCAAAAAGGCATATGAAAAAATGTTCAACCTCCCTCATCGTAAGGGAAATGCAGATAAAAACAACAATGAGGTACCACCTAACCCCAGTCAGAATGTCTAATATTAAAAAAAAAACAAAAAATGATAAGTGTTGGCGGTGGTGTGGTGAAAGGGGAACTCTTTTACACTGCTGGTGGGAATGTAGATTGGTCCAACCACTGTGGAGAATAATTTGGAGATTCCTCAAAAATCTACAGATAGATCTGCCATATGATCCAGGGATCCCACTCCTCGGTATCTACCCAAAGGACAGAAGAATTCTTCATTGGAAAAGTGCTTGCACATCGATGTTTATTGCGGCACTATTCACAATTGCTAAGTCATGGAACCAACCCAGATGCCCCCATATGGAGGAATGGATTGAAAAACTGTGGCACATATACTCTATGAAATACTACTCAGCCATAAAAACCAACAGAGCCCTGGCTTTTGACAGAAAGTGGAAGAATATGATCATTACACATCTTTGTAGGTTTCAGAATGGTCTTTAAAATAATCTATATGGTATGTAATAAACAAATTGAAGTTGTAAACATATTCCACACATTCAACATTTAACATTATGTTGGGAATATTTGAAACCTACTCCACTGGTGATTCAGCAAGAATGTGCTGAACTTTCTGACATTATGTACTCTGAGGTATAGCTCTAAAGAAAAACATATTAATTAAAAACTGGGTAACAATCTCAAAAATTAACAAAGATTGCCTTTTATTTACCAAATTTCTTTCAAAGTTGGAGTCAGTCTTCTCCAAACCAATCATTGTTCTAACAATTAATTTTATGTAGTATCATGAAAAATTGTCATTTTGACAATGTTCACAGCATCTTCACCAGCAGTAGATTCCATCTCAAGAAATCACTTTGTTTGCTCATTCATAAGAAATAACTCCTTATCCATCAAAGTTTTATCATGAGGTTACGGTAGCTTTGTCACCTTTGTCATATCTTCAGGCTCCATCTCTAATTTGGTTCTCTTACTGTTTCTACCACACCTGTAGTTATTTCCTTCACTTAAATGAGTCATCCATGAGAGCTGTATTAAACTTCTTTCAAATTCCTGTTAGAGTTTATATTTTGAACTCTTTCCGTGAATCACATATGTTTCCAATGGCATCTAAAATGGTGACTCTTTTATAGAAAATTTTTACTTTTCCCAGATTTAATAGAGGATTCACTCTTTATAGCTGCTATAGCCTTACAAAATGTATTTTTTAAATAATGACCTGATATTCAAAATCAGTCTTTGATCCATGTGCAGCAGAATGGATGCTGTATTAACAGATACACACACCAAAAAATGAAATCTGTGAACATGTCTGTCAGAGCTCTTGGTTAGCAGGTGAATTGTCAATGAGCCCTAATATTTTGAAAGGACCTTATTTTGTTTTTTTGTTTCTAAGTAACTAATCTCAACAGTGGGCTTACACCTTCAGTAAACCATGCCACAAACATTTGTCCTGTCATCCAGCTTCAGTGTTCCAACTATGGAGCACAGGCACAGAATATTTAGCATACCTATTAAGAGTCCTAGGATTTTTCAGAATGGCAAATGAGCCTCATCTTTAACTAATACAGTCACAGCTGCATTTTCCCCTAACAAGAGAGTCAGCCTGTCTTTTAAAGCTTTTAAAGCCTCCTTAGCTACTAACGTTCTAAATGGCATCTTCTTTCCATTGAAGCTTGTTTGTCTATGTTGAAAATCTCTTGCTTAGTGCAGTCACCCTCATCATTGGGCTTAGCTAGACCCTCTGGACAACTTACTGTAGCTTTTTCGTCTGCATTTCCACTTTATCTTATACTTTTTTTTTTTTTTTTTGGTTTTTTCACAAACTTTTTTTTTTTTATTATCATCATATTCTTCTTTATATTACATTGAATTACATATAACTTTACATTGTATTACATTACTTTTTCAAAAGGGAATGCCATGCATGTCAGTCAGTACAGAGACATTAATCTCCCCGCTTCAACATTCAATATCTTTTCTGTTTTTCCCAATCATTATTATTATTCTAATTATTTTTTAAGACAGTCCATTGCTATTTCTCATGTTGCTTGTACAAATACTTTGCCCATCATGAAATACTTCTCAGACAAATCCAGTTGAGAATACTATACATGTCAACATCAACAGTTAATAAGCCATATCTGTTTCTCACTAATGTCCTACCTCTCTATTGTTCATTTGTTATCTTGGAAGAATATGAAAGATGTACTGCTGAGTGAGGTAAGCCAGGCTATGAAGGAGAGACATTGTATGTCCCCACTTAACATATACCGTTTGTCTGCATTCTATGTCTGAAACTGATTGACTAACAGTTGAACAAACACAAGAGATGGGTGTGAATTTCAGATGAGGTGTATGTGGAGGAGTGGGGCCTAACGAAAGACATTTGGAGAAGGGATACAGAGGTAGAGCATTGACGAGATGGGGAGGTGTGGTGTTAATCTGTTGAAGATATTTTGATCAATGGATCTGGGGAGAAATGTTCACATATCGAAATGGTCTCACTGTAAGCCAAACAATATGATTGAAAGTATATACAAATAATAATAATAATAATAATAATAATAATAATAATAAATAATGTGAAAAAATAAAAATTAAAAAAAGATAGGGAATCAAGGATGGGAAATATATATATATATATATATATATATATATATATATATATATACAGGAAACAAGAAATGGAAAATTATTTGCTGACGGTAACATGTATGTTGATGTGCTTGATTGAGACAATATACAGTGTACTCTAGATGGAAAATCTCACTTTGTATGCTGTAATGATGTACAGTGAATGAATGTAAATAAATAAATTTAACTAAATAAAAACGGAGTTTCTTGCAGATTTAACGGAGAAAATTAATATTTGTCTTTTTCATTTTATAACCAAGGTTGAAAAATCATTTAAAATTTCAATCCATTAAGGAGTCATTTGAAATTTTTTGGGAACCAGCAGTTAGCGTAATGGCTATGTCACTGGACTCCCATGTAGTCGACTGTGGTTAGCGTCCCGGACCCGGTGGCTTAAAACTCATGCTGGGTGCATGTGCGTGCGTGCCCAAGATCCCGAGAGGAGAATGGAGGAGAAGGGATTGCGGCATGGCCATCCCCCCTGGGGGGTGATTTTTCGCTTTCAGTCTCTCTGTCTCTCTCTGTCTGTCTGGCGAGTGCACGCGCCCTACAGCGAAAAAACCTCTCCAAAAAAAAAAAAAAAAAAAAGTCATTTGAAATTTTTTGAGAACTCTCTGTATGTTTGAATTCTTTTTTAAATTTTAGTTTAGAAGAGAAGGGAAGTGAGAAATCACCCCCTGTGGTGGGGTGGCCATGCTGCAGTTCCTTCTTCTCCATTCTCCTTTTGGGATAGTTGGTCATGTGGGATCCAGCATTTTAACCACCATGCCACCTGTTGACCTTGCACTTGGACTCTTTAGTTTTGTTGTCATTAATCTTTCCTTCATTGATTTCTAAGAAATTCCTATATATTAAAAAGATTCACCCTTTATCTGTGATATAATTTATTCCCCCATTTGTCATGTCTTTTCACTTCACTTATTTTCTGCCATGTAGAAGTTTTTTATTTTCATGTAGTAAGGTGTTAATACTGCAAGGAATCTGAATTTTTAGAAACAGAAAAGCCTTACTTTCTTCTAGGTTTTAAAGGAATTATTTCATGTCATTTTGTGCTATTTTTATGAATTTATTTTTCTTATATTAACATTTTAATTTTATTTGAATTAAAAAAATATGCTCCAAGGCACGTGCACTTGCTGGAGGGAGAGATAACGAAAGAAAGTGAGAAAGCACATCCCCAGCTTCCCTTATGAGAAATGACTATCCCTTCTCTTTCATCTCTTCTTCCCTTTGGGACTTTGGGCACAAATACACACATACCCCTTGTGTTTTTCGAGCCACCAGGTCCAGGAATCGAACTGTGTGGTCGGCCATGTGGGATTTAGCTGCCTTAACCACCATATGTCTTATGGACCTTATTTGGAATTTATCCTGGTATATGATGTGGGAAATAGATTTATTTTTCATATTTCTACTATATTTCCTATGTTTTATCTATCCAGTGTAAATGCCATTTATAAAATACCCTATCTTTTCTCCATGATTTGAGATGTCATCTTAATTTCCCTTTCTTAGAGAGCTGTGAGTCGTGCTGGCGATCTGATACTCCTGGGGTGAATGGTGCTCCCATCTTCTTGGTCACATGACACGAAGTGGACTTTCTTACACAAAGCTGGGGCAGGAAATGGAAGCTGGTTCCGGCGCAACTATCACAGATTCTCGCTCCTACTGACATTCAGGTGATTTTCTTGCATAAATGCTTTGATCTGCTATTTGCTCTTAGGTTGATTTGTTGGAAGGTGGGGCTGTTGGGAGTAAGTGACTGGTGGGGGGAGTCTCCCGTGACTGAATACTGGTAAGTTTGTACAGAGGGAAGGAGGCCAGGACAGAGAAACTCAGGGTTGGCTACTCTGCTCTGGCCCTCATGATGTGATACCTTGGGACTCCCACCAGAGGTGGCCTCTGTACCTTGGACCTCCAGACCATGAACTTAAATTACCCAGATTAAGGTATTTTCTGTTATTAGCAATAAAACAAACTAAAACTCTACGTATATAATATACACTATATATGTGCGCGTGTGTGTGTGTGTATATATATATATATATATATATATATTTATATAGTATATGTATATATAGTGTTCTAGGTTTTTTATCATAAATGTATATATATATCACATTTACACTTCTATTTACATTTATATTTATTGACATGATAGTAATATTATTGATATAATAGGCCTTTCATCTACTTTATGTTAGATTTTATGTGTATATAAAATTCTACAAGTTTTTTACTATTTGCAAATAAGTTTTCTGGTAAATAGGCTTGGGTATTTGCTTAGTGGTTACTTTTTAAATACTTAATTTTTAATTTATTTTTTTAAAAAAGATTTAATTTTATTTATTCATTCATTTAGTTTAATTTGACCAGAAAGAGGCAGAGAAAAAGAGAGAAAGAGAGAGAGAGGAAAGTGAGAAAGCAAGTCACCAAGTCTGGGACTCGAACTGTGGTCAGCCATGTGGGAGTGTTGTCCATCACCTTAACCACCATGACACCTGCTGGTCTCTTAAATACTTATTTTTATGTATTATTTAAAATAACCTATGCATTTACTCAGTATTTATTACTTCTCTATATGGTATAGTATTAAAATTAGGTGTTTGCTCTCTGTAATTCTTCCTTCCATCCCTCTCACCACTGTAATTTAGTCAACAGCAATACCAATGTCTTCATATTTAGTGTTTGCAATGTTGCTATTAAACACGCTTCTGTTTTTACAATTTGCCTTATTACTTTAAATGCTATCTTTGACTCTTGGCTGGTACAGATAAGACGAAGGAGGTAAGTCTCAGGACTGCTACCTGTGTTTGTGCACATTGTCACACAGAACCGGGGCTGCTGTTCATGTCGGGCCTGGAAGAATGATACTCCTCGGTAAATAACTCGTGCTGACTCCATGACCGAATGCAGCAGTCTTGATTTACTCTACTTCCTACTCTCTTTCTTATACTAGTTTTTTTTTTTTTTTTTTTTGAGAGAGATTTTTGCTATAGGGCATGTGTACTCACTGGAGAGACAGAGAGAGATAGACAGAAAGTGAAAAATCACCCCCCAGGGGGATGGCCACACTACAATCCTTTCTTTTCCCTTCTCCTCTCAGGATTTTGGACATGCACAAACATGCACCTGGTGTGAGTTTTAAGCCACTGGGTTGGGGACTTGAACCATGGTCAATGACATGGAAATTCAACATAACAATTATACCATCTGTTGGTCCCCTATTCTAGTTTTTGTTAGCTGTAATATTTGCTTATTTAAAGGGTATACGGCATTTACACTTACTGTATTTATTAATTTTACCCCGATTCTCATGTTTGTTTTAGTTTTAGTGAATGCCTTTTCACAGTTCTTGCCAAAGTTTCCTTAGTCATTTCTTGGTGGCTGAAGTTCATTCTTCTGTACTTCTACCAAGTTGGAATATTCTTTGAGTGTTTGTTTAAAGTTTCCTGAAGTCTATATTAAAAGGATAATTTGGCTAGGTAGGAAACTTCTGGCTCTCAGTTTCTCTTTCTGAATATCTTGTCAGTCTTATTACACTATATCTGGACAGTGAATTTTGCTAAGAGAAAATATAAGGCTAGCCAGTTGCATTCTTTTTTTTTTTTTTTTTTTTTTTAAGAGGTTTTTGCCTTAGGGCACATGTGCTCACAGGGGTAGGGAGTGGAGAGAGAGGCAAAGAGAGAGAAAGTGAGATATTACCCCCCAGGGGGGTGGCCACACCTCAATACCTTCTCTTCCATTCTCCTCCTGGGTTCTTGGGCATGTATACACACATGCCTGGTGTGATTTTCAAGCCACCAGGTCCAGCACTTGGACTGTGGTTGGCCATGTGGGAGTCTAGCGCCCTTAACCCCACTCCACCTGCCGACCCCACGTTCTCTTTTTTATAAGTGACTTGATTCTCTTTCTTGACAATCGAAAGAATTTTTCTTTCCTTTATGCTTCCAGGATGATGTTAGTATTTCCTTTTATGTGAATCTAATTTTATTTTGGAAGAGTTTTTTCATATCAATAGTTATAGAGATTGTGGTATTTTAATGCTTTAATTTTCTTCTTTCAGTATACCTCCATTTTTGTATATTTCAGATTTTTGTTGCTTATCTTTTATAACCATAATTTTCTTTCTAAGCCTTTTTGGACTCTTCCATTATTTAAATCCTATTGTAGTTACTTCTTTGATTTCTCTTTTCTATGTCCTTCATTGTTTTCTATAGTCTCTTTTCATCTGTGTACTTCTTTTTTTAAATAATTATTATATTTTACTGTATTTATTTATTTTAATTTGATCAGAGAGTGAGACAGTGAGAGAGAAAGAGAGAGGGAGAGAAAGAGAGAGAGAGAGGAAGGGAAAGTGAAAATTCAAGCCACCAGCTCTGGAACTCAAACCATGGTTAGCCATGTGGGAGTCCAGCGCCCTTAACCACCACCCCACTTCCTGGCCCCATCTGTGTATTTCTTTCATATTTACTTGCATTTGTATGATTTTTTTGCTTTTCTAATTCTTTTCTAGTTTTTATCAGCACATATATTATCTCTTATCTTACCACTTTGTCCCTGAGTGCTTATATTTCTGCCTTTTATATTCCATGGCCTTCTATTTTTGATGTGATAGCTTCATTAAAATTTTATTTCATGGCAAAATACTTGGGTAAATTTTTTTCCTTGTCTTTGTAGTGATTTTTGTTGCTCACTCTACCAGTTGGTAAGTTTTGCTGCGCATAGTTTCATACTTTTTTCTTCTAGAGTTTATACATAAATCAATTATTATTTATTACTGGGACCAGCAGTTAGCGTACTGGCTGCCACTGAACTCCCATGTAGTCGACTGCAGTTCGAATCCTGGACCCGGTGGCTTATACTCACGCTGGGCGTGTGTGTGTGCGTGCCTAAGATCCCAAGAGGAGAATGGAGGAGAAGGGATTGCGGCGTGGCCATCCCCTTGGGGGGTGATTTCTTGCTTTCTGTCTCTCTGTCTCTCTCTGTCTCTCTGGCAAGCGTACACGCCCTGTAGCAAAAACCTCTCCAAAAAAAAATTATTATTGAATTCTTGAATTTAATTTATGTTGGATGACTGGAGAGAGGCCGAAGCTGCCATTCTGGATTAGAAAGACAACTAATCCAGAAAGACAACTTCTCTTCTCTGGTACCACAGCCACAGACTGCTTTTGCAAATATCTGTAATTGGTGAGATTCTGTGTATGGCATGACTTTCTCTAAAACACACAGAGCCCAGGAGGACTTCTGGTGACATCCTGTGCATCTAAGCTCTTGAAGCCTTTACTGCAAAAAAATACAACTTCTTAACAAATACTTTACCATGAGCCCATGGTCTTTAGGAAGTGTAATTTCATTAGTACTTTCAAAAAATCAGCCGCCACCGTGCCCTTTAACCAACCACTATTTGTTCCTTTGCCCTCACGTGACTTGTTTGATTTTAACTGTTTTGAGTCCCTCTATGTATTGATCTATATCTAAGTCCCTATATGTATTGATCTATATCTGTTGTCTCCTAGTTTTGCTGAACTTTGTATTTAAAAAACTTTTTCTTATGGTTTTTAGTGTCATTTCCAGGGAAAATAGTGAGATGCCGTTTATGCAACTATGGTAATACCATAGTATTGGCATGCCACTCAAGAGCACTCTAGTCACTAATTTCTGATAGTTTCTCGACTTTTCCAAGGTTTATATTAAAATGCTTTAGCATACATTTGTCCATGTTTGTTACATTTTCCTTAAAAAAATTTTTTTTTGGCCAGAAGGCACATTTACTCATCAAAGAGAGAGGGAGAGACAGAGAGGGAAAAGGAGAAATCACCCCTGAATGGGAGGGTGATCACATCTTTTCCATTTCTTCATCCTACTGGAATTTTGTGCATGCTACACATGTACCTGGCATGTTTTTGAAGCTGCCGGGGTCAGGGCTCACACATCAGTAGGCCATGTGGGATCCAGCTCACTTTTACCGCTAGGTCACAGGACTGATCTACCATTCTACTTCTCTGTATGTTTTATATATGATGTTTCAGTAGGACCCCCTCTCCCCACACCCCAACCACCCCAGGTTTGGCCAAAGAGTAGCCAAATTCCAAATGTATATTTCTTTTTTCCTGCCCCATCAGTTTTAGTAGAGACCAGTGTGGGACAATTTTGCTTGTCAGTAATTTATAAATATCTTCAAAATCACATGTCATAACTATGGACTGATACAAAATGGAATGCAAATGCACAAACAATAACACAAACATGGAAAACAGTAAGTGATATAAGGAGGAAAAAAATTACTTCATTTGATATTAGGAAAGGTTCCCAGAGGGGCATGTGGTGGTTACATAGTATATGATGTTGAGGGAATGTTTTATTTTATTTTTGAAGAAAGACTAAAGAGAGAACAAGGTCCTTTAACTGTATGCGGAAAGGAAAAAATGCAATCAGTTACCCTGTGAAATATCACCTTCTACACAACTTGGGGAAAACATCAATAACATTTGAGCTTTTGCTTTTTTGTTTGATATTTATGTGTACTGTAACTTTCAAAAACTGCCTAGAATAATCTAGATTATTACATTAAAATTGACTTAATGATCACCATTCAACTGGAATGCCAGGCAATGTGAGGAAAAAGCTGAAAATGAAAAAGACTATATACACCAGGTAAAGACTGCAGAGTAGTACCTGGTTATAGCTTTAAATCACACACAATCTCTCTCTCTTTCTCTCTCTCTCTTTCTCTCTCTCTCTCTCTCTCTTACACACACACACACACACACACACACACACACACACACACGGACTTTTAAATAGAGGAGACTTGCTAATGCCCTTTTATTTAGAGTAAACAAAATGAGTCAGATTAGTGATTTGCATGGTGATCACTCCATTTGTGCCTGGGAGCCACTTAGGAGGATTCTCTTGGCAGGTCCCTTGTACCAGCAGCATTGCACAATAGAAGAGGCACAAGGACTGAAAAGGTCACGTCTTTGTGTTCTGAAAGCTTGAATGGTTACAAGGAGCAGTGGTCCCATGTGGAAAGATCATTAGCTGCTATGTTTCTTGTTTTCAAAATTCTTAATCAGGTTACTGGCAATAACAATGCTGTTCCCTTCGGTTACCAAACAACGAGGCATTTATAACAGCAGGTCGCCCGGGACCAGCCCCAGCCAACATTAATAAGCTGAAAGCGTCATCGGACGAGGGAAGGGCTGGCAGGATGGCTGGGCCGCTGATCTTGCTGATCCTGTCCATTACATTTCTGGACCGTCTCTTTTCATTGTGTATGTGCTCACTGGTGCTGATTTAAAACGCCTGGGTGGTGGCAACGAATAATTAGCATGTAGAGCTGGGCAACTCAACTTTTAAACGTTATTAACAAGCTGAGCTTAGTCCCCCTTTATCTTTTAACTGACCCCAAGAGCATTAATGAAAACTATATAAATATGAATACAGGTGTAGCAATAAAGGCCCATTATCAGTCACCCTTAATTTAATTGGTGTCACCTTAGCTTTTAGTAGGGTAATTGGATAGCATTGCCACCTGCAATCATTCCAGACTACTTTGCTTGCTAATTAGCTCACTTAAAAAAAAATTGTACGAACTTTCAAAAGTAAGTAAAATAGGATCTGGTAAGAACTACCAATATATATGTTTGTGACTGTAGCATTGGTGGAATATCATAACATTTTAGAGTTTGAAGGATCCTA
The DNA here is from genome assembly GCA_026018925.1 of Tupaia tana. NCBI lineage: Eukaryota > Metazoa > Chordata > Mammalia > Scandentia > Tupaiidae > Tupaia > Tupaia tana. The sequence continues at coordinate 149,591,538 of JAKSZU010000002.1, forward strand.
GTGGTCATTTTATACAACTTTTGTCTATGTAAGAATCTTTGGAAATATTCTTTCTTTCTTTTTCTGGAGAAGTTTTTGCTATAGGGTGTGTGGGCTCACCAGAAAGACAGAGAGAAACAGAGAGAAAGCGAGAAATCACACCCCCTCCCCAGGGGGGATGGCCACACTGCAATCCCTTTTCCATTCTCCTCTCGGGATCTTGGGCACACATGCACAACATGCCAGTGTGAGTTTAAGCCACCGGGTCCGGGACTCGAACCGTGGTGGACTACATGGCAATCCAGCAACATAGCCATTACGCTAACTGCTGGTCCTGGAAATATACTTTTTTTGCATTGACTTAGTAAGACTCCAGTAACTGGAGGTCATTTTCAATGTGTCTGATACTCCAAAGTCTTTAATCTGATTAATTTTTAGATACTCAACATGCAAAATATCTTGTGGAGATAGGACTATGACTGGGAAGGGTATGACTCTTTCGGATAAATGTGCAATTTATCAACCAACACTTCCATGTGCATTGAATTCTATTATGACTACTTTGGGTAAGGAAAGAAACAAGTATGTCTGTGCTGTTTCTGAAGAGTCTGTATTATTCTGGGATCTCGGATGAGACATATAAAGAACAAGTTCTTATTACAGCAGATGAGTTAAGCACATTTGTTACGAATTATCAGTAACCATGCATGACCAAGAAAAGGGGATGTAGCTGCAAATGAAGTCAGTGGGCTCTTCTTGTTTCTTAGCAAAATTTTCCACTTGAAAGAAGCCCTCCAAATGACATTTTTACTTAGAAGATACACAAGCCATTTTTATTGAGGAGATGTGCAGAGCGAGTCCCTGCCTTTGTTGTATGTGTTCATTGACGAGCTTTAGCAGGATTTGTGATTTGGGTAGTTCTCTGCCAAGTCAGAAATGGATCCAAGGTAACATTGTGGACTCTTCATCTTAATGAGCACAAAGCAAAAACCATTAGTATTCAGTGCCTTCCCCAAAGCACTAATCCAAAGTATGTTTTCCCATTATGAAACACTGCTCTTCTCTCACTTGTCTCCAAGTGAAGGTCGAGAGTGCTGACGGGCCCATGACAATGAGCTGATGGGTGCTATTGATTTTTCTTGGAAAAAGATGGGCTTCTGAGCATTTTTTGAATGTATACTTGAAATTTCATCAGATTCGGCATTATGTATTTCCACAACTGGGCCTGACCTCGTACTGCCCAAATCCTCCTCTTCCCTACATAGACTCTTTGCGGTAGCAACTAATAATAAGTATTATTGTGAGGGGCCAGAGTGTATTTCATTGCCATATTTTGAGATAATTATTCAGGGGTGTGCAGACACAACAATTAAATTTAAAATAATAGAAAAGCTAATCTTTCCTAAAAGAAATTTACAACTATTTGTGTCTGTAAACTAAGCGGGCTTTTCTGGTGCTGCCCCTTACCTTTCTTGGAGCAGGAAGATTAGAGGTATAACACTTGACCCAGAAAGAAAAGAAAGGTTCTTTGCTTTTCATCCCTCCCCCCATTTCTTAGCTTAACTTCAGATCTGCTCTGCCCCTAAGATATAAAACCTTCAGGGGGCCGGCAGATGGTGTAATGGTTATGTCACTGGACTCTCACGTAGTTGACTATGGTTCAAGTCCTGGATCCAGTGACTTCAAACTCATGCCAGGTGCATGTGTGTGTGCATGCCCAAAATCCTGAGAGGGAAATGGAGGAGAAGGGGTTGTGGCGATTTCTCACTTTCTATCTGTTTCTATCTGTCTCATTCTGTCTTTCCGGCTAGCACACATGCCCTATAGCAAAAACAAAACAAAACAAAACAAAACAAAACAAAACACCTCCCTAAATAAGGAAAGAAAAAACCTTCAGTCATTTTGACCTTTTCTGGAGCCACATCTAGTATGGTTCTGATAGGTATATGTACATGCTAAATAATTTTGAATTCTTAAAATTTATTTGCCTACCAACAGTGATGCTTTGCAGAATATCAGAAAACAAATTTCTTCCCCTCTATTGTATGACAATTGTTGATCTCTTATTTTTGCCAGGCATGGTGCTAAGAACGTTATTTCATTTAATCTTTGTTGCAAGAATATGAGTGTTTTTTTTTTTTTTAAACAAAGAGGGGTTGAGGCAGAGAGAAGAAAATTTCCCAAGAAATGGCTGTTTGTCCATTTTCACTGCTATAACCTAATCCCTTAGACTGGGTAATTTATAAATAATAGAAATGTTTACAATTATGGAAGCTGAGAAGCCCAAGATCAAGTTACCAACAGATTCAGGGTCTAACGAGGGCCTAGTCATCATAGATAGCACCTTCTATTGGGTCCTCACACGGTGGAAGAAGAAAAGAAGCTTTCTCAAGCCTTTTTTATTTATTTATTTTTTTAGAGGTTTTTGCTATAGGATGCGTACGCTTGCCAGAAAGATAGGAAGAGACAGGGAGACAGAAATCACTCCCCAGGGGGGATGGCCATGCCACAATCCCTTCTCCTCCATTCTCCTCTTGGGATCTTGGGCACACACGCACATGTGCCCGGCGTGAGTTTAAGCCACCAGGTCCGGGACTCGAACCATGGTCGACTACATGGGAGTTCAGTGACATAGCCATTACTCTAACTGCTGGTCCCTCTCAAGCCTTTTTCATAAGAGCATTAATTTCATTTGTGAGGACTCCATGTTCATGACCTAGTAACTTCCAAAAGAACTTATTCCTTAAAATGATTACATTTCTGATTAGGTTTCAATAAGTGAATTTGGTGGATTGTGAACATTGAGACGACAGTAACACCAGAGTAGTGATTCAGACTCAGATATGTTTGACTCCTGAGCCAAAATTGGCAGTGGAATTTCTTCCAGTTCCTAGAACGAACCTAGTAATTTTTCATACCTATACATTTACTTACATGAGTTTCCCCCATACTGAATGTTCCATACTATCCACTTAACTTTGTATTTTACAACGCTTCTCAGTGTGACTATCTTACATTGGTGAGGTCAGTAGGAGCTCTTCTTACATTAGTAGAGTTGGGCTGTGAAGAATTAAGTATCGGGACCAGCAGTTAGCATAATGGCTATGTTGCTGAACTCCCATGTAGTTGACTGTGGTTCGAGTCCTGGACCCAGTGGCTTAAACTCACTCCAGGCGTGTGTGGGTGCGTGCCCAAGATCCTGGGAGAAGAATGGAGGAGAAGGGATTGCGGCGTGGCCATCCCCCTGGGGGAGGGGGTGATTTCTCACTTTCTATCTCTCTGTCTCTCTCTTTCTGGTGAGTACATGCACACTATAGCAAAAATCTCTCTCAAAAAAAAAGAATTAAGTATGAAAGTTCACTGTTTCTCATGTTTAGCATAGTCTTAGAACTTAATTTCACATCGTAGGGAAAGGATTATTTCATGTATGTGCGTGTGTGTGTGTGTGTGTGTGTGTGTGTGTGCACTTGCCAGAGAGAGACTGAGAGAGAAATGAGGAGAAAGCAGCCACTCCCATGGGGAATGGCCGTGCTGTGATCCCTTCTCCACTGCGTTCTCTCCTTCTCTCTCCCTCCAGGATTTTGGGTATGTAGGCACACGCACTTGGTGTATTTCTTAAGCTGCCAGGTCTAGGACTGAATCACACAGTTGGCCATGTGGGATTTATCTGCCTTAACCACCAGGTCACAGAGCTGACCCCAGAAATATATTTTTAAAGAATCTATAAAACAGGCCTCAATGTTTAAGGCCAGCTGTAAGAAAACCTTCAGCCCACAAATGCTCTTTTCCTTCTGTTTCATGAGCTTCATTCCATCCAGATTGCTCCTTGAGACTTCTCAAATGAAAGGAGCAACAGTTTCAGAAGATACATGTATTGAGATTTGGAGTTTATATCTTCAAGTTGCTATTGAAAATAATCCAAAGACATTGGTTACTATAGGAACTATTTCTTTTCTACATTGAGTAAGTTTTCAGTCAGAGCTTGCTTCTGTAGTGTTGATGGAAAAGGAATACTAAGACCTATTTTTTCCCTTTCACCTAAGTATTTTTGTCTGAAATATATTGACTGCATGTATTAGATTATACCTACCATGAGAACAATCTTTTCTATGCCACTTAGCATCAGAGATGTAGGTGCTTTTAAGAAAGTGCTGCATCTCTTCTTTTTGTATTGCTGTAGGCTGTTAAGGATGAAGACCGTGTCTCATATGTATAACATTTTAGGGCTCATCTTTAGCAGATTTTTGATTGGTTAGTGGCTTTATTAAAGTATTAGTTGAAGTCATGCATTTTGCCTTACGTTCTTTCTCTGCTACCAATTAGCTAAAAAGCATGGGGAAAGCTGCAGCAAACTCTGTTTCCTTACCTGTAAAAGGAGTGAATTGTATATGAGAATCTTTAAGCCAGCTTCCAGCAATTAAGTTCTAAAATTGCATGTGATCTCTTGTTTTACTATCCACCAAATTCTTTCCGTATAAAATGGTTGTGGATAGTCTTTCCCATTTTCTATCAAATTGAAAGAGTTGAGAATGTGTCACCTTAAAATGTGCTACTTTGGCCTATGGTCTATTTCAAGATGAAGGCAATTAAGAATCAAGAGATGCAGAAAGAAGCCTTCTCAGAGTTTCTCTCATCTTACTAAGAGCAGCAACTTCTGAGAAGTGAAGACTGCCATAAATCCCTTCTCCAGAGGACTTTTATGGCCAGGAAGAAGAAGGAAAGTTGGCACTAAAATGAGTGCACAAAAAAAATCTAACTGCAATAACCAATGCTTTTCATTAGTTGCCCCTTGCATTTACCTTCCCACAATCTTTTGCCCCTAGAAGCCCAAATCCCCCTTTCCTTTGTCTAGTCAGGTCTCCATAATTAATTTTTGTTGTTGTTGTTAAAATGACATCTAAGGTTCTGAGTCTAACTGCTACTTTATGTTTTTGCTTCTTTTTTATTTAGTCCTTGTATGTAAAATGAAACAGATCAATTCAATTTGCAAACCTCTTTCTCCTATTAATCTGTCTTTTATCAGTTTAAATCACAAGCCCTAATCACAAAATATAAAATGGTAGAGGACAGTACTTTCCTACCCTGCAGAGGATGAGGATGAAAATACTTCTATTTGGTGTGCAATAACGAAGAGATGAGTTTTCTTTCTTCTTTGCTCCTACAGTTCAAAGGCTGAGTAGCTTAATGAGCCTTTGAAATGATAAGCGCTCAGACATAGCTAACCCTACATGCAGTCAGCAGTGCAGGCTTTGAATACATAGCAGGTGACTCATGCTGCCATAGAGTGTATAGTTTGGAGATTACACTGTCTCCGAGTGTGTATATACCTATAGCTTGGCATGGCTTGTTGCCAGATTCACATTCCATGTGTCTTCTGGTTTTATACTTTACACGTAGGGTCATACAGTCAATTCTAGACATGTTAAAAACCATATTATAGATTAGCAGATGGTGTAGTGGTTAAGTCACTGGACTCCCACACTTGAACTGTAGTTCAAGTCCCAGACCCGACAACTTGAAACTCATGCCTGGAATGTGTGTGTCCAGACAGGAGAATGTAGAAGAGATTGAGGTGTGGACATCCCTCCCGGGGGATGATTTCTCACTTTCTGTCTCTCTGTCTCTCCAGCAAGTGCACACGCCTGATAGCAAAATTCTCTCTTTCTCTAAAGAAAAAAAGAACAAAACAACCCCATATTATTTCTGTATTATTAAATTATTCATAAGGAATCAGATTCTTCAAGTTACTCTGGGATCACCTTAGGCTTCCCAATGACACAAAATTATCACTCTTAAACTACTAAAGCATTTGGCTTGAACTCAGAAGACCTTTCTCATTCAAATTGTAGTACTAATTTGTGTAGGGACCTTAGGCAAATAAACTAATGTCTGAGCTACAGTGTTCTATCTATTTAGCTCAGTATGCTGGTAATAACATGTTTTTCAGGAAATAGCTTGGAATAAAATTCAATTTCTGTCAAATCTTCAGAAAATTGGAGAGAGAAATTTATTTCAGCATTGTTGTCCTGCATATTGGAACATGTCTTGGGTCACATCATAATTCCCAAAACATTATAAAATATAAGTGCCTAAAATAATATGACTAGCCAGTAATAAAGACAGTGGTCCGGTCTTGGAACACCGGAAATCTATTTCTTGAACCAGGTGGATATTTGCTAGTATTGCCATGTATGGATCAAGATACCAATGAAGATGAATAGAAATACAGTTTTTGTAAAAACTACTTGCTTCCATCAGCCTACAAATACAGAAACATCTGAATGCTCAATTTTATTCCATTCCTTCGTACATAAAATGGTCTGGGCTTACTTGTCCCTCCCTCTTGATTTGGAAAGAATAAAAGCCTTATTTTTACTCAATATGAAGGAGCCTCAGGGAAGTCACATCTCATCTATCAGAAGACTGAGAGCTTTGTAATGCAAATCATACTGCTCTTTTCTTTCTACCAACAACTTAATTTGGGACAGGATTGATTGACTAGAATGTTTGCTAATCAGTTTGAAACAAGACTAGGCTGGGGGCCAGTGGAAGTTTGCCAGAACCTCCCTTCCAAAACAAGGTCGACAGCTGGTCTCATTTTGAAAATACTTTTGTCCATTACCTTATCATTTGGTCCATTTTATATGATCCGCATCTCAAATTACAGTTGTTATTTTGAAGGCACTGTAGAGAAAAGAAAAGAAAAAAAAGACAACACACATAACTTAGAGATTTGCATTTAGCAATACTTGATACGTTAGGTTGCCTTGTTATAAACTTAAAATCCCACTCCACTTTTGCCTTTTAGTAGAGTTGGTAGGTAGAGTGACAGAAATTACTGCTCAGCTCCAGATTTTGGACATAGCTAGATTACATTTGTTGGTAAAGTAGGAAAAATGATTTTGATTTGATCATTAAAGCATATAAATTCTTGGTGTCAAAGCTTTAAAATAAAATTAGATAACTTTGCCCAAACCAAGATGTTATGGAGTCATTAAAGTGGCATAAGCACAGGATGCAGTGCAGAGGCTAAAATGTAAAACTTCAAGAGGGCTAGTAGGGTAATTTGAGTAAGTGAATCAGACTAGATGTAGGACAATGGAAAGCGTGAGTCTGTGGAAAACTAGGGAGTTTATGTTTCTATAGGTTTTCAAATTTTGATGTTTAAAAACAAATACCATGCTTGTGGGACCAGCTCCTGAAACATAAAATTATTTTCTTTGTTTAGTCTTAGTCTTAAATATCTACTAGGAATAAAAGAAAAAGAAAAAGAAATAAACCCTACAGTCCTAGGTGGTTTACTTTGAATAGTAAGATAAGATCGAGCTTTGCCTCTTTCCTGACTGATCAATGCTTTCTGCACATGCAGATTATGGTCCCTTAGTGACCACATTGTGAGAGCCTTAACTGTTCAGCTTTTGCTAGACACAGTCACAAGTAGCATACAAAGATTGAAGAGACTGAGGTGTCCTAAAAGCTCTTTGTTTTGAGTTCTTTACCCAGAACAGACTTGATGATAACATCTTGCTCTGGACCTTCCTCGAGACTGTCAGACAACAAGAAAATGCACCATCCATCCAAGATGACACCATAGAAACTTTTCTGGAAAGTCTCTGGATTTCAACCCTCAGACTGTTACATACTACATTGCTGATTGTGTTTAAAAGCCCTGCTATCTCACTTGTGAAGATGATACTTTAAAAGTTGTACTGCACTGCTCTCTTGGTTGATATCTTTGTAATAAAGCATTCCTCTATGCAGATACTTATTTTCTCAGAAATGGCCTTATTGTGAGATGAGTGGCCAGGCTTGGCCTGTACATTTGTCTGGTAATGCTCACAAAACAAGAGCCCTGGTATAATCATCAGCGTTGAATAAATTAGAGTTAGAAGAAACACTTTTATTTGTAGATAACCATGCAATCCACTGTCTTTCTCAAGGTGGGCAATATAGGGAAGCTTTATTATTTTCTCCCTTCCCTCTAAAGTCAATAAAATAAATTGAAAATGAAATTAACAGAAAAAATATTAATTTTATTGGGAATGGACATATACAAGGGTCCATAAGAGTCCAGAACACATGAGAATCGAAAGAGGACCAGGTGACAGGGCTTTATAATGAATACTCAGAGTTAATCTATGAAAGGATGAGAAAAGAAATGCAATAAGTCTGATCTTTTCAGCAGGATGTCAGACTCTTACCCCCTTTTACTGCACCTATACAGGTAAAGAGTAACACTGTTAAAGTCTACTTGTATCAGACATTTACATTTCTTTTTACAAAGTTAGCCTAAAAAAACTTTTCTGTACTGTTAAATTAATCTATTCTGGCCTAAAATGGCTGTTGAACTTCTACACTTGGATTCCTGTAGATAAGCTGAAATCCTAAGTGTTACTCTGAGCTGGTTGCTAAGTTACTGTCAGTCACACCAGCCACACTTCAGTCAGTCACAGAAAGCCCATCTTTTGGGCAGTTTGTACAGCCTACCGTCCACTTGTACCTGATCCAATTGTTTCTCTACCTCACTCCTTCACTTTTGTTTTTGTACGTCATTTTCCCTTTTCCAGAACTTAAATACTGAGTCGATCACAAGGCTAGCCAGAGTTGTCTGGAAGTCCGGGACAACTGCCCGATTTAAATTGTGTTAAGATTTGCTCAGGTAAAACTCTATTAAATTGGGGACCAGCAGTTAGCATAATGGCTATGTCGTTGGACTCCCACGTAATCAACAATGGTTCAAGTCCCGGACCTGGTGGCTTAAACTCACACCGGGCGCTTATGCGTGTGTGCCCAAGATCCCGATAAGAGAACGGAGGAGAAGGGATTGCGGCATGACCATCCCCCCTGGGGGTGATTTCTTGCTTTCTGTCTCTCTGTCTTTCTCTGTCTTCCTGACGAGTGCATGCACCTGTGCCCTATAGCAAAAACCTCTTAAAAAACAAAACAAAACAAAAACAAAAACAAAAGCAAAACTGTATTAAATTGACTGGTTTACTTTTCTTTTAACAAGATATATAGCCCTGAATAGTCATCCGAATAATCATCTCAAAATATGCCAAAAAGGTACATTTTGTAGTGGTGTATTTTGATTCCTCACAGGAATAGCAACTTGAGGAAAGAGGGAAAGAAAGAAAATACCCAAATGTATGGAGTATTTAATACACATTGGGCATTATACTGGACACTTGACCAGTATACTGGATCTGCAGTGGTCACCTGCAACAGTAGGCAGTATTACCCTCATTTCATAGGTGACAAATTTCAGTCTCAGAGGGTTTCGATAATTAAAAACGTGGACAAGTAAGAATTTAATTACAAAGCTTACATTCTTGCCTCTACACTAACTATGTGAGTTTGGTTGAGGTATTTAACCTCCCTGTGCCTTATGTTTAAAATGGGCATAATAATACTTTTTTTTAACAGGGATATATATTTATTTTAATTATAGAGGGTATGTGCATTCTTCAGACAGAGACAGAGGGAGAAAGTGCCCCCTGTAGGACACGGTCATGCTACAATGCCTTCTCCTCCATTTCTCCTTCCTGTTGGGCACACACATGTGTCCAGCGTTTTTCAAGCTCCAGGAATTGGGATTTAAACCATGGTCAGCCTTATGGGATCTGGCTCCTTTGATCTCTGGCCCATGGGGCTGGTTCAGAAGTATTTTAAGGAAAATTTTAAAAGTTAATAATTGTAAAACTGTTACACAGAGTCCTTTTTTCCTTTCTTTTTTAAAATGTTTAAAAGAGGTTTTTGTCTTAGGGTGTGTGCCCTCACACATGCATGCACAAGAGAGAGAGAGAGAGAGAGAGAGACAGCTGGCCCCCCAGAGTTCTTTTTAAAAGTGTGTATTTGTTGAATATGAATGTATGACAACGGCATCGAGCAGCCATCAGCATAGCAGATGTTTGAATTATTTCTGCAGTGGGAATTTAGGCAAGGCATCTCTGCTCCTTTACCTTTCCTTTATCTGGGCTATATTCAAGTTATATGTAGTTGACCTGGCCAGCGTTGGTGATGCAGCCTGTACTGTGTAGCAGCTGAGGGAAGCTTGCACATCGTGGGTACCGTAATAATGAAAGTAATAACTGTGAACTAAGGAATCACAGTATAGTAATCAGGATTTTCCAGAGAAACAGAAATAATAGGATGCATATATAGGTGTATATATATATATATATATATATATATATATATATATATGTATGTGTATATACATATATATGTGTGTGTGTGTGTGTGTGTGTGTGTATATATATATATATATATATATAATGAATTGGGTCACCTGATCATAGAGCCTGAGGAGTCCCAGGACCTGTAGTTGATAAGCTGGAGGCCGAGAATCACTGATGCTGATGATGTAGTTCTTGTCCAAGTCTGAAGGCCAGATGACCAGAGAAGCTGATGGTATCAGGTTCAATCGCAAAGCTGATAAGCCTAAGACCCAAGAAGAGCTAAGTTTCACTCCAAGTAACAGAGTCAGGGTAAAACTGCACATGTTCCAGTTCAAGGAGTGGGGCACGAGAAGTCTCCTCTTCCCAGGAGGGTCAGCCTTCTTGTGCTACTCGGGCCTCCAACTGCTTGGATGAGGCCCACCCAGTTAGGGAAGCGTTATTTCATCTATCAGTTAAAATTGAAAACAAACAGGGACCCTCTAAAAGGGTTGGGTCTTCAATTTCCTCTTCTGTTGAGGAAAAAAAATGGAAATATTCCCCACTGAAAATTCACAAGAGCTGAGGTAAAAGGTTTCTTTCTGAGCTGCTTCAATGTGAGGATCATCTAATTGCAATGGCCCTGGCACGTGGCCACCTTCCTTCTCTTCTGTGTTGCTCCCCATGCTCCTGACGTCGGTGTTATTTTAATGGACCAATATGACATCTTCCCCCCAAACTTGCACCTCTCCTCTTACCTGTCTTTGTTACAGAAATTAGTTTCTTTGCTGTAGGAATTAGGCACTAGTTGAGGTAATGGTTAAATAAAAAACTTCCCCTTACAGGAAAAGATAAGGTTATAATTCAAATTTTAATATATTTTGCAAGATGCTGAGCATGTAGACCGCAGACTGAATGGCATCAGGATTCTGATGATTGCTCCCTGCCAGAATAGAAATTTATTGACAAAGGCATCACAAATCAAGAAAGCCCCTCAGAAGATCATGCCCCCTTGAACCAAGCAGTCACCAAGCTGATCATGCACCTGAGACTCTCACCCTTAATGTTACCTTAAAAAGCATGTGTGGGATTCAGGGGAAGGAGAGATTGGGCTTCCTCAGCAGTATCTACCCATGCTCCTTGCCTTGCACAAGGCAATAAAGCTGTATTTTCCTTCATCAAACTTCTGTCCATGGTTTAGTTTGCAGCATCTGAGGGAGTCAACTTGATTTGAATTTGGTAACAAAATGTTACTGTCATCCTGAAATATTCGCAGACATACTCAGAATAATGTTTGGCCAAATATATGGGTACCCTGTGGCCCGGTCAAGTTAACACATAAAATGACCCATTATATACAGTAATCAGGATTACTATTAATGAATTAGGAAATGGTCTGATGTTAACAGAGTAATAAAGAAAACAGTAATGTTGGATGAGTATGGGAACCAACAAAAAGTTCAGTGTTCACGTGGTAAAAAATTTTGTCAGCAGAAAAAGAGTTGCAACATACTTGTTCATTCAAGGTAATTTTCTCACAGAAAACCTCGGTGTCTACTGAGGTGTTGGATCCTCTGAGAGCAGTCAACCACTGACTGACAGAAAGTCTGACAGTAACCAGCATTAGCAAAATTCCAGGTACTTCTGTTAGAAAAACTAGAGAGCGACTTCAGACACTGCTGAATCCTGTGTAGAGAACCCTAGAGAGGTGTCACTTACAGTGTGTGTATTGATGCCATCACTTTGTACTGAGTTGGAGCAAGATGGTGTCTATTCACTCTGAGTGATTTTAGAATCATCATTTCCATACATTCTCGACAAATGTATCCCTCTCTTACCTCATGATACCTACTGGACACAACTCCAGCTCTTGCAAATTCACCTCTCAGCAGAGCTGAATATGGCTGGAAAAGACACCACAACCATGTTGATTACTCTCCTTCATAGTCATGACCATTAGCCAGGCCAGCAATATAATTTACAGGGCCAGTGAACAATGCAACATCATTGTGTGACCCTCACCGAGGGTACTTACAGAAACCCAGATAGCATGTATAAAGCACCCTGGCAAGATTGTCTAGCCTTTAGTTTCAGCATCGTACATATAGTCTGTCATTGATTGAAACATTGCTATATGGTGTATGGCTGTATTTTGTGATTTGTAACCCTAATGTAGGTAATGGTGATACGTGATTAATAAAACAAATTTACAAGTTGAAAAAAATGTGTGACTCTATAGGTCACGTGTTAATGAAGGTGGCCCTGTCACTAACACCTAGTAGATTCCTGGTGCACCCTGCCATTCTACCATGTTCCCTACGAGTTCATACTTACGGAAGGCTACTCCATACTCTCCTTCTCCTTAAGCCTCACCTGTACTCTGAGTTGATGACCTAGGGACATATTTCACAGAAAGAAAAGCAAATCCCTACCCCACACAGAAGTAATCAGATGAGAGCTTCTATAAATTGCTACTCCCCCATCAAACCCCCCACCTGTGTCTATGCCCAAATATTCTGTCTTCCTCTCTGTCACTGTGTGTGATACACTTGACTACTAATTCCCAACATCTCTCTCCAGTTCCACTAATTTCCCCTTCTGCCTCTGCAACATTGATTTCCACCTCTACTGGAGTGTTCCCACCAACACATACAGTAGAACATCTCACATCTAAGTGCAACTTTTCTGATCTTGTACCCCTCCAACTACTACCCCAGTTCTGTCTTCTTCACAGTGAAAGGTTTTTTTGTTTCTTTTCTGAATTTGCAGAGGGCTGTATGCTCACTGGAGAGAGGGAGATAACAAGAAGCACACCTCCCTTCATCCCTGCCATGTGGTATGGTCATGCTACGATCTGTTCTCCTTCAACTGTCCCTCCTTTCAGGATTCTGGGCACACATGCACATGCGCCTGGCACATTTTTTAAACTGCCAGGTCTTGACTCAAATTGTGGGATTGGCCATGTGGGATACAGCAGCCTTCACCAACAGGCCATGGACTAGCCCAAGAGTGAAATCTTTTCAAATAATTTTTATACTTACTGTCTCCAAACTCTCTCTTCCTTTTCCCCCTCAAACCTACTTCAGTCTGACTTCTGCTTCCATCATTTCACAAAAACTGCTCATTGCAAGGACATTAATAATTTTCATGTTGTTAAAACCAGTGGTCAATTCTTAGGTCTCTTGCTTGACCATTAATAGCATTTGCACTACTGGTCTTTGCCCGTCCTTGGGAACATTTCCTCACTTGGTTCTACCACACCATACTTCTCTGTTTTCATTTTCTCTTGACTTTGCTCATTTCATCTCTTCGTCTGGCCCTCTACACACTGCCACACCTCAGAGCTCAGTCCCCTCACCTCTCCACTCTCTTCAGTTCAACCTAACAATGTCCTCACCTACTGGTCTCGCATTAGTGTTTCATGAGCTACCAAATGGCGTGAGAGGACCAAGGCTGTGGTCGTTGTGCCCCAGTAGTCCACGTCCATACTGGACATGATTGTATGAGGTGTTAGACTGGGGCTCATGACACCCACGTGAGCATACCCAGAGCATTCCAACAGGAAGACAGACCAACTCTTTTCTTTAACTAAGATGCTACTTGTGATAAAGAAATAGAAAATAAGCTCCTTACAGTGTTTGCAAGCACCAAGGACTTTAGGATAGAAAACCATCCTACTTCTTTTCTGTAATTTATGAAATTACCCTGTGACCTTTAACCAGGTTCCTTATATAAAGGGATTGTGCATAATGAAATGGCATGCATCCTAGTTTCTCCCAGATAACTAAATGGTCTCTCTTCCCCATTCCCTCCTCTCTGGAGTCACTTTTTTGCTGTGCTTTATTATGTTCAGCACGACTTGGCCATGAGGGTCAGACCGCTAGTCTGGGTGACTTTGAAGTAGTTGATCTTAGATTAAGGCTTTCTTTTAAGTCTGTGTCATAGAATCTTTGTTCTCCAGCTCAGCCATGTCTAACTTGGACAGAAGAGAAGGCAAATACTGTTGTCTATGTCTATCACGTTAGTTATACATCCATTGTGGTGAGCAATAGCATAGGCAATTTTCTTTACTTTCCTGGGACAGGATTTATTTTAATTGATGTTTAATTTTTCTGTCAAGTTGTGCTCAGTTTCTACTCAGTGATATGCTAATTTTCTCCCTTTTTGCCCAGGGAAAGCTTTCCCACAATCATTTTATTATCAGCCGATTTGAACATCCATTTAGTGTCTGACATTCAGTTTTTTAAGTAGGTATTTTGTCCAGGACTTCTACAAAGCTATTTGTGTAGACATTAATTACAATAAAAAAACCCAGCAGCCTATTAAGAAGGTCGCTTTGACATAATAATCCAAAATGCCCTAATGAATGTTCAAAAAACCCTGAAAACATCATGGGAGTTTAAAAATGAGAATACCATCTCACAATGGATGATGTTATGCAAACATTGAGGCTCAGATGAATACTTTTGACATTTCTGTACAGTGTAATATAGACAGTCCAATATTTTTAAAGTGTCATACTTAATATACATTATTTATATTTATATATACTATTTATATATTAAAGTATTATTATTAAACATAATAATATACATACATATACATATAAATAATGTATATATTTATATACTTTTTTTGAGAGAATTTCTCTATAGGGCACATATGCTCACTGGAGAGACAGAGAGACAGAAAGTGAAAAATCTTGGGATCTTGGGCACACATGCACACATGCCCAGTGTGGGTTGTAAGTCTCCAGGTCCGGGACTTAAACCGCGGTTGACTACATGGGAGCCCAGCAATGTAAGCATTATGCCATCTGCTGGTCCCACTTAATATATATTTAAAAGATTCAAATTTCAGATAAGTAAGCATTTTTGACTTCTAACTCAGAACATAAATTTCGAATAAATAAATTCTTAAGATTTTATAAAAAGAATGAAAAACAATGCTTAGATTTCCTTCCAAGCATTTAATAATTATTTATATTCTTTTACCCCCTTTTAAAATTTATATTAAGGATAAATAGATTTTTATCACTTTTTCCCCCTAGGGTTTTACCATAGGGTGTCTACACTCACTGGAGAGAGAGACACACACAGAGACACAAAGAGAAGGAAAGTGAGAAATCACTCCCGGGGGATGGCCACACCACAATCTATTCTCCTCTCAGGGTTTGGGGCATGTGTGCACAGGTACCTGGCATAATTTTTAAGCCTTTAGGTCCAAGACTGAAATGGTGGTCCCAAGTGAATCCAGCACCTTAACTGCCATGCCACCTGTTGGTCCCTCATCACTATTATTTTACTATAGAAAAATAGACTTTTTAAAAATTGCCAGAGGGAGTTGCCTCCCCACCATGAGAATAATATATGAGAATTACTAGATACCATCAAATGTCCAAACATCTGGATAATTGGTATCCCAGACAAAGAAGAGACTCATAAGGGCAGTGGCAATCTATTCCATGAAATCCTGGAGAAAACTTTCCAAACCTAGAGAGGCATTCAAAGATCCACTCTCAAGAAATACAAAGGACCCCCAGTAGAATTAACTGAAGAAAATCTTCTCCAAGACACGTTATAGCCAGATTGACCAAAACTACAGACAAAGACAAGATACTAAGATTGGCAAGAGAGAAATGTCAAGTTACCTACAAAGGATATCCCATCAGGCTGACAGTGGACCTCTCATCAGAAACAACGCTAGCGAGGAAAGAATGGAAAAAGATATTCAAAGTGTTGAGTGAAAAACAATTTCAACCAAGAATACTATATCCAGCAAGGTTATCCTTCATACGGGAAGAAAAGACAAGAACATTCTCAGATAAACAAAACCTAGAAGAATTTACCAACACCAGGCCAGGTCTCCAAGAAGTTCTGCAGGGAGTGCTATACCAGGAAAATTAAATACAGTTACACAGAAATAAGAGTTCAAAAACTAAGAAAATGGCCAGCTTACTAGTAGGGACAAGCCTGAGTTGGATCTGATACCCCAGAATTTAATCGGGAAGATCAAACCATAGCAGAAGATAGAGGCTGAACTGGTGAAATAAAATTTTATAACTTTTGACTAAAATATTGCTGATTTTCTTCTAGGCTTTGTTTTCTGGTTTTAAGGATTTTTGTCATGTCTTGAGCTGCCAGAAGGTTCATGTACCTACTACTATTTGAACAAAATCCCAACCTGTTTCCTGACTAAGTTTTAAGCATAGTTTCTTAGAATTCCTTTGATTTATTAAAGCTAAGACTGCTTTTCTTGAAATTAAAAACTATAGTAAATAATATCTAATTAATAACCATAGTAAGCTATATAGAATCAGCTAGGTGCTACCTTATAGTATATTCATTCTACTCAGAGTTTTACGACTAAAGTCAGACATGTGTTCACAGATACGTACATACCAGCTGAACTTGCTATAGAAAGTAGTTAGATTATTTAAGGAATTTTTTGAATCAATAAAATGTGGGGGGAAAAAAGGAATGGAAAGCAACTGTAGACACCTGAGATAGTGAGGGAGGAGGGTGGGAAATGGCAGAGGGTGAGAAATAGGGGGGGGAATATTACATATATATAATATATATATATATATATATATATATATATATATATATATTATATATATGAAACTAGAAATGAAAAATTATTGATGATAACAAGTATGATTAAGCCACTATGCAGTATATTCTGGATAGGAAATCACATTTTTTATGCTGTGACAATACTTAGTGAATGTAAATGTAAATTAATTAATTAAAAATAAATAAATTTTAAAAACTTGCCAGAGGGCATGTGCATTGCCAGAGAGAGGGAGGGAGAAGGAGGGAGAGAAAGCACCCCTCTCCCTCCCATAAAGCATGCTCATGCCACAATCCCTTCTCCATTTCTCCATCGTGTTAGGATTTGGGGCGTGCACATGCGCTTGGTGTGTTTGTCAAGCTACCGAGCCTGGGATTCAAGCCACACATCTAGGCATGTGGGATTCAGATCCTTTAACCACTAGGCCATGGGACAGTGTGATAAACCTAAATATTTAGCAAAAGAAAGGTGAATTAAAGTACGGCACAGCCATATAATGGAACATTACAGAGAGTTTAACACTATGTTTAAGAGGCTTTTAATGACATGTCAAATACTTATAAAATAATAAAGAAAAACAATGGACTACTGTAATTGTGTATCATATATGATTGTGACTACAAAATACTAAGCACAATTAAAAAAAAAACATGCTGGCAAAAAACACACCAAATTGTGAAGCGCTATCACTGAGTGATGGGATTGGGTGGCTTTTTGCCTTTTAATTTATATCTTTGTTGACACATAGAACGTTCTTATCAAGAGCCTGAAAAGGTTTTTTTTTTTTTTTTTTTTTTTTTTTTGAGAGGTTTTCGCTATAAGGCGCGTGCGCTCGCCAGACAGATAGAGAGAGACAGAGAGACAGAAAGCGAGAAATCACCCCCCAGGGGGGATGGCCACACCGCAATCCCTTCTCCTCCATTCTCCTCTCGGGATCTTAGGCACGCACGCACACGCGCCCGGCGTGAGTTTAAGCCACTGGGTCCAGGATGCGAACCGCGGTCGACTACGTGGGAGTCCAGTGACATAGCCATTATGCTAACTGCTGGTCCCAAGAGCCTGAAAAGTTTTAAAAGTTATTTGAAGATAGACGTCAGCGTGTTGGAGGTCTGCGAGGGTGAGAGGGGCAATAGAGGAGAACGGAATAGGTGAGATGGCAACTCCTGGAAGCAAAGGGGCTTGTGGGAAGGAGAGCTGGTGCCCTGCTGAAAGGGACAACCTTTCCTATCCTCCCGCGGATTGTATTACAGGTTCTCGGTAACTTGTCTTACAGTTGTTTTCACATTTCAAGATAAACTAGAAGTTCACATTTTTATATAAAACTTTCTAAATTTAACTATTGGCAACTAATTTATTTTCTTTTATCAAAGTCAAGTATGGGCCAAGCCAAACATGTCTTCAGGGCAGATCTATTTACAGGTTGTTCAGTAAACAAGCACAGGCCAGGTTTAGCTGGCCACATCCCAGGGGGCAGCCCATTGAACTGAAGCACTGTAGTAATTATAGTCTTCTCTTGGTATCCGTGATGGCTTGGTTCCAGTCCCTGAGGATGCCAAAACCTGGGACGCTCAAGTGCCTTACAGAAAAGGGCATGGCATTTGCAAATAACCTGCTTATATCCCCTGTGTATGTTTAATAACCTCCAGATTACTTATTTATTTATATATATTTTTGGAAAGGTTTATGCTATAGGGCATGTGCACTCACCAGAGAGACAGAGAGACAGAAAGGGAGAAATCACCCCCCAGGAGGGATGGCCACACTGCAATCCCTTCTCCTTCATTCTCCTCTCGGGATCCTGGGCACGCACGCACATGTGCCCGGAGTGAGTTTAAGTCACTGGGTTTGGGACTCGAACCGCAGTTGACTACATGGGAGTCCAGCAACATAGCCATTACACCAACTGCTGGGCCCTAGATTACTTATAATACTTGATATAATGTAATATATGTGTTAGGATTTAAGGTATATTATGTGCACATTTATTGTGCTGCATTGTTTAGGGAATGATGACAAGGTAAAAGCCTGCTCATGTTCAGTAAGGACAACCAATCTTTATTTCATGTATTTTTGTCTTCAGTGGGTTGAGTCTGAGGAGGTGGGAGCTGCAGATCCAGAGGGCTGACTGTACATGTCAGCATCGCTGATGAACAAGATGTGCCTCCAGTAAATAAACAGATGTGGGATCCTTGAAGCGCACTCTCTGTGGATGCCTGGTTAGGGTTCCTGTTTCCCTTGGACTCGCCTTCCTTTTCGTTTCTTCTCTCCTCTTTTTTTCCCTCTGCCTTTCTGATGTCCTTAAATATGGGATGCAATTTTGCTGAAAATCAAAGATTATCTAGACGTATTAAATGGATAAACCACAGAATACTGTCAGGTTAGAGCAAGAATGCCGTGGGGCCAGCAGATAGCATAAGGGCTACATTGATGGATTCCCAAGTATTCTACTGAGATTCGAGTCCGAGACCCAATGATTTAAGACTCACGCTAGCTGTGTGTGCACACATGCCCAAAATCCCGAGAGGAGGATGGAGGGGAAGGGAGTGTGGCATGGCCATCCCCCCTGGAGAGTGATTTCTCACTTTCTGTCTCCCTGTCTAAGCAAGTATACGTGCCCTATAGCAAAAATCTCTCTCCAAAAAAATTAAATAAATAATAAAGACAAATGTTGTTTAGGTGCTGGATAGTAGAGCAATGGTAAAATGCAATGTCTATGAAGCAGCCCCACATGGAAGGTTCCTGGTCTGAGTCTAGTACACTAGGCATGTGTGCCCACGATCTGGGACAGGCTGAAAGCTGGGGGTGGATTACAGTATCAGGATGCAGTTGGGGGGTGATCACTCTCTCTGTCTCCCTGGTTCTCTTCATCATGGAAGAGATAAATAAATGAATTTAAAGGAAAGAATGTGGTTCGTAGTTCTCAAACTTCCTGTTCTCAGAATTTGTTTACAGTCTTTCAAAATCATTGTGGCCTCCCAAGAGCTTTTGTTTGCACGAGATATAAATAAATAAATAAATAAATAAATAAATAAAAAGATAGATATTAAATAATGAAACTACATATTGGGTCATGAAAAATGTCATGACTTATTTCTGTGCAAAAATGTGTCATGACTTTTCCAACAACCCAAGAGATACATTGTGTGTATACAGTCATGCATTCTATGATGGGGCTGTTCTGAGAACTGCATTGGGGAATTTTGTCATTGTGCAAGCCGCACAGAGCATACTTACACAAACTTACATCTAAGCTACATGGTATAATCTTATGAGTATACCGTGTGCGTGTGGCCCGTCCTTGCTGGCAGTATAATTATACAGCTCATAACCGTATTTATATATAAACAAGTATATATTTATTTTATTAACATTTCAAATGGGGGCAGGCCCAATAGCTTAGTGGTTAAGGAAAACAGATCCCACTTGGCTGATTGCAATTCAAATCTTGACTCTGATGGCTTGAGAAACACTAGGTATATGTGTGTGCATACCCCGAATCTTGGCAAGATCTTCCCAAAAAGTGGAGAGAAGAAGTTAATGCACGATCATGCCCCATTGGAGGTTGCTTCCTCTCTTACTCTCACTCTTTGTCTCTTCCTCTCTCTTTGGTGGCAAATGCACAAGTACTCTGGCAATTAAAACATTTTTTTAATGGAGAAATTTAAAAGATATTTATTAATGAACTTAAAATAAAAATAATAACCAATATATGCCAAATAACACATTTTGATAAAAAATTTAAAAACAAAAATTTTAATTTTTAAATTATTTAAAATTCATTTTAATTTATTTAACTTTTAAATTATGTTTAATTTTGAAAAATTATTTTTAATTTTTTAAATTCTAAAACATAGACAATTTATTGAGAAGAATTGTTCTACATTTTTGGTAAATCTCCTTAATAGATGTTTGGTTTAGTAGATGGCTTAATAGGTGTTTGAGTTTTCCTGTTTCTGCATTCTGAGCCTCAAATAATAAACCTTTGAAAAATTCCACTCTGTTTGTGAGAGATTGAGATTAAAATGGGAAATGATATCTTACTATCATTGCAAAAGTAATTGTGGCCTCACGTAACTACTTGGAAGAGTATCAGGACCTCCAGGGGGGACTTTTGACCCACACTTTCAGCTTTAATGATCTAGGTCCTTTCTGAGCTAATTATGTGTTAGCACATTGAGCAACATGTGATTGAAAACTTGTCCCTCCATACCCCAAATAATTCTTCCATTAGCCCAAATAATTCTTTTTTTTTTTTTTTTTTTAAAGTTAGGACATTATTTTCTACTACAGTGCAAATATCAATAGGAGAAGTAACACATTAAGCTCTTAGTGTAATACTACTGTGAATAGACTTAATTTGTTTCAACTTGAGAGTATATGAGAGAAGAAAAGAGATGACAGAAAAAGAAGGGCCAGAAACAGGGTTGGAAAGACTTTTCTCCACAGCTAAAGGTCAATTTTTTTCTATTTCCCACCATGCCTTGGGAACAGCATGCTTTTTGGATACTTAGTGCACAGCTATGAAAATAAGGCATGTCCTAATCTTTTTTTTGTTTGTTTGTTTGTTTTGGAGAGGTTTTTGCTATAGGGCGCGTGCGCTTGCCAGACAGAGACAGAGAGATAGAAAGCGAGAAATCACCCCCCCAGGGGGGATGGCCACGCCGCAATCCCTTCTCCTCCGTTCTCCTCTCGGGATCTTGGGCATGCACGCACACGTGCCCAACGTGAGTTTAAGCAACCGGGTCTGGGACTTGAACCGCGGTCGACTATGTGGGAGTCCAGCGACATAGCCATTACGCTAACTGCTGGCCACAGGGCATGTCCTAATCTAAATTGCTTACCTCCAGAAGCCACCTGAATTACAGTACCCTGTGGCCATAAACATCCAGTTTAGGACTCACTGAGCCAGGAAATGGAAAGAACCAACATTACTAATAAAAAGCCAATGAAAACAAGCCCCACAAATTTCTATGACAAAGTAGTTTCCTTGATTACCATGGATAAAGTTCTTTATCTTGGTTCTGTTTTGTCTTTCAATTTCCTTAAAACCTAGAAATGCCTTTTGCTGCTGAGCCACCTGTTCTCTTTCTAAAATCATTTTTTCTCCTCATTGTACCTTGCTTGTCCTTAGGGGTGCATTACTATTTCTTCATTTCTAAGCAAGCACACATTCCATTTGAACACCCGTACTATGACAACTGTGGACATTAAATTCCAGTCTTTGTTAATAGGGCAAAATGGAAATACAGTGTCAGGTAGTGCATGGCAATTCAGCTTCTGGTAGTTTCTGCAGATGGAATTTCAAATACACTTAATTGGGTGGAAAATGCAACAAACACTAGCCACTGAGTATTCACGTCTTTACATTGTGTTGATTTCTTCTCGAGCTAGCTTCGGCAAGCACTTTCTGAAGGAAGATCTTTCTTCTCCGGTGTGAGATGAAATCTGGCCCAGGCACCTGGGCTGTGTCCCTGAATCTGGAGGAATCTGCTCAGATTAGGTCATGCAAACAGGCTGAGAACTTGGTTACCCTGGGGGTGAGCTCAAATAACAGCTGGTGAAATGTCTGAGTTTGGTCAGGAGTAGTCCTTCACACAAGAGAGGATAAATACAGGAGATCGAGAAGGTTGAGAAATTAGGTTTAGGGGAGTTGGAAGAAAAATTCTTTAGGGCGCAGGCTGTGAATAAAGGTAAGAACTGACATTGAAGGAGGAAGTTGCTTTGTCAACAAATAGGGCAGTCTTCTGAGCTGTGGGGGGACCGAGTGTTTTGAGTTCTGAATCGGTACACTGAGTCACTTGTGCAAAATAGTTTCCATGGTACCATGTTCGAATGGATGCTTCTTTGCTGAAGACTCTTATTACCAATATCACTGGGATACTCATAATTTAAATTTTGCATTACAAAATAATTTTGGAAAAATTCCTCTTAGCAAGAAATATAAATTGACGATACATAGCATACCAGGAAAAATATTCCCATTAAATTATTTAATCATGGTTTGTCTATGAGTTTTAAGAAAAAACTCTATTTTCGGGACCAGCAGTTAGCATAATGGCTATGTCGCTGTACTCCCATGTAGTCGATCACTGTTCAAGTCCTGGACCCGGCAACTTAAACTCATGCTGGGCGCGTGTGCATGTGTGCCCAAGATCCCAAGAGGAGAGTAGAGGAGAAGGGATTGCGACGTGGCTATGCCCCCGGGAGGTGATTTCTTGCTTTCTGTCTCTCTGTCTCTCTCTGTCTTTCTGGCGAGCGCACGCACCCTATAGTGAAAACCTCTCCAAAAAATAAAAAAATAAAAATAAATAAAAAAGAAAAAACTCTATTTTCAACCAACGGTTGCCAATGTTTTTTTTACCGAGTAATCACGTGTGGGTTTAGTTGCATCACCAGCAATATAGGTAAGGTGCTTTCTCTCAGTCTTATTGGGATGAAACCTTGATTTGCTTACCGGCCTCTTCCAAGTGCTGCAGTTTCTGTGGGGCCCCTGACCACCCAGTCATCACAGTCACCCCTGTTGTTGGTATCCGGCTCTGGACAATCCAATGCTAATGACTTACTATAATGGAGGTTTTGTTCTAGATGATATGTTGAGCAATCTTTTTAAGACTGAGTTAGTGAATCAATTGGACAGCTGTCCCAAACATTTTGGACATGGAACTAGCACTGTGGACGTTCTCTTTGTAGCGTCTCTGGAGACTACTTCCTGCTAATGAGAAGGGGACCCAATTCTTGGATTCAGGAGCTGCCTCTACATGCTCACCTCTCATGCCCCCCTCTCTGTCTTTGCCTCCAGTCACATGGTCCTCTAGTCATGCCACGACCTCTCCTGCCCGAGGGGGTGATTATATTCTTCCCTCTGTTAGAAATTTCTACCCTCACTCTTTTTTTTTTAAGAATTATTTTATTGGGACCAGCAGTTAGCATAATGGCTATGTTGCTGGACTTCCATGTAGTCAACTGCGGTTTGAGTCCCGGACCTGGTGGCTTAAACTCACACCGGGCGCATGTGCGTGCGTGCCCAAGATCCCTAGAGGAGAATGGAGGAGAAGGAATTGAGGCGTGGTCACTCCCCTAAGGAGTGATTTCTCATTTTTTGTCTCTCTGTCTCTCTCTGTCTTTCTGGCTAGCGCATGGGCCGT
The DNA here is from genome assembly GCA_026018925.1 of Tupaia tana. NCBI lineage: Eukaryota > Metazoa > Chordata > Mammalia > Scandentia > Tupaiidae > Tupaia > Tupaia tana. The sequence continues at coordinate 149,615,392 of JAKSZU010000002.1, forward strand.
GCCCTATAGCAAAAACCTCTCCAAAAAAAGAGAACTATTTTATTTAACTTTATTTATTTATTTATTTATTTATTTTAATTTGTCCAGTGTGTGGGTGTGTGTGAGAGAGACAGAGGGGGATGGAACGTGAGAAAGCTAGCTGCCAGGTCTGGGACTCAAACCACTGTTGACCATGTGGGAGTTCAGCGCCCTTCATCACCACGACACCTGCCAACCCCCTCACTTGTTCTTGACCTCTCATGCACACATTCTTTTTTCAAAATCTTTCCCTGACTCTCTATACCGTCCTTACTCTTCAATACCATGCTCCAGCCCAGCTGCTGCGGTGCAGCTGTAGCACAGCACCCTGCGAGGCCGGAAGGCACATGGCTGACTGTGGATTGGATTCCCAGGTCAGCCTGAAAACATGCTGGGTCTACACACCAAGGACCCAGGATTCTAGTAACTCGAAGGCTGAGAAAAAGGGAATCGTGGTACGAAGAGACTCTTCTAAGGGTGCTTCTCTCTCTTCCTTTCTATCATAAAAAAAATACTGTGTTCCTTTCAGACTTGACACACGTCTCTCTCAGTGTGCTGGGTTTTGTGTTTTAGCGTTTTGATTAGTTGCCATGTTTTCTGCCCACTAGACTAAGAGCAAATCTTCTGTTTTTGTTCACTGCTCCTTCCTTAGTACCAGCCACATGTGGTGGGTGTTCAAGAAACATTAATGCATGATAAATGATTGAATGAGATAAAAAAAATAATAATAAAGGAGAAGAAAAAGCAAAAGCAAAGTAACCTTTACTGAATACCTACTATGTTAAAGACACGGCTAAGTGATGAGAATATCCAATAAGTTGTTTCCTACTATTGAAGAGCTTAATCTCACAAGAGAGACAGTCATATGATGGGGTCTTCAAAAAATTTATGAAAAATATGCAGTATGACCAAACTATGCATGATTTCAATATTTTTTGCATTAAAATAAATTTGTAATTTAATTCTATTTTCCACCAACTTTTTGAAGTCTCTTCATACAAGGAGATAAACTGCTACACAGCATGGGAAAAACTACTAGATATAAAAGAACCCAAAAAATGAATAAAATCAGGACCAGCCTGGTAGCCTAGTGGTTAAGGGAGCCAGATTCCCATATGGCTAATTGTGGTTTGAATCCCAGTCCTGGTGGCTTGAAAAACATGCTGCATGTGTGTATGTATGCCTTAAATCCTGATGAGCAGAGAAATGGAGAAGGGGTTGCACCAGGGCCACATCCCATCGGGGGGCACTTTCTCTTTCTCTCTTCCTAAATCTCTCTAGTGAGTACATCCACACTCTGGGAATTAAAAAATACCAACACACCAAAGAGAGGCCAGCAGGTGGTGTAGTGGTTAAGGTGCTGGACTCCTATGTGGTTGACCACAGTTTGAGTCCTGGATCTGGTAGCTTCAAACTTGTGCTACGCACATGTGCATGTGTACCCAGAATCCCAAGAGGAGAATGGAGGAGAAGAGATTGTAGCATGGCCATCCCTCTAGGGGGTGATTTCTTGTTTCCTGTCTCTCTGTCCCTGTGTCTCTCTGGTGAGTACATGCTCCCTATAGAAAAAGCTTATTAAAAAACAATCAGCAACAACAATAAATAACATGAAACAAACAGACGCACAACAATACGTAACATGAAACAAACAGACACAGTATGGGTACAGAGTATGGAACAGCAACTCTACTGTGGTGTGTGCATGGGGTGGAAAGAGCCGGACCTTGGATTAGGCAAGTCTAAACTCAAATTCTAGTTCTGTAAGCCTCTCTAATTCTGTTCCTCATCTGTAAAATGATAGCAATAATATTTATGAATAGTGTGCAAGGAACTGTAAGACTACTTAAAACATACCTGTGTTGTCTGTTGGGGTCATTCTGTCTCTCAAAATCTGGTTAAGATTTTTGTGTATCTCTGTTTTCTGCCAGTGCAAAGTCTAAAATCTTTCCCCAAGCATCTATGAATTTGTAAAGGCTTTTGTTCTCATTTCCAGCTCTGATCCTGCTCCACTGAATTCTTGCTCTCTGCTTATTCTCTGCTCTGTTGTAATTTTAAGACTGATATTTTTTCTGCTCCATTGTCCACCCAGGTGTGGAATATATGCTGTCCCACATAAAAGCACTCTCTCAGGTTTTGCAGGCAGCATACTTTATTAGAGTCTTAAGGAGAGAGAAGAATAAGATGCTGAAGCAACTCATGTAAATTAATAGGGGTTATTAGATATTAATTTTTTTAAAGAACTCTATTTTTAATAGTTATTTTATTTTACTTATTTGTTATTATTATTCAATTTGACCAGAGAGAGACACAGAGAGAGAGGGAGAATGAGAAAGCAAGCCAGGTCCAGGACTTGAACCATGGTCAGCCATGTGGGAGTCCAGCACCTTAACCATAACACCACCTGCTGGTCTTATTAGAAATTCTTAATCTTAAAATCTTAGGGTTTTATGTGATAAGGTGAATCTAGCTCTTCTCAGTGTTATCTATTGTTTACTTTAGGGGCCAAAAATAAGGAAGCAAGCAAGCAAATCAACAAATAAACAAAAATAAATACTCAACAGCATCAATAATAAAAACCTTTCTTCTTTTATTGTTCTGTGACCTGTAACCAATAGAACATAGCAGAGAACATGAATGCTGAATGACTTTGGAGGGTAGACCAGAAAAGGTGGGATGGAATCAGGATATGCTACCCCGAAGTACGCCATTTTGGCATGTGAATTATTTTGTGTTGAAGGAAATTGAGAAAAAGATCACACAGAAAGTGCTTTCTGCTTTCTCCCTATCTTCTAAAAATGGATTTCTCATGGAGCTGTTCTCCCCTTTTCTTTACCAGGAAGAGGGGATGAGCCTTTATCATCAGAAATAGAGAAAACAGAGATGAATCTACATAAAACAAAACCATACTAAATAACTCTCATCTGACATTAGCTGCCCCCATAATTCTCCTTCTACAATTTACTGCCCTTAGAAGCCCCAATGCCCTTCCCTTTGTCTAGTACCTTCCCCACAATTTATCACCCTTTGTTAATGGAGGTAATTTTCTTCCTGATTACTGCTTTTGAAAAACGTGTATTATTTTAAATTAAGAAAGCTTATGCCATAGAATTTTTGGAGGCTTTTTGAAATTTCGATTGCACATAAACCATGACTTCTGAATGTTTGAAATTTCTTGCAATTCTTCATTAGTTAACATTACTCTCCAAACTCGGCTAAAATGGAACTAAATTAGAATATATGGTTTAACTAATCAGTAATTTTATTTTGACTGTCAGCTGAAAAGACTTTAATTTCTTGTGAGTATTCATATCCAACTTTAGTATTATTTTTCCGGAGATGGGGTGATGATGGAATTGACAATGAGAAGCATTCTTATCAGCATGTCCTGGATACTGATACATTTTGTATGTAATTTTCCACAGAGGTATTGATTTTAATCAACTTTCGAGATGTAGTACCACATTTGTCAAGGCAGAAGACCCAAATGTGCAATTTTTTTCTTAGTGGAAAACAGGCTATAATGAATGTGCTAAAATATATTAGTTATCTATTAACCTCAACATGCAAGAAAGCACTGGATCATTAGCTTGCTCCGTGGAAGAACAGTGGCTGTAGCCAGACAACTACGGGGCACAGTGAAATCAGCAGAACGAGTGGTCTGCGGAGGCGCCAGTTTGTGAGAAATGCCTGACTGCGAAGCAGGGATATTATTAAATGAATGTGCGTGATGCATAGCATAATTATCCCACTTACGGCAGGAAAACATCACGGTTCTATCAGATGGCGTGCCATGTACATCAGAATTCATGGTATCATCTCTCTCTGGGATATTGTGTGAGCCTTGCAGTTCTGGAAGGGTTTCAAGTCAAGTTTTGATTAATTTTGTGCGATTTTATTTGGTTATTGAAGTGTAGCTTGATTGTATGTGCTTTCCCCCCCTTTTCTCTTAAGCACTGACAATCTTGATTAAATTTCCCCTTGAGGAGTGGGAAGAAAACAGCGAAGTAGCTGTCACAACTTCTTTGAGATGGATGGCTTGAAGCACTTTGAACGTATCATCCTGACATAACCTCTCTGAAAGATTGGTGGAGAGCAGCTACACTCATGGTACATGGCGGCCGTAGAGCTTTTCTTTCTTTTTCTTTCTTTCTTTCTTTCTTTCTTTCTTTCTTTCTTTCTTTCTTTCTTTCTTTCTTTCTTTCTTTCTTCTTTCTTTCTTTTTTTTTTTTTTTTTTTTTTTTTTTTTTTTTTTTTTTTTTTTTTTTTTTTTTTTTTTGTTATAACAGCTTTCTCATGAAACTCAGATGCAGGGTTTATTTCTATTTCCTTCGCAGTGCTTCTTACATCATAATCAAACAGCGGCCATACTGTTGGCATGGCTGGTTTTCAGTATTTAAGCTGCATGAGTGAGAGGGAGGGTCTGAGTGGCATGATGAAGCCCTTATTTTATTTACTTTTTCTTTTTTTGGAGAGGTTTATGCTATAGGGCGCGTGTGCTCGCCAGACAGAGAGACAGAGACAGAAAGCAAGAAATCAACCCCCAGGGGGGATGTCCACGCCACAATCCCTTCTCCTCCATTCTCTTCTCGGGTTCTTGGGCACACACGCACATGCACCCAGGGTGAGTTTAAGCTGCCGGGGCTGGGACTTGAACCACGGTCAACTAGATGGGAGTCCAGCAACATAGCCATTACACTAACTGCTGGTCCCATGAAGCCCTTATTTTTCACTGCAGGAAATCCGAGCAAGGGTCTGGAGCAGATGAGGCTTTGTGCTAAGCCAACGCGGACAAGAAAGTTACTTGCAGCTTCTACCCACCCGGTGAAATTTGATTGACAGAATTTCATGTGTGATTGCCAAAGAGAAGCCTACTTGGTCTTCAGATGTGTGTTTTACCTATGTATCTTTTGCAAACTACCTATGATCCCATGTATTTGCATTTGTGCTTTCTGACTCTATAGTACACTCTGCGTTTAGCTCTTGGAGCATGATCTAAAAGATAAGCATTTCGTTTATTTCAAGTGTTTAAAGATTTATTTAACAAATACTTGAGCACCAGTTCTGTCTTTAATCTGAGAATTCTTTATGGAAGAATCAAATCTTTAGGATGGAAAGATTTTTTTTTTTTTTAATTTTTTGCTATAGGACATGTGCACTCACTGGATTGGGATGGGGATGGTGGTGGAGAGAAAGTGAGAAATCAACCTCCAGGGGGAATAGCCACACCTCAATTCTTTCTCCTCCATTCTCCTCTTGGGATTTTAGGCATGCACGCACACGTGTCTGGTGTAATTTTCAAGCCACTGTGTCCAGGACTTGAGCTGTTCAGCAAGCCATGTGGATCCAGCTGCCTTAACCACCATCCCACCAGCTGGCCCGGGATTAAAAGATATTATTTTTAGGTCCTGCTCCATAGTGGAGTGGTTAAAACTGGATCTCACATAGCCAGTCATTGTTCAGATGGTGACTATTGCTCACACGGCCCTGGTGACTTGAAAACATGCTGGTCTGGGGAACCAGCAGTTAGCGTAACGGCTATGTCGCTGGACTCCCACGTAGTTGACTGTGGTTCGCGTCCCGGACCCGATGGCTTAGAACTCACGCCGGGTGTGTGTGCGTGCACACCCAAGATCCCGAGAGGAGAATGGAGGAGAAGGGATTGTGGCGTGACCATTCCCCCTGGGGGGTGATTTCTCGCTTTCTGTCTCTCTGTCTCTCTCTGTCTGTCTGGCGAGCGCACGTGCCCTATAGTGAAAACCTCTCAAAACAAACAAACAAACAAACAAACAAACAAAAAAAACATGCTGGTCTGTGTGTGTGCCCCAATCCTGATGAGATGGAGAAACGGAGGAAGAAGGATTGTAGTGTGATCATGCCCCATGGGAGGATATGCTTTCTTCCTTTCTCTCTCTTTCCAGCAAGCACATCTGTCCTCTTGCAGTTAAAAAAGATATTTTTATTTTAGCAAATTGTCCATCTCTTTTCTTTGGGCTTATAAACATGATTGACTGTGGGATAAGAAAAAAATATACCAGAGAGACTTTGCTTTACTATGTCAAACATGATCAATGAACACATTGTTCAGCCATTTAATATTTAGGCTATATTTTAAAAATTAAATAAAGTAAGTTATCGTGTAGAAGCAAGAGCTAGAAGAATCTTCTCAGGGAGAAAATTTTTATTTTTAGGTTAGAAAGCAAGAAAGTGAAGCAGTAAAGCTAAATTATACTGAGTTTCGCAAATGTGTATTAGTCTGACAGATACATAAACACACACACACACGCACACACACACAGTGCCTATATATTTGTATGACTGATCGTTATAAAATAATTAATAAAAATGATGATTTTTTCATAGGAAAATAGACCAAGTAGAAGACTAGAGAGCAAAGAAGAAATACTAAATAGTTAACAGAAAATTTATAAAACTAGGTTCAAAAGCATGAATAATGAACCTTGAGTGTGGTGGCGGTTTCATGGGTGTATGCATATATCCAAACTCATAAAATTTCATACCTTTATTTATTTATTTTTAAAAAGTTATTTATTTATTTATATATTTTTGTTTTATTTTAAAAATTTATTCATTTATTTTAATTTGACTAGAGAGGGAAAGAGTGAGAGTGAAAATGAGAGTGAGAGAGAAAGCAAGCCTCCTGGTCCAGGACTCGCACAGCGGTCGGCCATGTGGGAGTCCAGTGCCTTAAACACCATGCCACTGCCAGCCCCCCAAATTGCATGCATTTAATATGTGCAGTTTTTCTGTATATCAATTATACCTTAATAAAGCCATTAACACATGAAAAAAAAAGCATACACCTATCAAATTTGATGGAGATGTTTTCAAAAACTTTTTTTTTTTTTTTAAAGTGTGATTTGGAGTGGATTGAGACAAGCACTTTCAAATGCCAGTGGTGAGAGCACCAGCTGCAGGGGACTTTCTGGGAACAGGCGAAAGAATGCAACAGAAATCTCAGCAAATCTTTCAAACCATCTTTCTAGGGATGAAAATAATTAGACATGTGGATAAAGACTCACACCAGATATTTAGTATATTCATTAATTATTATGTAATATATGCAATATATTAATAAGTAACATATCAATATAATATTATTAAAAATTAAAATTAATAGTCTTAAAATTACAATACTAATTCTAATAGGGAAAGAGAGGGCACATTTTTTTCATCCAGGTTTTATACAATCATGAAAATCCTATTTCGGAAGAACATAAAAATAGTTATCATACATCTTTTTTGTTGTGTGCATGGAAACAGCTTATTTATTTAGTCTATAATTTATGCATCTGACTTTAATTTTTAAATTTTTGATAAACTGTTAATTGAACTAAAATACTAAAAATTAGATTTTCAGTTTGATCACAGTTTTATAAAATGAATTAGTAGATATTTAAATATATGCACATATGAAGATTAGAAACAGGTCATTGAAATATAACTGACAGGGAACCAGCAGTTAGCATAATGGCTATGTCGCTGAACTCCCACGTAGTCGACTGTGGTTCGCGTCCCCGACCCGGTGGCTCAAAACTCACGCTGGGCACGTGTGTGCACGTGCCCAAGATCCTGAGAGGAGAATGGAGGAGAAGGGATTGCGGCGTGACCATCCCCCCTTGGGGGTGATTTCTCACTTTCTGTCTCTATGTCTCTCTCTGTCTGTCTGGCGAGCACACGCGCCCTATAGTGAAAACCTCTCAAAAAAAAAAAAAAAAAAAAAAGAAAAAAGAAATGTAACTGACAGTAATCGCAGAGTGATGGAATTACTCAGTGATTTTGATTTTTACGATCAATCACTGAACTTTCCAAATTATTTTATAATAAAAAAAAGTTCTTAAGAAGAAAATAATTATTAGATTATTCCTTTTTTTTGGAGAGGTTTTTGCTATAGGGCGTGTGAGCTCGCCAGACAGAGAGAGACAGAGAGACAGAAAACTAGAAATCACCCCCCAGGGGGTTGGCCACGCCGCAATCCCTTCTCCTCCATTCTCCTCTTGAGATCTTGGGCACGCACACACTTGCCCGGCGTGAGTTTTAAGCCACTGGGTCCGGGAAGCGAACTGTGGTTGACTATGTGGGAGTCCAGTGACATAGCCATTACGCTAACTGTTGGTCCCATTATTAGTTTATTCTGTACTGTGATGCAAAATGGGAATAGTACCTAGAAATAATTAATTAAATTAACGTATCTGTCTTAAGACTATTCTCTGTTTGTAGCCAGCAGGTGGTGTGCTCATTGCGGCTCTGGCTCCTACATGACTGACTACACAGAGTCCCAGACCTGGCAGCTTGAAAAGCACTCCAGATGCATGTGCATACATGCCTGGAATCCTGAGAGGAGAAAGGAGGAGAAGGGATTGTGGTGTGGCCATCTCCCCTGGAGGACGAGTTCTCCATTTCCCTCTGTGTCTCTCTCTCTCTGTCCATCTCCAGTGAGCACAAGGCAAAATCTAAAAAACAAAAATATCTAAAAATTAAAAAGGAAAAATAATATTCTATATTTGATATGGTTGTGAATGAGGTCTGTACTGAAATCAGAGGAGTTTGAGTGATAGAATCATGGATATTTTCAGCTTCGTGAGAGCATTAGAAGTTTTCTGTCCAATATCTTCATTTATAGAGGAGGAAAACACTCCAGAAAGGACCCAATTTCTTGAACTGAAAACACAGCTCATCAGAGGCATCTCTGTTGGGGTTCATGGAGAGTGGGCTGTATTAGTAATCTATTACTGTACAACAAGTTACCACAATTTAACTGGTTAAAACAACACATATTTTTTATTTTGGGTTACAGTCTCATCTGAAGTCTTGGTTGGGGAAAGATCTGTTTCCAATCTCAAGTGGTTTTTGGGCAGGATTCATTTACTTCTGTGCTGTTGGACTGAGGGTCTCATTTCCTAACCAGCTGTTCACTGGAGTCTTCTGTTGGTTTCTTGCCACACATGCCACTCCAATAAACAATAACCAGTATTGTTTCTGCAGGAAACAGCAGCATCTTACTTCATGCCAGAAAGAGCAGAAGTCTGTTGGCAAGGTGGTAGCCACCATCTTCTGTGGCCTCCTCATTGAAGTGACACCCCACTGGTGACCTTTGCTGTATATGTTAGACACAAGTCACTCTGCTAGCCTTCATTCACGGGGAGGGATTATGTAGAGCCATGAAAAAGAGATGATGAGGGGCATTGAGTGTCGTATTTGGGTTTGTCCACCACATTGGCTCTCCAAGAGTCTCACAGCATCGTGACTGGATGCTTAGTACATAGTAGAGGCACAACACAAGCTTGTTTGCTGCTTTTATATCTTGTTCACTATTATATCTGACATGGAGAATAAACAAAGCAGAGACGTGGTGGAAGGTGACTGAATGTAAGTTGGCTACTCTCTATGTGGGATGGTCAGGGAAGACTCCACTGAGGGCATTTTTTTGCAGAACTGAAGGAAGTATGAGAACCAGTTGTGGGAGCTTCTAGGGGAAGAAGAGAGCTTGTGATAGTCTTGAGAGGGTGCTCTGAGATCTTGAGTAGACTTCAGGGAGCTGGTAATGATCATAGCCAGCTGCTGCTCTGAAACCCATCACCACTGGTGACCAAGTGTGGCAGGAAACAAAGCAGACCAGCTGTAAGGGGGTAGGGGGCCTTTCTGTTGGGCAGCCAGGGCTGGGAGATTCCTTGGTCTTGCTGAAAGTTTCTTAGGATTGCACTACGTTTTAGGACTTTTCCTTCCCAACCTTCCTTCTGCGTTTCACCCTCCTCCAGGCCCTCTCTTTTTCCCCTCACAGACATTCCTCCCAATATATCCTTGCATGTCAAATATTATTTTGGTGCCTGCTGCTCTGTGGACCCAGACTTACATGATGTTACAGACTGAGCTTGCACAAATGTGAGGACCCTGAGGAGCCTGACATTTCTGCATAACCTCAAGGACATCAGAGTGGCTGTAATAGAGTGGACAGAAGAACAATAGTGAGAAATGGGTTCTGATGTGTGTATAAAGCCCTTGCAGATGAAAAATTCCTGCTGTGGTTATTATAAAATCCCCCCAATGAAAGGGACCCGAAGATATTGAACAATGGCGTGTGTGTGTCAATTACGGCATTTAAAGGAAGGGTGTTACAAAGCCAGTTAGCGGACAGTCTTCTCATTAGCAGGGCTCAACATCTGTCTAGGTAGTAAACATGAGTGGCCAAGTTCTGGGCCATTAAAATTTTGATGTAACCCATTAAGGTGCCTTACGGGCCCTAGTTCAAAGGGCTGTTGCCATTGTATCTGGGAGAGAAGCACAGTTGAATATTTTCTGCAAATCTAATAGCTGTATAATGAATGACTCCACTTAATAAGCTCGTTAGACCATTTGGGCATTTACTTGAGAGAAACTTCAAAAGTCTTTTTCTACTAATTTGTAGTGCTCATCATTTAACTGGAATCACACGTAACAGAATGCCAACCACACACTGGGCACTAGGTGTATCTTGTTATTGATGATGAGGACGACGTTTCTTACAAGGTGTCAGTCAGCGACTCCAGGAGGCCGCCAGCGTCAGCTTGGTGCACAGCAATAATGTGCCGTTCCGGTGATGCCAGATCCACATGCAAGACTGTGGGTTCTGTTCTGTGGTTGACATGTGCATGTTAGGCCCATGTGTCCGTGTTCTCTCCTGGCTGGGAGGCTGGGGGTGATTGTCTCACTCTTGAAATAAATAAAAAAAATAACAAATGAAAGGACTAGCCCCACAGCAGAGTGGTTAAGTGCTGTGCATAGAAAGGTGGACCCCAGACAGGCTGGTGGTGTGGCGGTTATGGTGGTCGAATCCCACATGGCTGACTGTGCAGTTCAAGTCTTAGATCCAGCAGCTTGAAAAACATCCCAGCATGTGAAAAACACAATGTGTGGCTGTGTGTGCATGCCCAATATCCTGATGGGAAAGAGAAATAAGGGGGAAAAGATTGTGGAGTGACCATTGCTGGTTGGAAGGTGTTTTCTCTCTGTCTCTCTCTCTTTTTTTTCCCTCTCAGGTGCTCTTTGGCAAAGAAAAAAGTTTCCAGATTTTACTAAATGATCCAGTTTAAGAGACGAGAAGGCCAGCCTGTGGTATGGTAGTTAAGGTGGCTGGATCCCTCACGGCCGCCTGTGCAGTTTGAGTCCTGGACCCAGGGGCTTGATAAACATGCCAGGTGTATATGTGTGCATACCCACAATCCTGAAAAGAGGGAGAAATGGAGGAGAAGGATTGTGGCATGAATATTCCCTATGGGGGCATATTTTCTCATCTTCTCTCTTTCTCTCTGGTGAGCACATGTGCTCTCTGGAAAACTTTTAAAAAGAGAGAGAGAGAGAGAAAGAGAGAGACTAGAAACTTTCTTTTTGGAGATTTATGGATTTTATGGCTTAGATCTCTGTTTTTCACCACAGACCATAAGTTTGACATAGCCTGGACTTGACAGCACTTTCCACAGGGCACTTAAAAATGTTTTACCTCCTCTCTTCTACCTCCACAGTCCATGACAGGTTCTCTGCCTTACTTCTGATAAGCAGAAGATTGGAAAATCCTTTCAAACTTCAGAAACAGCCATGCTCAGTCAAGCGATAAAAGCTGTGGAAATTAGTCTTGAATATTATCACTGTGTATCAATTGACGTTAGATGAAGAGCTCTGCATTCAGCCAAAGTTCTTTTTCATACTAATTAGCTACTCTTCAAAGGTGTAATTACCATTTAAAAATTACTTTGGAGTTCAAGATAGACAATAGATTTTTAATGTCTTTTAATTTCTTTCTGTGTTTCTCATACTTCAATGGCATGTTCTTCTTTTACCAATGAATCATAGGACTTTCAAGGACTTTTCTCCCCCACAAGTTAAAATTCTAAACAGAAACTCAGCTCACATGAAAAACTTGATTCAATTACCTAAGAAGGACTGTAATAATTAAAAACGTGATTGCATGGATTATCAATTTGCCCAATATTCCTGCCGCCACCTTGACCAGGCAACTATTTCTGGCCTCAGAGATGAACTTCCTTGTTGCAGAAAGGGAAGATAAAATAGAAACCTTGGAGGAGGTTGGTTAAGGCTTAGGATTCCACTTGGGTGAGTATGTGATTTGAGTCCTGGACCTCGTGTCTTGGAAATCATGCCAGGTGCATGTGTGTGTGTGTGACCAAAATTCCCAGAGGAGAATGGAAGAGAAGGAATTGCAGTGCGGCCAACCCCCCAGGAGGTAATTTCTCACTTTCTCTTCCTCCATCTCTATCCAGCATGTACACAGGCCATACAAAAATCTAAAATAAATAAATAAATAAAACAAAACAGAGATCTTTGTAACATGCCATTGTCACAATTTCTGGCCGAATTGAGGTTCCGACCGTATCTCTGAATTCCAACCTTTCTGCCCTACTCTATGTGGTGTTTCTAGGTACCGTGTACCATGTACCATCTCAAAGGATAGAAATAGCATGGAGAAGGGTTCCCATTGGTGATCACAGAGTGGGGGCATTTTAGAGAAGTAAGTTTTGTGGCTAAAGTGAAAAAGTTTGTCTGCAATTCCCCATTGGAACAAGCTGCCTTACCACCAAGCACCTCCTGCTGCTGGGAAGTAGAGAGAGCCTAGAGTACCCCAACAAGAGCAGGAGATAGGAGGAGGGTAGTTCTCATTGGGGGAAGAAATATTTAGTATGTAATACTCATAATTTAAAATGTAAGATGATGTAAACGAATTTCCCTCAGTAAACACAGCTTTGTAAGGCTGACTGGGGATGGTGGAAGGGGAGGATGGGTAGTAGTGACAATGCTTGAGATACTAAAGTAACCACCTAAATGATGACATGGAGTATCAAAGTACAGTAAGTGCCAGAGTGATAATTGTATGAAAATAATGCATACATGCAGTTGCAACAGATGCAAACTGAGGAGAATAATAAGAGCCTTTGGTTACCAATTAAACCTAGTCATTACTCAGATGGCCACATGAAAGAGGCATTTTTGTGTAACTCTTGGTCAGGCCACATTTTTCAATCTCCTCTTTTCTTATTTCCTAAAAGCAAGAGGAAGCCAAACACTATTCTACATAATAAAATGACTCACTGATTCTATGGAATATCAAACTCCCATGCAAACTGGAAGGTGGTTAGGGAGAAGACGTTTTTCCATGTTAGGATTTATTTTGTGTGGTCCCTGAGAATACATGTTTTCTTTGGCTACACGCATACTTGTTCCACCAAGTGCGACTGATCCGTGAATGGTGGACACACAGATGATGCAGGGTGGAGCCCTGATTTTCAGGTTCCATGTCTGTCACAGACAGTGTGACAAAGCCAGGAGAGACAAGGGCACCTCTTTGCCTGGGTGATTCTTTGGGGCTGATGTAATTGTGACCACCATTTACCATCTTCCGAGACTCCACCAACCTCCTCCTCAGCCTAAGCATTACTGTAGCCCACATGTCTCATATGTGGAGAAATACACAACAGCAGGGGGAGGATAAATCTGGAAGTAAGCTCACCTTCTTTGGGGAAGGGGTAGATTTCAAGAAGAGTAAGTGCAGGATGGATTGTTGAATATGTAGTTCAGAGATAGGTTAATGGAAAATTGAGGGAAACCAAGTTAGACATTTCATTGTTATCCTCATGGACTCTGGACTGGTTAAAGTGCCAGAGTGTTTTAAGTAGCCTACTGTACATTATGACTCTTTAATTACATCACCTTTCATATACATGCCTTGTAGGCACTGTGAAGGGGGACAGTGATGCCTCCCTGTTTATATCTGCGGATGGGGTTGTTCTTGGGAATTTAAGCCACATTCCATGGATATGTGAGACATGGGAGGGCAGGGAGTGTGGAATGGGAAGGAGAGGTCCAACCTCTCCCTTTCGAAGCATTTGAATCCCCAATCCCTGGCCAAAATCACTCCAGTCACCATTGGTTAGGTTTTGCTCTGTGAAATAAACAATACTGATAGCTTGGTGCACTAATCCAAAGCTTACTTCTTGCTCGTTCTACACATCTGACATTGGCCAGCAGGAACTCTGCTCTGCCTGGTCACTCAGAATTGTAGGGGGCACCATCTCAAAGTAATCTTTCCTATCTACTTGGCAGGGGAGAGTGTGAGGACTTCTCCTCTCATCCTTGTCCAAGAAGAGAATCATGTCACTTCCATTCCTGAGTCATGACTAACTTGTTGCATGGACAGACTGTCTTCACACAATGGGGTTTTCTAAACAACTTTCATTCCTTTTGTAATTGATGGTTTGCCATCCATTAATCACAGGGCCAAACTGTGGCCAAAGTTTTTTACATCATCCACTTGGTCTGAGTGTCAAAATAGTTCAAAAACAGTGTATCAAACCTTACAATCATGAACCCCAACATCCATGTTTTGTTTTCTTCCTAGTAAGGGGTGTCCCCATCTAGCCACTTCCCACCACTATAGTAATAATGGATTCTGCCCAAGGTTTTTCTGCACTCTGACCTCCTGACCACCCTAGGACCTTTCCACGTAGGACTGTGTGGCATGGCATGCTCCTTTTTCTTGAGAACTGTTAAGCAATAAACTATTGTTTCAAAAGCAGTTGTCTGCATCTCTGTCACCTTGCTCTACTTGGTTAAAACTAGTCCTGGGTATAAGCCTTGAAACACAGAGAATACAACCTTGTTACATCACTGGTAAGAGAAAGGAGTATCTGTGGATGGCACTAAAGGCTAATACACTTCTAACCACTTTATTTCAGGTTCAATACCTGATCTTGGAGAAGCTTATCTCAGTAAATGACATCTGTTTGCCATAGCTGGCATGAGGGAAGGTTATGATCATATTGGGAACAGGGGCTTAAACAATTCATGTGCAACTTTTTTTTTTTCATTATTCATGATAGAGTGCATAGACAAGAAAGAGGGAAAGATGAACACCCTTTGCAGAATCTGTTCATGGTGCAGGCCCCTTTTCCTGTCCTCCAGGCTGTCAGATCTGGGACTTTCATGCACATGCCCAGTGTGTTTTATGGTGACTGAGCTGGGGATTCAGACCATGGTTGCCCTATGGAATCTGGCTTCTTTTGCGCAGTGTATTACCACTGTACCATGGACCTGAACCATGCATTTAACCTCTTTTCTATCTTATCTTCTTAGAGACACTATGATATATATTAACTTTCAGTAATTTATGAGGTGGAAAAGGGGATATGATTCTGTTTCCCATCCTTTGAAAAGATAAAAGTGGAAATAGAGAGACCTTGCTCTAATCCCATGGCGATCCATTGCTAAGGTTAGTCTGAAGACCCAAGTCTCATACTGGCATCATTAAAACACAAGAATTCCAGGAATTAACACTTCATTCGATTCTAGAGAAAGAAATATTCAGACTCTTAGTGGCTAGTGATCTGAAGTCTAAGGTTCTTCTTCTTTTTTATTTTTTTTTAAATTTTTGAGAGTTTTTTGCCATAGGGCACATGCACTTGTCAGAAAGACAGGCACAGAGCAACAGAAAGCAAGAAATCACCCCTCCAGGTGGGATGGCCACACTGCAATCCCTTCTCCTCCATTTTCCTCTCGGGATCTTGGGCATGCATGCACATGTGCCCAGCGTGAGCTTAAGCCATCAGGTCCGGGACTTGAACCACAGTCAACTACATGGGAGTACAGCAACATAGCCATTAATGCCAACTGCTGGTCCCAGTCCAAGGTTATTCTAAATTGGTTCAAAGAGCTCTGGTAAAATTTTTTTTTGTAATTAATTATGTAAGACATGACATTTCAGGGCTAGTCAGTGACATTGAGGGAGCAGGATCCCACGTCACCAACTGCATGGTTTGAGTCCTGGACTCAGTGTCTTGAGAAACAGGGTAGTCATACATGCATATGTGCTGAAAATCTCAAAGGGGGAGAAAGAGGAGAGGGGATTCTGGCATGACCATCCCCCATGGGATGTAATTTCTCTATTTCCCTTTCTTTCTGTGTGTGTCTGTCTCCGATGAACACACATGCCCTGTAGCAAATGAAATACCTATCTATCTATATCTATCTATATCTATCTATCATCTATCTATCTATCAATCTATATCTATCTATCTATCTATCTATCTATCTATCTATCTATCTCTTTTTATCATCTATCTATATACACACACATATAAATTTTGCTTAGTTTAAAATCAGGTAAATCTGCACATCTGATTTCGATGGGGGGAGAAACTAGGCAAACACTTCAGAGGCTTGTTCTAGGACCTGTATCTCAGTCCAGACCCCACAGCCTTCAGGACATGGCCTTCTATGGGCTGGTTGCTGCCAGCAACAAAAAAAGTGAAACAATGAGCAAACCAGCTGGCTGTCTGCAGAAGAGAGTGCTCGAAATGTCTGGCAATGCTCCCTGTCTGTGCAACTCTCTCAGCCTGGATGGTTTTCCGCATTCACAATGCGCATCCTTCTTGACATTAAAGACATCACTAGGTGTGGGTTGGATGGTTCAAAGATTCCTTTTCTCCTCTCCTGCAGCTTGGCTTATGTTATTCAAAAGTCTCCCACAGTCTGGCATCTGGTTTCCTTCTGGGAGGCATCTGCCCTGCTGAAAGAACTGGAGGCTGGGGAAAGAATAGATAGAATAATATCCACAGGACTCTAATTCTTAGGGGAAAAGCAACATGACCTTGGCTTGGAGGATCTGTTCACAAGAGGCTAAGTAGAGACCCCATTGCTTCCTACAAGACATTTGGACAAAGGATGATGCAGTTGGAAGAAAACCTTTTGACTGCCCTGCCAATTATGCCAATCCATATTATAAACAAAAGGAGCCTTTTGTATGCTTTGTATGCCCCCTACAAAGTGTATGCAGTAAATAACTACATGCTGTTCTGCTCCCTGAAAAATAAAAGGAATGGAATTTTTAATACCATTTTTGAGATTTCCTATGAGAGTTGTTGCACGCTTTCTGCTAAGTTCAAAACACCATTTCCCTCTAATTGTTTTCAATATTTCTTCATATTGTTAGTATCTTTCAGGAAAACATTGGCAGATTGCTTTCCCTAGAGAAAATTGGAGAGAATAAAATTCTGCAATTTACTCTTTATAAAAATGAGGAAAAAAGTAAATTCCACATTTAATGCTTAGCATTTTCTGGTTCATACATATTAATCTCTAAATACTATCTCAAAGTATGCTGTTGTATATTGACAAATGAGATCACAAATCAAAAACAAAAATGATTTTTTTTTCTGTCTTCTATAAAAGAGAATTTCCAAGTTATTAGATAAAGTAGAAATAGGACTACTAAGTTCTGGTAAAGTATTCAGGAGAAGTACATAGCAGGACTCGAGATATATACAGGAATTTTGTGGGTCAGAAATACTTGTCATTTATTGAACGCCTTTAGATTGGATTCTGATCTGGGGTTAGTTTCCACTGACTTCATTCCAGTCTTTATTCTGCAAATGAGGGTTGTGCTTAGTTTCACCTGTATGGAAATTACATAGTGAGATCTGAAAAGCTGTGACATCTCAAAGTTCTAAACACTCCCAAAGCAGTCATTTACTCACTAGATTCTAGCAATGGTTTGGATAATGGTTCGTCCCCATATATTCATGCTCTAGAAACTTGGTGCCTACTATAATGGCATTGAGAATTAGCCAGACCTTTAAAAGGCAGAGACTTTGTGTGGCTGGGTATTTTGCCAGGAAGGATGAGCAGCCAATGGACTGGGAGAAAGACCTGCCTTCAGTAATGATGGGCACCATCCAATTGGATGGGGGAGTGGGAGGGACAAGCAGAGGAAGTGAGGGGATTCTGCTTCCTTTCCCTCTCCCTCACTGCACATGCCCGCTGACCTGCTTACTTCTCTCAGACCTGTTGAGACAGCACCAGCAGCCAGCCAGATGCCAGCCCCATGCGCTTGGATTTTTTTAGATATCAGAATCGTGAGCCACATAAACCTTTATTCACTGTAAATTACCCACTCTCAAGTATTTCTGTTTAGCAACACAATAATGGACTGACAAAACCCTTACTAAATCTTCTTTATAATAATTGAGTTTTAAAATGATTTTGAAGATTATTCAATTTTGAAGACTACTCAAATCAATTTTATGATTTAAAAAGGTAATACTTAATAAGGTAAAAAAAATCTTTAGTATAGACTCTTTGTTCAGATGCCTTGACAATGTCTAGCTGATTAGACAATCTCTTGTTCTTCTTTCTTACAAATATTCTCAGGCTTGAAAATTAGTTGGTTTCCTGAAAGATCTAATTCGATGCTAATGATGGGAACTCAGAGGTTTGTGCTGCATCAGAAATGCTTAGAGGAACCCCTAAATGTAGTTGACAGTTCAAAGGTAGCTTAGGACTGAGCGCGTGTCCTCAGCCATCTCTTAGCCACACTTTTCCCAAGTTTGTATAAGAAATAGGTGTGCTCCCCAGCAATGTTGGGCCTTTTGCTTAGGGTTCAACCAGTCAGATGTTGGCCTGTGGTTTGCTCTTGTCACTGAGTGGCAGGCTCCTGTCTCCCTCTCTGTCTTCCCTCCAAGCTTTCTTTGTCTGCAGCATCCTTCTTAGCCACCTACTCACCTCCAGCATGACTTCAGTTATTTTATTCTTTATTTTAACTTTTTTTTTTACACTTTTAAAATTTACATTTAATCACTATGCATCCTCACAGCAATTTTTTCCAACATGAATGCAGTGCATATCAATCAAGTCAGATATTACATTATAATCAACAGATGGCTTTCATTCACGTGTCTGCTAAATGCTTTTTTTTCTCCTGGTGCCCTACCTCCCATCCCTGTTACCTTCCCCTTCTACACTGTCTCTGGTATCTACAGTTGTCCTCCCTGCTATGGTACCTTCCCATCTTTGTTCTATCACTGAGTGTAGATATTTGGTATATGTTAAGTGGGGACATACAATGTCTCTCGTAGTCTGGCTTGCTTTGCTTAGCGTTAAGTCTTCTATAATCATCCACTTGTATCAAGTGTCTGTGTCTCATTGTTTTCATTGTTTTTTTTTTGACCCAGTAGTATTTCATAGTGTATATGTGTTACGTTTTTTTTTTTTTTTTTTCAGGTTTTTGCCATAGGGTGCATGTGCTCACCAGAGGTAGAGACAGAGAGAGGGAAAGTGAGAAATCATCCCCGAGGAGAGAGAAAGGAATCATCTTCTCCATTCTCTTGGGATTTTGGCATGGACACATGTACACCCAGCATGATTTTCAGGCTGCCGGGTTCAGGACTCAAACCACAGTTGGCCATGTGTAAGTCCAGCTCCTGAACCACCATGCACCTGCTGACCTCTAGGCCACATTTTTTAAGTGGTAATTGCTGCCAAGTCTTTCTTGTTTCACTGGGGGCTTATGGAGACTTCTTGATAACTTCTGTATTGAGTCCTCAGTCCTGGTTTACTGTAAAGCTCATTACTTGATCTCGTCAAGTGGCTTTGTTTCTATTTGTTTTCAAGGTCTTCAAATCACACCCTGTTTTTACGGTTTATTATTATTATTTTCCAGCGAATGTGTGCGCAGGAAGAGACAGAGAGAGAGAGATGGAGAACGTATACCCTAATGGGGCATGGTTTTGTTGCAATCCCATTTCCTCCATTTCTCCATCTGTCAGGATTCGGGGCATATGTGTACATGCACTTGGCATGTTTTTCAAGCTCTGGGTTGGTATTTGAATCACATAGTTGTCCATATGGGATCTGACTCCCCCTTAACCTCTAGGCTATGAGGTCAGCTTGATTCTTTTGTTTAAAGCCAGGCAACCTGTGGTGGTGAATGTGCATTGGTGTGGAGAGCAGGATGAGTAGTTTTGGGTCTCAGTTTGGAAAACACCAGGGTATATGGCTTTGGGGAATGGCTCAACTTTTTTGGGTTAGGGACTATTTCTTAACTTTATTTTTTCCTTAGAGAGGTTTTTGCTATAGAGCGTGTGCACTCACCAGAAAGACAGAGACAGAGTCAGAAAGTGAGAAATCACTCCCTTGGGGGTATGGCCACACTGCAATACTTCTTCTACATTCTCCTCTTGGGATCTTGGGCATGCATGCATAGGTGCCTGGCATGAGTTTAAGCTGCCCAGTCCAGGACTCGAACTGCAGTCGACTACATGGGAGTCCAGCGATGTAACCATTATGCTGTCTGCTGGTCCTGGGTAAGGGATTATTTCTAACTGATACCATACAAAGCTTACCTCAAAGCCTGTCTTCTCCTGGGAAGCCCTAATGTCCCCCAGGAAGGAAATGCTGCAGTATTCTATGATCTGACTGTTTGTGGCACTAGTTATGGGCTGGATGCCAGTTGAATCCTCTATGTGTAATCCAGAAAGCAACTAGGATTTTCTTATTCTTCTGATCTAGATAAGAGAGACCTCACAAGCACGACACTTCCTGTAATGTTGAGTTTACAAGACATCCATCCAGGTTTAAAACCTCACTTCTTCCTTGATTTTTGCACAAAACCCCACTCGCTTAAGGCAAAGAGGTTGGAGATTTGAAGGAGACATAAGGAATTAGTACATGGCAGAAATGCTGTAACTTCTAGGTTTCAATGAGATGATGCTTTATCAAGTTTCCCGAGATGGAACTTGATAAAAGGGGCTTATAAATAAAGACAAAAAGGACTTCAAAATCTTTTAAATTATAATCTATTAATAATATAGAAATAATTTATTTTAGAAAACTCTTTTTTTGTTTTTCATTTACTATTTCATGTATTCATTCTAGGCTTTGTGACTTGGTCTCTGCAGAAGGCATTATAAAACCAGTTCAGAGGACCAGCAAGTGAAGTAGTGGTTAAGGTGCTAGGCTTCCACATGGCCGATTGCAGCTCGAGTCCTGGACCCGGCAGCTTGAAAATCATGCTGAGTGCCTGTGTGTACTTGCCCAAAATCCCAAGAGGAGAATGGAGACAGGATTGCAGCATGGCCATTTCCACCTCCCGGGGGGGGGGGGGGGTAATTTCTCACTTTCCCTCTCTCTGTCTCTGTCTCTCTCCAGCCAGCACATGCATCCTATGGCAAAAACCAAACAAACAAACAATAAAAACAAAATCTTTAAGCAAAACAAAACCCAATTCAGTCTTACCTCCACCCCCAAGCATACAGATGAAGGAATTCCCCCCAAATACCAGAAGTTAGAGGTTTTTTGTTTTAATGTGTGAATTATCTATTAATAGCTTTTAAACTAAATTATTTAGTTCTTCCATAATGAAGAAAAAAAGAGAGTGGGAGAGAGACAGAGAGCCACCACCCCCAATAAGGCCTTAGGGCTGCCATCCACCCCAGCTTAAGCTAGCCCTGGATGTGTGTGCTCGGCATACTCAGGGATTTCTCCAGACACAAACATGGAGCCTTCCCATATGAGTCAGCCCAACAGAGCATGTGTTTTAGCACAGTACCAATGCTGTCAGGTTCCCTTATCCAGCCTTTTAAAAAATTTTATATTTTATTTTTTTATTCTTGTTTTTTCTTTTTTTTTTTTTTTTCCTTTTTAAATTTGATGAGAGAGAGAAAGTGAGAAAGCAAGCCTCAAGGACTAGGACTTAAACCATGTTTGGCCATGGGGGAGTCCAACACCTCGACCACCACGCCACCTGCTGGCCCTCTTATCTAGCTCGTAAAGTTAGCCATTTGACCATCTATGACATCTGAAGACCCATTTTTTATGCTTTGACTGCCACTGTTATAATGTGATCTTGAGAGAAAAAGTAACTAGTCAATGAAGTTCGAAAGTCAAACCTCATGAAGCAAATCCTACAGCTTACAATAACTTCCCCAAGCTTTGCAAGGTTTGCTTTTTGTTGTTGTTGTTCCAATAAACATCATTTATACTCATAAAGAGAGGAAAGGTGCATAGGAAGGATTCTCCAGACCTAGGGAAGAGGCTCCTCCAAGGCACGGCGTTAGGTCCGGAACATAAACTGTTGAATTTGTCACAGCTCCTTAAGAATCTAAGATAATTTGCTTCGAGCATGACCCTTCCTGTTGGAGTCCAGCAGACATTTCAGAAGACATTTATTTCTATTGATTCACGGTGTACATAGGAATGGAAGGGGGATTACACATAGGAATTACGAAGGCCACGCTTGCAGTTGAAGTGCAACGTGAGAAATGCTCTTCCCCGAAGATCGGTCCTCTTAGGCTCAAACTGATGGAACATTTCTCTTCCAATCTGTTTTTTAGTTTTTTTGGGGGGGCGGGGATCTGACGGTGGTGAATGGAGACAAAAGAACAAGTGTCAGGCGTTGCACCACTAAGTTACCTACCCCACCGCCATCTTTGGAGCCAAATTCCTATTCTCCATTTAAGGCTTTATCTTGCACAGTTCTTCCCTCATTCACTGATCTTCCAGGTTTTGAAGAGTCCAAGCCCTTTCCCATTTCAGGGTTCTTCAGACTGTTTCCTCAACTTCAGCTTTGCCCCTCCTGGAATTTCAACCAAGAATTTCTCACTCTTTAGACCTGAGCTTCCGAGAGACCTTTCCTGGTTCCCCCTCCTGATCTCTCTCAGTCAACGTTTAATTTTCATGTAGGACTTTCATCATTTTTTACTTACTATTGGTCTGTTTCATGTTCATTTTTTCTTGTTGCTCTGTTTCCCCCATACAATATAAGCAATGAGAGGGTAGTGATGGGTCTGGCTTATTTACTATTTACATCTGTAATATACCTATCTGTTTGGCCATTAATAAATAATGAAATAAAGAAAATATTATGGATTATAGTAAATTTATTGAGTTGTCAGAAATGCCATGACATACTTTTCTATGTTTTTCTGACAATCCAATAATTATTTCTTCACATCATTTTTGTCACAGAATGGGCCTAAGTTTGTGTGTGTGTGTGTGTGTGTGTGTGTGTGTGTGTGTGTGTGTTTAGGTCTCTTTTCATAGCATTATCCGTGAGATGAATATCTTGGTCAGTATATTTCTCAGAATTCACCAGAGAAACAGTGCATGTTTATGTGTGTGTGTGTGTGTGTGTTAGAGAGAGAGAGAGAGAGAGAGAGAGAGAGAGAGAGAGAGAGAGAGAGAGAGAAAGGACGGGTTTCTTTTAAGGAATTTGGTCACGTGAATATGGATACTACAAATCCAAAATCTATAGGGTGGACCGACAGGTTGAAGACCCAGGCAACAGCTAAAGTTACAGTTGAAATTTGAAAATTATCAACTTGGGGACCCAGGGAAGAGCTGATGTTGCCGTTCAGGTCCGAAGGCAGTTTGCTGTCAGATTTCTTTTTGAGTCTTTTCTTTTCAGTCTGTTCTATTCTGACCTTTGAGGCCCACCCATATTATGAAGAACAAGCTGCTTTATACAAAGTCCACTGATTTAAAGGTTAATCTCATCCAGAAACGCCCACACAGAAGCTGAATATGTTTATGATGTTTGACTAGAATAATGTTCGACCAAATATCTAGGCACTATGGCTTACCTGAACTGATACACATAATAAAATGGGCCAATGCAGTCAATCTGAAACTTGAATGTTGACAGAATTGTCTTGGAGTCAGAATACCTAATTGTTCGGGTGGAAAGTGGTATTTTTGTCTTATTTCTGTAATTCTGTGACTTTGGGCAATTCCCTAAATCTCTGTAATTCAGATTCCCTGTAGATAAATGGACAAATTAGTCTAAATCAACAACTGATAAACTATAGCCCAGGGGTCAGATTCAGCCTTCCTCTGTTACGTGACAGCACAAACTGAGGTTTACAGATTAACACTTATGACTAGTTCGATTATTGGGAACAAACTTTAAACCCCTAATAAGCAAAATGTTATCTTACTGCTTCAAAGAAATCCATTATTTCATTTACAAATGAAAACTTACATTACAAAAGAGTATACTAAATGATTGTACTATATTTTGAATTTTGTGAAGAAAAGCTTCTCGTAAATTAATTTTATCTCAGGACCAGCAGGTGGCATGGTGGTTAAGGTGCTAGACACGTCCACATGGCTGACCACGCTTTGAGTCCTGGACCTGGTGGTTTGCTTTCTCACTTTCCCTCTCTGTCTCTCTCTGTTTATTTCTATATATGTGTGTGTGTCTCTCTCTGGTCAAATTAAAATGAGTGAATAAATAAAATAAATAATTCTTTTAAAAATTATATGATCTCTTTTTCTTTTGCTACCTACATATTTGATTTTGTCTCTTGGTTCACAAAGCCTAAAATATTTGTAATCTAGTCCTTTACACAAAATGTTTGCCAACCCTTGGCTCAAATGCCTCAGGTGTCCTGGAGTTGTGACTTTCTGTGTGTCCAGGATTTTTTTTTGGAAATGTAATAATGCATTATAGGGATCATCAGTTGATGGGTACTTGTAAATGTTTTATTAAAAAAGCATTGTCTTGGATTCAATGAGTTTCGAGGGATTCTGGTAGGTGAAGTGATGGGGGTGGGGGGAGATGACTGGATGTGGAGCTGCAAGCAGACATGTCCTACGTGTCTGCCCTGGTCTTGTACTGATACCCTCTGAGAAATGACGACAAGCCGAGGAAATTCCAGTGATGTTCTCGGCCACAGCTCAAGACGTGCTTGGCTTTGTTTCCAACCTGTCTGGTTATATTCCACTTGCTGCCTGATGCTCAGTCTTGGACTGAGTCTTCACCTACCGCTTGCAACAACATCTCTGTCTTTGGGCTTGGTGCTGGTCTTCGATTTCTTTGACTTGAACTCAGCCTTATCTAACCTGACATGACTTGAATTCAGCCACTTTGGTTTTGGCAATCCAGGCAACCATGAGTAGCACTCCCTTCCCAGTTCCAGCTTTTGCCTGGGCCTGCTCATTATACTCCATGACTCAGCCTAGCTGTACCATGACTCAGCCCGAACGAACCCTAAGGTGGGCATATGCTAGTGCATGCCTATCTCCCTAATGCCTCCCACAGAGGAAGCTGAAGGAAAGGCAGAGTGAACCTCTTGTTTGAATATATGCTTTCCTAGGGCGAACTGCTCTTTACCATACCCTGTTTCTGAGAGATAGAAAGTGCCTATATTGTGCCAGACACCATGTTAAGGGCTCTGTACAGATCGACT
Organism: Tupaia tana; assembly: GCA_026018925.1. Lineage (NCBI taxonomy): Eukaryota > Metazoa > Chordata > Mammalia > Scandentia > Tupaiidae > Tupaia > Tupaia tana. The sequence continues at coordinate 149,640,435 of JAKSZU010000002.1, forward strand.
CAGTTCTTTTCACTTTCCTAAGATTAATCGTTGCTTTTCCTACTCACAAAGTCATTTCACAGTTTGATACCAAGCACCCATATAGACAATATTCAGAGTCAGTGAAAAGAGTTTTTGCAAATGTCTTAGAGATAAATTAGCTACAATATGAGAGATCAATTTGCATTGTGCTTTATTTTTCATTGTAGGCTTTTACTAACTTGATCCCATTACAGTGTTGAGTTAGGAAATAAGCCTAAGGCACAAATAGCTGTGAAAAAGTTTTGCTTTCTTGAGTGTTTTGGAATTTGGATGCATAACAAGAAATGTTTCAAAATCTTGTGAAATTTCATTTTTTCCCCTTTCTTTTTGTTTTGAATTTCATTCATCTTGTCTGATTTTCCTTTGGTCTTATTTACAAACCCACACTTCAGACCAGATCATCTACCTCTGTCTTTGAAAGTTCCAGGAGCCACTAATCCTACTGCCACAGAGTTCTGTCCCGGCCAGGGAATGCTGCCTTTTTTTTTTTTTTTTTTCTGGAAATGCTCTTACACATGAGATTCTCCTTCTACCGGTCAACGTTGGAGCATGTTAGGGATAAAGTAGACAGCTAGAGAAACTAGAGAATCTGCAGGCCTGGACCCACTCACACTGGAAAACATCTAAAGAGGATGGGTGGCATTGAGAGGTGACAGAAAAGGAAGAATCTGCGTCTCCTGGGGTTCTTGAGTGCTCCAAGGATGATAGCACAGAAAAAAAAGATTATTTTTTATCAACAACCCAATACCTCTCTGGTCTTCTCTTACTGTTTTCATTTACTCAAAACTTCTGCTTCAGCCAAATAAGCCTAATCCTTTGTTCGTCAGCACCTGCACACATTTCCTCTAAGCTTTTGATCATAGCGTTCCCTCTGCCTGCTATGCCTTTCTTTTTCCTAGTCATGTCCAGTAGTTTCCAAGTAGCCTTCCCTGTTTCTCATACTGTTCATGTGTGGCTTTGTGACAAGCATGTCGAGCCCATCTGCATCTTCTCGGAGATACGCAAAAACTCCTTTTCCCAGACTCCTTTAGGTTATGCTGGGAATGTACAACTATGTTTTGATCTATGCATGTGGATAGATTAATGTAGGTCACTTCTGAGGCAGAACAGCACTTAGGTAGAATAAGTAACAGATGGGGAAGGAAAAGGGACTGAGAAACTGGTCAACCCACTTTAACGTAATAGAAGTCCCATTCTTCTCTACCATTTGTCACTCTAACCAAAAACTAGCATTGCAACCCGAAGACACACAGAGAAACAACTAGAGTTAGAGACCCAAGACAGGACAACTCCTAAGTTTGAAATTTTAAATATCTGGACCTAGTGAAAACGATAAGCCCATACGCTTGACTACATGGGAAATTGCTGCCTGAAAAGATAATCAAAGTCAAGAGGGTCTCACTTAGGGACAAAGGATAATCATCCCCCTACCTAAAGGCTATAACATTAACCACTGCAGGCCATATTTAGGACCAAAGGACGCCCATACTATGAGCCTAAATGATATAACAATTCTTGTGATTATTAACCGCAATGTTAAAGGCCTTATAAAATCTGTGTGAGGTAGGTGACAGGAACCCTAAGGACATAGTTAGGGTGTAGCCCCAAGATGAAGTCACCAAAGGGCTAAGTTTAGGGACAAGGACACAACAGCTCAGCTGTCACTGAACTGCCCTCACAGAGACAGCTTGCAGCAGTGACTCCATAACTGCCCTAAAACAAAGACTTTTTTCCCCTGGTCCCACCACATTCCAGAATGAAGGTAATGGTCTTTATAGCCCAAAACTTTTAGGCAAAGAGAGTCTCCTGACCTTTGTACCCACTCCAAAATTAAGGGAAATTACCAGAAGCATCCAGCGTGCCTCCCTTCCCCACCAACCACCACCGCCACGAGGGGAATGCATGCACTAGAGGACAAGTCTGGACAAAGCCCTCCGACCCAGTTAGAAACCCTCCACCCCATTCTTTCTCGGTAACCCACTTTCCCGAACCTGCTCTCTGCTTGGGAGTTGTGCTCTCTTAATCAACTCCGCTTGCTCACCTACATTCCCATCTCTAACTCTTTGTGAGCTGTGGACAAGAACCTGTGTCCTGCAGTAGATGTTGAACCCGATTACCCCTGCACCCCGTGTTCTCGGCATCACGCCCAGGGTTCTGTGGGAACCAAGGAACCCATGTTTTCCAGACGGCATAGTTATGATATGGAAGCAGCTCAGGTCTGAGTTACCTCTTGGAATAGATGCACTAAGAGGGACCCTGAAGAGACAAGGACTGCACATTGTGTGAAGTCACTGAGATTTTGAGGCTGTTTGTTGAGCAGCTAGTGAACATTGATTGTCGGGCCTAATTCAGCAGGCATGGTTCAGTTTTCTGACACATGTATTTGGTATACCCGTCTCGATCTTAGAGTTAATGGTTGGGATGTCACTTTTTAAATTCTTTTCCCATTCTTTCCTTCTTTTCCTTTATTTTTCTCTCCTCTTCCCTTTATTCTTCTTCATTTTTTTTTCATCTTACTTTATTTCACCAGCTTTCTTGATGTCTCATTTAATTTTTTTAAAGAGTTTTCTTTTTTTCTTTTTTTCTTTTGCTGTAGGGCACATGCACTAGCTAGAGAGACAGAGAGTCAGAAAGCAAGAAATCACTCCCTAGGGTGAATGGCCAAGCCACAGTCCCTTCTTCTCCTCTTGGGATTTTGGGTACGCATACACATGCACTCAGTGAGAGTTTTAAGCTGCCGAGTCCAGGACTTGAACTGTGATTGACTGTGATAGAGTCCAGCAATGTAACCATTATGCCATGTTCTGGATCCCTCATTTAATCATTTTTTTTTCTTTTTTTTTGAGACTTGTTTTCGCTATGGGGCACATGCGCTCGCCAGACAGACAGAGACAGAGAGACAGAAAGCGAGAAATCAACCCCCAGGGGGGATGGCCACACCGCAATCCCTTCTCCTCCATTCTCCTCTCGGGATCTTGGGCATGCACGCACATGCGCCTGGCGTGAGTTTAAGCCACAGGGTCCAGGACTCGAACCGCGGTCGACTACGTGGGAGTCCAGCGACACAGCCATTACGCTAACTGCTGGTCCCCTTCATTTAATCTTAATTGAGAATCCACCAGGTGTCAAATTCTGGTGATGATAGAGATTTAGTAAAACCTAATCGAGGTTCTCTAGAAAGTCACTGTTCAGTAATAATCTTAGGGTCTAATAGTTACTAACAATGAGAGCTTTTAATTCCTCCATGAAACCAAACTTAATTGTCTGGACAAAACAGATGCTCAATGAAAATTCACTGAATGCGTGTTGGGACTTTTGGGTTCTCAAGACTTCACTGGTCCTGAATGATGGTACAGAAATGGTGAGTCATAAAATGTATCTTATGCTCAAATAGCCCAGATGGGCATTTGGTTGGGTAATACTGGTAAGCTTCTATAGTGCTATAGGCTGCAGCACAGAGGAATTTCTGATCATTCTGATTGAAAGAGTGAATTTGGATGGGCATAGCATATTATTCGCATAGCACAGGACCATTCTGCAACTCCTGAGTGTGTTTTGTGAACTGCCAATTCTCTGGCAATTAGATGGTATGGATCACTCTGTGTTCACCAGCCTCCAGTTGTGTTCTGCCAAAGCACTACAAGTTATGCATTTGGCCACGATTTCAGTTTGCATATTTTGCCCTTGACCGATTTTTCACCATTATGATGTCAGTCTCCATTTTTATGCTGATGACACAGTTGTATCTGTCTTTGATTTTTGACATCCTTTTTCTTTCTTTGTCTGGCAGGCATTAAATCATTAATGTTTCAAAAATCACATACAGCTGAAACTTTGTAAAACAGAATTTCTAGTGATGAGCTCCTTAAAATTGCAGAGACAATCCAATCCTCTCTCCCCCCCTTTCTTTTCTTTCTTTTTTATTTTTTTTTGACCTTTGCTGACCTCCAATTTCACTTCAAATAGGAATCCAGGAGGTTATCTTTGATTGATAATTGGTTCTCCTGATCTCATGTGTATGGAAACCTGCCTTTTATCAAGAAACCTTGCTAGAATGTGGGCATTTCTCTCCATTATTGATGCAGAGAGCCTTTCAGTCATGATTTATATCTTTCAGATTAAATTACTAGGAAAGCCGGTCCTTCCTGAAGGCTGGCGATCTCACCAGCAGAAATAGTACTGACTTTGCTACTTGGCTTTTGACACTCACAATACATCATCGCACTGCTCGCTCATTAGCAAGTATCTTTTTCGCTCTTGTTTTTCCACTGTGGGGAGTTTTGCAGAACTTTCTTTCAAGTCAAGCTTCCATCTTACCTTACGAAGCATCCTAACTGCTGACATTTATCTTTCACTGGGGAAAGACTGCTGAAAATCTCACAAGAATAGCAGAGTCACTTGTAACGCACAATTTAAGAGAGAGTCCATGCAAAAAGAAAAAAAAGAAAGAAAGGAAAGAAGAAAATAAGCTAACTGTTATGACACTCATACATACTAGGTGACAGGTACAATGTTGTCTTTTGATTTCCTAATTTAATTCTTATTACAACTGTGTGGGCTAAAATCTGATGAGAAATCTGTTTTAGGAATTAAGAGATTAAACATTTGCTCCAGGGCACAGAGCTGAACAGCAGCCGAGCTGGATCTAAATGCAGATATATTTGATTCTGAAACCATGGCTTTGTCACTCAGTATGAGAGGGTAGGAATTCTAGCACTAGTGCTAATATTAACGCAGATATTCCTTGTAATAAAGAAAAGAGTATTAGAAATAATAAGAAGGGAAAATGCAGAAGTAATTTATGACATAATATCACACATTTGGGAAGCTATTAAGATTCGGTAATGTCTTAACCACCTTCCATATAAGAGTTATATGAGGGCCAGCAGGTGAAATTGTAGTTAAGGTGCTAGGCTATGACATGACCAACTTTTTGAGTCATGGACCCAGTGACTTGAAAATCATGCTGGGCGCACACATGCATGTGTGTATGTGTGTGTGTGTATGTGTGTACCCAAAATCTCAAGAGGAGAATAGAGGAGAAGGGACTGAAGTGTGGTGAGCCTCCCTGGGAAGTGCTTTATCATTATCCTCTCTTTATTTCTCTCCAGACAGTGCTTAGGTCCCATGGCCAAAACCTAGAAGAAAATGTAATGTGAATAGGAGCACGTTATACACTACTGTCACACAGAACACAATGCACACATTCTTTGGCATGGCTCTCATTCTGAGGCTAGGCCGTGCCTGTGAATGGTTTTGGGTGGTCAGAAGCTAGAACAAACACACTGTGCTGAAAAGGGAGAGCCATCGAAATAGATATATTTACTGCTATAGGCGAATAATTACTATATATATAAAATACATAGATGTACATATCATACCTTATATATCTTATGTTCTAGTCCTATAAAATGAGAAAAAGTCATAAAAACAACAACTTAAAAACTTGAACATGGGCTCCCACATGGCAATTCGTCAGAGGCTGGGGATGATGGAGATTAGAAAGAGACTAAAATTGATAGGCCTTTCAGGAGTAATTTTTTTATCATATCTATGTACACACATATGCATATGGTTTGATATATGTATATATAGTTAGAGAGAGAGCGAGAGAAAGAGAAAGAGAGAGATGGGTACTTGCTTTGCAAGGGCACGGGGTATAGTTCTGGCCCTCCTGCCCTGGTGGTTTCCTACAGGTGAGGACTTGACAGAATGGAGGTGGGACTGCCTTTAAGAGAACGCCATATAAAAAATAAAAAGCACAAAGCATTACAGTTCTGCATAGGACACAATATGTAATTATAGGAGTGGCTTCTTTTTAATGGAGTTTGATAGTTTGCATTCTTTTTCAGTTCAGCATAATAAACATAGTTTCTTAATGACCTGCTCATTCGTCTCTTCAGTCAGATTGTGTCACTTTTCTTCCTAACCTCCATCCTCACTGGGCCCCGGCTAATTATCATTTGGGAGACTCTAGTCAAGTTGCCATTTTTTATGCCTTTTTCTTAATTTATTGTAGTAGAATCTAAGGTATGACATATATATATACATGTATATATGTGTGTGTATATATATATATATATATATATATATATATATAGTAATTACATGCACACACACATAGTATTATATATACAAAAGTATTTAGTCCTCTATAAATGAAAAACACTTGGCCAGATTACAGTTTCCCAGTTCTAGAGTTTGGTGTGCCTATAAAAAATATGATGCATAGGGTGACTTATTTTTCTGCTAGCAACGTAACTCTAAATAGTGCTACTTATTTTTCATTCACTTTGACTTTTAAAAAAAAATTGCCAGAGGGCACATGTACTTGTTAGAGAGAGAAAGAGTCAGAGAGACAGTGAGAAGGAGGGAGAGAGAGAAAACACTCCTCCAGTGGGTTGTGGTCACCCCACAATTCCTTCTCCATTTCTTTATTCTGTTGTCATTTTGGGCATGTATAGGCTTGAGTGTTTTCAAGCCACTGGGGCTGGGATTCAAGCTGCATACCTAACCATATAGGGTCTGGCTCCCTCAACCACCAGGCCATAGGGCTGGCTTGACTTTTCTTTCTTTTTTTAAAAAAATAATTTTTGCTGTAGGGTACATGCAATTGCCAGAAAGAGAGAGAAAAAGTGAGAAAGCACCCTCTTGGGGGGATGGCCACACCACAATCTCTCTTCTCCATCTCTCTTCTCAGCATTTTGAGCATGGATGCACATGTGCCTAGCTTGATTTCCACCCACTGGGTCTGGGACTTGAAGTGCACAGTCCACCATGTGGGACTCCCTTGTGGAGATTTGGGATGCCCGCATAGGCACCTGGTGTGTTTTCCAAGCTGCTGTGGGTCTGGGGACTTGGACTGTAGAGTCAGCCATGTAAGATCCAGCTGCTTTAACCTCAGTGCCACCTACTGGCCTCTATTTTATACATTTATTTATGCACACTTCTGATAAAGCACTTCATCTGGAATCCCAATCCTAGTGTTGACTCATGTAGTGTGATCTGTTTCTTCATTCGTGGATGAAATTCTAGCTTTCGGCAGTTCTTTTCAGACTACAGTTTGCCTGGCTATCTAACAGCTGTCTTCAAGGAGGGAGGTTGGGGGACTTTCTGGTCTTCTCTTTATCTCATGATCTTTTTATTTTTTGGAGAGGTTTTTGCTACAGGATGCATGCGCTTGCCAGAAAGACGGAGAGAGACAGAAAGCGAGAAATCACCCCCTGGGGGGGTGGCCATGCCGCCATCCCTTCCCCTCCATTCTCCTCTCGGTATCTTGGGCACACACACACATGCGCCCGGTGTGAGTTTAAGCCACTGGGTCCAGGACTCGAACCATGGTCGACTACATGGGAGCCCAGTGACATAGTCATTATGCCAACTGCTGCTTCCTATCTCTTGATCTTTACACACTAGAAATAAACTTCTTGGTCTTTGGGTCGAGAAGAAAACTCTAATATATTACCTCTGACTCCTTCACTTGGGCTATAAAGCCCTTTTCTTAGTTAATAGAAATTGAGATAAGCCATGTTCATGATTATCTGACCACATGACATTAGAAATTTCCATTTTACCTAGATTTGTGAAGGAGCGACTTCTCAGAGTCATAGAAAGTGTTGTATGAGAAATAGCAAACACTTGCTATCAGGAGGGCTTGTACAGTTTACTTACTGCTCAGAAGGCTATGCACCACTGGGTAGTGGGTAATTTAACCGTTGGTGGAGATGTATCAATCTCACACCACAGCTAGACTCTCGGGACCAGCAGTTAGTGTAATGGCTATATGTCACTGAACTCCCATGTAGCTGACCGCGGTTTGAGTCCCAGACCTGGTGGCTTAAACTAATGCTGGGCACATGTGTGTGTGTGCGTGCCCAAGATCCCAAGAGGAGAATGGAGGAGAAGGGACTGCGGTGTGGCCATCCCCCCTGGGGGGTGATTTCTCACTTTCTGTCTCTCTGTCTCCATCTTTCTGGCAAGCACACGCGCCCTAGAGCAAAAACCTCTCAAAAAAAAAAAAAAAAAAGACTAGACTCTCAAGCTTTCGGCAACTCTATGGTCATCTCTCCTGTTTTGATACTCAGAAACACTTTTTGAGACTGGAATATCTTCAGTGATCCATAATCTCTTCATATTCCCTCTGTGATTTCCCTTGGGAAAAACTTTGTGTCTTTGTTCCTGAAGAGACTGAGTTAAAACGTGTACCTGTTGTATGGAGTAACTTACCACAACAGTTGTTGCTGGCCCATCTGAGAGCCGGGAGAGGAAGAACTCTGTTTTCTCCTACTGATATTTTGCAAACAAAGTAAAGTGAGTTTCCTATCCTGTTTTGAACTGATTGCAAAAAGAACCAAATGACAGAATGTGCCATCAGACTCTGGTATCGTTTCCTTTCAGTCTTGTTCTTTACTAGATGTTTCTGTGCACAGAGCAGAAAGGGCTCTGGGACAGATTACGGCAGCAAGAAGCGGACCCTGCTTGGTGAAACTGATTGTTCCCTGCTGTTCTCTTTAGCCATGGGAAGCGTCTTCTCCCACATGTACCCAGAAGGTGAAACCTCAAGTCTGGGAGGTAGCAGCGCTGTTTCTTTCTCCACCACCTGCTTTCTCTGCAGAGACACATGTTTTTAGTGTTGAGATGACACATTTCAAGTGTTCGTTTTTTCTGCCTTTAAAAAAATTGTTTTTTATTGCCAAGTCATTAAAAGTGTGCATGTGTTTTTGTGTATGTGTGTGTGTGTGTGTCTCTGTCCAGACTGGAGAGAGGTGGGAAAAGGCGGGGAAGGAGAAAATAGTAAAGGCACCAAGATACATAGCTGGCTGGCTTGGAGTGTAGGACTAAAAGAGTATTTTGGATAAGAAGTTCTTTCTTTGCCAGAGCAAGAATTTGATTGTTTCCAGCTCTTTCTTTTTGTTTAAGCATTTGGTAAAGTGTTGGCAGTCCAATCAGCAAAAGAAAATGAATACAGCCAGTAAGTCTCACGGCTTCGGGAAAGGATAAACAATGTATGAAAAAATTACCTGGATGTGTTTTTAATTCATTTGTAATATTTAATCAAACAGAATGTCTGATTAACAAATGAACCATTTCGAAGATACTTCAATTTGTCATAGGGTGATGGTGGTCAAAGGTGACACCTGACATCTGTCAATCTGCTTTTTGTATTACAAGTCAGCCAGAAAATTGATTTTAATTAGTTAAATAGCTTTGGGTGCTAAACCCATTTCCTGGAGGCATAAAGGCACAAAAAAGAGTCTTTGTCTTTAGTTTGTGTAAGTTGCCACAAGGTGACCAGTGGTCTTTTGGTTCAGGTTCGGTAAACAATCTACGAACAATTCTGAGTTTAACGTCTACATTTTAATCGTTTTATCAAGGGAAACATTGATGTGCTTCTCAATTTTAAAATTAAAACTGAAAGTGTAATTATTTTTTAAAAGAACTATTTAATTTACTTAATTTATTTAGTTTAATTTGACAAGAGAGAGAGAGAGGAAGAGAGAAAGCGAGAAAGCAAGCTGCCAGATCCAGGACTCGAACCATGGTCGGCCACGTGGGAGTTCAGCTCCCTCAACCACCACACCACCTGCTGGCCCCTGAAAGTGTAATTTTTTTTTAAAATCAAACCCTCTAAACATAGTAACCTTGATTGGTACTTAAAATCCCCAAATTTAAACATTTTAGAATAGAAAAAGAACATGCAGATCTTGTTTAAGATTCTCATTTTAGAGGCCAGCAGGTTGCATAATGGTTATGGTTCTGGACTCCCACACGGCCAGCCACGGTTTGAGTCCTGGAGCTTGAAACTCACTGTAGGCACATGTACATGCACAAAATCCAGAGAGGAGAATGGAGGGGAACAGACTGGAGCATAGCCGTCCACCTGGGAGGTGATTTCTCACTTTCTTTCTCTCTCACTGGCGAGTGCATGTGCCCTGTAGCATAAAAAAAAAAAAAAAAAAAAAAAAAAAAAATCTCTCTTTAAAAAAAGAGATTTTTATTTTAAAGGTGAAAATAATATAGTTAACACATATAACACTAAATATTCTGTTGTCAGTGTTCATATATACATACACACACACATCCCCCTAAATCTTCAGAAAGGTCATGGAAAATACATAGTTATGATAAAACTATGTGTGGATTTCAGTTTCTTTTGCATCAAAAATAAACTCATATTTCAATTCTCTTAGTCTATGAGTTTTTATTGCCTTACTTCTTATACATTGATGAAGTAGTTATGATTATTATTTTATAGATACAAAATTTAGATAAGAGAGGTTCATTATCTTCCATTGTCAAAGAGCCAGACAGTGGCAGAACCAGGCGGTCAGCTCTGGGATTAGTGCAGTCTCTACTGCTTGTAGGAAATCAAAACACAGAGAAACACAGTGACTTGCCTAAGTCATACAGCAGTTGGTGGCAGTAGTTATATGAAAAGCAAAATTTAAATAAATTGTTTTTTACTTGTTCTTTCTTTAAAAAAAATAAATTTATTCTTACTTGAACATAAATCTTTTTTTATTAAAAAAATTATTACTCTTATTTATTTATACACTCAATCATTGTACATCACTACAGCTTATGAAATGAATTACTCAACACCAGTACACTTCACACCAGTCCAATGGAATATATTATACACATTATCATCAACAGACCATTCTCCATGCGTGTGTCCCTGAGATGTCTTCCCTCTCTATTTTTCTCCTTGAATCCTTTCCTCTCACTCTCCCCCATATTCAATCCTTTTCTCACACTGGCTCCAATATCCGTAACCATTTTCCATACTTCTATATCTTCTAATATTTCAGTTTCTGCTGTAGAGTGCAGACAGTCAGTAAATATTAAGTGGAGACATACAATGTCTCTTCTTTATAGACTGGCAAACTTCCCTCAGTAGTAAATCTTCCATATGAATTCACTTGCTATGAAATATCAGGGTCTTGTTTTTTATGGCTGAGTAGTATTCCACAGAGTATATGTACCACAATTTTTCAATCCAAGAATCTGTTCATGGACATTTGGGTTGGTTTCATGTCCTAGCAATTGTGAATAATGCTACAATAAACACAGATGTACGAACACTTTTCTGACTGAGCATTTTTCTATCCTTTGAGTATATACCCAGGTGTAGAATTGTTGAATCATATGATAGTTCTATTTGTAGATCTTTGAGGAATCTCCATATTGTTCTCCACAGTGGCTGGACTGATTTACATTCCCACCAACAGTGTAGGTGAGTTCCTTTTTCACCATTGCCTCGCCAGCACCTATCATTTTTTGTTTTTTGAATCTTAGCAATTCTGACAGAGGGTGGTATCTCATTGTGGTTTTGATTTGCATCTTCCTTATAATGGAGGCATGCTGAACATTTTTTTATATGCTTTTTGGCTGTTCATATATCTTCCTTAGAGAGTTGTTTGTTTAGCTCATTTTCCCATCTTTTAATTGGCTTGATTACTTTTTTTTTTCAGGTAAGTCGCTTGAGTTCTCTGTGTATTCTGGTTATCTGTTCCTTATCTGAGGCATAGTTTACAAAAATATTTTTCCATTCCAAGGTTGTTGATTTACACTAATTACCGTGTCTTTTGGTGTGCAGAAGCTTCTTAATCTGATGTAATTCCACTTGTCTATTTTTTGAGATTATTGCCTGTACTTTGGGGTCTTATTTAAGAAGTCTTTGTCTACTCTGATATCACTCAGTTTCCCCAGTGTTTTCCACCAATAATTTTATAGTTTGAGGTCTTGGGTTTATATCTTTGGTCCACTTTGAGTTAATTTTTGTTAATAAAGAGAAGTTGGGGTACAGATTCACCTTTTTCCAGTGGATACCTAACTTTTCCAGCACTGTTTGCTAAAGAGATTTTCTCTTTCCCACTGGATTGACTGGTGCCCTTTGTCAAAGGCAGTTGGCTGTATGTTTTGGGATTTATTTCTAGGGTCTCTATTCTTGTTCCATTGGTCCACGTGTCTGTTTTTGTGCCAATACCATGCTGTTTTGATTATCACAGCTTTGTAATATATTTATTGGTCAGGGAGTGAAATGCCTCTTACTCCCCTATTGTTCCACAGGATTGCTTTGGCAATATGGAGTCTTTTATGATTCCAGACAAGTTATATGATTGTCTTTTCTAGATTTGTGAAGAATATTTTTGGTAATTTGGGATTTCATTAAATATGTAGATTAATTTGGGAAGAATTGCCATTTTGATTATATTGATTCCTTCAATCCAAGAACATGAGATGTCCTCCCACTTTTTTGTGTCATTTTCAATTTATTTTCCAAGATTTTCATAGTTTTCCCTGTAGAGGTCTTTGACTTCTTTGATTAGATTTATTCCTATGTATTGTATACTTTTTGTGGTTATGGTAAATGGGATTACTTTCTTCAGTTCTACTTCAGTCTCCTTGTTGATGGTATATAGAAATGCTATAGATTTTTGGATGTTGATTTTGTATCCTGCCCAATTCACTGTATTCATTTATTACTTCTGGGTGTTTTTTTTCATGTATACTTTTGAGTCTTCTGTGTGTACAATTATGTCACCTGCAAATACAGATTATTTTACCTCTTCTTACCCTGTTTGAATGGCTTTTATTTTATTCTCTTTTCTGATCGAATAGGCTAGGACTTCCAGAACTATGTTGAAAAGGAGTAGAGATAGTAGGCAGCCTTGTCCTGTGCCAGTTTTTAGTGGAAATGTTTTCAGTTTTTCCCTATTCAGTGTAATGTTAGTTATGGGTTTTTCATAGATGTCTTTTATTGTGTTGGGAAATATCTCTCCTATGCCAGTTAGGCTGGGTCTTAATCATAGAGTGAGGTTGTATTCTATTGAGTGCTTTTTCTGCACCAATTGATGTGATCATATGGTTTTTATCTTTCTTTCTCTCAGTAGGGTGTATTACATTTATGGTTTTGCATATATTGAACCACTCTTGCATCCCTAGAGTAAAGCCTACCTGTTCATAATGAATAACCTTTTTTATATGTTGTTGGATATGATTTGCTATTATCTTGTTGAGAATTTTTGCATCTATTCATCAGAGATATTGGTCTGTAGTTTTCCTTTTTTTTTTTTTTTTTTTTTTTTTTTTTTTTTTTTTTTTTGGTCATGTCCTTATCTATTTTGGGGATGAGAGGCTTCATAAAATGAATTTTGGAGGGTTTCTTTCTTCTGGATCTTTAGAAATAGTTTGAGTAGAATGGGGGTTAACTTTTCTCTAAACATTTGTAGAATTCAGTAGTGAAGCCACTAGGGCCTGGGATTTTCTTTTACAGGAGGTTATTTATTACTGATTCAATCTCATTGCTTGTCATGGGTCTAGTCAGACTTTCTTTGTCTTCCTGATCCAATCTTGGTAGAATATATATGCGTCCAGAATTTGTCTATCTTATCCAGGTTTTCTTGTTTATTGGTATATAGTCACTCATAGCATTCTCTAATGATGTTTTTTATTTCTATCATGTCTGTTGTAATACTGCCTGTTTTGTTGCAAATTTGATTTATCTGGTTCCTTCTCCTTCTTAATTAGTTTAGCTAATGGTGTGTCAATTTTGTTCATCTTTTGGATGAACCTGTTTTTGGTTCCATTTATTTTCTGTATAGTTCATTTATTTTCTATTTCATTTATTTCTGCCTGAATCTTTATTATTTATTTTCTCCTGGTATTTTTTTTTTGGTGGGGGTGGGGAGGTTGTTGTTGTTTTTCCCATTCCCTGAGATGCAATGTTAGGTTGTCCATTTGCCACCTTTTCATCTCTTTCTTACACGCTCTAATTGCTATGAACTTCCATCTTATGACTGCTTTTACTCTGTTCCATAGGTTATGGAAACTTGCATACTCATTACCATTGGGTTCAATGAATCTTTTAATTTATTCAGTAGTTGTGAAGTCATTCAGGAGTAAGTTGTTTAGTTTACATATGTTTATGCATTTTCAATGGTTATTTCTGAAATTAATATCTAGCTTAATTCCAACATATCAGAGAAGATGCTGAATATAGTGTCTATGCCTTTGAATCTGTAAAGGCTTGTTTTGTATCCTATTATGTGGTTAACTAAAAAAAAATTCCTGGGACCAGCAGTTAGCATAATGGCTATGTCACTGGACTCCCACGTAGTCGACTGTGGTTCGTGTCCCGGACCCGGTGGCTTAAACTCACGCCGGGCGTGTGTGCGTCCATGCCCAAGATCCCGAGAGGAGAATGGAGGAGAAGGGATTGCGGCGTGGCCATCCCCCCGGGGGGTGATTTCTCGCTTTCTGTCTCTCTGTATTTCTCTGCCTGTCTGGCGAGTGCACGTGCTCTGTAGCAAAAACCTCTCCAAAAAAAAAAAAAAAAAAAAAAAAAAGAAAATTCCATGTGGTGATGAAAAAAATGTATTTTATGTAGTTTTTGGGTGGAAAGTTCTATATATGTCTGTCTAGTCTGATTGATTTATGGTGTCATTTAGATCCTATATCTCTTTGTTTATTTTTTGTCTAGATGATCTGTCCAAAGGAGATAATGGGTGTTGAGATCTCCATCAATTACAGTGTTACAGTCTATCTCTCCTTTTAGATCTAGCAATCTTTCCTTCACATATTTGTGTGCTCCTGAGTGGGGGGCATAGATATTTATAAGCATTATATGTTCTTGGTGAATTAGCCCTTTTACTACTATATAATGTCCTTCTTTGTTTTTTTGTTATGGTTTTTGTCTTAAAGCCTATTTTGTCCGAAATTAGTTTAGTGACTCCTGCTCCTTTTTTGGTTCCCATTTGCATGGAATACCTTTTCCAGCCCTTCAATTTTAGTTTGTGTATGTCTTTATTCATGAGGTGTATTTCTTGTAGACGACAGATCGAGGGTTTCTGTTTTTAAATCCATTCAGCCAGTTTGTGTCTCTTGATTGAAGAATTTAATCCATTAACATTCAACATTATTATTGATATTTCTGGGCTTGTCCCTATTATTATGTAACCCATTTTCTTGGTTGTTGTTTGTTTTCTTATTTCTGTCTGTTTGTCTTTAGTTTTTCTGGTATAGCATTCCCTTCAGCACTTCTCAAAGAGCTGGTCTGGTATTGATAAATTCTTTCAGGCTTTGTTTATCTGAGAATGTTTTTATCTTTTTGTCCCATTTGAAGGATGATCTTGCCAGGTATAGTAATTGTGATTGAAATTATTTTTCTTTTAACTCCTTGAATGTATCTT
The DNA here is from genome assembly GCA_026018925.1 of Tupaia tana. Taxonomy (NCBI): domain Eukaryota; kingdom Metazoa; phylum Chordata; class Mammalia; order Scandentia; family Tupaiidae; genus Tupaia; species Tupaia tana. Next base: position 149,655,650 of record JAKSZU010000002.1, read on the forward strand.
TCCATTCTTTCTTTGCTAGCATTGTTTCCTCTGAGAGGTTCAATGTTAGCCTAACGGGATAACCTTTGTAAGTAACTTGATGTTTCTCTCTTGCAATTTTTAGAATCTTGTTTTTATCTGTAATATTGGCCAATCTGGCTACGATGTGCCATGGAGAGGATCTTCTTGGGTTGAGTCTATTTAGGCCCTTTGTAGTTCTTGGGTCTGAATGTTTGAACGCGTCTCTAGGTTTGGAATGTTTTCTTCTAGGATTTCACGGAATAGATTTTCAATGCCCTTATTAGATTCTTCACCTTCTGGGATACCAATTATTTGAATGTTTGGGTGTTTAATGGTATCTAGTATTTCCCATATATTATCCTTAATAATTTTGGGTTACTTTTTTTATTCTTCTTGTGATTTTTTTCTAGATCAGAGGTTTTGTCTTCTAGATCCAAAATGTAATCTTCTGCATGATCTAATCTGTTTAAAATACTTTCATGGAGGGGGGGGTTGATCTCCGGCATTAAAGCTGTTAATTCTAGAAGTTCTGATTGATTCTTCTTTATATTGTCTATTTCATTTTTCAAGTTATAAAAGGACTTCTTCAGCTCTTTTCTTATAAGAAATGTACATATAGTGGCATATTTAATAATCAGCTATTTTGTGATTTCTATTTCAAACTATTTTTCTCCCCCAAGAGCCAATGTTTCTTTAGAACAGCAATTTTAAAGAAGATCATTATCTTTATTTGGGGTTATTAAGTCAATATATATTAATTTGCAAAAGAGCTGAAAAATATAAAAAAATAGAGAGGAAAATCTATTGCTATTCTTAATATTTTTATCTATTTCCTATTTCCTTGAGAATGCTTTCTCAGAAAATTTTTTTCACGAATGAGAGAGAGAGATGGAGAGAAAGAGAGAAAGACAAGCACTCTTAACATGGTCTCATGCTGAGATCCACCCACCTCTCCAGCCAGCAGGATTATGGGTGTACATGATCAGTGTTTACTGGTCCACTGGGGAACTGAACCTATTATATGATCTTCCATATGGATCTAGCATGGCTAGAGCTGAGCATCACTACTGCACAAATGAGCCAGCCCTCCTCCAGGATGTGTCCTTGTGCATACCTTAAAACAAAATCAAAATAATAATGTAAACCCAACGTGTGTCATTTTTACCTTAACGTGGTATCATGAAAACTTCCATAGTATTGGGTGGGACTTTTAGCCTAGTAGTTAAGGGAACTGGTTCCCACATGGCTGACCATAATTTGCATCCCAGCCTTGGCAGCTTGAAAACCACGCTGTGTGTGTTCGTGCATGCCCCTTATTCAGAAAGGATGGAGCAAGGAGGAGATGGGATTATAGCATGATCATGACTCATTGAAGGGTATTTTCTCACTAATTCACTCTTTCCTCCTTTCTCTCTGTCTCTTTCTGGGGAGAGGGCACACCTGCCTTCTGGCAATAATGCAAGTTCCATGGTGTTACATATTCATATTTAATAAATATATTTTCCATATAAATGTATCTATTAAAAGATTTTAAATTTCCACATAGGATTTATTTCATCATTGGATGAGCTAAAAGTGGTATTACTTTTGGCCTATTTTTCATGGTTTAATTTGTTTTCCAGTTTTGTTGTTGGAAAAAAAAATGAGACAACTTTTATATAACTCTTTGCCTAAGTTTTTTAAACTAGATTTCTAAAAGGAAGACTACTAAGTTCAAAGTTATACAGATTTTCAATCTTTTTCTTCCTGAGATTTTTATGAAATAGTTTTACAAAGATTAGCTGTTACTAGTAGTATGTGAAAACACGTAGTTTACAAGAAAGGGAATTTGGGGAAAAAATGGAGAGGTAAGATATTTGTGGGACACAGATATAGCTTATTATCTGTTGATGAGGATACGTAGGTGTATATCATGCTGGGTAAAGTCTCTTTACAATCTAAATGATGTATAGCAATCGAATGTATAGATAATAATAATAATAATAAATCAAAAAAGAAAATAAGTAGTTTACTAAACCATGATTAATATTTTTAAAAAACTATTTGTGTTCATGCATGCTAGAGGGTATGTGAGCTCATGCTCGCACAAGAGAGAGTAAGAGAGAGAGAGAGAGGAAAAAGCACCCTCCATGGGGCACAGTGATGCTGCAATTTTTTCTCCTCCATCTCTCCCTCTTTTCAAGATTTTCTGCAAGCATGCACACACATGTGCCTGGCATGTCAGCCAGATGGACTCTAGCTGCCTTAAGCACCAGGCCATAGAGCTGGATCTTTTAAAACTATTTTTTTTAAAATTAACTTATTTCTTCATGAATGAGAGAGACAGAGAACAGAGACAGTGCTCCTAACAGAGTTTTGTCATTGCAAGTCACTCCTCACCTTCAGCTTGCTCTGGATCATGAGCAAGTGCGAGCCTGAGATACTCAGGGAGGACTCTGGACTTGAACCAGAGCCTTCCCCTGTAAGATGCACTGCAGAGCACTGTGTTTTGCCACAGTGCCACTGTCTGAAACCCCGTCATCAACACTGACTGCTACAATAAAAATAAACTATAAGCTCTCAATAATTTGGTAAAATTTCAAAGTACACTTTAATCTGAATTTCTTTAGTGGGTTGTGAGATTAATTTGCCTTTTTTTTTTTTGAGACCTTTTATTTTAGCCTCTGTTCATTTTCAACCTTGTTTCAAGTATTTTTGATAATACTATGCATTAAAACTCTGTGGTGGGGCCAGCAGATGATTAAGGTGTGGGCTCTCACATGGCCAACTGTGGTTCAAGTACCAGGCCTGGCAGCTTGAAAATCACACCAGGCACATGTGCATGTGTGCCCAAAATCATGAGAGAAGTTTGGAGAAGGGATTGCCTTGTGACCATTCCTCCAGGGGATGACTTTTCATTTTCCCCCTCATTGACTCTGTCTGTCTCTCTTTGGTGATCAAACATGCCCTATGGTAAAAACCTTAAAAAAAGGAAAACAAAACTCTGTGGTAGTCACATTCAAATTAAATTTTCTTTCTTACGAAATACTCTTCTATTTGAACATTCCCCGTGTGGTGGTGGAGAGGGTGTTTGCCTGCTACATCAGCGTCTCTGCCGTCTTCCCTAAGGTCTCACTCTTTGGAAGGGGTGTGGACACATTCCAGGACTGTCAGATGGACTTACCGAGCTCTGGGGTTGCTAGAGTGTTAGGCTAAGCAGTGGGAAATTATTTAATGTTCTTATCAGTAGTAGCTGTTTTGTTCTGTTTTTTTCTCTTGCTCCTTGTACTGTTATTATATTTTCAAAAAACATGTATTTGATGCAGAAAGGAAATATTAGGACATAAAATTTATGGCCTGGTAGGGTGAAACAATTATTTATTTATCATATATGATATACATATATTTATATATGTGTGTGTGTATATATATATATATATATATATGTAAATATATAAAATATAAATAATTCTAACATATAAGTCTATATTAAGTCATCTATCAATATAGTAATCTAAAATTATTATTAATTATAATGATACATACTACAATATAAAATGTGATATGTACTTATGTTGTTAGATTTTATAGTAATTATAAAGACATATAATTTAATAGATTTATATAGAATATATAAATATGAATAAATTTAATGCTCTATTAATATACAGTAATAGTCCCTATGTCTATATACATATAAATAGAAAAAGTACTTACAGGATTTGGATTCCTTATCTGAAATGCTTGGAACCAGAAATGCTATGAATTTCAGAATTTTGGATTTAAAAATATTTGCATATACATACTAATGAGATATCTTGGGGCTGGGAGGCCAAGCTTAAGCATGAAATCCACTTATGTTTTACATACACCTTATATACATAGCCTAAAGAGAATTTTTTACACTATTTTTGTATTGCATTGTTTTTCCTATGACCTGGTATCACATTAGTGCTCCAAAAGTTTTGGATTTTAGAGCACTTTGGATTTTTGGATTAGGGTGCTCAGTGTGTAGTATAAACATGTAAACCTATATTTAGTAGTGTGAGTCTTCCTGCATGTATTAATGTGTACCTACTTGCACACACACCAAGGATAGGCCATCACATATGTTAAGTTCAGGAAGAAGGGTGCAGACAGATGCTACATTATGAGCAGTACACACTGAAGACTGTAGAGGCTGAGCCGGCTTCACCAGGTGAGTGGGACTCGAACTCAGCAGGGGTAATGAGAACTCTCACCTGCAAAAGAGGTAGCTAGGTCATTCAACTTGAATGAATTCAACTTGTCTTTGAGAACTCTTTTCCTGCAACAAAAATCTCTTTCCAAAGGGTTGTGGGGTAATGAATACAGAATATTTTTGAGAGAATAGGCTAGTTTGGAATAGAGGGTTAGTTTGGGTGAACAGGGACAAAAGTTTAGAGATAGTATGTTCAGTTTTGAGTTTTTGCAGTTTTGACTTTTGACAGTAAGGAGCCATTGAAGGTTCTGTAGGAGACCGACCTGAACACGTTATTTTTGTGAAAGTGAATGACATTACAGGCAGGGGTTAGATGGACAATGTGACGTAGAAACTTGAGGTAGGGAAGCCAAGTGAGAGGTGGTGGCATGGGCCCAGCTGACCACTGGGGTGGTGAGAGGCGTTTTCAGAGAAGGGTTGGGTAACTAATTGCTCATGAGGATCTGGGCCGGGAAGAGGCAGAGACTGTACAACTTTCAATAATCATGTAATTGGCAGAAATGGGACACTCAGGAAGGAATGTTGATCTCAAGCAAAATAAATGATCTGTTTTGTGTTGGCAAAGCAAAAAATCAGATGAAGGGCACGTGGACTTATTTTAACTTGCTAATCACTCTTATAAAATCTGTCAGGAGAGGGACATAAATAACGACAAAATGCCTCATTATTACTGGATTTCAGGTATTCATGTTCCTCCTTTTCCCTATTAATTCAGAAATATAGAGAGACTGTTCAGATTTTCAGAGAAGCATGAATTCTCTCAGGCTATTATTTAGAATGTGCAGTGGTATTTTTTCTTTTTTCTTTTTCACTCTGAGCTAACCATTTCCTTCTTGCCGTGTTTTTCCTTTCCTCCTCTTCCTCTTCTTCCTAGTCCCTCCTACATTCTACTCAGGTTTAACAATGAAAAACCGATGCCCTTCGCCAGTCAAAATAAGGGTATGGACCATTTTAGTTTTCAACACGGGTTCCCCTCTTGTCTGTGTTTGCAACATTTGCTGACAAATTCTGAGAGTCGTTAAATGAATAAACAGCTATTGATAACTTTGAAGGAGAGAGTCGACAGAATTCAGGTGTCACTATGACGTCTTAAGGATGATTATGCTTCCTGTAGAGGCTTTGCTAGAGGCACTCTGGCCAAGACCACTTAACGGTAACCATGGACTGGAGAGTTCTTCCAGTTACTCTTGCCTATGGATGGAAGAAGCTGGTCTGAACAATGATATCCAGGCACCAAGGCTCATGGTGGACAATGATGTCATAACTAAAGATTTATGATATCATAACTACATATGGAATATTTGGGTTCCATTTAGTAGAATAAAATATCAAGTAACACGAACGTAAAGGGGACGCTTGCATTGCTTCCACCCTCTATAGTAGCCTTCTGAGTGTAATAAGGAAGAAATAAAAAGAATAATTTCAAATGTTAGGTTAACATCACAACAGTTGGAAATTCCTAATTGGAAATGTCTCCTTCCGTGTCCCACAAACATGCAGCAAAGGCAAAGAAGAAAACTTGGGGCAATATTTCAGTTCAAAATTTTTCCGACTTAGTAACAAAACTTAATAATATATTGTAATTTTTTTGAAGTCAGGGTTTATCGAGGTATAATTTATGCCTGGTGACAGGATTCAGGAGCTGTTACCCTAAAATACGGCACCTTGGTATCAAAGAAAATAGCAAAGGCAGAGTGGCTACTCTCTCCCCTGAAGTAACCCGTAAAAGTAAGTCATAAAACCTTCATTCCAGAGCTACCCTCCCTAAACCCAAAGAAAAATAATATCCTTATAGATGGCACAGAGATACTGAGAAGAATCTGCACAAAGAGGCCTGTTAAGTTCCACCCAGTTTATGACAGTGAGATCAATTCCTCTGGCCTCCACTCGTTTTTCTCCACAACTACCCACTTTGTCAAACTTTACATAAAAATGCAGAGATTTCTGATTCTGTGTGTCTCCACTTCCGAAGTCTCTGTATCATACAAAACTTTATTAAATAAATGTGTTTGCTTTTCTCTTGTCAGTCTGTCTGTTACAGTGATCTCACCGTGAAACTAGTAATGGGTGAGAAAATAAATCTCTTCCTTCTTTCTTGAGTGATTATTTGGATGAGTTTTGATGAATGCAGGCCGTGGTAGCTACCATGACAATCAATACACAGAATGTTTTCATTCCTCTCAAATTCCCCATGCCTCTTGGCAGTCAAACCATCCCCTTGACAGACTTTGACAGTCACTAATCTGCTTTTCCTAGTTTTGCCTTTTTCTAGACTGGTATATAAATGGAACCATATAGTATGTGGATTTGGGGGATTTTTTTTTCCATTTGGTCTAATATTTTTGATATTCATGAAAGCTGTTGATTGTATCAGTAGTTTATCCCTTTTTATTGCTGACTAGAATTTGGTTATAAGAATGTACCACAATTTATTCACTATTGCTGTCAATTCTGATTTTTGTCTTTTCCTCCCCATTTTTGGCTATTAAAAATAAAGTTGCAGTACCAGCAGGTAGTATGGTGGTTAAGGTGCTGGATTCCCACATGGCAGACCATGGTTCGAGTCCCCAATCTGGTAGCTTGAAATCACACCAGATACCTGTGCATGCATGCCCAAAATCTCAGAAGGAGGATGGAAAAGAAGAGATTGTGGTGGGATCATTCCCTCTGCGGAATGATTCCTCATTTTCCCTGTTTTGGTGCCTCTTTCTATCTCTCTCTGGCAAGTGCACATGTCCTATGGCAAAAAAAGAGAAGGAAAACAAGGGACCAGCTGTTGGTGTAATGGCTATGTTGCTGGACTCCCATGTAGTCAACCATGGTTTGAGTCCCAGACCTGGTGGCTTAAACTCACTCCAGGCATGTGTGTGTGTGCATGCCCAAGATTCCAAGAAGAGAATGGAGGAGAAGAGATTGCAGCCTGGCCATCCCCTCTTGGGGGGTAATTTCTCGCTTTCTATCTCTCTGTCTGTCTCTTTCTGGAGAGCGCACATGCCCTATAGCAAAAATCTCTCAAAAAAGAAATAAAAGAAAAACAAGTGGCTACAATATTTGTACAAGCATAGGTATATGTACATGTTTTTTTCATTTCTCTTGAGTAAATACACAGGAGTATGATTGCTAGGTCTTATGGTAGCTATGAGAGGTACTTAATGAGAGACAAGAGACACTGTTTTCAGACGTGGTCATACCATCTCACACTACTACGAGCAACTCGTTAGAGTTCCCACTGGTCCTTTCTCAATAGCATTTGGTATTTTCCACATATTATAAATTAAGTTAAAATTCTATGTCTTTTTAAAATATTACAAATAGCCTTGTGAGTCTTGTCCAGGTGTAAAGAGTTATTGAGGCCAGATCTTGTCTAGCTCAATTTTCATTATAGTTTGAAGGCCAGGTTAGAGTTTTGCAAATCATTATTTTCTTCTGCTTTAAGCTAAGATTTACCAGTCCAATTAGAGTTTTTTTCACTTTTGCACCAGTGGGTAGCCTGGTAGTTCAGATGAATGGATCCCACTGTGTATTTCAAATCCAATTTTGTCAACCTGAAATACACACTTGGGCATGTGTGTGTGGTGTGTGTGTGTGTGTGTGTGTCCAAAATCCTGAGAGGACAATGGAGAAGAGATTGAGGTGTGGCCTTACCCTGGGAGGTGATTTCTCACTTTCACATGTGTTCGCATGCTCTCTCTCTCTCCCACTTTCTCTCTCCAGGAAGCACATGCATCCTATAGTAAAATATTTTTTAAAAGCATTTTCATGTTTTCTTTCATTAAACCAATATTTGTTGATTTAGATAAATGCAAATAACCATTGATTCTGGCCTTCCAGGGACTCATGCTCCTGTCAGGGAGAGGAACAAGTGAACAAAACTTTGTAATATAATATGGTAAATACTACAACTCTGAGGAGGAGTGACTTATTAGTTTAGCATGGAGACATTTAGCTGTTGATAGTATTTCTCATATCTAGGTGCAGAAGTGACTCCGGACTAGCAGGGCAATTGTTTTTTTTTTTTGTTTTTTTGTTTTTTTTTTTTTTTGAGAGGTTTTCTCTATAGGGCGCGTGTGCTCGCCAGACAGACAGAGAGAGACCGAGAGACAGAAAGCGAGAAATCACCCCCCAGGGGGGATGGCCAAGCCTCAATCCTTTCTCCTCCATTCTCCTCTCGGGATCTTGGGCATGCACGCACATGCGCCCGGCGTGAGTTTTAAGCCACTGGGTCCGGGACGCGAACCACGGTTGACTACGTGGGAGTCCAGTGACATAGCCATTACGCTAACTGCTGGTCCCGTAGCAGGGCAATTGTTAAAGTTCATGTGTGTGACTAAGGTTTTTTTTCCCTGACATCAAATACCTGGTGTCTTTTCCAACAGTAATTCTCATTTCTTAGACACCAACTGGATGTTCCAATTCAGGTCACTTCAGCCCTTGACCATGCAGGTTAACGACTCAGTCTGACATGACTGCCTTCATGTTAGGTGTCAGCACGACAAGGCTCTCGAGTGACCCACCTTTATGCGTGGTAACAAATTCGGGGTTCCCAAGACATCTCTGGAAATTGAAAACTTCACTATACTGACTCACAGAGCTCAGGAAAACACTTCAATTGTTAGCACCAGTTAATTATAAAGGATACGATGTTAGAGCAGCCAAGTGGAAGAGATGCATGGGCAGGGTCTGGGGGTGTAAGGCATGGAGACTCCATATGCCACCACTCCAGCACCTTGATGTGCTCAGCAACCTGAAAGCTCTCTGAATCTCATCGGTTCGATATTTTTTATGGAGATTTCATTGCACAGATCATATTATTGGTCATTGGAGATTGAACTCAATTTTTTCAGATCCAATCTCTTGCCAAAAGACAGTGAGTCTGAGACTGAAAGTTCCAAACCTCTAATCACATTGTTGGTCCCTCTGGTAACCAGTGCATAGTCTAAAGCTATCCAAGGACTCACCAACATGTACTTCATTAGATGGATGGAGATATGATTGAAATTCCAAGGGCTTTTGGAGTTCTGTGCCATAAACCAGCGTCAATGACCAAACATATTTTGCATTATACCATAGTGGTATAACTTGTGAAAGAAAAAATGATTTACGACACTGAGTAAAACGGTAAGGCAGACTTTATTCATGGAGACTATCTTGATTGATACAGGGACTACTGCCATTTTTTTGTTTTTTAAATGAATGCTGACCAGGGTGATCAGGTATCACCTGGACATAGCAAGGAATTGAAGTTGATGAGTTCCGAGATCAAGGGTGGAGGATCCTGGCTCAATAAACTGAGCAGGATTCTGGTTCTGAGGGAGAAGGCCTAAGGATGAGGCCTAGTTGAAAAAGTATAAGGGGAGCTGGCTGGAGTTTGTCAAGGAGAGAGACTTTGTCACTATTAGACTCAAGGTTTGCAGACATTTGGTCAGAGTCCATTTCACCATGGGTAAATGTTTATTGTAAATGAATGTGTTTCTTGCTTGACCATTGAATTTCTTCTCTTTTTCTTGTTCTCTTTTTTTTTTTTTTTTTTTATTTGCCATTGGGCATAAATGCTCACTGGACAGAGACAGACAGAAAGTGACAGAAAATAAGAAAATACCCTCCACAGGGGGATGGCTACAACACAATCCCTCCTCCATTTCTCCTTCCAGGATTTTGGGCATGCACGCACACATGTCTGGCATGTTTTTCAAGCTGCTGAGTCTAGGACTCAACTACACAGTTGACCATGTAGGAGCCAGCCACTTTAACCACCAAGCCACCGGCTGGCCCTAACACCAATTTTCTAAACAAGCATACCATTGAGGAAATTTATAAAGAACTTGCACATGTATTCTCTCATCTGACTGTGGCACAAACCAGCCTATCCATGCTTCTGTGGGTCCACATAGCTTTGCTACAGTTTTATTACAGAACATACCACTGTTTTTGTGTTTTATATTCAACTCTTCATGTTTCTCTATGTGAATTCCTTTTGGGCAAACTGAATCATCTTAATCTTTGTATCTTCCACATTTATTAAAGAATTTACCTTAACAATGTGTTAAATGAAAGAATGAACGCATCAATTTTAATCTCCGAAGCAGAACTCATGATTTATATTACTAGAGATTAAAATCATTTAAATGATAGGAGAGCCTTTAGTGCTTAGAGAACACATCTATAGAAACACAGCAAAGAAAAAGTCTAAGACCATGTTCAGATATTTCAGGTAAAATATCTGTTTTCATCTGAATCGTCTCAAGTTTCCACTTTGGATGAATAAACACATTAGGGAAAGAGATAACTTTCATAGTGATAGTGTTTTTGAAAAAAGAAAGAGAATAAGAAAGAAAGAAAAATTGGGTCAGCCCCATGGCTTGGTGGTCAAGGAAATTGGATCCTACATGGTTGAGTCCCCATTGTTTGAATCACAGCCCAGTGGCTTAAAAAACATGCTTAGCTTGAGTGCAAGTATCCCAGATCCTGAAGAATGGAGAGATTGAGGAGAAAGGACTGTGGCATGACTACACCCTGCTGGGGGTGATTTCTTTCTCCATCTCCCATAGTCTCTCTCTGACAAGCATACATGGTCTCCAGACATTAAAAAAAATAAAATTAGGGAGAGCCATAGGGGTATTTTGGTTCTAATTTACACAAGAGTAATTAGAGGGCAAATCTCTCTATGGATAAAATCTTTGTCTTTTTTTAAAAAAATATTTATTTATTTTATGAGAGAGACAGGAAGAGAGACAGAGGCAGAGGGAGAGGGAAAGGTACCCCTAATAAGATCACATCATGATCCATGCCTAGCCTCAACCAGCTAAGATCACAGGCAGGTGTGTGTATGCCTAGTGGATTTAGGGAGACCTGGGGTCAAACCGAGACCTTCTCGTGTGGCTCCAGTATTGTGTAGATTGTGTTCCCACTGTGTCTTAACTATTTTTATATTCATGTTTGTGTTCAAGAACCAGAAAATTACATTCACCAGAGTTATGGCCAGTGGGTCTACTCTGTGATAATATAGCAATTCCATATCACTCAGTTCAGCGTCTTCACAGAGTTCCTCTGCTGGACCGGACGTGTTCACCACCGGACCCACTACTTCCCTGTGTCTACAGTAGTTGTGAGTAAAAAGCTTCTGGAGCATTTACTGTGGCATTTCACCCTCATTCTCTTTTCCAGGCAATATATGTTTTCACATTTTACTAGTATTACTCTTTGTTAAGTATGGTTTTCAGAACTAAAATAAATGAATGCATAAGCTGTACTTATTTGCTTCCTGTGCTTCCTTGTTTGATGGTGGTTCTTAAATACCAAGAACTTGAATGGATTTCTAGCAATTTTTGAAATCTATTTCTCAAGCCCACTGGTCGTCTATTACACGTGGTTTTCCCTCTTCTTCTTAAATTTAGATGTACTTTCTTCGTAGTTAGTTTATTTTGTATTCAATCACCCTATAGAGAAATCATTCATTGTTTTTCAGGATAAATATTTACTACTTTTTTTTCTCATTAATACCATGTTTTGTTCTCTGTTGCTCAAGGTGACGGTTAAAATTTAGGAAAAGAACTGTAAATTATTCCAGTGCGACAGGAAGGAGCTACCCACGTAAGGCCACAATTGAGAGACATGGGAAGCATCTGAAGCATTAAAAACGAGACACCTGTAACATTTTATCACTTATGATATTTCATTTGGTATTTACAAGATACACCCAAAAGGATCCTCATCTGCTTTGCCATATGGAAAGTTTATAAATGTTAGAGTAGACGCAAAAGCAAAACAGAAGAAAGAGTTTTAAGGTGGTTAGGGGCTGGAGAACAGCCTTTTCTTGTGCAGAGAGAACAGCTGTTGCTTTAGGGGAAGGTGAGCATACATTATTTTCCTCCTTGCTCCTTTGGGGTGTGGTAAAAATATCAGAGAATAAACACTCTTTCATCTGTTTTGTGTTCTGTCCCTTTCTAAAGGTGACTGTACTCCATGACAGAGTTAACTTACAGCATCGATCATGTCCAAGTGTTTAATTGGAGGATTTTTGTTTATTTCTCAGGTAAAAGTAAAAGGAGAAGAAACATAGGTATGCAGAAAGAGTTTCCAAACTTAAATTACATGTTGGCTCTGTATAGGGAAGCCAACGTTATCTTGAGACATATTTTCTTTTAAAAAAAGTATTCGGAACTAAATTTCTGGAACACAAAAAAAGCAATTTATATAAAAATCAGGGAAACTGAGTAGTCAATAAAAATGGACCCCAAGGACGAAAATGTCAAGTGAAATATATGAAAAAATTTTCACTTATAATTAGCAGGTGTTGAGATCATGAATAAACAGCAACGCAAATACATGTTTCATTAAAAAGACAAAAGTTGGGACCAGCAGTTGTAATAGCTATGTCACTGGACTCCCATGCAGTCGACTGCAGTTTGAGTCCCAGACCAGGTGGCTTAAACTCACACTGGGCGTGCCCAAGATCCTGAGAAGGGATTGCTGCGTGACCATCCCCCCTTGGGGGTGATTTCTTGTTTTCTGTCTCTCTGTCTCTCTCTCTCTTTCTGGTGAGCGCATGTGCCCTATAGCAAAAACCTCTCCAAAAAACAAAACAAAACAAAACAAAACAACAACAAAACAACAACAAAAACAGGACAAATGCCCTCATGTAGTGCACTATGTTTCATAGGAGAACAGCTGTCTTTATCTTGTTTCTTTTTCTTCCTTTTCCTTTCTTTCTTTTACTTTGTTTCTTTCTTCTTCCTTTTTTTTTTTTTTTAAGGTTTTTGCCATAGGGCATGTATGTTCACCGGAGAGACAGAGAGAGACAGTGGGAGGGAAAATGAGAAATCACTGCCCAGGAGGGGTGGTCGTGCTGCAATCCCTTCTCCAAGTGACTTTTCGAGTTTCTGGATGCTTCTTTTTTGTGACTTATATATAGTTCTGATGATTGCTGAAATGGGGTGAAAAATTCCACCTTGCACTGACAAAAATTGACCTTTTTCCTTTTGAAGAGGTTTTTGCTGTAGGGTGCGTGCAATCGCCAGAAAGTCAGAGAGAGACAGAGAGACAGAAAATGAGAAATCACCCTCCGGGGGAATGGCCAAGCCGCAATCCCTTCTCCTCCATTCTCCTCTCGGGATCTTGGGCACTCACGCACACGTGCCCAGTGTGAGTTTAAGCCACCGGGTCTGGGACTTGAACAGCGATCGACTACATGGGAGTCTAGCGACATAGCCATTATACCAACTGCTGGTTCCCCCAATATTTTTTTGGTTCTTTCTGTCTTGTTTCTTTTTCTTCCTTTTCCTTTCTTTCTTTTACTTTGTTTCTTTCTTCTTCCTTTTTTTTTTTTTTTTTTTAAGGTTTTTGCCATAGGGCATGCATGTTCACCGGAGAGACAGAGAGAGACAGTGGGAGGGAAAATGAGAAATCACTGCCCAGGAGGGGTGGTCGTGCTGCAATCCCTTCTCCATTCTCCTTCTGAGATTCAGGGCACACATGCATATGTCACCCACTTTATTTTCAAGACATCAGGCCTGGGACTCAAACTGTGGTTGGTCATGTGGAAGTCCAGTGCCTTAACCATCAGGCCACCTCCTGGTCCTCTGGTTTCTTTTAATAGTTCCACTTTTACCCAATTTCCCGCTTTTTACATATTTGTAACTTCATTCAGTGTCTGACCTTGAGAAATTTTTCAGTGCTTATTTAATACATCATTGACTATTGTGCCAATTCACATTCTCATAATGGGAAGCATTATTGATTATTGTGCCAATAATCTATAATGGGGACTCGTCAATGTGAAGAAATGACCTTTATGGAACATGGAGTCTAATGGGCTTTCACAGAAAGTGAAAAGTTAGCGTGGATGAGGTTTAGACATGCCACCCCAAAATGTGACACACTGACATGTGAGAAAAGCACAGAAGCATGAAGGGCTATCTGACCTGCCCTTCTCTCCTAAATAAGGTGAAAAACCTGGAAAAGAATGTTCTGACCTTCCACTGAATTAGTTCATAAGACCCTCAATGAGAGGTGCCCACCTTGTACTGGAAGGAAAGGAACACCCTTAAGTGAAGACACGAGAACATGGAGAAGAATCTGAACAGGCTTTGTCAGCAAACTGCTCCCCCACCCCCTAGCTTATTATTAGTAGAGCGTAATCTCTTTGTCCAGTCATACTTCTCCACAATTATTTACTTACTTATTAAAAAGCATAAAAATACACATGTTTTCTTATTTCTTTCCGTCTTCGCTTTTTTTTTTCAAATTATTTTCTTAATTTTATTTATTTATTTATTTATTTTATTCATTCATTTATTTTTTAAATTGACCAGAGAGAGAGAGAGTAAGAGGAAGAGAGAGAAAGTGAGAAAGCAAGCCACCAGGTCCGGGACTTGAACCGTGGTCAGCCATGTGGGAGTGTCCAGCACCTTAACCACCATGCCACCTGCTGGTCCCCTCCGTCTTCGTTTTCTAAAGCTCCTGTATTACATAGAACTTAGAGTAAATTAATGTGTATACTTTTCTCACATTAGTCTTTATTTTCTTCTTTTTAAATTAGTACTTTAAAAAATTATTTTTCCTGGGAACCAGCAGTTAGCGTAATGGCTATGTCGCTGGACTCCCACGTAGTCGACTGCGGTTCACGTCCCGGACCCAGTGGCTTAAAACTCACGCCGGGCGCATGTGCGTGTGTGCCCAAGATCCTGAGAGGAGAATGGAGGAGAAGGGATTGTGGCATGGCCATCCCCCCTGGGGGGTGATTTCTTGCTTTCTGTCTCTATGTCTCTCTCTGTCTGTCTGGCGAGCGCACACGCTCTATAGCAAAAAAACCTCTCCTCCCCCCAAAAAAAATAAAAAAAAATTTTTTTCCTTTATTCATGATAGAGCATATGTGTGCACATATAGGTGTGATTGGAAGAGGGAAAGAAACAGAGAGAGAGAGATGAGAGAGAGAGATGAGAGAGAACTCCTTCAATAGGGCCTGTTCATTCATGCTATGATCTTTCTTCCTCCAATTCCCTATTGTGTCAGATCCTGGACATGTGTGCACATGTGTGTGTGTGTGTGACATGTTGCTGCTGGGTCGGGATTTGACTCCAGTTGACCATGTGGGGTCCGGCTCTCTTGCATACTGTTACCCCCTGCACTATAGGGCTGACCCAATCTGTCTTAACTCATAGGGGCTTCAGCCATGAACCTAAAGATGGGTGGAAAAAATATCTTTTATTCCCTACAGAGTTCACCAGGATATATGCTATGAGAAATCTAAGTATAGATACTCTATTTGATCTCATTTCTTCTTAGAGTTTCAAACTTTTTATTTAGAGCAAACAGAAACTTTATAAACCACCATCCTAACCCGAAAAGATGAAAGTTATGACACGAACAAAACTAAGCTCACCAAGAAAATGTTGTTGATGCCTCTTTTGGTTTATTTGTTTTCTCAATGAAAAGTTCAATACAGTGAAATCCTTTTTTCCAGTATAATCTTTTTCTGACCTAATCTTCTATGTTCAGTCCCTCAAGAATTTTAGAGCTGAATATAATGTTGAAAAATCTTAGGACAGTGACTTATATTCTCACAGGGCCAATGGAAAACCTTCTCCGAAGAACTTTTTGAGCCAAATATCTATTCTTTGTGTTCACCATATAATCCAAAGTCTTCTCTATCTCCATAAAAGTTTACGAATAGTGAAGATTCTTCCATATAGAGCTAACTTAAAACACAAAGGTAGAGTCATAGCATTTTCTACTATTTTGGCAGTAAAAAAAAAAAACACTGATAACCTAGAGAAACATTTTCTTTTTGACAATGGGAATAGGTTTTCCTCTGGTACAGGCTTCCTATTATCGTTATGTGAATAAAATACAAACACACACAAACACACACACACACACACACACACACACTGCCTGAGATTCAGAAGACTAAATATTGTTATTCATTCAGTCTATTTTATTTTTTGAGCTTATTTATTTATAAAGTCACTCTGAACATGGTCCTCATGCTGCAATTCTCCTCCAGTCCTGCGCCAGCTGGGATCACAGGCGTACCCCTTGTGCTGGGACAGACCTGGGACACCAACCCAGCGCCTCCCATATGGCCCCAGCCTTGTCCAGCAGCACCCTCCCCACGGTGGGATTGCAGGTCGACTTAGCCTCTTTATTCTTTATGTTCTTGTGGAGATTAGGCCTTGAGTGAGTGGTTAATGTAGTCTAGGGAAGAATTTTAATTTTGGAACTGTCTTTAGTTTTATACACATTTCTAGTTAACTGAAAACCTCATGAGGATAAAGAAAAAAGCATAATGAAAAAGTGATATTAAATCTTCAATGATAAGTCAGTTTCATGACACTATTTTAAAACTGTCACTTAAAATATGGCTCCATTTCTTCTAATATTATTTAAGCATATCTACATTGATATTTATAGATAATGCATGCCATTTGCTTGTGACATGTTGTTTAAGTCTGCACAATATGATTTTGCTCATGGATGCTGGTAGAATATTTGCTTGGATGACTGGAGTATGAGGGGACAATCCGTAGGAGCCTGACTACATCTAAGGTCCTATTGGCATTTTTCTTTACTAATGTGGGGAGAAAACCCCTCAGAAGGGGCACAGCAAACATGTAAAAGTCTTATTTAAAAGCTGCCAGCATTTGACCTTAGAGCTTGTCCAATTGACAAAGGAGGTGTGGGATATGAAACATTCTCATTACAATGTCATGGCAACATTACTGAAGTTATTAACTATCAAGTGCGGTGATGGATGTGGTAGGGCTGTGATGTCCTTGGAGAACATATTGCTTAATTATCTTCTTTTAGTGCCAGCATACAGTCACGTTTCTATGATCAAGTACTATTCCAAATGAATATAAAGTGAATTCATAAGGAGAGAATATTTAAAGATCTTATCCAATAAAAGAGCAGATTAAATGTCAGATCTTCATTAGGGGTTCTTTAATCAAAGTTCTTTTTTGGTTTTATGACAAATCCTTCCATTGTGGCACTTGAACCAAGACCCCTAGATTTAAAAGGAATTGTTTCTTCAATTGAACCAAAGAGGAATTTAATGGTTTTCCTAAAAGTAGGATTTATGGTACAGTGGGTAGGGCTCATGAGTCAAATCTGGAAACCTTTCATTTTAGTGCTAGAATAAATGTCATTGCTGATCTTTTATAGGGCTGTGAAGCCTTGTGACTTAGTTTCCTCTTATGTTAAAAACAGAATGCAATAAAATGTATGAATACTTATAGATTGGTAACATTTATTAGGTGGCATGAAAGTTCTTAATAGTCTCTGGTGGGCTCACCTAATTCTGAAAAACTACAGAGTCACTACTATTAAGCATGTTACTTAATGTCATTGTCTGTCTCAGTTAGTTAATATTTGAGAAATAGTTCAGAGACGGGATGGATAGTGGGATATGATTTTTTATGGAGGCCTGAAGCAAAACAGATCTGAGTAGTATTCTGCTTTTCCAGAGGAAAAGTATATTTCACAGAAAGTGGCCAAAATCAAGGAGCTCCAAGAATGCTCATTCTAGGCAGTTTTCATGGAACCCTAAACTGTCAGATCCAAAGACAGTATAGCTCTCCCCCAGAAGGAGCTGACTCAGTAGAAGAATGAAGATGGACTGCTTTGGTGATAATGCATTTGGAGATAATTTATTATTTGCTTTTATAGTACTGGTCTGAGAAGGCAGAAATCAAGATGAAAAATCAAGTAAGTTAGCTATCAGAAGACAAATCTATGTGTCCATGTCTTGGAAAATTGTGTGCTTTCGAAGCTAAAGTTAAGTATTTGTCTTACGTGAAAAGTTCTTGTGTGAGAGACTATAGCCTTTAAACTTCTGTGTTGGGTACAAATGAAGGCAAAGCAGTCTTGTGAAAAACTCCCTTTTTGTTTATTAATTTGAATTAGTTAGAACTCTTTGTAAAACAGCATACCTACCACACACCATAGTCAGTGTTGCTATGAGTGATAATTTAAGATGAAGCAAGGTGGTGATGGAAGATCGTCAAGGCCAATGATTTATACTTCACGAGTATCTTAATTAAATTTTCCTTCTGAAATAAGTAATCTTTATCTGAGAAATCTTTATTAGTTGAGTTTATGATTAACGACTCTTGGTATACAGCTTTCAGCACTTTCGAAGATCAAATGAAATAAAATGAAGTCATGTGTCACTTAAGGACAGTGACACATTCTGAGAAATGAGTTATTAGATGATTTTGTCATTGTGCGCACATCATGGTGTGTAGTTACACAAGCCTAGATGGGACAGCCTACCATACACCTTGGATATATGGTAAAACTCAGACCACTGTCATACATGTGGCCCGTTATTGACTGAGACAGTGTTGTGTGATGCAGAACTGGAAGGTGTTTACCCTTTAAAAGATTAAATATAAAAAAGGTCATAAAACAAATATTATGGAAGACCTTAAAAGAGAAAGCATGAACTTATTTGTACTAAGTTATAAACTAAATTTCTTTCTTTGTTTTTATTTATTTATTTTTTTGTTAGGATACTGTTCTTGTAGATGAGATGTGGCAAATTTGTCCTTGAGAAAATCTCATATATTTTTCTTTTGAACTATTCGGTGTTCAGAAAAATCATGACATATTTTTTTTTCTGTGTTTTTCTATGCAAAAACGCATCATGACTTTTCTGACCACCCAATAGTTATAGAAATATGCACTATCAGAAAACACAAGTAGTTTTAGCAGATTTAGACAATTGTAATTCAGAATGTGTTGGTAAATCAATTCTAGCCTTAGGGAGGTGTGTAGTAGTATGACGATGAATTAAATGATGGGTCATGTGTCATTCAATGTCTTTATTTTTATCAATGCCTTCACTGTTAAAAGTGCTCAGTAAATATGTGTTGAATTAGTGAATGACTGGTATAACATTTAGAAGGTATACTTATTACATGATGATAATTGAAGAGAAAGTTATTCAGAATATTTTTAGGTTAGAGGATGAGACCAACCGGGTAAAATTTTATAGGAACAGAAACAAATCTGTAACTATAGTTTTTTTAAAAAAATTAACATTAAATGAACATTAAGTGAGAGTTTGGCAGCAGTTTCTATGAATAAAACCTAGAGAATGCAGGAAGTATGACTCAACTGATAAAGTTATGACTTGTAGGCATTAGTGTTTTAATCATTAGATACTAGCCTAATATTTGGGACATGAAAGGCATTCATCAAAGGTTTTCTGGGACCAGCAGATGGCGTAATGGCTATATCGCTGGACTCCCATGTAGTAGACCGTGGTTTGAGTCCTGGACCTGGTGGCTTAAACTCATGCTGGGCGCATGTGTGTGCATGCCCAAGATCCCAAGAGGAGAATGGAGGAGAAGGGATTGCGGCATGGCCATCCCCCCTGGGGGGTGATTTCTCACATCTGTCTCTCTGACTTTCTGGAGAGTGCACACACACTATAGCAAAAACCTCTCCAAAAATAAAAAAAATAAATAAAAAGGTTTTTCTGAGCGTGGCAGATTGTGTTTTCCAGCCAAGGATGATCCCAGTCGCTTGCACTTGCTTTACTTTAATGTGATCCTTATCAAGAGATAGAGTCTCTCTCTCTATTCTCTTCAATTTCGGCAGCTATGGTAACTGTTTCATCAATAAAATATAGCCCAAATAACACTGTGCCAGTTTTGGATATAGCCCTTGAGTCAAGAAAGCTCTCAAAGCTTTGACTTCCTGCTTCTAGAAGTTTGTTACCATGTGAGAAGTGTTATTATTTTGGAATCATCAAGTTATTAAAAGTCCAAGCCAAGTGGCAATGTCCTTAGAGACTGAGAAGGCATTTAGAGAGAGAGAGACCAAGGATTACTAAGGTGACAAATGAGGTCCCCTTAGATGTGTATCTTACATGAGTCTTCAGATGACTGTAGTCTTATTGCTGTCTGACTTGTAGACATCTGGGAGATCCTACTCACAAATTACATGCAAGGTTGGTCAAGCCACAAAACTGAAATACACTAATAAATTTGTTTTAAGTCACTTTTTGGTGTAGTTTTTAATGGAAAACTAGATAAACGGAACACTAAATGATCAAAAAATGTTTTTTAAATTATTTATTTAATTTTATTCATTCATTTATTTTAATTTGACCAGAGAGAGACACAGAGAGAGAGAGAGAAAGAGAGAGTTGAAGTGAGAAAGCAAGCCACCAGGTCCAGGACTCAAACCATGGTCAGCCATGTGGGCGTATCCAGCGCCTTAACCACCACGCCACCTGCTGATCCCCATCAAAAAATGTTTTAATTAGATTCTAAGGGGGCCTTGATGTAGACAGCATCTGTCTGTAATCTCTCTTTCTAGGAAAGGGAAGAAAAATGGGAAAGAAGATGCACTAATTTTATTAACCTGTAAAGGGCTCTTGCCTTAGTCTATTTTGTGCTGCTATAACAAAATATTGTGGACTGGGTAATTTATTGGCTCCCATTTCTAGAGGTTGGGAAGTCCAAGATCAAGAGGCCGGCGTCTGGTGAGGGGCATCAGGCTGCATCGTAACATGGCCTGCTCCTGCAACAGTCGGTCCACTCTGACGATAGTGGCATTAGTTCGTTCACGAATGACTTAAACATCTCTTAAAGATCTTGAGACGGGATATGAGAGCTGGGAATGGAAATCAAGCCAACCCTGAGAACAAAGCTTCACAGAAAAAGAGATTGAGATTGAAGACAGAGGTTGGGAGACAGAAATCAGACCAATCTTGATGACAAAATTTAACAAGAAATAAGGATCCTGACAGCCAGTTTTTTTTTTTTTTTTTTTTTTTTTTCTTCTTTTTTTGGAGAGGTTTTTGCTACAGGGTGCATGCGCTTGCCAGGCAGACAGAGAGAGAGAGACAGAGAGACAGAAAGCGAGAATCACCCTCCCCCCAGGGGGGATGGCCATGCTGCAATCTTTTCTCCTCCATTCTCCTCTCGTGATCTTGGGCACACACGCACACGCGTCCGGCGTGAGTTTAAGCCGCCAGGTCCGGGACTTGAACTGCGGTCGACTACGTGGGAGTCCAGCAACATAGACATTACGCTAACTGCTGGTCCTGACAGCCACAGTTTTCAGCAGCCTTAGGGTCAAGCTCGTGTAATAATGCCACAGGTGAACCCAAACTGACCCTAGCTTCCTTAGCATGGTAAAAACCACACCCCTGGTAGGAGATTTTATATGATAATGATACATGCAACGTATCAATATGTTTAAGAATATTCAGCCAGAAAGCATACGTACAAACGAGCACCTTTATAGGGGTCCTTAAGACCACCGCTGAACCCTAAAATTTCAACCCTCTTTATGAATACATCTCCCATAAAGAGAGACTCCCAAAGCACTGGAGGCTGTTTTTTTCTTGGGAGCGGTCTGCTCTGTCAATAAACATTGCTCAGTAAACTTGCTTTGCCTCACTGACTCGTGCTCGAGTTCTTTCCTGCAACAAAGTCAAGAACCTGAAGATCCTCACTCCAATGACAATCCCACCTCTCAATACCATCACGATGGCAGTTAAATTTCAGCATGAATTTTGGAGGGGACAAGCACGGAAACTATAATACTCTTAAGTGAGAGACTGTGTAAACTGAGTTTGCCTCCCCCAATAAGGCAGAGCTGAGAGCAAAATTGAAACTTGCACCAAGGCATCTGCCCTTTAGAAGAAAAAGCATTCTAGTGGCTAGGGTGGTCACTAATAAAATCAACTGCTCTGTTAGGCTGTGAGCTACCAGTCAAGATATTTATCTAGCAAAAGTTTAAAGGGTCACTAACCTAAGATGCTATAGAGGGAATAATATTTAGGCATCTTGCTGATGGGAAGTGAGTGGGGAATTGAGCCAAGGCATAAAGAGAATATTGGTTAATTCTATTAATAGAAAAAGCGTGTTTACATTTGAGTTCCCAAGAACACTGATGATCTTACATCACAAAAGTGGAGTCTTGTCATGTAGACATGATCTAGTAAATATATAGATGAACTATAAAGAAATGATATGGCTATCTTATGAAAACCATTTTTCCTATTCATTAATTATTTACGTGAGGCCCCAAAGTTATATTACTTTGTGAAGTGAACAATTAAGCCAACATTCTGAAAAATCCCGACTACGTGTACTTTTGTTTTTCTACAGAAAATGTGGTATGGAATAGTTGTTTTCCAACTTTGCTATGCATGTAATCACTCAGGGAACTTTTAAGAAAATCCCAATGCCTATGCCGTTCCTATAATAATCAAATCAGAAACTCTTAAAATACATGTAAAAATAATGATCATGAAAGAGTATTATTAAAAAATAATCCACAAAGCTTGCCAAGAACGTCTTGAAGAAGAAAATTAGGATCACATTAGAGAAATGCTTGCTTAAGACCTACAACTATTTTAATTCTTTGGAAGTCTCTGCTCTAAGAGATTATGTGATTTAAAGAGTAACAAGAAACAAGTGGAGACCTCAGCGGCAGTGAGGTCTTTTATTCATTTTACTGGGGACTCTTATTTTCTATGTCTTCAAATGGAGATTTTTAGTATTAGCACCTTGGATTCTGAGAGTCAATATTTTAATGCTTTGGAGATTCTATGAACCACTGAAAGAAAGTATTGTTACATTCATGGTACACATAGAAACACATGGTCTGTTAAGTAAGGAGAGACGCAGCCTACTGAATTTTTAAGTTACTATTCATGATACTTAACAGTATAATTACTTCTAATGCCTTTTAGCATTAGTTATACTATTCAATACTTTATTTTCATTCCAAACTTAAATGGCTTTGTTTTGTATTTAAGAACTAAGTTGTTAACCAAATATTTTGGTAAGTGAATATTGTTTTTTTTTGTTGTTGAGATCATCATTCCCACACATACATAAACTTGTTTCTTTAACTGATAGAAATTCCTGTAATGTGTATATTACTTTAAGAACTACACGTACTTTCTTAGTTATATATTAATATGCGAGGAGAGTTATTTATTTGAGACAAGTTTTATAGCTGAAGATGAAAAAATGGTAGTGTTTGAAGTGCAATTTCGCATTGGCATAGGTTCTGTGTTCAATACTTTGGAGATTAAAATATGATAATTCATGTTGCGAATTAAGAGAAACTAAACCCAATTTAAATGACAAGGCAATTTAAAAATGACTTATTTCAGTAATAAAACAAGTTTAATCTCGACTCTCTCTCCTATAATATAGTCTTATCTAGGAACTCATCTATTGTGTTTTACTGCACAGTCTGGATGAGCCATTGATGAAGGAATTGGAAAATGTTTTTTGAAATCCACTGGTTATGAGTTTTCTGTCAAGAGTCAGCTTCATCCTTTTCCAATAATTATAGCACAGGTCAAAGGTCAGGACTACATAAATTCTGCCGTGAAAGGAGGAACGATCCCAAGACGGGCCTTTGACTCGGATGTTTAAATGCTTCTCGATTCCACTGAATGCCGCCATTAGCTTTAAGAATGGTTGCTGGCGCCATAGATCGACCCAAATGACTCTAATATCAACAGGATACAGAAAGCAATAACGGATATGAGCCCAATAGCTTCAGAGGAATACGTCCTTTGCTCAGAGATGACAGACAGTCTGCAATGCCTTTCAGTGAGGCTTAGTCTAGTGTTATCAATATTTTCCCACAGTTTGATTTGAAAACTGTTAGTTGGTTACTACATTAATATACAAAGAACATGAACTGTTATATTAGCACCCATAATTGTCTTCATGCATTAAAGTTATACCCTGATCATGACAGGACTAATTTTTTTTTGAGAGGTTTTCTTTTTTTTTTTTTTTTTTTTTTTTTTTTTTTTTTTTTTTTTTTTTTTTTGCTACAGGGGGCTTGCGCTCGCCAGAAAGACAGAGAGAGACAGAGACAGAAAGTGAGAAATCACCCCCCTGGGGGGATGGCCATGCTGCAATCCCTTCTCCTCCATTTTCTTCTTGGGATCTTGGGTACTAACACACACACGCCAGGCGTGAGTTTAAGCCACCGGGTCTGGGACTCGAACCGTGGTCAACTACATGGGAGTCCATGTAGTTAGCGTAACATAGCCGTTACGCTAACTGCTGGTCCCAGAACTAATTTTTTTAAAGAATTATTTCGTTTAACTATTATTTATTTATTTATTTATTTAAATTTGAATAGAGAGGGACAGAAAGAGAGAGAGGGAAAGAAAGTGAGAAAGCAATCTGCCAGGTCTAAGACTCGAACCACGGTCGTCCATGTGGGAGTCCAGCACCCTTAGCCACCACGCCACCTACTGACCCCATGCTGAGCATAATTCCTAAGAGTATTTTGAGGGTAAAATGTGTAGCATTTCATAAGTTTAAAAAATTTCAAAACAGAACAAATTTAGCTGAAATGAATTCCCACCTAAACATTTAATGCCATTTACCTAATATACATTTTTGTCCTTTGATTTTTTTTTTTTAATTGTCAGAGTGACCTGTACTCATCAGAGAGACAGAGTGAGAATAAAGGAGAGGGGAGGCACCCCCGGCCCTCAATGGAGTGTGGTCATCCCACAACCTTTCTTCTCCATTTCTCTGTCTGGATTTTGGGCACACATACACAAGCACTCAGAATGTTTTTCAAGCCACTGGTGCTGGGATTTGAACTGTGGTCAGCCATGTGGAATCTGACTACCTTGATCATTAGGCTTTGTTTTTTAAAAATGCTTTCTTGTGGTTAACTGCTAACACATTGTGCTCCTGGTGTCAAGAACAGGCAACTTCCTGCCTTCCTCCCATACAGATGGACAACATTAATTTGTGAAAGGAATGGGAAAAAAATAATTCACTGTTTTTACAGTCCCATTAAAATACCTGCAATATACTTGAAGTGAAGCAAGAAAGCAGAAACAATGGGGTCAAATTTTGGTAAGACAAACAGAAAGCTAGTGGATTTTTACTTTCAGTAAGCTTCCCAGGCAGCAACAACACTATGTATCATAAAGGTGAAAGTAGCCACTGATAAGAAAATGGAAAACTAACTTTCAGGAGCCCTGAAAGCCTCTTGCTGTGTTTCTGTGATATAGTTCAAACGCCTGTTTTGTTGACAACTTCCTGAGCAATATTGGAAGCACAGATACAGAGCATTTCTGGCCAAACAACCATGACATACTCTGCAGATTTGGAATGAATGCTATTAAGACAACACGTCTCTCTCTCTGATGGGGTAACTGACCATGTGTGCCGCCTCTTCTCTTTTATCATCGAGAATGGCTGGGTGTGATGGGGCCAGCAATGTGGATGGGCATTGATCTGTTTCAGAAATGAATTAACTCAGAGTTTCAAGGACTGCAAAATGATTTTAGGCTTTCCCTTTTAAAAGATGATATCTCATTTTCTGAGTAGAGAGATAAAAAAAGTGGAAATTGAGAGAAGCATGGTAAAACCTCAAATAATTTGAATTACATTTGAGGAAATATTTTTCTCTCTTGTATTGTGCTTACTAGCTGATAATCTTGCAGTATAAGTTCATGTTATCAACTAGCCAGAGTTAGGACAAGAGAATGTATTATCTGTTTTTTGGAGCGGTTTTTGCTATAGGGCGCGTGCGCTTGCCAGAAAGAGAGAGACAGAGAGACAGAAAGCGAGAAATCACCCCCCAGGGGGGATGACCACAGCACAATCCCTTCTCCTCCATTCTCCTCTCAGGATCTTGGGCACGCACGCACACGCTCCCGGCATGAGTTAAAGCCACCGGGTCTGGGACTCGAATGTGGTCTACTACATGAGAGTCCAGTGACATAGCCATTACGTCAACTGCTGGTCCCGAGAATGTATTATTAATTTGGAAGGTGACTACGAAATTATGCCTGATAAAATATTTTTTCATTTTCCACCTCCCCTCTAAGATAACTAAGAAAAAATCTATTTTCATAAAATACTGGGGTGAACATAGCCCAGAAATTCTGATATTATAACTACTTTCAGATGGAGGTGTAAAATGATATTTCAAAATGTTAAAAATAATCAATATGAGCAAAAATTGGACTTTGAATATTTGACTGCGGTGTTATTACTTCCGCTGAGTGGTGTGTTTCCAGTTTTAGGGGCTGTGGGGGAAAGACAAACTGCATATACGCACACGATTTTCCAGTATTGGCTCCGTTTACGTAGAAGATCTAATGGCTTTATTTTCAAGCTTAATGCCCTTGAGATTCCTTAATATTTTCAAATTCCATCTGAAATGCCCCTGCTTTCAAAACCATGTCTAATGGATCCATTTCTTTTGATTTGTAGAGTGACAGAGAACGTGAAGTTAACATTTATCACAAGTGTTGCCAAACACTTTCATTAAGCCAATTACAAGAACAGTTTTAATGGATAAGATTTTGGCATTTGTGGGCTCTGAATACAAGGGGACTTGGAAAAGTTTGTGGAAAATAAACATGTGTACAGGAAAATAAAAATTTAGTACGAGTTTATTCTGTAAAGTACAAATTTATTCTGGTGCAAAAAATGTTCAAATTCATGCTTTTTTTTGGGAGGGAGTTAATATGCAATTTCCATGAACTTTTGAAGACCTTTGGTATTTTTCTTACTGGCACTGTTGTATCTACAGGGTGGGTATCTGAACCCAAGAATTACCAGGTCGTCAGGAAAGTCATGACACATTTTTGCATAGAAAAATAGAAAAATAGATCATGACTTTCCCGACAACCTAGTAGTACATCCAAACTTTTTCGTAGACTCATCCAGGTAGTATGTGCTGCAGGAGGAGAGAAGATGATGAATGCTCATATTGATGATTAAAAAGACATTTAAATCTTTAAAATATGGGGCATTGATAAACAGTACGAGCTGTGAAAAATAATAAAAAATGTTCTAGAGCCATCGGTAAATGAAGAGAACTAAAATGAGTAAATAAGCAAGATAGCAGAAGTTAGCAATCAGGTGTGTTTGTGTTTGTATGTTTATTTTGAAAAACAAAATGCCTGTGCATTATATTACATTAGATTTAAAAGTACTTAGAGTTTAGGGGCTAGTTTTTTTTTTTAAATAATACATTTTTCAGTATCCTATTTTAGCATTCACTTATATCACACACATTGTTTTTGACATACTGTGTTATGCAAGGAATCTTCAAAAATCTTATGCCAAATGCATATTATGAAAAAATTGCCTGCATTTCAAAAAAATTTTACATTAAAATAAAATTGTACTTTAATTCCTTTGTTCCATGAACTGTTTGAAGTCCCCTCATATTCAGTATATATGTAAGGGCCTCATGAACTTTATCACACTTCTGATTAAATCTTGTGATAATATATTGTCTAAATGCAAATATTGCTTTTATTCCGTAAGTTTATTTACTCTTTCTTGAGAGTGAGACAGTAAGAAAAAGACCAGTACCCTCAATCCTCCTGACATGAGCCCCCCACAAAGCCTTCCTAGCCAACCAGGATTACGGGCACTCACACCCACCATGTACAGGGTGACTGGAGAACCGAACCTGTAATCCTCATAAGGACCTAGCAGCACTTGAGCAACACTTTATTTACCACTGCCAACGAGCCAGCCCTGTTCTTTCTGAATTTTGTTCAGAAAGAAAACTTCAAAAGCCTGCTTAATAGACCAACTTCTCGGAAGACAAAGACTTTCCTTTACATAGAAAGTTACAGCGTTTTCCTTTAAAAACATTCTTTGTGTATTTCTGGGTGTTTCTCTTGCTTCATTATAGGAGACAGCAGTGCCTCAAGTCTAATGTCAGAGGCATCTGTTTAAACCAGGAATTTCCGTCAGGGTCTGGAGGGTATAATGAGGCTGGATGCTCACCAAGAGCATTTGTTAGGTTTTTGAATGTTAAGTCACAAGCAGAATCATTGACCAGTTTTTTTTTTTTTTTCTTTCTTTTCTTTTTTTCCCTGGCAAGTCAGAAATGACTCTACAGAGATAAACTGTGAGTTCTCCATTAATGGATCAATGGGTCACAATTTATACTAAACTCATTTCTTCCCCTTTCAAACTAAAGTTCATCTCCATTGTTATTGTGTTCTTTTCTGAGGTAGATGAAATCATTAAAATGTTACCAAGAAGACACATGCCGGAGTGACCCCCGTAGTTCCTCAGTGTGTAGCAGTGTTACTGCAGAGTATGAATGCAGTAGGTATGTTGTAACCCCGGGGACAAAGGGCATCTGCTTAGTGTTCTCTCAGGCTGTTAGGAGATGTGTAGTTTGGTATACAAATTTGTTCAAATAAGCTGTGAACATATATTTACTGTTCACTGTTTTCTGAGGACATCTCAGTAGTTCTTTCCCCCAGGACAGTTGAATGTGGGCTCTGCTGTTTCACCATGGCACTCTGAATCTCATACCTTCCTGTAGCATGCTGGCTATCCACACAGATGTTGGTTGACTGATCTCTAAATGAACCTCCTGTTTAAAGTGTGTTTGCCAAATGGAATGTGCTCTCTGAGGCTTGCAGTGTTGTCTACAGGAATCCACAAGTGACACCAAGAATTGTTTCTTTCTTTTTTTTTTTTTTTGGAGAGATTTTTGCTATAGGGTGCGTGTGCTGTGCTCGCCAGAGCGACAGAGAGAGACAGAGAGACAGACAGAAAGCGAGAAAGCACCCCCCAAGGGGGATGGCCACACCACAATCCCTTCTCTTCCATTCTCCTCTTGCAATCCTGGGTATGCACGCACACACGCCCGGCGTGAGCTTAAGCCACCGGGTCTGGGACTCGAACTGCAGTTGACTACATGGGAGTCCAGCGACATAGCCATTACACTAACTGCTGGTCCCTCCCAAGAAGTGTCTCTTGAGCAGAGGAAACACATCACCTTGGCATTTCCTTCCCATAGGCACACCTTAGGAGAGAAGTTCTTAGGATTTTTGAAACATCATTTGCATTTCAGTGCAGGCCTTTTCACATATCCTTCCCACCAGAAATAAAAATAAGCTGTAGGGAGATCTATGGCTTCCATTGTGAAAGTGTAGTTTGTAATTAACGAGTTGTTACTAGTACAAGAAGACGTAGCTGAGGAATGGCAATGATCAGCTCACATACTGCATAAGTTAGAGGTAAAAGCTGGGTCCTTGAGCAGGCCGCTGCTTTTCCTGAGTGACCTTATCCAGTGCTTAGACAACCCTGTTTATCTTTTATAAATTTTTAAAAATAATATTTAATTATTATTATTACTATTTTAATTTTTATTTGCCACAGGTATGTATGCTCACCAGAGAGAGACAGATAGAGAGGGAAAGTGAGAAAGCAAGCCACCAGGTTTGGGGCTCGCACTATGGTTGGCCAGGTGGGAGTCCAGAGCCTTAACCACCACACCATCTTCTGGCCCCCCAAACCAGGCTTTCTTGATGGTGGTTCATTTTGAGAGGAAGTGGGAGAAGCGGGGACACATGTGACTTATCCAGAGCTGCGATGTGTAGGCAGGGACAGATTCCTCTCTCCTTAATCCCATTTGATTCCAGCTATTTATTTTCAGTAGAGTCCCTGGTTGCCCATCCCTATTCCACAGGAGGCATTTTTTAGTCTCGGTAACTTAACTCTCGCCGAAACAGAATCTTTAGAGCAATCAGTCCTGCTCTCAGATATTCCAGGAAAGAAAATTCTTGAGGGCTCGCCTGCTCTGGGGTGATGCTGCGACTCAGGCATCCCAGGGAGGTCTGGGGATTTCTTAAGTGCGCAGGTGCAGACCCAGCGAGTGAGAACCCATGGTTTTCTTTGGAATCTGTATGGAGGTACCTACAATGTTTGAATTTCTTTCAAATCCAGAGCCTAAAAGAGCCTGGGCTACTCAGAAGCAGGAAGTACACAGCGAAAACTGATTTGTGAGCTAGTTATTAGATATTCTTTCCAAAACACTGAGGAGTGAAGATGGAGAATGGCCGAGTTAAGTTGTGCACAATGTTAGCTCTGGTTACTGAGAGGTGCTCTGTGATGTAAGGACGAACCCCTAGTCGCGGAAAAAGCAGGGAGGGGAGAGGTGAGATGTGAGATGTCCCAGTCTAGCAAAGGCTACTTCTTGTGTCTTTTGTTTTTTCCCTAGTTTCCCCAGCCTTCACTTCGCTCAGTTCCAGCACTAGGCTAGACTATAGGCCTCTTCTTTCTGTTGGCTGGGCTCCTCTTTTTCCCAGTTGGGGTGGGTAACAGCATTGATTTTCCAGTTCTAAAGAGATTTATTCCTACCACCATTACCTTTCTTTGCCTGGAAATTAGGTCTTTTTTTTTTTTTTTTTTTTTTTTTTTAATTGTCAGAGGGTGTGTGCATTCACCAGAGAGAGACACGGAGACAGAGAAGAAGACTCTGTGAGCTTTGGCCATACCACAATTTCCTCTCCTCTATTTCTCCATCCTGTCAGGATTTGGGGCACACATACATGCACCTACGTGTTTTCAAGCCACTGGGCTGACATTCAAACTCTGGATGGTTAAGTGTTGTCTCTGGACATCAACTCTTGGACTTCAACCTCAGACCTCAGGCAGAGTAATTCACCCGGGGCCCATGGATCATCCAGGAGTCCACTGACAGAACTTGACTTTCAGGTCATTGGTTTTCATCTTAATCCTACCGGGTGTATTTTATTTTACACACTTATCAACTTCATTCTGAGAAAGGTTTCCTTGGTTTAGTCAGACTACCAAAGGTTTCACAGCCCAGAATAGGTTGTTCTCCCCTTCCCTGTAGTGAGACTGAAGACTCACATTTTGGTCATTTGGCTATCCTTCCATCCCTTGACCAGGCTTCCCTCCCCACTGCCTTTGAAAACACATGTTTATAGCCTAGACGACATCCTCCCATCCTCCAAGGCAGAGCTCAAACGCCTGCTATTATTCCTCTATTTCATCCTGACCTCTCTCTCTCTCGCTCTCTTTTTTTTTACCAGTTGTTTTCATGTTCCTCTTTTCAGCCACAGTATGCAGTCCTCTGCCCAGGGTCACATCTACTTCATCTTAGAATCCCAGTCATTGCTTGGTGGGGACTAACTGCTTAGTTAAAACTTGATGACTATTTGAATGATGGATCATATACATCCATGCAGGGTTCTGAATTCCTTCTCTTCCTATCAGAAGACCAACAGCTCTGTGCCTCTGGGTGACCCTGAGAGTTCCTGGTGGGTTTATGTCAGTTAAACAGGTTAGAGAACAATAAATGGTAAGAGAGAAGCAGAAGAAAAAGAAAAGGTAAAGAAAAAAAAAAAAAAAAACAAGCTAAGGCAAAGGAAGCGAGCACGAGCTTGTGGAGTGGAGGTTTGCTTGCTCCCCACTTTGGGATCTAAGTACGTTGTCTTTTCAAATCCACACACAGGATTCTGATTCCAGGGACCTTTCCCTGGTGTCCATATTGCATTCCCATCTCATGTGCTCTTTAAGCCCCTTTCTGAAAAACAAAAACAAAAACAAAAAAAACCTGGGACCAGCAGTTAGCATAATGGCTATGTCACTGGACTCCCATGTAGTTGACCGCGATTCGCCTCCTGGACCCGGTGGCTTCAAACTCACACCGGGCGCATGTGCGTGCGTGCCCAAGATCCCGAGAGGAGAATGGAGGAGAAGGGATTGCGGCGTGGCCATCACCCCTGGGGGGTGATTTCTCACTCTCTGTCTCTCTGTCTCTCTCTGTCTGGCGAGCTCATGTGCCCTATGGCAAAAACCTCTCCAAAAATAAATAAATAAATAAATAAAAACAAAACAAAACAAAACAAAAAACCCTGCAGCTTCTAACAGTCTCTACAGAGTGCAAGATAAAGATGGAACACATGCTCCTGTATTTAAAAAGCCTCAGCATAACTGTTGCTAATGGCTTGGTGTGGCTTAGAAGACCCTCTCCCTGTCTGAGATGTTTCTGCATTCCAGTGTGGAGGGAACGTGAGATCCAGAGTCAGCTGGAGCTGGCACTGGCCTTACCTAGGGGGCTAGGTAGCAAGGTGGCTATTTTAGCATAATCTAGACATTGACCCAAAGCTGGTTTTCCCCCTGGGTATCTATAGTTTTCCCTCTAGTCTGATATTATGCCAATCAAGGTACAGTATGATTGATGAGTTACATCAGATCTCCCCGAGTCAGGTGCGAATACATAAATACACCTGCAAGAAGTAATGCACCAAGCCCCTATCAGCCCCCTTCCTTATGTGTTCTAAAGTCCGGTCTTCTCGAGGTGTCCTATAGCACATTTAGCTTCTGTTAGAGGCTCTGGGGGAGAGAAGACTGGTGAGGACAGCTCAGCGCCTTACAATAAGAAATATTGGAAATCCGCTTGGTACAATCTGATGCTGGAAATAATAAGGGGAGAGATATTGGGAAAGGTAGGAAAGCACTGAAGAAAAAAAGTGAATTTCCCCCCAAAGTCCTGCACAAATGGTGAGTAGTAGTGAGGCCCACGACTCTGAAAACCACACAAAAGAGAAGGGTCCATGGATTACGAGGGGGAAAACAAGACATTTCTTCTCTCTTCTTTCTTTTATGTGGTAGGGATTTATTTGTGTGATTCAAAAGTCTTCTGATTTGGTAAAGGAAATGGTTGCGATTGTTAATTTCTGTAAACATTGGCTTAAACCAGACTAGAGGGGAAATGGTGGGGTTGGAATTTCAACTGCAGCTCAGTGTTTCCAGGTAA
This sequence comes from Tupaia tana, assembly GCA_026018925.1. NCBI lineage: Eukaryota > Metazoa > Chordata > Mammalia > Scandentia > Tupaiidae > Tupaia > Tupaia tana. The sequence goes on from JAKSZU010000002.1 coordinate 149,688,447, forward strand.
TTACTGTACCCAGCAGGCTTGTCAGTGTGAGTGTGGAAGAGGAGCTGGCATTTTTCACAACTCCACTTTCAACACTCCAATTCATGGACATTCTATTACAGCCAGGAGTGCTTCTCCAAGACCTCGGGTCTTCCTGCTTTGCAATTCTGAACAGAAGCCTAGTGGTTAAGGAAGCAGGATTCCATATGAAGAACTACAGTTTGAATCTCACTCCTGATGCCTTGAAAAACATGCTCAACATGGTGTATGTGTGTGCGTGTGTGTGCCCCAAATCCTGACAGAATGGAAAAATGGAGAAGGGATTACAGTGTGATCATGACCCAAAGGAAAGACTTCCTTCCTTTCCCTCCCTCCCTCTCTTGTCCTTCTGTCTCTGTCTAGTGAGTGCACACACTGTCTGGCAATTAAAAAAAAAAAAAGATGATGAATTGTCCCTAAAGGTTGTCCTATGTCATCAACTTACCAGTGTTTCTCATTCTTGAGTGAGTGTTTTTGTTTGATCTCGCTATACCAGGATTTCTCAGCCTTGGTATTACTCGCTTTTGGGGCTGGATAATTCTTGATCATATGGGCTTTATTTTAGTAGTATCTCTGCTCTTTAGACACCAGTAACATCTTCCCTAATTGTGACAACCAAAAAAATATCCAGACCTTGGCAAATATCCTCTGGCAGGGTTCATAGGTTAGAGATGGAGGTGGCTGTAGTAGCCCTCAGATAAGAACCACTGCTCTGTCATTTTCATGACAAATGGATTTAGGAAAGTTTTCCTTCTGCTCTGCTTGTTGATAAGGTACTTATTAGCTGTTTATTTATTTATTTATTACATAGCTACTGTAAACATATGAATCAATGAATACTAGCCTAGCTGTGTACTAGATATTACAAAATATTTCATGGTCTTTTTACAGTTTTATTGGCCAAATATCTGGAACTTGATTAATTAGAATAACCATTAAAACAAGTGCACTTATTGATTAGAGTTGGGCTTACAAAGGGCCTGGAGTTACAAAGGGGCGAGGTAAGCATACTCAAAATACAACGCCTGGTCAATGCGGTTTAAGCTGTCGGTGAGTCTAGGGGACCAATATATGAAGAGAGAGGAATGAAGACTCAGACACTATGGAATATCTGAGATGACATTTGCCTTTGAGTTGCTTAGAGACTAACAATATAATATTGCTTTGTGTTGGTACCTCTTACACTGGTGGGTTCTAAGGCCATAAGCAGAATGATTATGAATTGTTGTAACAAGCCATGCCAACTGAGACTTCATGGGCGGATGATTAGCAAGTGTGGTTGGATCCATTCTGAGGGCGTTTTGATAGACTACACCCTGGACGTGATACTTAAACTTAGCAGGTCCAGGAAGCATACCACACCTCTTTAAACTGCAGCCTGGGGCACACAAATAAAGACGAGAATGAATTGGTCTTTTGGGAAGTAATCTCCAAGTTGAAATGCAATAGGAATTACAGCAAGTAACAATTTTCTAAATTATTTTCTTATGCTTCATGCCATTCTTTAGTCTGCTTTTAGTGTTTCCACCTGCTAACTTCATTCTCTCTCCCGCTATTTCTAATATATCTCCAATGATATATTTTCAACGAGAATTCAATTACCGAGCGAGGCAGATGTGCTAAATGGCAATTTGAGGATTATTTTTTTTTCTAGTTGATTGCAAAGCTGACTCATGATTCTCGCTCTGGTACTGTCAAGAGAGAATCACTGTCAACAAGCTGTTAAAAATGAAACCTAATAATGAGGGAAAATAGATGAAACATCAAGGAAGTCTCCCTGTTCTTACCGATTGCTTCATTTAATTGGCACAGTTTTATTGAATTTTTAATAGAATGAAATGAGATTTTAATGTAATCTCATTGAGTTTAGACCTCATTCAATATATTAATTTATTATGAACCTTTCCTCGTTAATTTGTTTCGTCTGAAGTTATGCCATGAAAAGTTTCCCACATTGCCAGTTATTTGTAAAGTTTTTAAAAATTGACTCCTGAGGAGTTGTGTTGTGTATAATAACGTAAAAATCAAATAAAATAATTTAATAGTATCTTGTTTACTGTTACCTTAGTTCGGGTACTGTGAGTTGTTAAGATAATGTGTGTTTATAGTTGCTAATTTTTAAAAATAATTATCTATTTAATTTTTGTTATCATAATTTTCTCTGTAGTCCACATGTTCTCACCAGAGAGAGAGAGAAAGTGAGAAAGAAAGCTACCAAGTCTGGGACTTGAACCATGGTCAGCCATGTGAAAGTCCAGCATTTTAACTATCATAGTAGTTAAGTTTTTATGAAGTTGGATATTGAATTATATTAACTCTCTAAATTATAGAACTGTGGCAAGAATTATGTAATCCTGTGATTTGTCTGGATACTGACAAAAGCAAGTGACTTGGGCTGGTCACATAGTGCAGCAGGTAAGCTCTCTGCAGAGGGACATAGATCCCACATGGCTGACTGCAGTCTGAATCTCAGCCCTGGAGGCTTGAAACACACTCCAAGCACCTGTGCATGTGTGCCCAAGATCCTAATGAGGAGGAGGAATGGAGGAAGGATTGTGGTATGACCAGAGCTCCCCCCGACCCCGGCAGACAATTTCCTCCTCTCTCTGGCATGCACATACACTATCTGGAGTTAAAAAAAAAAATAGTGAGTGGGAACCAGCAGCTAGCGTAATGGCTATGTCGCTGGACTCCCATGTAGTCGACCGCGGTTCGCGTCCTGGAGCCAGTGACTTAAAACTCACGCCGGGCGCGTGTGCATGCGTGCCCAAGATTCAGAGAGGAGAATGGAGGAGAAGGGATTGCGGCGTGACCATCCCCTCGGGGGGTGATTTCTCGCTTTCTGTCTCTATTTCTCTCTCTGTCTGTCTGGCGAGCGCATGCGCCCTATAGCGAAAACCTCTCCAAAAAAAAAAAAAAAAAAGAAAAAAGAAAATAGTGAGTGACTGGTTTTATTTAATGGTGTAATCTGAACTGGGCCTCATTACAAATCATATACTTAATTTGAACCATACAACATAGCCTTTTTGGGGAAAATTTGGCAGGTTCCCTTGAAAAAATGCTGAGGGTGTTTTTACCTATTAACTGTATTCCAATTATTTTATTCCAATGTATTTAGGAAATTAGCATCAGCGTTCTCAGAGTATTTAATGAACTGCAAATGTGTAAAGTTCCCGCTATTTTAACAAGGATAGGATAAAACAGAAAGTTATTTAGAGCTGCCCAGAGGAAAAGTACAGAAAAATAATCAATGACATTTAGTGGAATCCTTGAAAACCCTGGTGGTAAAATGCACAATGGTACATCTGTCTACAGTTTTTGAAGAGTTTCTTAAAAACAGCAACAACAAATACTCTTTAAGTCACATAAGCAATGTATGGTCATTTCTGAATGATAGACATTAATCTTCACACTGAGAAATGGCATAGAGAGAAGACAGTCATCTGCCAGCCAAGGACAGGCCCCAGAAAACAACTCTGCCACAGCTTAATTTTGGACTGTCATCCTCCAGAACTGTGAGAAACAAGTGTTTATTGTTTAAACCACCCAATTATAGTACTTGTTGTAGTCCTAGAAAACTTACACACTCCTATAGGGGTTACTTCTCTGAGTTTTTATTTTCTTTTTAATCTGTCTACTCTTGTTTATTTATTTATTTTGTAGAGGTTTTTGCCTTAGGGTATATGTACTTGCTGGAGGGAAAGAGAGAGACATTGAGAGGGAAAGTGAGATATTACCCCACTGGGGGGAAGCCACAGCACAATCCCTTCTCCTCCATTCCCCTCCTAGAATCCTAGGCATGCACGCACACATGCCCTGCATGTTTCAAGCCTCCAAGTCTGGGATTTGAACCATGGTTGGTGATATGGAAGTCCAGTGACATAACCACTATGCCACCTGCTGGCTCCAATTTACTTATTTTTAAAAAATTTTGCCAGAGGGCTTGTGCACTGGCTGGGCTAGAGAGTGAGGGAGGGAGAAAATAAGAAAGCACTCTCCATGAGGGATGGCCATACCATCATCCCTTCTTCATTTTGAGTATATGCACATATGCTCCAGATGTGTTTGTCAAAACACTTGATCCAGGACCCCACCAATCATGCAGTTGGCCATGTGGGATTCAACTCTTTAACCCCCATGACACCAGCTGGCTTTTGTTCACTCTTATCGTTCTTAAGTCGTTGTTTTCTGATTTGGCCCCAGAGGTTTTAGTTGTGATCAGTGGGAAAGGTGCTTCAGGAAGTTTACTCCATCTTGGCTACCAACACATTCTGAATGATGTGTATGTGTTACATTCTACCACTTCTTTAGAGTTACTGAATAAAAGAATATCATATGCAATGGGAAAATAGAACTGATTTCCCTGAAAGACTTACCTTCTCTCCAAAGGGACCACATAGTTCACCCCTGGAAGCTCCAAATCATGTTGAGGATTGGCATGATGGGAGTTGAATGACCTTGGGTCATATATTTTGCTCTTATTACTTAGAAGAATTGAATAATTTAGAATATGATAAAAAGACTGAAAAATGCTGCCAAGGGATACTAATGTAGAGCGCATGCTTTTTTTTTATATCAAAAGAATGTTGCAGCTGTATTATAGAAGTTGTGACACTTCGGAAGAATTATGGTTTTGTGTACTAGAAGGCCCTATGAGAAGAGAATTAAACAATAAGGAAAATGCATTGACTATATATCAAGAAATCCAGAAATAGGCAGTTCCTGGATTAGCCAATTCAGTGGCTCATCCAGGACCAGGCTTTTCCCATTTTTTCAAATCTTACAGCATCAGAACCTTGAATGCTATCCCCTTGCAAATGTAAGATAACTATCTCCACTTCCAGCAGCATGTCCAAACTCCAGTCTTCCACAAATAGGGCACGGGGACATAGCTCTTTTTGAGGTGATCAAAACTTTTGTAGAGGCCTTTCAGGAAACTACCCCTACCACATCATTGGCCTTTACCATATCGAAACTCCTTCTTGAGCTACGCCTTGGGTGAGCGAATGAGAAATCCTCCATTACTTAGATTAACCAAGGTACATGATTCTTACCTGGGCAGGTTCACAGCCTTCATTCTGGGTAAGGTCTCCTGATTCCTGTGCTGCATCAGCATAAAATCAGGGTGCATGTGTACACTCACATGTTGTGTGTGTGCATGTGTGCTTATGTGATACGGGAACTGTAGGCAATCCATCCTGTTATGCTTAGGGGTAAACTTCCATTTTGACTGGAGTACTTGAGTAACTGGCAGAATGAGAACACACTGCTGGTCACCCTGTGCAATCAGTGCAGTGAGGGACTTTTGTAACCCACACTTGTAGTCTCTTAAGAGACTACAAGTAGAACAGAAATTTGAGTCCACTAGGCCAGCAGTCCCCAACCTTCTTTTTAAATTTTTTTTAGAGGTTTTTGCTATAGGGCGCGTGCGCTCGCCAGACAGACAGAGAGAGACAGAGAGACAGAAAGTGAGAAATCACCCCCCCCCCCCAGGGGGGATGGCCACGGCGCAATCCCTTCTCCTCCATTCTCCTCTCGGGATCTTGGGTATGCACGCACACATGCCCGGTGTGAGTTTTAAGCCACCGGGATCGGGACGCGAACTGCGGTCGACTACATGGGAGTCCAGCGACATAGCCATTACGCTAACTGCTGGTCCCCCCAACCTTCTTGACACCGGGGATCAGCCTCATAGAATGGGTAGAATTGGTCCTGGGATTATCCAAGCCTGCTGCATCCACTGTGCACCCCATTTCCACCACTACCACGTGGTAATATGCAGCAAAAAACTCACACCACAATAGGGTTCTTGCTCCCATGAGAATCCATTATCACCACTGATTGGACAGGAGGTGGAGCCCAGGCAGTAATGTGAGCAATGGGGAGCAGCTGTAAACACAGCTCACTGGCCCACCACACACTACCATGCTGTGCAGCCTGGCAGACCTGCATCAGTCCATGGGTGGCTCCCAATAGGCCATGACCATCACAGATCCATAGCCCAGAGCTTGGGAGCCTCTGCACTAGGCTTTATCACTCCTGTAGGAAGGGCTGCACCCCGTGAATTGCTGATAAATTCGTAACAACTATCTGAAAAAAAGACCTACTTTGTTTCATTTGTCAATTTCCATGGCATAATATTCTCATCATGACCCATTTCAATTTGTCATCATGATGTCCCCCAAAATAGAAATGGAAGCACATGTGTACAATGAGCTCTGGTACAAACCAGTTCCAATGCACCATGAGCTCGCTTGCTTTCCTTTCTTTCTCTTCCTTCCTTCCTTGTTTCTTTCTTGTTTTCTTTCCCTCTTTTTCTTCTTTCTTTCTTTTTCTTTCTTTCTTTCTCTTTCCTTTTCTTCCTTTTTTCCTTCCTTCCACCCTCCCTCTCTCCTTTCCTTCCTTCTTTTTTTCCTTTCTCTCTTTTTCTTTGTTTTCCTCTTTCTTCCTTTTCCTTCTTTCTTTTCTTTCTCTCCTCTCTTTCTTTCTTTTCTTTCTTTCTTTCTTTCTTTCTTTCTTTCTTTCTTTCTTTTTCTTTCTTTCTTTCTTCTTTCTTTTTCTCTTTCTCTCTTTTCTTTCTTCTTTCTTTTTCTTCTTTAAGTGTATTTATTTCTTTTTTTTATGTGTATATATATTTTTTTGGAGAGGTTTTCGCTATAGGGCGCGTGCACTCACCAGACAGACATAGAGACAGAAAGTGAGAAATCACCCCCCAGGAGGATGGTCACGCCGCAATCCCTTCTCTCAGGATCTTGGGCATGCATGCACATGCGCCCGGCGTGAATTTTAAGCCACCGGGTCTGGGATGTGAACCACGGTCAACTACGTGGGAGTCCAGCGACATAGCCATTACGCTAACTGCTGGTTCCCAAGTGTATTTATTTCTTCAGTCTGAGAGAGACAAGCACAGCTCCAACAAGTTCTTCATGACATAACCTATTGCCAGTCTCAGCCAGCCCTGATCATGGGCACATGTATGGCATCAGGGAGGTCCTGGACACGAACCTAAGACCTTTCCTATGTGAGCTCAGCTGCATCACCACTGCACCACCAGCTGAAACTATTACTAGCTTCATTTGTAGATAGTGCATATATCTGGTTTTTCTTGAGGTTGTGGCTGAGCATGGGATTTCTCAACCTAAGCACTATTGACATTTTGGGCTGCCAAATTGTCTGTTGTGCGGCTATTTTGTACCTTGTAGGATGTTTAGCAGAATACTTGGTCTTTACCCACTAGATGCCAGTTGTATACTTCAAGTTATGGTAGCTAAACTATCTTCAGATTCGGTCAGTTTCCCTTGTGGGCAAAGTTTTGCCTTGAAAAACACTGGCTTGGAGGAAGAGAGGTGATGTAGTATGAAATTTTTCACTTGTTTTGAAGGTCTTTCTAGCATTTGTAACCAAAGAAAAGACCCTTGGGCTTGATAAATGCCCTTCTAGAAACTGTCTGCAAAGGCAACACTGTCACATATTTCTGAATTTGGATTTGTATGTCTTTTCTGGTTGATGTGAGACAGATACACAATCCCTACATTCTATTTACCATATAAGGTAGTATTTTAAAAAAAGTAATTGAAACATTTTTAAATATTGATTTTCTATAACTAGTTTTACTCTAGTAGACAATATGAGTTGACCAATTATGTTCTCTCTAGGGTATAAAACAATTGACTGATTTACTCTACAAGTACAGTGGAAGTTTCACCTTATGTTTTGGATGTCTAAATGTTAAACTTTGAGAATTTTGAGCTCTATAGGAAAATGGACTTGACAGTCTTCACTAGAACATACACTCTAGAGAAATTTTCCATGACAGATCACTCCATGTATGCCACCGAGTCCACCTTTCTGGTGTGCAGAGTGGATGCATATCCCCTGGACAAAACAAACAGACAGAGGCATGTCCTGGCTAGGCCATGCTACAGTGGTCTGGCCCTTCTTCTTTAGCAGGGATGGAGCTCTCTGGCCACAGAGCTTCAAGCTACCCCATTGCTGTCCAAAGAGCAGAAACTGCTAGAAACTGCTCCCAATCGGTAGTCCAGAAACTGAGCATTTAGAAACTTGTAACGGAATGTGATGTTACAGTGGTCTGTAAGGATGTGATCTATTTTAGTAATTCATTAAAAACAGGATTTTTTGTTATTCATGATAGAGTGTGTATGTGCACATATGAGATATCTATATCTATCGCTCTATAGAAGAGAGAGAGAGAAAGAGAGGTAAAGACAGAGAGAGAGAGACATCCTCCACACAGTCTGATCATACCATAGTCCCCTTCATCCAGTCCCGGAGACTACTAGATTCCGAGCACTCAAGTATATGCCTAGTACATTTCAGGCTGATGGTTGGGGACTTTCACATGGTCACCAAGTGGGATCTGGCTTCTTTTCAGCTGTGCATTGCCCGTGTATCAATGAATTGGCTCTTGGTAATTCATTTTTATTATAGTTTATAGAAGTGTTTGTCTACAATGGCTTAGAAAAAATAAAACCAAACCAAATGAAAAACCACAATACATCCTTTGAATCTTTCCCACTGGAGGATTTGAGAAGCACAGACTAGATTGCTTACATCCAAGGTGGTCTCCTATGGTCTATTTCCAGCTCCTGGTCTACTCTCTGTGAAAGTAACATTAAACTTTGTGGTTCCTTTGAAGGTGATTTAAAAAGCAAAGAAGGCAGAGAGGATATCCAGGGTGATATCCATAGGAGGCCTTGGAAGTCTTTCACCTTCTGTCTGTCCAGCTCTTGAAGTTCCTGATACCCATTCTAGACCATCTGTGGTTCCTTCTGAGATGTCATGTGAAGACTTGGGTGTGAGGGTCCTGAAACCAGGACTATGGCATAACACACTCACCTTACTTGGGAAAATTGTACAGCCTTCAGCATCCCATCGTAGAACTTAAACCTCCTAGCCTTTGAGACCAGTCCTATGTATCTCTAACCCGAGTGCTAGAAGATAAACTGAATACATTTTCAGCTTTGTTGTTCTATTTGCAGGGTCTGAATTACTACCTATACTTTACAACTGTAGATGAAGAAGTATCAAAATTTAAAGTATTTGTTTTTTTTAAGGTAAAAAAAAAATGTCCATGCGTTCTGTGCAAAGGCGGCCTTATGAGCACACTTTTCCCTCGACCACATGAGGCAATGTTTCTTCCATGCCTAACTCTGTAGAATGATGCCACTCCTGATGTCTGGGACATGCGTAGAGGAGGGACAAGTACGAAACAGGCTTTGTTAAGCTGGCTATTGAGTGTAAAACTCGTTCCTTGTCTAGCAAGTTGAGATTGCCGTAAAGAAGTCACAGTGAGTGTTGAGTAGTTAATAGCCAATTGCCACATTTTACTTCTTTAGATCACTTAAAAAATTTTGACTACATGTTAGGAGAGATGGTACCATTTTCCATTAGATCTATTTCAGTAGTTTCCCTTTCTGTTACTTTAACATAAATTTTAACAGTTCTTTTTTCTCCAGCTACAGTTTTGATTGGAACTTTGTAAGAACTAATCCTAGAGAGGAGGAAAACTATTACAACATACTCTGAAGTTTGTGTTCCTCTGACAGTTTTCAGATATTAATTCAACTAATAAAATGCATTCAAGCAATCTTGTTTCATGTATAACTCAAAAAGCAGAACTTTGTTCTTTGCTATTCCTCCCTCCAACTTCAGGATGAGTAGTGACAAAATGCAAACTTTGGCCATCTTTATCTTATTTCTCTACTTTGTCACCCATGTAGCTTGTTACCACATTCTACTGCGTCTTCCTTCTAAGTTTCAGATTTATTTCTTTTCACTGATTCCCTTGTCCAAGCATGTGGGAAATGGGGCAATAACTGGATGTCTGGCTCCTCTCCTCCAGTCTGTACTGCACCTAGCAGTGAGGTTCCTCTTCGTCAGTACTTTGTGCTATTCTTCATCACAGCACATGACGTTGAAACAACCTCAACTTAGGAGCTTCGAGGTCCACCATTATTGTGTCCCCATGTTTCATTAGACACTGCCTAAGCTAAGTATTTCTGAAAGAATGCAAAAACAAACAGAAATCTCCAAACTCAAAATAATTTTAATTATAGTTACTATCTTAACTTAAATTCTATTACTTATATTCATGTGAATGTCTCCTAGCAAGGCTGTTTTTTTAGGGGCGCAGTCACAGTTTGCCCATTTATGGAACTGCAAGGCTGTGCTTTATTGTTGTTGTTAGTTTTCTGAGACTGTGCAGAGAGCCCTGAGAGTGGGTGATAATAACGTGATCTCACAGAATAGCCATTCTTGGCAAGCTGGTCCTGAGCCCTGAGCCTGGTAGAAGTTCTGGGGACTGTCAAGTACAATAGAGTGGAGTAGACCATGACTAGAAGAGGAGATGAGGAAGAGCCAGCAAGACATAGTGTAAAGGTGATTAAAGGAGGGTCAGAAATCAAAGTAAAAGATATAGTAAAACATCATATTGCTATGTTTAAATGAATCTCAGCCAAAAGCACATTTTGAAAATCTGATCCCCAAAGAAACAGAGTTGGGAGGTGGAGACTAATGAGAGATGATTAGGCCATGAGAACTCTGCTCTCATAAATAGATTAGTGGTTTGTCATGGAGTAGGTTCATTTTCCTGGGAGTGGGTGTGTACTACAAGGGTAACTTTGGTTCCCCCCTCTCTCTCTCACCCCCTTGTTGTCCTTCCACCATAACATGACACAGTAAGAAGGCCCTTGCCCGATGTAGTCCTCAATTTTAGGCTTTCCAGCCTCCAGAACCATGAGCCAGTATATTTCTGTTCATTATAAATTACCCAGTCTATTGAATCCTGCTATAGCAGCACAGACTGGACTAAGACAGTGTCTCATGGGGCTGAGTAACGTGGAGCAAAACCAGTCCGAAGCAGTGAAACTGTAAGTGTAAATAGCAGAGTGGGGAGAGCTGTGTGAAAGGGGGAAAGAGAAGATGAGATTTCCTGAGACGTCGGAACAGCTGCCAGCGATCTTTGTACAAAGTAACTGGGGCCTCGGCAAGGAGAAGGGGGAGAAAGAGCACCATGGCAGCTCACAATTTACTACCAGGAATTTTAATTAGGATTGTGGTAGCACAAGTAGCTGGCTTTTAATGAATATATATGTGCCAGTCATTGGACAGATACTCATCAAAAGGTCTTATGAATGCTGGGAAATTTAATGAAGAAACCATTGATTTCTCTCATGTAAATTTAGTGATTTTTAGTAGTAATTATAATACTAATACAAATATTAATATTTATTTAGATCTCTTTTTGTGCTAGCATTTTGAGGCTCTTGTTCACTGTGGTAGAATGAAAAACAACCATTTTATGCTAATATAACAGGATTCCACAGATGGGATAATTTATAATGAACAGAAATTTATTGGCTTATTTTGCAGCTTTTCCATTAAGAGGTGTCATCTGTTTCTCCACTCTTGCCTCTGGGCTGAACCTGTGACTTGCTCTAACTAATAGAAGGTATTGGAAAGATTTAAACCTCTAGTGGCCTTGCAGTTTCGCCTTTCTTTCTAGGAATATTGTTGGCTTTATGTAAGGAAGCCAGTTTATCCTCCTGGAGTGTGATAAAACCATGTGAAGAGATAAGCTCAGCTAGCCCAGCTGAGCCTGGGTCCTGCTGACCATCTAGCTCAATTCCAGCAGGGTGTGAGCCTCTATAAGCCCAGTAAAGTGCCATCAGCCAAACCAGACTTGTGAGAAGTGTCAGTCAGTAAGATTTGGGGTGCTTGGTTAAGCAGTATTAGATAACTGCAACTTACAATTTTGATAAGCTTGACCTGTGGTGTACACACTCAGCCAACACACCAATACAAGTGACAAACAATGTGAGGCTAAGGACAAAACCAAATGGCAAATCAGCGAACCTTTCTCTCTAGGCAATTTGAGAATTTTTCAACGGGACTGGCTCTGTAGCCAACTGGTAAGGGGAGTTGGATTCTACGTGACTGACTGCAGTTCAAATCCTGACTGTGGCTTGTAAAACATGCTGTGTGTGTGTGTGTGTGTGTGTGCGTGTGCATATGTGTCCAAAATCCTGACAGAATGGAGAAATGGAGAAGGTACTATGATGTGACAATGCCCCACTGGGTAGTTCTCTCTCTCTCTCTCTCTCTCCTTCCCCCACTCTCTGTTTTTCTTTAATGAATACATATACCATCTGACAATTTTAAAAAATTAATAATTTTTCAATAATCAATAGAACTGGACAGAAATTAATCTCTTGAAATATGAAGAGTGACTTTCAGAGCTTTTTTGCTTTGAGATAATTTAATTTTCTGAAAAGGTACAGTTTTTGTTCAGATATTAAGTCTCATATTCAAGGCTTGGTTGCTTTAGAAAAAATTAGGCTTAAAGATTGATTACTTCTTGATTATTAAAGGCTCAGAAGAAGGTGCATTGGGTTTGAATCATTGGCCTTACTGCTAACTAGATATATGACCTGTATGAAGAGACTAACTTGCTGAGGCCTCATAACTTCTCTGTAAATGGGGGCTAATAATATTTAACCATGCTGGGTTATCTGAAGTACATGATCAAATTATATTCATGACTACCACATAGCAATTTTCAAATACCTCTAGTTCTCTTCTCCTGATACAGTGTTTCACCAACTGTTGTACCCTGGGAATCTGCATCTCTCTTTCTAGCTCTCTGTCTCTCACTCTCATTAAATAAATAAATGAACATTAAAAAAAGTAACTGGAGATCATGTTTTAAAATATGGCATTCAGCCCATCACAAATCAGTGATATTATTTTTGGTTTTAGAGTATATTTTTTTAGATTATATTCTTTTTTTTTTAAAAGAGGTTTTTGCTATAGGGTGCGTGTGCTCACTAGACAGACAGAGAGAGACAGAGAGACAGAAAGCGAGAAATCACCCCCCAGGGGGGATGGCCATGCCACAATCCCTTCTCCTCCATTCTCCTCTTGGGATCTTGGGCACACACACACATGAGCCTGGTGTGAGTTTTAAGCCACCGGGTACGGAATGCGAACCGTGGTCGACTACGTGGGAGTCCAGCGACATAGCCATTATGCTAACTGCTGGTCTCAGATTATATTCTTTTAAAGTATATGTGTCACCCACTAGAATGGCCCAGAAAAGACAGACATTAAGTATTGCCTAGAATGCAGACAGAACTCTCAAACACTGCTTCCAAGAGTATACTTTGGTGAGACTGAAAGTATTCACTAGACATAGCATCCTAGACATATTGCCAACAGAAATGTTTTCATGTGTTAACTGAAAGACACAATTAAAATGTTCACAGCAGTGCTATTGCTAATAGCTCCAAACCACAAACTACTCATTACTTGGTGGAGCCCATGCAGCTAACACAGGCAGAACTTGGGGAGCTGCCTTTCATGTCTAAGCAAGGCTTAGCTGAGAAGAAGCTGCAATCAAGGCTGTAGCCACGAGCTCAAGGTGTCAACTGTGTTGCTGTACTGGTTTGTCCTTTCAATCTCTCTGCCATGGGCTTTACTGTCGTTATGGTACCCTGGTACCCCATAAAGGTAAAATAACACCCCCAGCCTTATTGTAACTTTTACAATAATCCTGAAGGAATGCGGATCCCTAAGGCGGCAGCAGCGAACGGGAATTACTCCCATGAGACTTACCCCACCCGCCTGGAAAATGTCAATAAAGAATGCGGGGGGCGGGGGGAAGCAAAACATACAGAAGACAAGAAATGGAAGATTATTTGCTGACAATAACATGTTTGTTGATGTGCTTGATTGAGACAATATATAGTGTACTTTGGATGGAAAATCTCATTTTGTATGCTGTAATGATGTTCAGTGAATGAATGCAAATAAATAAATTGAAATAAAAAAATATAAATGGAAATTTCCTTTGTAATCTTTCCCTCCATAGACTATGTGGGCCAGGTTTCTGCAGGTAAAATTAACCAGATCATTTCTCTCAGGTCAAATTAATATTTACTAGAAGAAAGCTGTAAAGTATGTAGTGAAGACAGAAGTTGCTCTTGTCCAGCTGATTGCTCTATTTTTCCTTATAATTAAAGCTACGAATCCAAAAATTAAAAAAAAAAAAAGAATGCTGCATTCACTTCTCCTACTGCGGATTACATAGATAGCATTAGAAAGGTTTGGGTTAATGGAAAGCTACTAAATTGGTGAGACGATCTCAGTAGCTGGGAGGGGCTCAGGGACTCATCCACGAGGTACTGTTACCCCAAACAAAGGCTGTGGGTCACCTTTGATCTCAGGACAAGGAAAGACTGCCGCTCCCCGAGCCATAGCCATTATACAGAACAGCACGCAGAGGGTCACGAGTCCACAATAACCTTTAGGTCAGTTGTTAGACTGCTTACCCCAGAGATAATATAGGTATTCCACTTTAATATATTTTAACCGTGTCTTTACTTAACCAGACAGGATTTCTATCTAGGCCTCTGTAACCGGCAATCCGCTACCACCCTAGCCTGAGGCTGAAGTTCTCAAGCTCCCCTGGAGCTGAAGTTATCAAGCTGACCTGGGACTGAGGTTATCAAGATTCCCGGGAGCCCCCTCACCAAAAAAAGACCTTTCCGGGTAATCAAGATCTAAGAAGAGAATGCACCAGACAAATGGACTCCCTCGTTCTGAGGATTATGACTGTTTATACCTAAACAAAACAGACACCATGTTTTATGATTATTGTTCCTGTGCTCTGAAAACTTTACTTTTTAGAGTAAAATCTTTTACTTTCCCTCGCCCCTCCTACTTCTGTAAAACTCCCTCAATAATAAATACGTATGTTTCCTAGCCATTGAGGCTGCAGTCTTGAGCTTGCTCTGGCTGTAGTCGACTGAGAACATGCTGAAGGGTATCGAGGTCTCTGCCTGAATTCCTTCCCGCCTGCATTGCCTTCCTGTGTACGAGCCTCAACCCACTCCGGCTGGAGCAGGTCTCTGACAATTACTCGTCGACAGTTGTCCCATTCCTGTTCGGGCGCCACGTGTCCCGACCCGGGGGGACAGTCAAACAGGTTTCCTGAGGGAAGGAGTGAGAGCTGGAACAAGTGGCGCAGTGTCACAGCACGGAGACGACACAGTGTCTTCAGTGTCGGCAGCACGGTACAGCACGGAGACAATGCAGTGTTACAACTCTTCAAGGTCGCGTCGTCTATTGTGAGCAGCACGGAGACAATGCGGTGTCACAACTCTTCAGGGTCGTCTGGAGACTGTGCAGTGTTTCAGCTCTTCAGGTTCTCCAGGGTCGTCGTCTTCCTCGTCTTCTGTGTCGTCTTCGTTGTCTTCCTGGTCGTCTGGATATTGTGGGCCAGGCATTGTGGTTATATACACGCTGGTGGGCCATGATTGGTTGAATAAAGGATCAGGTTTTTTTTTTTTTTTTTTTTTTTAAGAGGTTTTTTTCGCTATAGGGCGCGTGGGCTTGCCAGACAGACAGAGAGACAGAGAGACAGAAAGTAAGAAATCACCCCCCAGGGGGGATGGTCACGCTGCAATCCCTTCTCCTCCATTCTCCTCTTGGGATCTTGGGCATGCACGCACACACACCTGGCGTGAGTTTTAAGCCACCGGGTCCGGGACGCGAACCGTGGTCGACTACGTGGGAGTCCAGCGACATAGCCATTACGCTAACTGCTGGTTCCCAAGCATCAGGTTTTTTGAGGGAACCAATCATGGCAATTGTTTGCTCTCTGAGAAACCTCGGCAGACTTGCTGGTGCGCAGCCTCCCACAGACAGTAGGATGGATTTGAAAATAGGCATGCTATGCAGCAATGAAGATGAACAAACTTCAATGGCATGCTACAGTGTGAATGAATTTTATCAACATCATATTATTTATATTCAAGAAGCAGATATAAGAGCATACTGTGTGATTATGTTTTTTAAAGTTTGAAAATACTTAAAATTAATTCATGGTGTTGGAGAGTCCAGATGGCAGTTATCCCTGGTAGGATAGTGACTGAAAGGGGTTCCAGGAAGACATCTGGATTTCTGAAATGTTGTTTCTTGATCCACGTGTGCATTACATTAGCATCAGCTAATGTATTACCTTTGTGTAAATTCATTGAGTTCTTCCTCTCAAAATCTGTACATTTCTTTAAGTGTATGTTATAATCAATAACATTTTACATTTATAAAAGAAAAGGGGAGACATAAAGAATAATTTCATGTAATCTTCCTTTATGTCTCTCTGATCGCTCTCTCTATTTTGCTCTAGATTCTTAAATTATGAATGTTTGTAGAGCAAAGAAAAATAAACATTTTTTATTAAAAATATGTATGCAAGTATGCATACATATTTCTTTTAGTCCTCATCTTCTTCATCTGCAAAGCAGTTTACAATGAGCTTGTTTCCAAAATGATATGAAATCTAAATGTTCCAGAACATATAATTTGTGAGAGTTACAATAATGGATTAACTGGTTTTGTATAGCATTCTTTTTCTCCCTGATGCTGGGAGATGTTATTTATTTAGTTGGCTTCTCTATCCTCTTGTCCCAGATAAATGGCTTTGCCAACTGGTCTGCCCCTTTTTCATCAATACTATTGCAAGAGTATCTCTTTTCTGTCCAGGAATTCTTTTTGTGGTCTTAGAGGTTGTCTTTTTGTGGTATTTTAAAAGCTTACGATATGACTACCCCAACTTTATTCTATCTGTGAGAACAGTTCATATCCATGATTTGTTCCTCCTTAAATACAGTAATTTATGGTTTTAAATGAATGGAAATGACTGATCTCACTTATATGCTGAATTAATCTCACTTATATGCTGAAGGAATATGTCTATGCCTTCAACTGTAGTCTATGAATATGCTAGGCACTTTGAGTGCATGCCCAGAATCCTAAGAGGAGAGAGAAATGGAGAAGGATTGCAGTGTGATCATTCCCCACGGGAGGTGCTTTCTCACTTTCCCTCTCTATCTCTCTGTCTCTCACTGGTGAGTGCACACACCATCTGCCAAATAATAAATAAACAAACAGTATAATCATGGGTTTGGTGATCTTTAAGGCAGCCTAAAACATACTAGACATCTTGGATCATTCCTTCAGTTCACAGTGTGAATTTATTTTTATTTTATCTTATTTTTACCCACAAAATATGGAAATTTGAATGGCCCGAGTGGGTTACTGGAGGTGAAGGGAATCAACACTGTTGAAGTCTTCCTATATGTTTTTATAAGCTTTATGTGAATTATCTTATGTATTTCCCTTATAGTCCTGCTAGAAAGATATCATTTTACAGAGGAGAAGATGTAACTGTGAAGCAGGTTCACTTTGTACTGGTTACCAACTTATCTGAACCTGTGAGAATAACTTCCCCTCCCCCGCCCCACACAATACGTTACATGAAGGGATTCCTTAGTTATAGACAGGCATTCTGGGACAATAGAAGCCTAGGATGCATTGTAAGCTGGCCCTCAAGGCTCAGAACGCTGCCTGGAGCAGGTAGAGTCTCATTTGTGCATACCCTGGAAAGCAGCCCACCTGGATTATATACTCTGGCGCAAGAGGAGGCACTGGGTTAAAGTGTTCAAGTATGTCTTGTTTATGAGAAGGACAGAAAAGTTCTCAAGCTGTTTTGGCATGCTACTCCTTATCTCCAAGCTGCATTTTCAGAAAATTCTACAGCTGTTCTTGAGAAATACAAGCTAGAACGAGGGTAAAACTAGGTTGGTCTGAGGCTACCTTGAGAAATGTCCTGTAGTTCACTCCTTGACTCAGATATCCCTTGTAGCAAAACTACTTTAGTTAACATGCCAACAAACCTCCTGAATCTGGAGAGAGAGGTTTGGTCTTGTCAGAGCAATATAACACTTTGACTGACAGTCTCAGAGCAACATCGTTCAGCCACGACCAGAATACACTCCACTGAAACCAGGAGCCAGACATGCCTGAAGCAGTGACCTGGCCCGGCATCCCAGTGATCCAGGTGAGAGATTGTGAAAGGTGCCAAAGAAGGATCATTCTTATGAGTTGATTCCCTTCACCTCCAGTAACCCATCCTGGGCCATTCAAATTTCTGTGTTGTGTGGGTAAAGTAAAGGTGCCTTACTGTCTACAGCTGGTGGGACTGCTTCCAGGTTGCTTCCACCCATGTATCAACAATACCTCAAGTGTTTATCCAAGTAATGTGAGGGCCATTGTCCACTGTACACATTCCTCCCAGCTGGGCTGGTCCTAGACCAATTCTGCTGTCTAATATAACCTTCTTGAAATGGCTGAAGGATGTCTATTGAGCTGTCAAGGCAGTGGAGGTGGAGAAAGCAATACTGTCATGACTGGACACAGATACATTTCATTTTCATGAGCACTGACTCCTATGTATGGTACCGAGATCCCATAATGGATAGAAACCCTGCTTTAGTGACATCTCCTGCCGGGTCCCTGTAAGTCTGAAGCACAGTTTTTGGCTGTTGACACAATGGCACATTTAATTCCCAGGAGTAACTTCCAGAGGCACCTGAAGACCCCTGACCTGCAGGATCCCACCATGTGCCAGTTTTTAAGGCATGGCATTGACCATCTTGTACTTGGGTCACCCCCAGATCATCTGCAGAGAAAGAGTCAGGCTTTGGGTGTGTACAATGCTCCTTTGCCATTTTATGGTTGAGCGATTCACTCATGGGTATGGGAGCACTGGCATTTGTCAGCCAAGTCTTAATGATGGCAGAGTTGCATGATCTCAGTTTTCCCCATAAGCTGGTATTCGTGATATTCTTTCAAAGAGGGCCAGTCCTAGTCCAGTCCTTGCTGTCATTGGGCGACTTTTCATTAATTTCACCAAGGAAATGTGGTACCTCAAATGATTATCCTACCAAGGAGTCTTAGTTCATTTTCTTACTATAACTGAATACCATAAGCCAAAAAATTTATAAATAAAAAATTATTTAGTTCACAATTCTGAAGGTCACCTGGTGATAGAACCCTCTTGCTGGCTGGGACTCTGCAGAGTCCTTTGGTGGCTCAGGACATCACACGGTAAAAGGGCAAGAGTGTGTGTCAGCTGTGGTCTCGCTCCCTCTTAACAAAGTTCCCAGTATTCAGTCATGGAATCCCCACCCTGATGTCCTTATTTAATCCCAATTGCCCCTCAAAGGCCCATTTCTTAATACAATAGTTGGATTAAATTTCTATCTTCTTAATATCTCACAATGAAGGTTAAATTTCAACAGGAGTTTTGGTGGGGACATTCACATCATAGCACCAGGATTTATTATTTGTGGTCCTGACATTACAGAGTCAGCTAAGTTAAAACAGCACACCACTCTTCCCACAGAGCAGGTATGAGATCCTTGAGGCTAAGCCAATGCTCAGTTTCTGTTGGTGCGCATCGTGGTGACTGGAATGCTGATACAGTTACCACTGCCACAAAGGCATTATGCTCTCAAGTTGCCAAGTTCTGGAAAAAACAGGTTCACAAGTTAGTATACCACCCTACACCCTGAGACTGACAGGTGAGTGCCCTATCCTTAATCTCTCTTGGGGTCCCAGGTACCCCCTACTGTCAGATAGAGGTTGAGCTGAGTAGGTATAGTGACCCAGCATGTCTTTCCCTGTCCTGAGGCTGCCATCTCTGTGGGAGCCCACTGCCCTTGTTGCTGGCCCTGTTAATGCAGCCTGTTGAAACTTTGGCGTTCATAATTGGACCAGTGTTTTTTGTTTTTGTTTTTGTTTTTAGAGATTTTTTTTCTGTAGGGTGTGTGTACTCACCGGAGAGATGGAGAGAGACAGACAGATAGAAAGAGAGAAATCACCCCACAGGGGGATGACACACCGCAATCCCTTCTCCTCCATTCTTCTCTTGGGATTTTGGGCATGCACACACAAATGCCCGGTGTGAGTTTTAAGTCATCAGGTCTGGGACTTGAACTGTGGTCAACTATGTGGGAATCCAGCAATGTAACCATTATGCCATCTTCTGGTCCTCCAGAATTTTTTTTTTAAGTTTATGTATTTCTTTCCTTTGAGATAGAAAAAGAGAAAGTGAGACCACATAGCAGAGTCTTCATAGCACAATCCAGCTTCAGGTTATGGGCATGTATGTACCCGGCATGTTCAGGAAGGTCTCCAGATGTAAACCTGGAACTTTTCCAGTGGGTCAGACCTGTGAAGCTTTGTGTTACTGCCATGCCACCTTCTGGCCCCCTGGAGACCAATCTCAAATGTACTATTTCCATTTGATAGTTGAGCTATTTTGAGGCTGTCTGCTTGTATTGGAACTTTATAATAGGCAATGACAGTTACCTACGGCACTCCATTCTCCACTAGTGCCCAGTAACAAGCATGGAACAGCCATTCGAAAGGGGATATATCCGGTGGCTGCCTCGGGCAACTTGTGTGTTTAAAATCAGAGAGGCTGGTGTATCTCAGTGGAAGTTTTATTTCTCTTTTCTTTTTTTGTTTGTTTTTTATGTTTTTTTGCTATTGGGCTCATGAGCTCACCAGAAAGAGGCAGAGAGACAGTGAGAGGAAAGGTGAGAAATCACTCTACAGGGAAAATGGCCACACACAATTTCTTTTCCTTTCTCCTCCTGCAATTTTGGGTATTATACACACATATGTCTGGTGTGATTTCAAGCCACTGGACCTGGGGCTTGAATCACAATCAGTCATGTGGGGGTCCTTCACCTTAACTACTACACCACCCGCTGACTCCCCCAGTGGTAGTTTTCTGTTGCCTTAGAATCCAACTGGCTTGCATGGAGATTGTGGATGCCTTCAATTCCATCAGACTAGCAGGTTCTAAAGGTGTGAAGGCAGCACCAAAGCCACAGCTTGTTGAATGGCTTCTAGGCCTTGCTGCTGCCAAGGGCCCCATTCAAAGGTGGAAGCTGAGCTGGTCACCTTGACTAAGGGAGTCACAAGATTCCCAGGCTGGGTCAAGGCTGTCTGTAGTACCCTAAGAGGCCTGTCAACGATCGGATCTCCTTTTTTATTCGTGGGTGTCACTAGGACCAAGAAGTCCTGTTTTATCATATCTGAGATGTTTCTTTGGCTTCCTGCCCAGGTGCCCTCGGCATTCAGCCAGTGACAGTCCATTGTGAGTCTCCAGGTCCTGAAGGTCCTTTTGACCAGCCAAATGGAGCTGTTACTTTGCAACATTTTTATGTGCAGGAAGTTTGAATTAATCAAGCAATGCCCTGTTGCCTATTTAGTATGCAGTTCTGCTAGTGCTGAATAACTAACTGGGGATGGGGCGCTTAGGTGGCAGACAGGAATGGATACACCCACTGTTATGGCTTGAATTCTCAGCTGCAAGAGGGCAGACCCCCTCAGAGAGGCTGATGTTCCTCCACAGGAGGCTGAAACTTCTGTCTCTATAGCTCTGAGCTGTGGGAACCATGTCACTGGCCCCTGAAATGACTCAAAGGGCCCCCCACACAAGCAGATAAGCAGCCTGGGTCACGAAGACCGTCTTAAAACCTCTGAATGTCATCAGTTTAATTTTCCCTATTTATTTTGACAAAAGTAGAGAGCCACTGCCTCTCGTGGGGGACCCAGAGACATTGGTTCCACTCCGGATTGCACCCTTGAGTCAGAGACATTTGGATCTACCATGTTCCTTTGTCAAACAAATGCACTAATCAGATGGCAGAAGACTTCACTGGCCTTTTTCCTTATCTATCTTTTAAACCAGAGATCCCCAACTCCTAGGCCATGGACTTCTATCATCAATGGCCCAGTGGAACCAGGCTGCACTGTAGGCTGGGCCAGTACTGGGGAGTACTGAATCTCCTACTTTCCAAACAAGTTGCATCACTGTCAGTCTAGATCTCAATTGTTGTGCTTATCATATGAAGCGTGTCACCATGCGTTGGTAAGTCCAGTGAGATGGAACATACTCAAATGAAACATAAGCAGATTTTTTGTTTTTATTGGAGGGTGTGTGCACTTGCTAGAGAGAAAGATGGTATGTGCACTTGCTAGAGAGAAAACAGAGACACACACACAGAGAAAGCACCCTGATGCAGCATGGCCATACTGCTATCCATTTTCTTATAGCTCTCCATCCTGTTAGGAATTGGGGCATGCACTTGTACCCCATGTGGTTTTTTGTTTCCAGGGCCAGAATTTGAACTATAATCAGCCATGTAAAATCTGGCTCCCTTAACCATGAGAGTAGGGGGTTAGTCAAGATTTTTTTAAGCTTTATTTTATTTATTATGTATGTGTGTGTGTGTGTGAGAGAGAGAGAGGAAGAGAGAGAGAGAGAGAGAGAGATTGAGAGACAGGCTCCCACCACAGAGTCCTCATGCTGCGATCCACCTGCAGTCTCAGCTGGTCAGGATCAGGGTCAGGTGCACAGTGCCTCATGTCCTTAGTGAGGTCCTAGACATAAACCCAAGACCTTTCACATGTGCATCCAGGTGTCACCACTGCACCACCACCTGTCCCCTGAAGTTGATTCGCTACTTACATGTACATAGCAAGGGTATAACAGAGGCCTAGGGTTCCTGAGGTCTGCCTGGGGCAGGAGAGTCACCCCTGCATGTACTCCACTTGCACTGCAGATGAGGAACCCTGGAAAGCAGCCTGCTCTGAGTTTAAAAACATTGGCTATTATTTAAAAATAAATAAAAAATAATACAAGGTCTCAATTTGTCATGTTCTTCCTACTTCAGTCTCCTAGTCAGGCAGGACTACAGGTACACATCACTGTCCCCAGAGTTTAGGGTGGGCTTGGAATAAACCCTGGGCCTCCCATGTGGCCTCCTTCTGCCAAAGAAGTAGCATCAACCAGTGTGTGCTACTGAGCCTGGGCCCAAGCCTGAGTTTTACACCCTGGATCCATGTGATTCCCTGAGCTAAAATGTTGAAGGACACATTGGTTCTAGGGGAGGGCCAGAACGGAGCTTGTTCTGGTTCATACAGCTCCACTTATCTCAAGGTGCTATATTCCAACTTATTGTAAAGCTGTTCTTGAGAACTAGAAGTGATAATGGGGTGTGGGGGAGGAGAAATGAGCTGGTCCGAGGCCACCCAGCGAACTGTTCTGTAGTAACTCACTCCAAGTTGCATGGCTTAGAAGTAGTGGAGCTCAGATTCTGCAATCAGGACTGTTTTCAAGTGCCAGGATGATTATTTCATCACCACAAGACACAAAGTGGACTAAACTGTTCTTTCTCCTGTCACTCAGTGACCCAAGGGTGGTACAGAGGCCTCCTAAAGGCTGTGCTAGCAAAGTCTACACTGAGTACTCATAATTTTACTATTCACTGTCTAACTTTCCTTGATTAATTAGCAGAACACTCTGAAGTTTAAGTGTGGAGTGGAATGCAAGTGTGGGATACCAATTCTGCCACTGATAAAAGCTGTATGAATAAGCAACTTGCAAATCATAGGAATGCACAGAGGATGGTCTGACTAGCTGGGTGAAATTTTAATTATGAATAAAAAATGTTTATATTAGGTATGTAGAAGAGAAAGCAAATTAGAAGTCAGGAGAAAAGCATATTTTGTGGGGTATTTAAAAATAAATATTGCTAGAAACTAAAGATTGATTTAACAAAATTTCTAGCCACCCTACCCATGTTTATCCCTTCTTCTGGCTTTACTGCCCTTTTTACAACTTACCGTTTTCTTTTCCTTCCTTCCTTTCTTTCTTTCTCTTTCTTTTTTTTTCTTTTTTCTTTTCTTTCTTCTTAGAGGCTTTTGCCTTAGAGCATGTGTACTTGCTGGAGACAGAGAGAGACAGAGACAGTGAGAAGGAAAGTGAGGAATCACATTCTAGGGGGATGGCCACAGTGCAGTCCCTTCTCCATTCTCCTCCTAGCATCATAAGCATACACATATATGCAAACAGACTGATTTTCAGGTCACCAGGTCTCGGACTCAGATCTAAGTCGGACATATGGGAGTATAGTGAATCACTGTGCTATCTGCTGGTCCTGTTCTTTCTTTCTTCCTTCCTTCTCTTTCTTCTTTCTTTAATAATTATTTTATTTAATTTTATCCATTATATATATATAATTTTCTATTCTACGAGAGAGAGAGAGAGAGAGAGAGAGAGAGAGAGAGAGAGAGAGAAAGAAAGGAAGCCATCACATCAGGCCTGGACCGTAGTCGGCCATGTGGGAATCTAGTGCCTTAACCACCACACCACCTGCTGACCTCACTTTTTGAACACATTATGTGTTATACACATTTATCTTGTGATTCTTTTTAGAATGTAATCTATACTAGAGCAGATGTTTTACCTGTCTCGTTCTCTGTGGAACAGTGTCTGGCACATAGAGGCTTATGCAGATATTCGTTGAGTGAATAAATGTGCATTCTATATTTGATACCTTATTAGTATTAGTGTCTGACCAATAGATAAATCTCTGTGCCTACCTCCTCCATCAACTGATTGAAAATGCTTATTCTAGCTACTTCACAGGGTCTGCTCTGAAACTCACAGATTTCTTGGAGTGGTGGATTGGGAGGCTTAGCTGGTCCCACCTTGTCTTACTAGCATCTGAACAAGGTGGCTCTCAGAGCTTCTACTGAAAGACTGTTCTGTAAGTCTTCAGACATAAACTGTTCGGTAGTACTGTGCTAAATGTTGACACCAATTTCTAGACACTTTGAAGTGATGGAGACAAATACAAGAAATAATATTTATTTTTAAAACTGCTTTTTATTTCTATTTGTATTTTCTTTTTTTAAATTTAATTTAATTTTTTAAAATTAATTAATTTACATTTATTCACTGAGCATTGTCACAGCATACAAAAAGTAATTTCCCATCCAGAAGATGCTGCATAGTAGCTTAATCATATGTTATCGTCAATACTTTCCCATTTCTAGTTTCATATATATGTATAAATATATATATACATATTCCCCCTATTTCTCACCCTCTGCCATTTCCCACACTCCTCCCACACTATCTCAGGTGTCCACAGTTGTTTTCCATTAATTCCCCCCCCGCCCCCGCATTTTATTGATTCACATAATTTCTTAAATAATCTGCCTTCTTCAAGAGACAGACAGCTCCATGACTCTTGCGATCTAGCCATTTTGGGAGAAAGGAAAATGTCCCACTGCTAACTGGGCCTCCAGCATACAAAACCTGCGTGGTAGGAAGACCCCTTTCAAGTCTCCTGTCTCTCTATCAGTCTTTGTCTCTCTCTATCTCTGTCTCTGTCCTCTCTCTCTCTGTCTGTCTTTTTTTTTAATTTTTGCTTTTTAGAATTTTTTAAGGTGAGGTGTTTTACAGGGCTCTTTGGCCCCTCCCTCCTAGACCTTTATCGTGCCACACAGTTTTCTAATTTTTGAGTTTTATTGAAATTTTTTGAATATTAATTTTTCTTTTTTAGATTTATTTAAAAGTTTTTCTCTTCTTTTTCTATGCTTCTTGTCTGTTTTTTTTTGCTGTTGTTGGTATTGTTTCCCTCTCTCTGCTTCCTTTTCTGTACACTCTTCGACCCTCAGATTGAACTTCCAAGTTTGGGAAGAAACCGACCATCCACCAGATGACTAGAAATTTCTGCAGGACCACAAGAAATATGGGGAAGCAGGAAAATGCCTCTCCCACAAGAGAAACGGATAGTTCCTCTTCATCCACACACAGTTCAATGGAAATCATGGAAATGTCTGATAAAGAATTCAGAACATTCATAATGGCAAAGCTAACAGAGATGGAAGAGAAGAGAGACAAGGAACTGCTGAAAAGGAAGGAGAAAGGAGTTGAAGAGTTCCAGGAGGTGAGGAAATTCATGCAAGATCTAAAAGAGGAATTTCACACTTTACAAAAGAATCAGATGGAACTGTTAGAGATGAAGTCTATAATACAAGAAGTCAAAATCTCCCTTGAAAGTATTAAAAGCAGCCTAGATCATACAGAAAATAGAATCTCTAATGTAGAAGAGAAAATTGCTGGCCTAGAAAAATCCACCATGAAGACTGAGAAAATGGCCCAAAAATTTGAGAATAATATGCGAGAAGTACTAGATACAATTAAACGTCCAAACATCCGGATAATAGGCATCCCAGAGGGTGAAGAGACTCATAAGGGCACTGATAATCTATTCCATGAAATCCTGCAAGAAAACTTTCCAAACCTGGAGAGGCACTCAAAGATTCAGTCCCAAGAAATACAGAGGACCACAAATAGAATCAACCCAAGAAGATCTTCTCCAAGACACATTATAGCCAGATTGACCAAAACCACAGACAAAGACAAGATACTAAGACTGGCAAGAGAAAAAAGGCAAGTTACCTACAAAGGGTATCCCATCAGACCAACGGCAGACACCTCTCATCGGAAACAATGCGAGTGAGGAGAGAATGGAAAATATATTCTAAGTATTATGGGAAAAGCAATTTTAACCGAGAATTCTGTACCCAGCAAAGTTATCGTTCATTTGGGAAGAAAAGACACGAACTTTCCCAGATAAACAAAACCTGAAAGAATTTACCAGCACCAGACCAGATCTCCAAGGAGTTCTTAAGGGAGTGCTATGTCAGTAAAATTAAATGCAGACACACAGAAATAAGAGTTCAAAAACTAAGAAAATGGGAAACTTAATTGTAGGGACAATGTTGAGATGAATATTATATCCGAGAATTCAATCTGGAAGATCGAACCTTAACAGAAGAAAGATTAAGTACATGAGACTGAACCGATGAAACAACTTTCTGTGACTTGACTAAATTATTGCTGCTTTTCTCCTAAGCTTTGCTTTCCGGTTTTAATGGATTTTTGTCCTGTCTTGAGCTGTTGATAGGTGCATGTACCTACTATTTGAACAGAATACTAACCTGTTTCTAGGCTTTAAGTTTCAAGGAAATATCATTACCAGTTCAAAACTACTCTTCTTGAAATTACCTGCTGAAAGTAGTTAGATTACTTATGATATTGTGTGGTCAACAAAATGTTGGAGAAAAAAGGAATAGAAGACAACTGTATATAGCAGAGATAGTGTAATAAGAGAGTGGGAAAGGGCAGAGGGTCAAACATGGGGTAAAAAACATATATATGTACGTATACATATGTATGAAAGTAGAAATGGAATATTATTGATGATAACATGCTTGATTAAGCCACTATGCAGTTTATTCTAGATGGGAAACCACATTTAGTACGTTGTGATGATGCTCAGGGAATGAATGTTAAGTAATTAAAAAAAATAGTTGCAGGAGGAAAAAAAATGGTAAAACTGTTCGTATCAATTTTAAAAAAATGCATATTTGATGACTGCAATAAGCTATATAGCCCCAGCTGGGTACTACTTTATAATATGTTCATTCTACTCACTGGGGTTTATGCCTAAAGTCAGACTTGGGTTCATGTATAGGTATATATCAGCTGTGCTAGCTATTAGCTATATTTAGACTAACTAAGTTCATTAGCAAATCAATTAAATGGGGGGGGGAGGCATAGAAAGCAACCATGGATACCAGAGACAATGTGGGAGGAGGGTGGGACACGGCAGAGGGTGAGGGATAAGGAATCAAGGATGGCAAAACAAAAAACAAAGTATACAAGACATAAGAATTGGAAAATTATTTGCTGAAAACATGTATGTTGATGTGCTTGATTGAGCCAATACACAGTGTATTTTGGATGGAAAATTCATTTGTATGCTGTAATGATGTATAGTGAATTAATGCAAAAAATAAATAAATTTAAAGAGAAAAAAATTTCTTAAATAATCTACTTTCAATAGCAAGCTCTGCTGATATATACAAATCTATGAATACATGTCTGACTTAAGGCAGGAAACTCTGAGTAGAATGAATATACTATAAGGTAGCACCTAGCTGATGCTATATAGTTTACTATGGTCATTCATTACGTATTTTTTACTATATTTTTCAATTTCAGGAAGAGCAGATTTATCTCAATAATGGTCATTTTTTAGCACCCTCCAAAAGTGTTTATAGTTACTTAAGAATATAAAAAAATACTGTATGTAGTGTACAGGTAGCCAGGACACAGCTGAATACTCACAGAATCCATGCACATTATTTTAATGGAAAGAAGCTAATAGAAAAGACTACCTGAACAGTCCTCTATGTGAATGACGTGGAAAGGAAATGCTGACGTTTTTCAAACAGCATAACTGCAGGAGGCATCTACCACTGCTGGGAATAAGGGAACAGAGCAAAGAATTGGAGTTATTAGAACCCAGAGTAGGAAGAGGGGCCCCCCAGAGCTGGGACTCAGAGCCTTGAGGAGGGACCTTGCTCAGAATCACTACCTTTGAGGGTGCACATGAAGGTTGACTCTTGGGACTATGGAGAGTGACAGGAATGGGAGCCAATCCATTGCTACATAATCATGCTGCCGCCGTGCAGAACCACAGCTGAGCAACTCTGGCCAGGTAGGAAACACGCAGGGAGGAGCGGTGATGTGCGATCAGGCTTCCCCTACCCAGTGCTC
Organism: Tupaia tana; assembly: GCA_026018925.1. Taxonomy (NCBI): domain Eukaryota; kingdom Metazoa; phylum Chordata; class Mammalia; order Scandentia; family Tupaiidae; genus Tupaia; species Tupaia tana. Next base: position 149,716,825 of record JAKSZU010000002.1, read on the forward strand.
AGATGCTGTGCCATGGGGCTGGGCTCTCCTGACTTTTTCATATACCAATTCCACACTAATTTAATTTTAGATGCTGTACAGTATGTTTTTATATCAGTAGATCTAGTTTTCCATCCAGAATATCTCCATTTCTTTTATTTTATCCCGAGTTTAATCGACAAAATTTAATACAACTGTATGGAATATATTTATTCCCTTCCTACTATCCTTTTATGTTCATGATGCTGTATTTTTGATTGGAAGAGTTCCTATTCCAAAATGTTTATTTGAAGATATTTAATTCACTTTGGAGTGTTGTGTTACAGTTTTATTCAGTGTGCATGTGTGTCTAATTGGAGGCAGCTATTATTATTTTTTTCTAGAGAGATTTTTCCTGTGAGTGTCAAGCCGCTGGGCCCAGGTTGAGCCATAGCTGGCCGTGTGGGATTCCAGTGACACAACCATTATGCCAGCTGCCGGTTCCAATGATGAGAAATGGTAGGATTTACTTTTTCTAAAATTTTTATGGTAGTTCTATATAGATCACATCTGTTTTTCCTATTCCTGTTTTACCTAGAGTTCAATATGCTCTTTTTGTTCAGTTATGCCTTTTTACTGAACAGTTTTCTCAGTAGACAATAGGTGGTGGTGGTGGGAGGATATTTCTCATTTCTCTTCGGTTTCTGCAGAACACTCATTTTCCCCTTTCTGTTAGTGTCTCATGCTCAAGTGCGATTTCCTCTTCTCCTGTACATTCTCAAGCATCTTCTCTGTCATTGAAACTTTCTTGCCTCAGATGTTTCACCAGCAAAATCAAGTTAATAATTGCAATTAGCTAAAAAAATTACTGGTAGAAATAAAATGATTAGTATCAGTAAAGTGCTTGGAACAATTGCTGGCATATGATAAGCCCTACTACATAAGAGCTATGTAAGTGATAGTTAAACGTGCTAGTTTAGGGACTAGGAGTTGACGTAATGGCTATGTCTCTGGACTCCCGTGGTTCGAGTCCTGGACCTGGTGGCTTAAACTCACACCGGGTGCGTGTGTATGCATGCCCAAGATCCCGAGAGGAGAATGGAGGAGGAGGGATTGTGGCATGGCCATCCCCTGGGGAGTGATTTCTTGCTTTCTGTCTCTCTGTCTCTCTCTGTCTTTCTGGTGAGCACACACATCCCACAAAAAAAAAAAAAAAAGTGCTAGTTTAAAATTGGGACCAGCAGATGGTATAATGGTTATGTTGCTGGGCTCCCACATAGTTGACCCTGGTTTGAGTCTCAGACCCAGTGGCTTAAACTCAGGCAGGTGTTTATCCCAAAATCCCGAGAGGAGAATGGAGGAGAGGGGATTGTGATGTGGCAATACTCTCTAGGGAGTGAGTTCTTGCTTTCTATTTCTCTGTGTCTCTGATGAGCACACACACACTATAGCAAAAATCTCTCTTCAAAAAAAAAAGAAAGAAAAAGAAAATAGACACATTGCATAGTTGAGCATAGTAGCAACATTTGTAGTCCCAGGTACTTGGGAAGCTGAGGTAGACAATGAAATTAAAAATATGTATCACTGGGTTAGACCTGTAGCCTGGTGGTTAAGGGAGCTGGATACCGCATGGCCAACAGCTGGTTGAATCCAGTACCCAGTGACTTAAAAAGTATGCTGGGCACATGTGCATGTGTGCCTGAAACTACAACAGGAGGGAGCAATGGAGCAGAAGGGGTTGCAGCATGATTGCACTTCATGGGGGGTGCTTTCTCCCTCCCTCTTTGCCTCTGTCTCTCTGTCTCCCTCTGACAAAAAAAGGATGATATATTTCCAACTGGGTATATGGCAGTGGGAAAATGAAGGCAAAGATGAATAACCAAAGATCTCTTCCCTGTGGAAAATTAGCTAACAATGTAATATAGTGGCTACTTAGATTGAGTAACATGTTTATCTAAGATTCCCATATTTGAGGGGAATGATGTATAGAAAAAAATGTCTTTACTCAAATTTCTCATAAGAGGAACCATGATGAGAAGGAGTTACTGTATCTTGGCATCTCATAAAATTATCATATTTTTATAATAGTTTTTAGAAATGTAGACTTTGGGCCCAGGCATGGTAGCTTAGGACAAAGAGTGCACTGTGTGATTCTGGAACCATGTGAACGTCTCCACAGGCATGTTTGTGATTCCGGCTGGCTACAAGAATGGAGGGAGGATGGAAGTATAATAAGACCCTGTTGGGGGTCCTCCCCCCTCTTCTTTTCATGAAAGAAAATAAAAAAGAAACCTGAAGATATATGGACTAGATCAGTGGCCCCCAACCTTTCTGGCACCAGGGACTGATTTCATGGAAGATGATTTTTTCATAGACCAGGGGTGAGGAGAGAGTTTCAGGATGATTCCAGAGCAGTGCCATGGGACGATCTGTGACCTGTGGCATAGGGATGGGGACACTCACTTTAGATGGCTGGCTTTTTTTTTATCTGAAAGGATTTTTTTTTTTTTTTTTTTTTTAGATTTCTGCGATAGGGTGCGTGTACTCACCAGAGACAGAGAGAAGGAAAGTGAGAAATCATCTTCTGTGGGGGATGGCCACACCACAATTCCTTCTCTTCCATTCTCCTCTCAGGATTTTGGGCACATACACACACGTGCCAGCATGTTTTCAGGCTTCCCGTTCCAGGCCTCAAACTGGAGTTAGCCATGTGGGAGTCCAGTGCCAACCACCATGTCACCTACTGGACCCTAGATGGTGGATATTTTTAATATTCTGTCAGTATAGAGACATTATCTTAAAAAATCAAACCTTGGGGCTGGCAGGTGGCATGATGGTTAAGGTGCTGGAAACTCCCACATGGCTGAGCACGGATGGAGTCCTGGGCCTGGTGGCTTGCTATCTCATTTTCCCTCTCACTCACTCTCTGTCTCTCTCTGGTCAAATTAAATGAATAAATAAACAAAAATTAAATAAATAATTCTTTTTAAAAAATCAAACCTTTATAGATAAATACATAAACAAGTATGGAGTTGAACTATGAGACAATAGCATTGAGAGGTTTGTAATGAGTTTAGCAAATTTTCTTTTGAAAGTGATGCTGAAATCGTTGTCACTGGGATACCAGAAAGATCTAAACATGTGTCAGAGGCCAGTTCTGTGATCCTAGAACCCTCGGGAATGTTCGTGTATACGTGTGTGCATGCATTCATAGATTTTTCTTGGGAAAGTGCTATAAGTTGACTAAAGAGTTTGTGTTCCAGGAAAGGTCGAATCACTGGTGCAGAAATTACCATCATTCGACTGTCTAGTTAATTTATGGAAGTATTTCTACGAGACAATCTCTTCACCATCTTGAGATAATCTAAAAATGATCTATTTTATATGAAAAAGCAGAAATGAAAGTTAAATATAAATTGACTATGCCTTATATGTTCTTTTTCTCTTTACTTTTATTTTTCTTCTATGCTACTATATGACATTCTATTGATTTTTTTTTGGTAGTTTGGAAGTCAGCTGTGTTCACTATTATACAGCCAATGCTTGACATTTTTAAAATTATTGCTAAATTGGGTGCTCAGGTGTGTTATATTTTCTAAGAATTTCATTTCAAGGTAAGAAAGGGGGGTATTACAAAAAGTTTCATTTCTGAAAATGAGGGCTTTGGCCTAATAGGAATGAGAACCTCTCTCATGTGAACAAGTCTAATTGAGAAAATCTTATGTTTTGCTAACTGTCCCCAGAGACATTACTGAGTTGGGGACAGACAAAAAGATTCTAAGCAAGGTCTCTATTTGGAGGAGAGGAGGGTCTACAGTTAAATATAGAAAAAAACCCCAATTTTCTTAATCAAGAAAGAAAACATAGAATAAAGAAAGAAAATGTAGAATAAAGAAAGAAAATGTAGAATGTAAGTCCTTCTTTCCCTTCCTCTTTATCCCTCTTTTATCTCCATCATCTTTATCTCTAGGTGTTCGTGTTCTATTCTACTATGTATTTTTATAATCTTAAAAGAGCAATTTTTGCATGGAGCAGGCATAGAATGTATTTGGTAATTGATTCATATTCTGCACAATCACCAATTCTCTTGTCCTCATCCCACCCACAACAGGGTTCAATAGTACTAACAATGGAAAGGATAATAAGTGAATCTAAATTTAATCCCCTTTGTTTAAACTAATCTCTCTCTCTAATTAATGGCAGCTCATGCCATTATTGCTAATGAGTCAGGAGCCAGTTCTCTACATCTGTGCAGGAAGCGCTCTATTAAACCATCAATTGAAATTCAAAGGGGAGAGCAGAGTCCAGCTTCCATTGTTCCCTTGGTGACTTTTTGCCTAATGAAAAGGGTGTCTGAAATATAAAAACCAGATGGAGCTCTCTCACTTTAGTACATAGCTCTTAATTCTGGATTGCAACCTAGCTTTCTCCACACATTTTAAATTCAAATGCTATAGGGATTATGTCCTTTAGCACAGATAGTATATTACATTGAGCTCAGCAAGACTGGAAGCAGAGTAAAGGAGGGAGGAGGGAGGAGGGTAAAATTATATGAAAAACTTAAAAAAAAATATTTCTGAACTTCCATTCCCTACCCTACACAAGAGTTGGTTCAGTAAGCTTTGAGCTGACTCTGAGCATGGGCATCTTGACAAGCTCTTTTTGGGTGATTTCTGTGCCACAACCAACTTTCACCCTCCCAACACATACACATATCATACACACACACGCACACACACACACACACACACACACTGAGAACCTTTGAAAGAGAAATCTACAGCAATAAATGCATACTTTCCTGACAGGGCATTTCTAATTATTTAAAATTTTAAAAATTATTTTGAAATTTTATTTTTTCTTATTTACATTTATTTGTACATCTTGATGGCATACAGTATGGTTTCTCAAAGCGTGCATGCACTGTGTAATAATCAAATCAAGGATATAACCGTACATATCATATTCAATAAAGAATCTTACATTCTGTGTCTGTTAAGTGCTTTCTTGCTGAATCCCTCCCAGCCACCCTGCATTATCCACTTTCTTCCCATACAGTCTCTAGTATATACTCTTGTCTTCCTTACTATTATGTCTTTGAATCTTTCCATTTCGGTCATGAAATGCAGATATATAGTATATATTAAGCACAGACATACCGTGTTTATCTTTCATAGTCTGACTTATTTCACTGAGCATTAAATCTTCTAGATTCATCCACTTTGTGCTGAATGTCAAAGTCCCACTATTCTTTATGGCTAGGTAGTATTCTATAGTGTGTATAAGTCATACTTTTAAAATGCTGTCATCATTTATTGGGCATTTAGGTTGATTCCATGTCTTAGCAATGGAGAATAAAGCATCATTGAAATGGATGTGAAAGTGTCTTTCTGACTGAGTGTTTTCCTGTCCTTTGGGTAAACATTATGGAGTTAAATTACTGGGTCATATGATAGTTGTATTGGTAAATTTTTGAGAAACCTCCCTATTATTTTCCACAGTGGCTGTCTGGGTTAAGTGACATCTCATTGTGGTTTTGATTTGTATTTCCCCTATGATAAGAGATGTTGAACATTTTCTCATATGTTTTATGGCCGTTTGTGTATCTTCAATTAAGAGTTGTCTGTTCAGTTCATTTGTCTATGTTTTAAAAAATTTTTAAAAAATTATTATTTTTATACATTCAATTCTATATATCAGTTAGCTTGTACAGAGAACTTACCCAAAATGAAAGACATCTCAGACCAGTCCAGTTGAGAATACTATGTACATCATTATCAACAGGTAATAAACCATTTACCCATTTTTTTTTTCAGTCCAAAAAAAGACACTCTGTTTATTTACTGACCAGATTGCAAAAATAATCATGGTGGATACCTTAGTTCATTATTCTAATAAGTCTGTTGACCTGGTCTTCCCTGTTGCCAGCATCTCCACCAGCTACAAAATGGGTGATCTTTTTCTTCATTCCACCTCATGGAGAAGAAAACTTGAAGGGCCACAGGAAGTTATTTGCTTCTTTGATGCATTTTCCAAAAGTATAGATTTCATGAATCAGATCCTCTATGCAGATGATGCCAAATTTACCAAGATATTGAGCAATCAAGGAGTTATTTGTCAAAGCAATTCACTTCTTATTGATTTTGCCATAACCACATTTGTAGATCAATTCATTCACTGACTTCAGGTTTGGACACCCCATGCAATATATGGTTCCACAATTCTTAGCATGTTAATTGAGACATTGTTGACCTTAACAAAGGAACCATTGAAGATCTGGAGAAGATGAAGAAGCTGCAACACCTTTTGAACCTCGGGGCTCACTCCATCGATTCCTCTGATCCTGATGAAAAATGCCAATTTGGGTTCTGTAGGTGCATAGAAGTTGCCAGTTTTTCTTGCCTTTCTGGCCATGTGAATCTCAGTCTGTACATATGTCTATATTCCTTATATTAATGCATAGCTTTTTCATAAATAAGCTTCCTCCTTGCCTTTTAAAGTATCTTTTGAGCAGACTTCTTTCTCAGGAATTTGATCTTCAGCTCCACAAAACTGCTTTGCTTTTTCTTAGGTTTCTGGCACAGCAGGAACCTTTTTTCTTGGTGGCTTTCTTTGTAGCAGGAGCCTTTTTCTTGGTTTCTGCCACAGCATGAACCTTCTTTTTCTTCTATTGAATACCCTCCATAGTTCCAGTTGGAAAAGGAAAAGAGGAAGCTAGCCCCATTTGCCCATTTTTAAAATTGGATTATCAGGTTTATGTGAATGAGCTGTCTGAGTTCTCTTTATTTTGGTTACCAATCTCATATCTGATGCATAATTTGCAAATATTTTCTCCAATTCTATGGGTTGTCTCTTTACTCAGTTTATTGCTTTCTTTACTGTGCAAAAGCGTTTTAGTTTGATGTAATCTCAGTTTTCTATTCTTGAATATGTTATCTGCGCTTTGTAAATTTTATTTTACACTTTTATCAGTCAAATATTTTCAAGTGTTCTCTCTGTGTTTTCTGCCAGCAGTTTTATAGTTTGAGGATCTTTGATCTATTTTGTGTTGATTTTTGTTAATAGTGAGATAGAAATCCAGTTTCATTTCTCTACAGGTGGATATCCAGTCTTTTCAGCATCATTGGCTGAAAATGCATTCTTTTCTTTATTGAATTTTGTGCTCTTTGTTCAAAATCATTTGAATGCATGTTTTGGGCCTTATTTTCGGATTTCCTATTCTGTTTCATTGATCATCAAGTCTGTTTTTGTGCCAATACCATGCTACTTTGATGATCACAGCTCAGTAAGATATTTTGAAGTTGGGTAGTGAGATTGTCTTGGTGATACAGGATCTTTTATAAGTCTAGACAAATTATATAATTTTTTTCTATTTCTGTGAGGAGTGCCACTGGTAGATTAATCAGAATTGCATTGAATTAATAAGTTAGTTTGGGTAGAATAGAAATGTTGATTATATTGGTTCTTATAATCCAAGAACAATGGATATATTTTCATTGTTTTTTTGTATCATATTGCATTGACTTTTCAGTTTTTCATATTTTTCTTGTAGAGGTCTTTCACTTCTTTAATTAGGTTTAGTTTTAAAGTTTTTTTTGGTTTTGTTTTGGTTTGTTTTTCACTTTATGGCTATTATAAATAGGATGAATTTCTTTAATTATGCGTCAGTCTGATCATTGTTGGTGTATAAAAATGCTATGGATTTTTGTATAGTAATTTTTTATACCATCACTTTAATGAGTTCATTCATCACAGTTAGGATTCTTTTCATGGATTCCTTAGGATTTTCTATACACATAATCATGTGATCTGAAAGTAGGGACAATTTCATTTCCTCCTTTCCTATTTGAATGCCTTTTATTGTCCTCTCTTTTCTGATTACATTGGCCAAGACTTCCAGCACTATGTTGAAAAAAGATGGAGAAAGTGGACAACCTCTCTTGTTCCAGTTTTTACTAGGAAGTTTTCAGCATTTCCCCATTTAGTATGATGTTACCTATGGATTTGTCATAAATGACTTATCATGTTGAGAAATGTACATTCTATACTTATTTTTTGAGAGTCTTAATTATGAAAGAATGTTATATCTTATTGAATGTTTTTTCATCATCTATTGGCAATATCACATGTTTTTTGTCTTTCTTCCTGTTGATAAGATATGTTACACTTATTGTTTTGTGTATGTTGAACTATCTTTGCATCTCTGGGCTGAGGTATATTAGATCATGGTGTATGATTTTTTTGAAGTGTTGTTAGATTCAATTTGCTAGTATTTTGTTGAAGATTTAAAAATCTATATTTATCATAGACAATGGTCTGTAGTTTTTTTTTGGTTGTTGTTATGTCCTTTTCTCCTTTTTGTCTCATGGTGGTAGAAGCATAATAGAAAGAGTTTGAGGGAGTTCCTTCTATTTGGACCTTTTGAAATAGTTTGAGGATGGACCAGCAATGGTATAATGGTTACATGGCTGAATTTCCACATAGTTGATCACAGTTTCAGTCTCATGTCTGGCTTAAAACTCAGGATGAGTGTGTGCGGATGCATGCCCAAAATCTTGAGAGGAGAAGGGATTACAACATGGCCATCACCCCTGGGGGGGGGGTGATTTCTCAATTTCTGTCTCTCTGGTAAGTGCATGCGCCCTATAGCAAAAAACTCTCTCAAAAAAAAAAAAAAAAAAAAAGAAAAGAAAAGAAAAGAAAGAAAGAAGAGAAAGAGTTTGAGGGGAATTGGGATTAATTCTTTAAAAATTTTAGAGAATTCAAAAGTGAAACCATCAGGACCTGGACTTTTCCTTGCTGGTAGACTATTACTGATTCAATCTCATTGGTTGTTATTGGCCTTTTCAGGCTTTCTATTTATTGCTGGTTCACTTGAGGAATATTGTATGAGTCCAGGAATGGGTCCCTCTCTTAGAGATTTTCTAGTCTGTTGGCATATATTTGTTCATAGTATTCTCTCATGATCTTTGTATCTTCATGTAATCTGTTGTAATATTGCCTGTGTCATTACTGATTTTTTTTTAATCTGGTTCTTTTTCCATTTTTTTTTTGTTGTTGTTAGTATAGCTAATAGCTTGTCAATTTTTTTGGACTGATGTTTTTTTTCTATAGGGCGCACATGTCTATCTTTATCAATGAATTGTGTTTCTTGTAAGCATCATATAAATGGCTCTCCCCTCTTTTTTTTTTAAATCAATTCAGCCAATTTGTGTCTTTTAATTAGGGATTTAATCCATTATCATTCAATGTTATTATCCATGTCTGAAGACTTATTGCTGTCATTTTGTTAGTCACTTTCTTAGTTGTTTTGTGTTCCTTATTTCCATTTGTGCCATTCATTTTCCTGATGTAGAATTTCCTTAAGTATTGGATTGTTGGGAAAGTCATGATGCATTTTTACATAGAAAAATGTAGAAAACTACATCATGACTTTCCCAGTATCCTAATGTTTCTGAAAGAGCTGGTCTGGTGTTGCTGAATTCTTTCATTTTTGATTATCTGGGAATGATTTTACTTTTCCTTCTCATTTGAAAGATGTTCTTGATGAGTATAGTATTCTTGACCATTTTTTTTTTCTTTCAGCGTTTTAAATGTTTTCTCATTTCTTTCTTGCCTGCAATGTTTTTATTGAGAGGTCTAAGGTTAGTCTCATGGGGTATTCTTTATAAGTAACTTAACGTTTTTCTTTTGTAATTTTTAGAATATTGTCTATTCCTCTAACTTTTACCAATTTGGCTATGATATGTTTTGGAGAGTCCTCTGATGTTGAATCTATTTAGTCTACTTGGTGATATTTGTATTTTCTAGGTCTGGACATACATATGTCTTCCTAGATTTAGAAAATTTTCTGGTAGTGTTTTATAAAACATTTTCAATGCCGTTACTTATCTCTTTACCTTCCAGAATACCCATCGTGTGGGTATTCAGCCACTTAATGTCATCTAAAATTTCCCATATATTGCCCTCATTTCTTTTTTCTTTTTCTTTTTTTAAGTTTTGCTACAGGATGCATGCAGTCAACAAGACAGAGAGATGAGAGAGAGTAAGAGAGAGAGGGAAAGTGAGACATTACCTACCAGGGGGATGGCTATGCTACATTCCTTTCTACATTCCTTTCTCCTACATTCTCCTCTTGGGATTTTGGGCATGGATGCACACTTCTGGCATGGTTTTCAAGACACTGGGTCTGGGACTCAAATTGCACAGTCAGGCATTTGGGATCCAAACCACCTACTGGCCCTGTTGTCCTCATTTCTAATGGTTATCTTTTTGTTGTTTTTGTTGACTTGGACCAAATTGGAGGCTTTGTCTTGGGTCAGAGATTCTTTCTTCTGCATGGTCTAAGCTGCTGTTAATATTTTTCAGAAAGATTTTGATTTCCTGTATTGTACTCTTATATCCAGAGTTCTATTTGGTTATTTTTTAGGGTATTTATCTCTTGACAGAGTGCTTTCTTTTCTTTTTTCTTTTTTTGGAGAGGTTTTTGCTATAGGGCACATGCGCTCGCCAGACAGACAGAGACAGACAGAGAGATAGAAAGCGAGAAATCACCCCCCAGGGGGGATGGTCACGCTGCAGTCCCTTCTCCTCCATTCTCCTCTCAGGATCTTGGCCACGTGCCCAGTGTGAGTTTTAAGCCACCGGGTCCGGGATGCGAATGGCGGTCGACTACGTGGGAGTCCAGCGACATAGCCATTACGCTAACTGCTGGTCCCAACAGAGTGCTTTCTTTATGTCATGAATGTTTTTCTCATGCCCTCGACTTGATTGTCTGTTTTCTTTTGCATCTCATTGAGTTTTGTTATGATGAATAGTCTGAATTCTGTTTCTGACCTTTCTGGGATTTCTCATGTTTTATCCATTGTTGGTAAGAAGTTACTGTGCTTCTCTGGGGAAGAGATATTTACTTTTTTTCATATTTCTTGCGTCTCTGCATTGATTTGTAGGTATCTTGTAGAGTACTCATTCCTTCCTAACTTTTGAAATAGTTTTTGTGAGGCCAGAGGATGGGGAGAGAAAGCTCTATGTCTCAAGTGTGCCCCTGGCAAAAGAAGGGGCCGGAAGCCAGATGCATCTTTCAGATCTGCACAGGCCTTGTGGAGCCTGTGCATGAGACAGTTCAGGTAGGTCTAAAAAGGCTGAGCTGTGGGTAGCATCAGTTGAAAGAGGTGGCCATTTCCTCCGAGTCTGAAGGAAGGGAGAACGTAGGCCTGCACTGCCTGCCAGACAGGAGGTAGTGATGGAATTGCTCAGTCTGTGTTGGGTAAGGGGAAGCACTTTTTTGCATCCTCTGTTCCCATTGGGCTTTGAGGTCTTACTCATGAACAGAGCTCCTCCTGCTATTGGCTTGCTGGATAGTGCAGTGTTGTTGCTGCTTAGGGTGAGAATGGGGTGGGAGGTTGATTTTTTCTAAAGCTGTAGCACTAAGATGTGTGATAGCTCCAGGCCAGTTTTGGTGTTTTTGTGTAGTTGGGTAGGGCCAGCATCTGCCCTGGGAGTCTGGACTCCAGAGTTCAAAGGAGAGTTTTTCTTGTTTTCTGCTCAGAAAGATATGTGTTGGGGGTGGGGGGGGGTGGGCAAGTAGGGGAGCTTCTGAGGAGCCTGATCTGCTTTAGGCAGTTGACTCCTGTTTACATTTCCATGTAGAAATTACATTTTCAGAGGTTCCTGTCATGATTTTCTTGCACTTCATCAGTCTAGCCACACTCCTGAGGCATTTATTAGCCTTTCTTCCCAGAGAGACAGTAGGGTAGATATTTCTAGTGGGCTGTCTTGAGGCTTCCCCTTGAATGGGACAGTGGTGGTGTACTCATGCCATTCCCTCTGATAAGTGTCCACCTCAGGCTCTGGCATCAAGACCCTACTGGGCTCTGAAGCCCGAGCCTCCCTGGCCTCACTCCACCTCTCCGGGTTGCTCCCAGCTCCTGGCTGAGCCACTCTCCAGCTTGTGGTTCCAGCAGGGTCTAGGCTGAGGTGGTGACAGCTCCCTTCTGGAAAATATCTTTGCCCCCCATCCCAGGGGCCTCACTGCAGTCTGCTCGGTCTCTCTGAGGCTTGGGGTTCCAGCAGAGCCCAGGGCAGGGAAATGACAGCTCCCTCTTTGACAAGTATCATAGTCCCCTGGCCCTGGATCCCGGAAGCAGGGCTGTGCCAACTCTCTCTGACTCATAGTTCCAGTGATATTTAGAGCCAGGGAGGTGACAGCTCCCTCACAGGCACATATTGCCATTTCTCAGACCCTAAATCCTGGTGACAGTGCCATGTTGCAGCCTTCTCTGTCTCTCCCTGGCTCCTGGTTTCAGCAGTGACTGAGGAAGGGAGGCAACAGCTCCTTCCCTGACAAATACCACGGTTCCTGGGCCCTGAGTCCTGGCAGTGAGTCTGCACAGTCCAGCTTGGCATGGAGGGCAGGGCAGGGCTGCTCCTCAGGGTTTCTTCCCAAGGAAAATTTTGAAAGTCTCTCAAGATGGAATGCAGTTTAACCCTGTACACTGAGGAGCACTGGGGAACAGTGGCTTCTCCGCCGGGAGAGCTTGCCCATTCTCAAGTCCTTGCAGACAGACCCACACTTGCTCACACAAGTACACACATTCACCCTTGCAGTGCTTACTCAGACACAAACTTGCACACTCACCCACCATTACCTAGAAGCTGGGCATTGTTTTTCAAAAACAGGCAACTTTTATTGTTTTGGATCGTTTGGATTTCACTGTCTAAAGTGAAGCCTTTAAATAAACAGGGCTTTGAATTCATAATACAGAATATTAAGTGTTAACATTTCATTTATTGAACACCTTCAGTGCCCCAGGAACTGGGCAGGGTGATGGAATACACAAAGGTAAAGGTAAAGCTCTTGACTTGCAGGAGTTATCACACACCCGTGTATCGCAGACCTCAGCAGTTGTATATTGAATACATAGACACATAATGAAAACACCATCTGTAAAGTCATATGCCTTAGAACATAGCATCAATGGTGTGAAACATAGCATTAAAACTTAGCATCAAAGCGACAAACTGACCTGGTAGGGTAAGCTGTGGGGGCATCAGAACCAATTCCTCTGAGCTTCACTGTGGAGGTGAATATATACCATTTATACTAGGGGTAAACATGCTTTTTCTAGAGATGCTCGATTGCTGTTAGACTCAAGTGCAATGCATTGCTTTAGATAGTTCATTGAGTCCAGGGCTCAGAAACAGGATTAAAAACCACAGAGACTTGGGACCAGCAGTTAGCGTAATGGCTATGTCGTTGGACTCCCATGTAGTCGACCAAGGTTCAAGTCCTGGACCTGATGGCTTAAGTTCACACTAGGTGCATGTGCGTGCGTGCCCAAGATCCCAAGAGGAGAATGGAGGAGAAGGGATTGCTGTGCGGCCATACCCCCTGGGGCGTGATTTCTCTCACTCTGTCTCTGTCTTTCTGGCGAGCGCATGTGCCCTATAGCAAAAAAAAAAAAAGAAAAAAGAAAAGAAAACCACAGAGACTGTAAGCTGTGAGTTTCAGTTACATGCATCCTAAAGTAAAAGATTGCTTATTGGGTCCACAAAGACTAGTAATATGTGTTTTTATTTTTATTTTATTATGCAGTGTAAATCTTTGCTAGATATTATGTTGGTATTGGTGATAGAAACAGTATGGTCTCAGGACCAGCAGATGGCGTAATGGCTACATCACTTGACTCCCATGTAGTCAACCACTGTTTGAGTCCTGGACCTGGTGGCTTAAACTCACGCCAGGCACGTGTGCGTGCGGGCCCAAGATCCCAAGAGGAGAATGTAGGAGAAGGGACTGTGGCTTGGCCATTCCCCCTGAGGGGTGATTTCTTCTTTCTGTCTCTCTGTCTCTCTCTGTCTTTCCGACAAGGACACACACCCTATAGCGAAAACCTCTCCAAAAAAGAAAAAAAGAAAGAAACAGTATAATCTTTGTCTTTAAAGAGTTTGTAGCCTAGCAGGAGAGGGAGCTTTATGAACAATGATTGACATTTAATGTAGTTAGTGCATCCTCAAGTACAACAAGGGTCAACGTGGTGTACTGTGGGCAGTTAAGGCAGAGCTTCCAAGGGAAAATGACTTGCAAAAGATTAATCAGAAATGATAAGCAAAAAAAAAAAAAAAAAAAAAAAAAGAAACAAACAAACAAAAGAAATCCCCAAACCAACAAATAAAAAACAAAAACAAAAAAACCAAAAAACTCAAAAATATATTTAGGGATCAGCAGGTGGCAATAATGGTTACATTGCTGGACTCCCACGTAGTTGACCATGGTGCAAATCCCAGACTTGGTGGCTTAAACTCACTCTGGGTGTGTGTGTGTGTGTGTGTGTGTGTGTGCGTGTGTGTATGCCCAAGATCCTGAGAGGAGAATGGAGGAGAAGTGTTTGCAATGTGGCCATCCCCCCTGGGAGGTGATTTCTCACTTTCTGTCTCTGTCTCTCTCTGTTTTTCTGGTGAATGTATGCATTCTTATAGAAAAACTCTCTCTTAAAAACAAAGCAAAGCAAAACAAAACAGAAATCTTTTTAAAAAGAACCTGAAAGGAGGGGAGAGATCCATCTTACTTGACTAGTTAGGGGAAAAAAAAAAAAAAAAAAAGAAGGTGAATGAGAAATTTGTGCAAAGAATCAGGCAATGAAGAGCTGTTGGAGCAAATACATCGGGTAATATAGTAGAGTTCCTGATGACCAGAATGGCCATTCGTTTGGCAATTTGGTTCACCAAGAACAGATCACTAGGACAGCTTGTGTGTAGGCATCGGTGTGCCCCAGGCTATGATACAAAATGAAGGTCCTGGCTGTCCCCTCTGTAAGGATGATTTCCAAAAGTTTGCGGAAAAAATGAAACAAAAATGGGAGTTTCTTTTGGTGCAAACATTTTTGAAGTCCATGGATAGTTTTTTTGTATACTATGTACTTCCCATAAACTTATTGTGTGTTTTCATAGCTCCCTGTGTTTCCTCTGCCAGTGCATTTGTCATAACTCACCACAAAAGACCGTTTTAATAGTTCCACCTCCCTTGTGTGCTTCTGGAGGGCAGGGGCCACGTTTCGTTTGCTTTTGCATCTATGTTTGTTACTATGGGAGTAAACACATTTACAAGGCAGACAACGCATATTTGCTGCATGAATAAATCATCAATAAACCTGGAGTTAGATTCAATTAGGGGAAAATCAGTCTTATTTTGAAGTGTTACTTCTTTTTCTGTGTAGGAGGTTGAGTCATTTCAATGCATGATATCAAATGAAAATATTTTACATGTTATTCTTTTCTTGGCTTAATGGTTTAAGTCATTTGGGATATTTTAATAATCAAAAGCATAATAGGTTAAGAATAAAATAGTGTGCTCATGGAAAAAGTCCCCTTCCTTGGTCAGGGGATTCTGCTTTTACCGTCATGTGGAGTGAAGCCAGTCTGCAGAAAGCAGCCACCACAATAGGCCTAGAGACTGCAGTGGGGTCAGAGGACTCCCGAGTGTGTGCTGTGGAAGGAGTGGAGACAGACAGATTCCCTGACTCAGCAGCACCTGCAGGATTGGGAGGGAAAATATTTGTTACAAGCTGAATGTCGGTGTCTCTCTCACATTCATTACATTGAAACTCTGGCCCTGAAAGTAAAGTGTTATAACAAAGGTGGGGCCTCTGGGAGGTGATTAGCTGAATGATATTAGTGCCCTGCTAACAGAGGCCCCACTGAGCTCGTGTTCCTTCAGCCGGGGAGGACACAGTGAGAAGGCATCGTCTACCAATGAGCAAGGGGACTCTTGCCCTGCTCTGACCCCAATTGCACCTTGATCTTGGACTGCCCATTCTCCTGAACTGTGAGGAAAAGCCAGTTGTCTGTGGAATCCTGTGACAGTGGCCCAGATGGACTGAGACCCTATCAGTTATACAGAGCATAGTCCACTTGGTTCCGCTGTGTTAGCCTCAGTCCGACAGCCGCGTGCTGCCCATGTCAGAAGTGCCGTCTTGAGAGACCATGTAGCTTAAGATCTGAATCAGAAAGTGTCCTGCTTTCAGTTCTGCCATTTGTTTCCTAGGGGATCTGAGGAGGCCGCACCTCTCTGGGCAACAACAGATTTCCTTACCTGTAAAATGAGAACATTAGGCGTTCTTAGAGGATTCAGATATGGCAGAATTGGAACAACGGATGTGTGGAAACACTCAGTATCATTTCTGAATGACTCACTGGAAGTCCACAGAGCTCTTCCTACCACAGTCTTCCCATTAGCTCTAACCCAGCCCCACGCTCTTCCCCACCTGCAGCTCACCCAGCTCCCTGCATGGCTGCCTCTGTCTCTCCTTCACTCCTCACCTCACCCCGAGCATCCCTTCCTAAGGGACAGCTTCCCGGTCACCCTCTCTAAACTTGTAGTCACTATCACATTACCCTTTTAATTTTCTTCATGACACTTTTCACCACCTAAAATCACCTTGATTGAGTATTTCTTTGTCTGTTTATGGTCTCTTTACTCCTAGTAGAAAATAAGGTGCTTGTTTGAGTGTCTTGTCCGTCAAACATACCACCATATTCCAGAGCCCTTAAAAAAGAACCTGGACATAGGATGTACTCCATAAATGCCTTTTGAATAAATAACATAATGAATGCAATTGACATTTCTCTTACTACTATTTTGAAATTTTTTTAGGACATTTCCTATCATAGTATGATTATTTTCTTTTTCTCCACTTGCAGTTAATATGCACAATTTACAATAAGTTCACAAAGGATGATAAACATGCCCCATCTATATCTGTGGGTGTTCTTTCTATTTGGGCAGAAAAAAGCTGAGACGATACGGAGGAGGAAACCAAAGAACATTCCATGTGTACCTAACATTTATCAGTGTAATAATTTCTCTAATAGGAAAAAAAAAAAAAAGACCAAGTTAGTTTAATTGGATCCAGTCTTAGAGCACCTTTCTCCCCATGTTCCCCTAAAGAGAAAAAAGATGGAGAAGAGACTTGGCCAAATAATGATTTAAATCTAATCAAGTATTTCTGGGGTGCCAAGACTAGAGGTTGTTGAAGTTTCTTTCTCTTTTGCTGAGGTGAGTTTTCAGTTCAGGCACATGCACTGGAATGGAAGAGCAATCAGTTACAAAGAATAAATACATTTGGTGTCTGTCTCTGGTGGAAAAATAATTGAAAGCATGAGTGTTGTGCGGTTTCTCTAAAACTTCAAAAGTGGACGTAATCACAGAAAGGGGAATGCCATCTGTTTGTTGTTAGGATCGTGTTTTATTTTCCTGCTTATACTTTCAAGGCATTCAGTGGACTTCGCTTTTTACAAAGAAAATTAATTATTATTTATTCTAGGTTTACGTTAGTGATACGTTTCCTCATTTCTGCCTTCCCATTACTAGTAGAATGGTGTGAGATAATAAATGAGAACCATTTGGCATCTAATCGCACTCACCCATTCTTAGAAACTGCTCATTGGCCAAAATCATCAGTGGAAACACGACTCAGAAAAGAAAACATCTATCTTTTGTAACTCTAATAACATGTTGGCAGGTTTGCAAAGTTTGGTAACAATAGCTTTTGTCCTGCCGAGTCTGAGGACTGCATTGTCAAATAGAATTTATAGGCTGTTTGCCCTCAACACATCTATCTTAGCCTTTGTGCAGTCCCTGATGTTCCGCAGTAAAGGGAGAAAATAGACGATATAGAACTTCAGAACTTAAACCCTAGACCCAGGGAAGTGCAGAGATGTGCTCGAAGTGACAAAGCAGCACTGTGCCTTAGTGGCTGACTTGGGCCTGGTGTCCAGCACTGATTCCTGGCTCACCAGCTGCTTCCCTGCACAAGTGTCCTAGCATAGTTCGTGTCTTCCTGTGAGGGATGGAGGTGGCTCCTGTGAAGCCATGAAGGCCTTCAGATGCAAATCCCCAAATACGTATTTAGGGCAGTCTACACCAGAGGCTGTGTGAGGGAAACCGTCTCATGGTTTACACATAGTATTTATTATTTGGTGTTTTACTCCTTTGACAGTACATCAGGCTTAGCCTATTAATTGTTTATCTGTAGACTTAAAGACAACTGTGTATCAATCAAGTCTTTGCCATATGAGGGTCAATTATTAGATGCCAGGGGTATGAATCAAATATCAACCCTTGACTTTAAAGAATTCTCCAACTGGTGACACAGAAAGTATGGGCAGAATGGACCACTGAGGACGTTGTTCCTCTGTGTCACTGCTCTTCTGTTTGCTTGCTTGCTTTCCTCTGCTACGTTGGCTGTTTTGAGTCAGCCTGCTCCAAGGCCTTTTATTCTATTTCTTCTACTGATGCCTTCAATGTTGGGGTACCCTGGGGCTCTGTCTTAGTTCTCTGTTTTATGGTTTTTCTCTTTCTGGATGGTCTCATCCAATCCTGTAGGAGCTCTTACCATCTCTTGCAAGGAACTATTAACCGAGGACCCGTGGATAAACTTCAGGGACTGTGACTCCTCTTATATGTGAATCTGATATACATGTCTGTAGCTTTTGCCAGGTTCACCAAGGTGACCCAGACTTCGCAGCCTGCTACTGTGGGTGATTCCTAGGTCTCCTCTTTCCTTGAGTACTAGATACCATCTCTGACTCTCCTCAGGGCATGAGATGTTGATTTTGCAGCTGCTTAAAGCTTACGAGGTGCGTGCTTACGGATGGTGGTGCGCCTTCCTCTTCCGACGCTCCCCTCCATTCTCCCCGTGTGTTCCTGTGGTCATCCATACCGTCATCCTGTGGTCATCCATACGGTCATCCTGTGGTCATCAATACCGTCATCCTGTGGTCATCCATACCGTCATCCTGTGGTCATCCATACCATCATCGTGTGGTCATCCATACCGTCATCGTGCGGTCATCCATACCGTCATCCTGTGGTCATCCATACCGTCATCCTGTGGTCATCCATACCGTCATCGTGTGGTCATCCATACCGTCATCGTGTGGTCATCCATACCGTCATCCTGTGGTCATCCATACCGTCATCCTGTGGTCATCCATACCGTCATCCTGTGGTCATCCATACCGTCATCGTGTGGTCATCCATACCGTCATCCTGTGGTCATCCATACCTTCATCCTGTGGTCATCCATACCGTCATCCTGTGGTCATCCATACTGTCATCGTGTGGTCATCCATACCGTCATCCTGTGGTCATCCATACCGTCATCCTGTGGTCATCCATACCGTCATCCTGTGGTCATCCATACCGTCATCGTGTGGTCATCCATACCGTCATCGTGTGGTCATCCATACCGTCATCGTGTGGTCATCAATACCGTCATCCTGTGGTCATCCATACCTTCATCCTGTGGTCATCCATACCGTCATCGTGTGGTCATCCATACCGTCATCGTGTGGTCATCCATACCGTCATCCTGTGGTCATCCATACCGTCATCCTGTGGTCATCCATACCGTCATCATGTGGTCATCCATACCGTCATCGTGTGGTCATCTATACGGTCATCCTGTGGTCATCCATACGGTCATCCTGTGGTCATCAATACCGTCATCGTGTGGTCATCCATACCGTCATCATGTGGTCATCCATACCATCATCGTGTGGTCATCCATATGGTCATCATGTGGTCATCCATACCGTCATCCTGTGGTCATCCATACCGTCATCGTGTGGTCATCCATACCATCATCCTGTGGTCATCAATACCGTCATCGTGTGGTCATCCATACCGTCATCGTGTGGTCATCCATACCGTCATCGTGTGGTCATCCATACCGTCATCCTGTGGTCATCCATACCGTCATCCTGTGGTCATCAATACCGTCATCGTGTGGTCATCCATACCGTCATCCTGTGGTCATCCATACCGTCATCCTGTGGTCATCCATACGGTCATCCTGTGATCATCAATACCGTCATCGTGTGGTCATCCATACCGTCATCCTGTGGTCATCCATACCGTCATCCTGTGGTCATCCATACCGTCATCGTGTGGTCATCCATACCGTCATCGTGTGGTCATCAATACCGTCATCCTGTGGTCATCAATACCGTCATCGTGTGGTCATCAATACCGTCATCCTGTGGTCATCCATACCGTCATCGTGTGGTCATCCATACCGTCATCCTGTGGTCATCCATACCGTCATATTGTGGTCATCAATACCGTCATCCTGTGGTCATCAATACCGTCATCGTGTGGTCATCCATACCATCATCCTGTGGTCATCCATACCGTCATCGTGTGGTCATCCATACCGTCATCGTGTGGTCATCCATACCGTCATCGTGTGGTCATCCATACCGTCATCCTGTGGTCATCCATACCGTCATCCTGTGGTCATCCATACCGTCATCGTGTGGTCATCCATACCGTCATCGTGTGGTCATCCATACCGTCATCCTGTGGTCATCCATACCGTCATCCTGTGGTCATCCATACCGTCATCCTGTGGTCATCCATACTGTCATCGTGTGGTCATCCATACCTTCATCCTGTGGTCATCCATACCGTCATCCTGTGGTCATCCATACCGTCATCGTGTGGTCATCCATACCGTCATCCTGTGTCATCCATACCGTCATCTTCCACTAGTTTGTCCAAGCCAGACATCAAGGATTTCCAGATTCCTCTCTTTCTCTCAATCCACACATCTCATTGAAGTCCTGCAGGTTCCTTGTCCAAAACCTCTCTCACATTGATTTTCCTCTCTACCTCAAACACCGCTGCTGCTCCCGGCTGTCATCGTCCTTCATTTGAAGCAACAGTCTCCTGTCTGGCCTTCCTCTCATCTTGCTGCAATCTATTTTCTAAACTGTGGCCAAAGTGTGTTCCCCGAAATGAAATCTAATCACATTGTCTGGCGTGGGTGTCATGTGTGGCTTTTCAGGAACTCCAGAGTTCACCATTACAAGGATTATAAACCTTTCATGAATTGTTTCATGCCCTGCCTCCAGTGTCGTGACTCGCTTAGATCTCTTACTCTTTAGCCATGCACTTCCTACGGTTCTGCAAACATGCCATGTTTTGTTTCATCTCCCGTCTCTGCTTCCACCCTCTTCCTCCAGCCTCCCTGCGCCAACCTTCCCATCTTCTCACTCCTTAGAGTAAGTTCTGTCCCTCCAGCATGTCCCACTTCCCTGGAGAGGGTTGCTCTGACTTTAATAAGACGCCTCCGCAGCATGTCCCCTTACGTAGTGTCTCCCCTCTTCTTAGACCCCGAAGTTACTGCCCTGTGGTGAATCATGCGTCCTTCTTCTCCAAGGACTAAGCCTCCTGAGGCCTGGGCTCAAGCGTATCGGGTTTACTGCTGTATTCCTAGTACCCAGGCTCTGCAACCACTCAGTGATGAATTAAAACCAGTCTGTACGGAGCAGGCATGGGGATGAAGAGAAGCCGCGCCATTGACTACTACAACGCACAGTAGGAGATCCTAGTGTAAAAGGCAACATTGACCACGGAGAGAAGGACAAGGACAGGCTCTGCTCTGGGCTGACTGAATGGCAGCTGCTACTTTGCCCATTGATGATAAGGCAGAGCCAGCTGGACACGAGGCCAGGAGAGGCAAGGTGTGCGTACAAACCTGCGTTCTTGAGTATGACTTCGACTGGCTCTGGACTTCAAGTACATGGCTACGGAAGAAAAAGAAAGATTTGGCTAACAAGTCAGCATCTCTTCTGGCATGAACACTTAGCAAAAAGCAAGACCAATAATAAAAAGAAGAAGAAAGAAAAGAGAAGTCTAAAAGATTAATATAAAATAAGTAGGATCAAAGAAGACAAGATGGAATAAGTCTGAACAGTTTTCAGTGTTTTTTTTTTTTTTTTTTTTTTTCTTGCCAGTGGCCTGCCGGGGAACATGGAGACTTTAATGCCACGTCAGGGCAATAAAAATGAAATGTCCCACCATCTTAAAAGTTTGGGACTTCTAATAGAATAAGCATTTGATTAATGAAACAACATGTACTATAAAGAACAAGGGATCATAAAAAGCTGGTTTTTAACAGCCTAAGTACCTTTTGCAGCTTGGAGTCTTTTATCACCTTGTAAATCACCCCTGGAGAGAAATAACCAAAGTGAGATGAAGAGGACTTCCATTACCTGCCCGTCCACTTTGGGACCTTGGCCCTAGTTCCTCCAACATATTGTCTTTGCTTACACTTTGTGGCACCTTGCCTTTATTACGGGGAAAGGAGGCTGACTCACTGTGGTGGTCCTGCTTGTCATAACTGTCTCAGACCCAACATCCCCCAGATGCTCTCTCCTCTTCCTTAATGACCTATTCTGGTCATGCATGCTTTTGTTGGTAGACATATGTATATACATATCACACACACACACACACGTATACATACAAACTTGGCTCTCTCACCAACATGTATCTACCCAAGTGGCCTCAAAACCAAACTCAGGGTGAACCCCCAAAGCTTATAGCCAACTGATCTTTGACAAAGGATATCAGTCAATCCATTGGGAAAAGAAAAACCTCTTTAGTAAATGGTGCTGGAAAAACTGGGTATCCACCTGCAGAAAGATGAAACTGAACCCCCATCTTTCACCATTAACAACAATCAACTCAAAATGTATCAAAGATCTGAACCTAAGACCTCAAACAATAAAACTACTGGTGGAAAATGCTGGGGAAACTCTGGGAGACATTGGAGTAGGCAAAGACTTCTTAAATAAGACTCCCAAAGCACAGGCAATAATCCCTAAAATAGACAAGTGGGACTATATTAGACTAAGAAGTTTCTGCACAGCAAAGGACACAGTAACAAGTGTGACCGACAACCCTCAGAATGGGAAAATATCTTTGTTAAATATGCCTCAGACAAGGGACTGATAACCAGAATACACAGGGAACTCAAGTGCTTTATGCGAAAAATAATGATTAACCCAATTAAAAGATGGGAAAATGAGCTGAACAAAAATCTCTCTAAGGAAGACATTCGAACAGCCAAAAAGCATATGAGGAAATGCTCAACATCCCTCATCATAAGCGAGATGCAGATAAAAACCACAATGAGATACCACCTAACCCCTGTCAGAATGGCAAAGATTAAGAATATAAAGTGATAAGTGTTGGCGGGGATGTGGTGAAAAGGGAACCCTCCTACACTGTTGGTGGGAATGTAAACTAGTTAAACTACTGTGGAGAACAATATGGAGATTCCTCAAAGATCTACAAATAGAACTACCATTTGACCCAACAATCCCGCTTCTGAGTATTTACCTGAAAGACAGGAGAATGCTCGGTCAGAAAAATGCTTGCACACCAGTTTTTATTGCAGCATTATTCACAATTGCCAAGACATGGAACCAACCTAAATGTTCACAAACTGAAGAATGGATTGGAAAAGTGTGGTATATATACTCTATGGAATACCACTCAGCCATAAAAAATAACAAGACCCTGGCATTTGATAGAAAGTGGTCAGATATGGAGGATCTATTGCTGAGTGAAGTGAGCCAGGCTATGAAAGAAAGATATTGTATGTATCCACTCAATATATACCAACTATCCACACTCTATGGTAGAGAGCTAAAAATTGGAGGACATAAAAGCAGTGAAGGTACTTAACGAGAATAGGACAGTGTGGAATGGGGGAGGTGAAGAGAAGAGGATAGAGAAAGATAACAAGAGAACAATAGAGAGGTAAGACGTTAGTGAGAAACAGATATGGCTTATTACCTGTTGGTGATGACATGTATAGTATTCTCAACTGGATTGGTCTGAGAAGTATTTCATGATGGGTAAAGTCTTTTAGCAAGCAAAATGAGAAATAGTGATTGACTGTTTTAAAAAATAATTAGAATAATAATAATAATGATTGGGAAAATCATAGAAAAGATATTGAATGTTGAAGTGGGGAGATTAATGTCTCTGTATTGACTGACATGCATGGCATTCCCTTTTGAAAAAGCAATGTAATACACTGTAAAGTTATATGTCATCCAATGTAATATAAAGAAGATTATGATGATAATAAAAATTAAACAAACAAACAAATAAAACAAACTCAGGGTGAGAAAAATCTCACTTTGACCTGTGCTTCACAGGAACGATAAGGTAAACTAGCCTTTAGCACCAGTACTTTCTTTAGGTCCCATTTGACATCTGGGACAAATAGATTTATTATTATTATTATTTACATTTACTAATTCATTGCAAAGTATATTAAAGGGCTAGAGAGGAAGAGATACACAGGGCAAGGCATATGCAAAGAGGTGTGAAGCTTCCATACCCTGTTTGGGTACACCCTCTCCAGAAACCTCCTCATGGTGAGCTCTCTGGACGCTCTGCTAGTGGGCTAAGAACAGAGGTCCCCAGCCACTGAGTGGTGGATTGGTGCCTGCTGTGGTCTGTTGGGGGCTGGCCAATGACCAGTGCCATCTTCCCCGGGCTATGCAGCAGGGTGTGGGTGGTGGGCGATTGAGCCCGGCTTCCTCTGTGTTTGTAGCTGCTCCCCATTGCTGGCATTGCTGCCTGGGCTCTGCTTCCTGTCAGGTCAGTGGTGATATTGGATTCTTGTGGGAGAGTGAACCTTATTGCTGTGTGGACTGCTTCATTGCATATTGTAATGTGGTAGTGGTGGAAATAGGGCACACAGGGGATTAGGGTGCACTTGGATCATCCCAGGAACAAATCTCCACCCATCTGTGGAGGGACTGTCTTTCCCGAGTCTGGTTCCTGGTCCTGGGAAGGTTGGAGACTGATGATTTAGAATCAAATGGTCTTGGGGATTATCCTTGCTCTATAATGGAAATTATTACTTCTTTCTTTATAAGCTAGACATTTAAAAAATATTTTTGCCATAGGGTGCTTGTGCTCACTGGATAGAGACAGAGAGACAGAGAGAGGGAAAGTGAGAAATCATCTGCTGTAGGGATGACCATGCTGCAGTCTCTTCTCCTTTCTCCTCTCTAGATTTTGCGCACTCATGTACATATAGCACACACGATTTCCAAGCCTGCAGATCTGGGACTCCAACTGTGGTCGGCCCTGTAGGAGCCCAGCACCCTTAACCACCATGCCACCTGCTGGCCCCCTAGACATACTGTTTTTTAATGTTGATTATTTTACTGTCTATAAAAGAACTTCGTAATCCTCATAACAAACTTAAAAAATAGAAATTTTTTAATGATACAAATGATCTACAGTCCAATCTCTTAGACATAATATTTTAAGCATTTGAATTCATATCCTGCGTGTAAGGATAAGCACACATATATAGTTATATACATCTACCTGTCTATATATTTGCATGCACACACACATTTTACATGGATGTATTATAGTAAATGAATTTTATAAGGACTTCCACTCTCTATCCTCCTGTTACGGTTGCAACATTTAATTCCAACATTAGTATACTATGCTACTTAGCATAAACCTTTTAAGTGTTTTGGTTTTAAATGTAAAGAGTCATTCAAAGAGAGACACCACACTGAAGACTCTAAGAAAAACACTGGTTTGGGGATTAAGCAGCTAGTATACTTGTCAAATAACAATAACAAATAAAAACCCTGAACAGAAACAAAACAACAGTAATTATCACAAAATCCAGAGCAACATTCCTCATGTATAGCATTTATGAGGAAGGAGAATACCTTTTTTTTGGAGAGGTTTTTGCTATAGGGTGCATGCGCTCGCCAGACAGACAGAGAGAGACAGAGAGACAGAAAGTGAGAAATCACCCGCCGGGGGGGATGGCCACGCTGCAATCCCTTCTCCTCCATTCTCCTCTCGGGATCTTGGGCACGCAAGCACACGCGCCCGGCGTGAGTTTAAGCCACTGGGTCCGGGATGCGAACTGCGGTCGACTACATGGGAGTCCAGCGACATATCCATTACGCTAACTGCTGGTCCCGAGAATACCTTTTGCACACATAAACTATTTTCCATGCAGACCAGAGGAAATAAAAGAACTAAAAGTTTTTACAAATGTATACCTTTTTGCTATTTGGCAATGGTAAAAATTTTTCCATTAAGGAAACAGGACCTCAGATTTTATAATTGTACTTATAGGAGTTAACATCTATCTAATGTATAATACATATGATGGACTTTAAAAATTCATGGAAAATGGAATTAAAGTATAAGTGTATTTTGGTGCCTCCAAAGTTGAAATCTATACAGTTTTTTCATAGTATATATTTTTATGAGTTTTTTTTTTTTTTTTCTTTTTTTGGAGAGGTTTTTGCTATAGGGCGCGTGCGCTCACCAGACAGACAGAGAGAGACAGAGAGATAGAAAGCAGGAAATCACCCCCCAGGGAGGATGGCCACGCCGCAATCCCTTCTCCTCCATTCTCCTCTCGGGATCTTGGGCACGCACGCACACGCGCCCGGCGTGAGTTTAAGCCGCCGGGTCCAAGACGCGAACCGCGGTCGACTACGTGGGAGTCCAGCGACATAGCCATTACGCTAACTGCTGGTCCCCATATTTTTATGAGTTTTTTGAAGATACCTTGTATTATTTCCCTACCCAAAGTATATTTCAGGGCCATTTTGTAACATTATTTCTGCATCTAGTCTACCAAATTTATTTATATGGTTCTTGAAAACATTGGACGGTTCAATTCAGTTTTTCTATTTCTTTTAACAAAAAGTGTGTGTGTGTGTGTGTGTGTGTGTGTGTGTTTGTAGTGTAATTTAATCCATTGAAGTTTCTCCCTCCACCCCCATGGCTTATTGGATGATCCTAAAGTAATTTAATCTTTTTTATTATAACTTGTTATGTAAAATGATAATCTCAAGTTCATTTTCACTTTAGGAAGCAAATTACCTTCAATGAGTGATTTAGAACACCATTAGAGTGAGACAAGAATTTAACTTAAAAAGTGAAGAGATACTGTATGACTGCTAAAGTGCTTATAAAACCTATTAATTTTAAAAATACAATAGTAAAAACATTACTGAACTAAAAGAAGGCACTTCATTTATATATAGGTTGTAGGAACTGACCTACTCATAACTTGAGGAGACACAACTACCACCTTATTTAAACTTTTGAAGTTTTGGGAAATATTGTCCAATTAATATAGATCTCTACTTATAAAGTGTAGGTCAAAGGAGGCCAAATGATTTTCACAAAAGTTTTGGAAGGGCATTCTAATAGTCTCATTTTTATCAATCAGAATAAGCCATAAAATCCAAAGAGATCATGTGATTTTGTGGTTCTTTTCAACAAAGTTAAATAAACATCGTTAGTCAGGAATTCATGACATCAAATTTGAGACTAATAATTGCCTTAATTTACAGAGGAGGAGTTAGTATTTCAGAAGCATGAAATTTTGTGTTGAAAGTCATAAAATTGGTGTTGTTCCGATGACTTTTGATTCTTAGTACATTGCCTTCTGATATTCATTAGGAAGTCATTGGAAGGAGGAATTTTGAACTTTCTTGGAAAGATCACTGCTCTCTAATATTCATCTTTGTTGCAAATGCCTTTACTTGGAGAATATACATTAACTTTCACGGAAATGAAACTGGGGATCTTCAGAGTCAATGTTCCATATGGAGTTAACTGCATCATGTTCTTGCCTTACATAGGTAAACCCTTCCATAGGTAACTAAATGTAGGGAAAGAGAATCGTATTAAAAAATAATGAGCATTATTCTCAAGGGAAAGTGAGCAGATCTGTTGCTCTTGTCTAAAGTAAAGTGGATTTTGTTAGTAACTGTATTCGCAGCATGAAGCATAGCATAAAAAGAAAATAACTTCATTTGCTGATGGATACCGGCCCTTGGTTCATCCATATGTTCCCGATTTTCGCTATCGCATACCACATAGCCAATGTGCAGTATCATTAACCACCTCACCTTTTTAACTTTGAAGAAAAGTGAGAGTCATGATTTCAGGCCACCTCCCGTTCCTCTTTATTCTTCTCATCTTTGATAATGAAAAAGTGTGCATCTTGACAACGAATATCTAAAGCCAGGGGTTGAAATCACTGGGTATTTTTCAGCTCTTTGGTTTCATCCCCTCAGGAGAGCACACATGAGTGATATGGACGGGACTCATATTTAACGCTCTCCTTTTTCCTGTTATGTAAACATTCCAAAAAGGAAACAACATCCAACATTGAACCCCGGAAAGATACATCGTTATGAATTATGATTAAGCGGCAAACTCGCTGCAGGAGAAAGAGAACCTGTCTCTCACTCTGATGGTACTTGTGATAAAATACAGGAGGATGTGGCACTGCTCTCCTTGATAAATGGAGCACTAGAAAAGCCATGAATGTGAAATTATCTAGCATGTGATAAATCTGCCGTAATAAATAAAAAGCCCATAGTCAGAAGTAGGGACCGCTTGAAGTAAACTTTGCTTCAAACTCTGCCTCTTTAACTTTGGACAGGATTCCTGGCTCTCTGAGGACTGGATAATTGGGCTCTTTAGGTCATAATTAGCACCACACAAACCCTCATCTGGAAACAAAAAGTCATGGAACAGGAAAGTTCAAAATATGCCCTCAGGATTAAAATTCACTGTTACTTTCCAATGAACAGGAGTGGTGTAGTCTTCCAGTCTTCTTCTTTTAAACATACTTTCAGTTTCCTCTGCAAAATCTGTTTTGGCCTCCAGGCAAAAATAAATGTCATATTCTAAAGTATTTTGCAAAATTCTAGAAAATATCATCAGGACACACCAGTTTACCTCTTCATAATTAAGCTGATCTACAAAGATATACTAAACACCCCCCAAGATTAGCAAGTCGTTAATGTTTCCACAGCAGAGTTTAAAATTTATTTTAATTCATTGTACTAATTCTTGAACAAATCCCAAGATTCAGAGCTTTGTCTGTAATGCTTTTAGCTGTTGAAAATGAAACCTTCCTGTAGACTGAGTTGAGTAGGAGTTAAATGAAGTGATAGCGCATCTTGCTCTTGAAGGATCTTCAACGCTTCAGTGGGTTGTTAAATGGGCAGATCAATATTGAGTTGTTTCACACTTGCCTTTGTCTTCCCAAAGGTCAAACCGGAAGAATGGCAAGGCCCACAGGTAAAGTACAGCAGATAGGAAAAAAGGCTTAGGAAAGTTCAGCAAATAAGTAGCAGTAATAAAGCATTGGTGTGATATTAAAGGTAAACAGTTTACATTTGTTTCAAATCTTACTCTACATAACTTTATTCAATATAGTTTTTAAAAAGTACTATTTCTCATAGCTTGATAATTTCCAAATGTCCCTCCTATGGGTCTTTTTTATGCCTAACTTCATTTTTCCATTGAATTTCATTTTGAATGATGAACCAAAGCAGAAATGTATATATGCGGTCATTTGTTTCCATCCTTTCTTCTCTCTTTCCTTGCTGATTTCAAACCCATGAACCATTTCTTGCTCCTTAATCAGTCTCAAGATATGACAGATTGAGAAATCTGGAAAAGTCAGTCTTTGATTTTATTTCTAAATACCAGTGCTGGTAGGAAATAAGAGGGGACTCTAGGAAGCAAAGAGAAGAAAAGATTTTTTGCTCCTATGTCCAAGACCTGAAGAGCTTCCATGGATGAGGGTAGAATGGACTAGTGTTAGAATGGTGGTTCCTAGAGAAAAGGCCTACCTTCTGTCTCCCAGGCACAGCCCTGGGCTGTCTTCAAATCCTAAGAAAAGTGTGTGAGATCGAAGATCAGAGAGGACCATGAAGATAAGGGATGGAGAAGAGAGGGCTGCAGGGAAAGTGTGGGTGCACAATGTTATGGCCAGGACCACAGATGTTTTCCATGCTATTGGGTGACACAGAAATAAAAGATCAGTTCCTGTGTCTCTCTCTGTGGTACAGATGCAGTAACGAAATTAGAGAGCCATCATCCAGGAAGGGGTTACATAGGCAGAAATGTGTGACCGGTGGTAACATACATGTACAGATGGATGATGGAATACCTCAACAAGATGCAAATATTTTATCTCATGATGGAGTAGACAGATAACATCTAGGACCTCATGTTCTACCATATCACTGTTCCCTGGAACTTAGATACAATTTCTAGAAAAAGGAGTGGGCAATTGATTGCCATTAATTTTTCCTCATGACCACAGCAGAATTAAAAGCTCAACAGTTGGTGTAATGGCTATGTCGCTGAACTCTCATGTAGTTGACCGTGGCTCGAATCCCAGACATAGTGGCTTAAACTCACGCTGGGTGCGTGTGCGTGCGTGCTTAAGATCCCAAGAGGAGAATGGAGGGGAAGGGATTGTGGCATGGCCATCCCCTGCTGAGGGGGCGATTTCTTGCTTTTTGTTTCTCTGTCTCTCTCTGTCTTTCCGGTGAGCACACACACCCTATAGCAAAATTCTTTCTAAAACAAACAAACAAACAAAAAGTAAAAAAAAAAAGAAGTTCAAAAGAGAATTGTAAAATAAAAAACAACACTTTCCCACATAAGTTTGTAGACTGAGGTTTATATTCTTTATGTATGTTTTGACTTTAGTACCTTAGGGTCTATTGATACACATATCTGATTGTTTTTATGAGAGGGTGCATGGTACACTGGAAAGAGCTTAGATGAGGTAAGCACACACACACAAATTGTCTCTTTTCTGCTACTTTTTTTTTTCTCTTTTTTACATTTAATTACTGTACATCCTTACAGCATGCAAAATGAACTTTCCCAGTGTGAATATACTGTATATTAGTCCATCCAAGAACAGATGAATGGATTCAAAAAGTGTGGCATATATACATTATGGAATATTTCTCAGCCATAAAAAAAAACAAAAACAAAAACAAAAACAATTAGACCCTGGCATTTGATAAAGAGTGGACAAATATGGAAGATTTAATGCTAAGTGAAGTAAGTCAGACTATGAAAGAGATGCATTGTATGTCCCCACCTAATATATACCAAATGTCTGCACTCAATGATTACTTATCTTTTTCTGGCTTCAGATTTCTCACACACAAGATGCACAATTTGGACCAGATGAGCTTTTTTTGTTTGTTTTTTATTTTAATTTATTATTGTTATTTTTACATTTAATCACTGTATGTCATTACAGTAAATAAAACAAGTTTTCCCAGCATGAATATACTGTGTATTTGTCCAGTCAAAGTTATTATCATACACATTGATTTGTAAGGATTCTCTTACTCTGAAAATATAATTTTTGTGAGTCTCTAAGACTTGATTTGCTAATTGTGGTTAGTGGCCACTCTTTCAAATTCAAAGATATGATTCCTAAGATCTAACTCACATAAAAGTTCATGATATTCTTCTAAGTTCTATATGCAGGTCCTGTTATGGAGAAGCTACACAATGGGCTGATTTGTCAGTGTACTTACCTCCAATGATTCTTCTTCTGTATTTCTTTTTAACTGTTTAATTTGTAATTATATTTGATTGGTACA
This sequence comes from Tupaia tana, assembly GCA_026018925.1. Classification (NCBI taxonomy): domain Eukaryota; kingdom Metazoa; phylum Chordata; class Mammalia; order Scandentia; family Tupaiidae; genus Tupaia; species Tupaia tana. The sequence continues at coordinate 149,748,088 of JAKSZU010000002.1, forward strand.
ATCATGCATTTTTATGTGGTATGGTAATAATTTTTTCAGTACATGAATATGATGTGCTTTGATCAAGTTGAAATAATGTACATATTCATACCCCTTATGTACTTTGTATTGGAAGCATTTAAAATCTTCTCTTCTAGCTATCTTAAAGTACACAATAAATTGTTAACTATAGTCACCCTACTGTGCTCTAGAACATTAGAACTCAGAGCTCCTATGCTCTGTGGTTGAGAAGCTTTTCTAACTATGCTCTGAACAGGAATACTGGTTAAAGGGCTTGGATGGTAGGTCAGAAGGCCTCTTTGCTCTGGGTGATACATGGTGAGAAGATTAATGATGAACTCAAAGTGGCACTGGGTTGGCCTAAATTCATGATCAAGCTGACACAGGGTTTCTGCAACCCTGATGAGATCTATCCAGCAGCCTCTTCTATTGTGTTCTTCCACAGGGCACTCAGGCCATGGAGACAGTCTGCCATTGCAAAAGGAGCTATCAGAAAGTTGAAACTGAACCCACATGAGTTCACAGAGAGAGAGGGAAATGCCAGATCATCCCAGAGACTCAGAGTCTGTCTAAATTAGTGCATCCAGGTGCTGTTGCATAGATGGGATGCCAACCAGGACTGTGGGTTTTCACTTCTGCTTTGAATACAGCTGTATTTTTTTCAGGGTTTCTACAATTTACGCTGTGATCCTTCCCTGTTAGAAACCTGCAGCCAATTACTCCCCAGAAGGACACCATTTTTAATAGGGTGGTTTTCTGAGAGTTTTTTGTTTGTTTGTTTGTTTGTTTTTGTTTTTGCCAGAGAGACAGAGACAGAAAGCAAGAAATCACTCCCCTAGCAGGGATGGCTACATAGCAATCCTTTCAGCTCCATTCTCCTCTCAAGATTTTGGGCATGCATGCACATGTGCCCAGCATGAGTTTAAATCTGTTGTGTCTAAGACTTGAACCACGGTTGACTATATGAGAGTTCAGTGATGTAACCATTATGTCATCTGCTGGTTCCTAGGGTGGGTCTTTTATGTAGAGGGAGCAATATATATATTTTTTAAATAGCAATATATATATTTTTTAATTACTGCACCCAAATTCTATCACTTCATGTCTCACCATTCTCTTTATGTCTCTAACTACCTTCTCATTAGCTGTTCATTAGCCTGTATCTAGTCTGTTACTTATGCTCAGGGTCCTGTCTGAGCTGGAGTAGGGATGGACTTATGAAGATGATGTTTTGGTTTACTTCTTGGACTTAAAATACCTCAATTAAGAGCCTTGGCTGTTTTTTTCTCAAAGTAGGGTTTGCAGAACACCTGTAGCATAACAAACGGAGTATGCTTGTTAAATGCAAGATTGGGGGATCCCAAAGTGAACTTTACCAAACAGCCTGATCCCCTTTTGTACTTTCAAGTTTGAGACATTATGTACTCACCTAATCTTCACCTGTGTCTACAGCTGGGAGTCACCTTAGCTCACACACATTGGTCTACAGAAGAGCCTTCTAATTCTTTCACTACAGGAAGAAATTAGGGTACATGTACTGAGTAGGTCACATTCCTCAATCCAGTATGCCCATACCATTAAGCACATTGCTGTAGTTTTATCTTATGCGTCTAATCAACATCCGTGCATTTTCCGTGTCAGAGCATGCACTTCCAATTCTCATAAGGCACATGCCTTTGCTTAATCAGTGTTGTAATCTGTATGGCCACTTTATCCCCGTGCTTTTCCTCTTCTTACTTCCTGGCAGCAGTGCATATGAAGAAATGATTGTCGGCACCAGCAGATGGCGAAATGGTTATGTTGCTGGATTCCCACGTTGTCAACTGCAGTTTGAGTCCTGGACTCTGACAGAGGCTTAAAACTCATGCTGAGCATGTTTTTGTGCGTGCCCAAGATTCTGAGAGGAGAACGGAGGAGAAGGAATTGTGGCGTGACTATCCTCCCAGGGGGTGATTCTTCGCTTTCTGTCTCTCCAGTGAGTGCACACGCCCTATAGCAGAAATCTCTTCAAAAGAAAAAAAAGAAAGAAAAAGAAAGGAAGAAAGAATGAAGAAAGAAAAAGGATTGCCAGCAAGTGATGGGAGTACCATACATTTATACCTTTCGATGGGGTGGGCTGATCTGTAGTCTGGGTCATTCTGTGGCCTGGCGCATCTGCTGGCTGTGTATTTCTTACTGCTAATCTGGAATGTTCTACCTTGTTGTGCTTTTTTTTAGCATTTCCTTGTCACCCCACATGACCTGAAGTTGCATTCAATGAATTCCAATGCAGTTTTGTTTGTAGTTGTCACCTCACTGTCCATATTCACAGCCAGCAAGGCACCTCTGGTTCTGAGCCAAAGATTTGGAATTCTGCGACATTGGAAGGAATGGCCCTTAGACACTGCCTAGCCCAGGGGACCTTACTGGCAATCTGGTAAAGTCTCATCTTAGAAAAACATTTTTAAAAAGCATAAGCTAATATACATATGGTTATAAAGGAAACTATGTTTATGTATTTATAAAACATTTTTGAAAATGTCATGATACAGTAGTGAATGTGCTTCTTTACTAAGGCATTAAGTCACAAAAATCAGCACCAAGTTTGGTGATTACTATAAATTTAAACAGCCGGTGGTCATAATTAATATCCTGAGATAACTTCAAAACCTGTATTGCCACATGAGAATGTCTGTAATTTACATTGGTGCAAAATCACAGAGTTGGTAACAGCACTATTGCTTATCACTTTTGTTGGTAATCATAGGAAGCACTACAGATATTAGTTACAGACTATAGAAATTAGAGATGCATTTTATTTTTCATTTAAGTTCCTGGTCCTCTGAATTATAAGAACCCCTGATCTAGTTCAGTCTTCCAGGTTTATTAGGGAACAAAAAGCTAAGGGGTAAAGTGAATTGCCAAGATCACACTGTTTGTCTCGCCCAAATGGGATTCAATCTGGATGCCCTAAATCTATTTTTATTTTTCCTGTGCGTCATTGCTCCTGTTTACTGAATGGCAAGATGAACTTCCTTGGTAGTTCTGGTCTGTTATCATCCCACAGTCCACTTTTTTTTGTGCTACCTTTGATTCTAGCAATTCTCTACAATTCTCTCTTTGAAGTGTGTTAATTTTGTTTCAATGCTAGTGCTGTGTGGATGCCATAAAATTCTGTTTTTTCTTTCTTATAGAATAGGACAGCAACTTCCCTGATATTTGTTCATTGCTATCAATCAATGTACCATGCCCTTGAGAGGGAAATGTAGAGAAAAGCACCGGAAGTAGTTGGCATGGCGAGGGTTCTTTCAGGCAGTGCGGAGCTGGAGTTTGCTGGATTGTGCCTTAAACCTTGACCAAGGCATGAAACTTAGAGAGGGACTAGAAGAGATGAATCCAATTACAAAAGTTTTATAAAGAAAGAAGTGTCCTGTCTTGTCTGAATGAGTCAGTGGGAGATGAGAGAAGAAGTAGAATACACTTTGCATAATGGATCTTAGTCTCTCAGAAAGGCTACTTAGACATTGCTATCTAATCAGATACAGCTTTTCCTGGAAACAGAAGAGATCAGCTATTCCATTAGCTAATCTGCAGAATTAGATTAGCTAGTCTACTAGCTAGTCTATAGAATTAGATTAGCTGATAATGTAGATTATTCTCTGTCACTTGTGTTTTTGTGCATTGGGACTTGCCGCGGCCATTTCACTGTTTTTGGAATATGTTTTAGATCAGATTCCAAGAAAATATCATATTCATCTTTAGACCTGATGTTATGATTTAATTTGTCTTCCATATAACTTTATTTCCTCAATTGGGCTGCATGCTTGCTGAGGTTAAGAATCTGGTATAAGAGAGTCTATTACTTCGCATCTTTTGTAGACATTCTAATGGTGCTTGCCTACAAGTGTGTGTGTTCAGTGTAGTGGAAAGAGCATCAGCCGTGTCCTCGTGCAGGTCAGAATGTGAATTCACCCTTCCTTCTGATTTTCACCAGGTGTGAACCCAGCCAGTCATGGTGCGGTTTCCTTACCAACCATACCTATGTGTGCAGTGAGGTCTTCAGTGGGACACCACCATGCAGAAGATGGTACAGAATAGGGGTTTGAAAAGACACCTACTATAATTGTTACTAGGGCTCAATAAATACTTTTTTATTTAGTGTTTCTGCCAAGTGGTGTCCAAGTTGTCTCTCTTGTGCTTTCTGTTGTAGTTGCTTTAGAAAATGAGAGATAAATAGGGGCCAGCAGGTGGCATGGTGGATAAGATGCGGGATCCCTCATGGCCAACTTTGAGGTGTGGGTCCTGGACCCAGTGGCCTGGAAAACATGATGGGTGTGTGTGCCCCAAATCATGAGAGGGTAATGGAGGAGCAGGGATGGCAGTGTGGCCATCCCCCCCGGGGTATGATTTCTCACTTTCCTGCTCTTTACGTCTTGCTCTGTCTCTCTCCGGTGAGCACGTGTGACCTATGGCAAAAGATAACTTAAAAAAAGAGAAAGAAAATCAGAGCTAAATAAAGGGAAAGCTTCTGGAGTGGAGCAGCTCACCAGTACGTTCTAAAAGCTGCTTATCGTGGATGTGTCATGACTATTTGTTATCTTCCTTTTCCAAAGAAGTGATCCCATCCAGCGTGGGCCATGTTTTTCCTTCTGTTTTTACAGCCCTGTTTACTAAGTCAGTGAAATTCTTTATATTGCTTTCAAAGGGCCAAGAAAAGAAACCATTTGAAGAGGGGGAAGAATCATGTTGGGATTTTTAGGAAGCTAATGCATAACACTAATTTTTTTTCCCATTCCAATTTCAGAATGTATTGTGAGAACCCAGAAGATATGGAGTTCAAAATTTAAAACTATATGTCATATATTTTGAAAATTCTAATCAGTTGATGATGAAGTTAGCTCTGTGATCTAATACTTCCTAGAAACTTATGCTAATGAGTCTCAAAACAAAACAAAAGACAAAACTGGAGACTATCCCTCTGCAAGTACAGATAAACCTTCCCTGGTAAGCTGGCTATTGTTACAGTGGAGAAAAAGATATCTTCAGGTTGGCTCCATGGTCTGGTGGCTGAGGGGTATGGATCCACATGGCCAGCCATGGTTGTAATCGAAGCCCTGGTGGCTTAAAAACCACACTCAGGGGGCCAGCAGTTAGTGTAATGGCTATATCACTGGAATTCTCAAGTAGTCGACCGCAGTTTGAGTCCCGGATCTGGCGGCTTAAACTCACGCTGGGCGCGTGTGCGTGCGTGCCCAAGATCCCAAGAGGAGAATGGAGGAGAAGGGATTGCGGCGTGACCATCCCCCCTGGGGGGTGATTTCTCGCTTTCTGTCTCTCTGTCTCTCTCTGTTTTTCTGACAAGCGCATGTGCCCTATAGCAAAAACCTCTCCAAAAAAAAAAAAAAAAAAAAAGAAGAAAAAAAAACAAAACGCGTTCAGTATGTGTGTTAATGAAGGATGAGGGATTATGGCCTCAATATGCCCCATTGGGAGGTGCTTTCCCCCTCTCCCTCTCTCAGTATCTCAGTATCTCTCTGGTGAGCACACTATACCCTCTGGCAACCATAAATAAATAATTGAGGAACTTTGGCCCCCTGTGGTAGTGTGTGCTGCTACGGTGCTGTGCTCCTCAGGCTGAGGCTAAGCGGGGGCCTGGGTTTGATCCCCAGTCCAACACAAAGTTGGGTCACAGTGATGGGAGCCTGTTATCCCAGTAACTAGACTATAGGAGGCTGAGGCAGGATTGCAACTTGAGGCTGGCCTGGGCAGTGCAGCAAGACTGTCTGAAAGAGCCGGGTGTGGTAGGATATGCCTATAGTCCCAGCAGGAGGATGAAGAAGGAGGATGAAACATGGTGAGAAGCTATCTATTTCTTCTTATTTTTTTAGAAAGAATTTTGCTATAGGGTGCATGCTTTCACCCGAGGGACAGAGAGAGTCAGAGAGACAGAAAGCAAGAAATCATCCCTGGGGGAGATGGCCATGCTGCAATCCCTTCTCCTCCATTCTTCTCTCAGGATCTTGGGAATGCACATGCTCAGTGTGAGCATTAAGCTACCAGATCCGGGACTTGAACTGCAGCTGACTCTGTGGGAGTCCAGTGACGTAACCATTACACCATGTGCTGGTCCCAGGCTAGTTGCTATCTTAAAAAAACAATAACAATAACCAAAAGGCATCCTCTCTCCAGTCTCACATATCTCAAAAGAGAGAGGACGTATTTCTGCTGAGTATGTAAGTTCTCCCAAACCGGATGGTGATATCAGTCTGTCCTCCCAGAGGAAGGAAGAAAGAGGTGGAGGAAGGCTAGCCTTCCTCAAAAGGTGGCTCCCTGACTGAAGCACCAGTACCACCTGAGACTGGGTGTGGGGCCTCATCCCAGCGCTTCCGAATGCTACGGTGGCCCAGTGATCCATGTTTCCACAAACTTTTCAGCAGTTCTGATGCTGGCTTAAGTTTAAAGGACATTCTGTACTCCTTAACTCTGGCTGTATTTTATCATCTCTTGAGAATATTCTCCATGTTGGGGTCCCACGGGCAGAAAAATTTTACACGTCAGGATCCCTTATAGTAGGACCTTGGGGATTTATGCGTTGTGAAAGCTCTTCAGATGATTCTGTGTGTACTCAGGCCAGGCTCCTGCACAGTCTAGTGCATACCGTGGGGAGAGCAGGCCTGGGAAACAGTGTATGGGACCAACACTGGCTGTGGCTTCAGACTCTCATTCTTGCCACTTGGATGTTTTCTTTCCTCCCATGTCACACCTGGCATTGTGAACGTTATGAAGCCTCCTGTGATGCGATCTTAAACAGCTCGTGGGATTCGGTGGCTAAGAGCCTTATAGGGTGGTGACTTCCTCAGGCACAGGGAACTCAAATACCATCAATGTCCCTACATTGTCACTTGAAGTGTAGATGGAATTGTTTCATGACTTAAAAATATCTAGAGTAGGCAGAAACTAATGTATTTTAAAATGAAATGTCTCAGATCTTTGACGAGAAGTCAGACTGGAGCTTTGTCATCACTTTCCTTGTTGACACTTAAGATGATACTTCAGAGGGCCAGTAAAAAGGAACAAAAATGTCTTTGTTTCTAAAATAAGTTATATTTTTAAATTAAGAGAATGATGGGAAGATGGGATGTATAGCCAAATAAATCTATTAGTTCCTGAGAAATAGTAAATCGTCAGAGGGAGATGAAAGAATGGGGTGGAAGGGCCAGGAGTAACGTGATGATGGCAGCGAAGATGAAGACAAGTCTTGACTCTCTGGCAACAGTGAATCAAAAATAATTTCAGATTTGTGGCTTCTAATAGAAGGCTCATTGACTCCAGGGAAGAGTGCCAAGAGCCACATGGAAAACTGCTTAATTCCTGAGACATGTGTAGAAGTTTTCATTGTCCAGTCATGTGTGTGTGTGTGTGTGTGTGTGTTTAAATTTACTATAGGACATGCACATTCATGAGAGAGAAAGAGAGAAAGTGAAAAATCACCCCACACCTCACACCGCAGTCCCTTCACCTCCATGGTCCTCTTGGGGTTTTAGGCACGCACACACTTGTGCCTGGTATGTTTCTCTGAGTCACTGGGTTTGGGTGTCCAACCACTCTTGTCAGTTGTGTAGGATCTAACTGACTTCAACACCACTTCACCTGGCTGGCCCACATTTGTTCCAATTTTTAAAAGAGGATCCTAAATCATAATTCAACAAAGACCACTTCTAGATTTAAGTTCCATATTATATAAAGTGGTAGGAAAAAATAAAGGGAAAGAAAGAGAAGGGGAAAGAATAAAAGAAATGAAAAAAAGAGAAAAGGAGAGAAGAAAAGCAGAAGAGAAAAAAGGAGGAAGACGTGAGGATAAATAGAGAGAAACCCAAAGACAGAGGAGGAGAACAAGAAAGGTGCTCGAAGAATGAGCAGCCTAAGTTCAAGAAAAGGAGGGAGCGTTCGGCATCAACTGTTAGGAAACAGCTTCTTGTGTCGTCTTGGCCCTTGACCTTCAACTCATTCCACACCTCTCCGTCGCACTTTGAAATGATGGACTCTTCGGCCCGTATTCAGGGATATTTTACTGCTTTTCCCTCTTTAACTCTCAGAGATGCTGCACTGAAGGAGATGTCATAATAATCCCTCAAAATATGAATTATTCTATGAGCATAGTGTCCATGATGAGAGCAATATTAATTTGAGGTCCAAATGAAATCAAATGAAAGAATCGGTCTACCGATAGTTTCCTATTCCGATTCAAAGACTCGAGAGTTGGAATTCATTGATCATTTTGGAAAAGAAGCCATCTATAAATATAATACATAACCGAGAAGCAAAAATGAGATGACGTTTCTATAGACCGCTGCCAGTGAAATGCTGAGTGAACACTGACAGAATTAATGTGCCTTCCAAAGTGAGCAGGGCACCTTTCACGGTCTTCAAAATCAGCTCTAAACAGAGGTTATTTCCGTGGTGTGACTGCCGGTTGTGTCACTTGAATTATGGCTCATTGCTAAGTCGCTGTCCCTGCAGCTGATTCCAGTCGCATGTGTTGGAGTGGCAGGCAGAATCTAAGCCATCTATCATGCTGCTGGGCCCAATTTTCCATTCTGATTTTTTTTGGCAGACTTTGGTTTCCCTGAAAGCAGCTGTGGGGCCCTTGCTATCCTTGGGAGATGATTAGAGGTTGATGATCAATCTAGTTATCCTGGAGATATCTGATTTATGTGTTTGAAATTTTCTTTTTCCTCGACCTTATGATTTGATAGAATAAGTCAAAGTAACAAGCGTTAGGAGATGTACAGTGATAACTTTAAAGGCTTCTGTGCTTATTTTATGAACACTTGATAAATATATTCTGAACATAGATTGCTGACTGTTTGAATGCCCCATTGTATTCTGTTTTCTAGTAATCACAGGGCCAGAGTCTGGCCCCTGGGGCTGTTTACACGGAGAATGTAACCCTAAGCGGCTTGCCACAGGTTCGGCGCTAGGGAGCAGCAGAGTTATAATTTTCACCTGAGATTATCTGGGTCCAAAGCTGGTAGTGGAAAGCCCCTTACCGCTTTGACTCTTCATTTATAAAGTTATTCACTTTAAACGTAGACTCTGGAGGCTATGGAAAAGACACAATGCCTGTGAAGGATTTAGAATAATGACTGGCACACAGGAACCGTTCGGCATGTCATAGTTTTCCTTAAAATAATCGTTATCTTATTTTTCCTACTATCTAGTTGGGGGAGAAGCTTCTAAATGGCTAAATATATCATGCAAAATCTATGGCTAACAGCTCATGAGGCTGTTAATTTACTCAGAATGAGTTTTCTTATCTAGCTTCTAGGCCCATGGTTAGAAGTGGGCAATTAGAAGAGAAGAGAGGCACTGAGACAGAAAAGAACATTGATACTTACGAGGACTGATAGCTAAATGATTGAAAACAACAGAATTATAAAGTTGAGGTGTGAGCTGAAACATGAAATAAAAACAAAACAGCCTAGCAGAACCATCTATTTTAGGAGTAATATAAAAGGATTAATTCAATAAGCCTTGAAGATCACTCTGTTATAATGATATTCATTGATCAGTTATTTGTAACACTTCTTGTATGGTCTCCTGATAATTAATTATTTATGCCTTTTATGTCTGAAAACTATTATTTATTTTTTAAACCTTATTTTAGGTTCACAATAGGTAAATGATCTTAGGAGAATTATACTTGCTTTAAAATGGAGACTGCAGGGTCAGCAGGTGGTGTAGTGGTTGCGGTGCGTGACTCCCACACGGCAGACCGCGGGGTTGACTCCCGGACAAGATGGGTTGCTTTCTCACTTCCCCCCTCTCTTTCTCTGTCTCTTTCCAATAAATTAGAAATAACAATAACAATAATAGTAATAATAATAATATTAAATGAATAATTAAAAATAAATAAATAAAATGGGGATTGCTACTTATTCTTTCTTCATAGACTAGATATACTTTTTTTTTTTTTGGAGAGGTTTTTGCTATGGCATGTGTGCTCTCCAGGAAGACAGAGAGAGAGAGACAGAGAGACGGAAAGTGAAAAATCACCCCCCAGGGAGGATGACCATGCCGCAATTCCTTCTCCTCCATTCTCCTCTCAGGATCTTGGGCATGCACGCACACGTGCCTAGTGTGAATTTAAGCCACTGGGTCTGGGACTTGAACCACAGTCGGCTACATGGGAGTCCAGTTACATAGCCAGTATGCCAATAGAATAATGACTGGCACACAGGAAGCATTCAGTATGTCATAGTTTTTCTTACAATAGTCATTATCTTACTTTTCCCACTATCTAGTCGGGGGAGAACCCTCTAAATGGCTAAATATATCATGCAAAATCTGGTCCCAAGACATACTGTTTTTTAAAGGTTATTGTTTATACTGCTTATTAAAGTGTACATTCATAATAAATTTAGAAAATAACAATTTTAATGATATCAGTAACTTGTATCCCCATCTCTTAGACACAATAGTTTATTAATGTTGGAATTGATACCTTATATGTATCAGTATGTACATCTACTAACTATTCTTATCCATGTCTGTACACATGTATGCACAGTCAGATTTTATGTGGGTGAGTTATAGTGAATACATAATTTTATAAGACCTTCTACTTCTTAGCTGTCTGTTCCAGATGAAAAACTTAACTGCAACATTAGTATAGTAGACTGCTTGACATAAACCTTTTAAGCATTTTGGTTGGGATGAAATGAATCTTTTTTTTTTTTTTTTAATGGCTAATTGATTTATTAGAGTGAGGGATAGAAAGAGACAAACATTCTCAATAGAGTTATTTTTTTGTGTGTATGTCTTTAAAGAATGATTAATTTTAATTTTATTTATTATTATTGTATTTTAATTTGATCAAAGAGAGACTGAGACAGAGAGAAAGAAAGTGAGAAAGTGAGCCACCAGGTCCGGTACTTAAACCATAGTTAGACATGTGGGAGTCCAGCGCCTTAACTACTGTGCCACCTGCTGGCCCCAGTCTCAACAGAGTTTTTTTTTTTTTTTTTTTTTAGAGGTTTTCGCTAGAGGGCGCGTGCGCTCTCCAGAAAGACAGAGAGAGACAGAGAGATAGAAAGCGAGAAATCACCCCCCAGGGGGGATGGCCACGCCGCAATCCCTTCTCCTCCATTCTCCTCTCGGGATCTTGGGCACGCACGCACACGCACCCGGCATGAGTTTGAGCTGCCGGGTCCAGGACTTGAACCGCGGTTGACTACGTGGGAGTCCAGCAGCATAGCCATTACGCCAACTGCTGGTCCCTCAACAGAGTTTTTTTGCTGTGATCCTCTCAACCCTTCCAGTCTGCTGGACCATGGGTACATGGGCTCAGCATGGGTAGGCTAACTGGGAAATTGAACCTGCAACCTGCTGTATGGATCTATCATCTCTTCAGCAGCACGTCACCACAGTACCTTCCAACTGACCTCATCTTCATTTTCGAAGGATATTTCATGTGTAGAGAATGTTAGTTTTTGTTTGTTTTGTGTTTAGTACCTTTAAAGATTCTGCTCCACTGTCCTTTCATCTGTATCATTTCTTCCTGTCAGAGGTGTGCTGTCGGCCATCCTTATCTTTGTTCTGTTGTATATGACTCCTTATCGCTACACATGCTCCTGGCTGCTTTTACACCTTCCTTTTTATCACTGGTTTTGAATATTTGGTTATGATGTGGTTTGCTGTAGTTTTTTTCATGGTTCTCACACCGGGGGTTTGTTGAACTTCTGGAAATTTAACATTCTTTCTGTTGTCACCTTTGTAAACTCTACTTACATGTATATTGGACCACCTGAAGTAGTCCCACAGCCCACTAAGGCTCTGTTAGTTCATTTGTCTACTTAATACTTTACTTATTTCGTTTCTTTCATGAGAGAGAGACAGTGTGTGACAGAGAGTACAACAGAGAACAACATAAGAGAGGGTGTGCTGGAGAGTTTGAGACAGGCAGTCATGCTTTGTCAAGGTCTCGTCACCTGCAATTCCCTTCCTCCAGACCCCCAGCTTGTCAGAATCTTGGGTATGCGAGTGCCTGGTATGCTTCAGGTCGATTTGGAATCTGAATTTGAAGTTGACTATATGATTTCCAGCACTGCAGAGCTATATGTTACCATTTGCACCGCCACAGCTGGGACCGTTTTATTTTATCTTATTTAATTTATTATTATTATTCTCTGTCTCTGCGTTATATTGTAAATGGTTTTTATTGCCATGCTTTTAAATTTTTAAATATTTTCTTCTGCAACGTCTCATCTGTGTTATTTCCATCATGTATATTTTTTAAACCTTAGAAAATTGTTTTATCTGTAAAGTTTAACGTGGGTCTTTTTTTTTTTTAATCACTCATGCCTCTACTTTTTAAACAAAGGAAATGCATTGATAGTAACTTTATAAATGTTCTTTTTTGCTGATGCTAACATCTGTGTAAGTTCTGAGTTAGTTCCAACTGATTGGTTTTTCTCTTCATTATGAGATGTATTTCCTTGCTTCATTGCCTCCTGGTAACTTTTTATTGAATGACAATTGTAATTTTTTTCTTTGAGTTTACTATTTCCTTATTTTAATAATTACTCTTGAACTGTGTTCTATGGTACTATTACGCTAGTTGGAAACAGTTTATTATTATTGTATTTTAATTTGATCAAAGAGAGGTCTTGCTTCAATATTTGTTATGTGAGAATGGAGCATTACTGAGTCCAGACCTAATTATTCTCTATTATTGAGACAAGACCCTTCTGAGTTCTCTATTCAACAGTCTATGAATGATGAGTTTTCTTCTCTGTTTATAGAAAAAGACACTATTCTCACTCCTGTGGGTGTCAGTGTCAGGTATTCTCACTCCTGTGAGTGTCAGGTATTATCGCTCCTGTGCGTGTCAGGTATTGTCGCTCCTGTGGGTGTCAGGTATTGTCGCTCCTGTGGGTGTCAGGTATTCTCACTCCTGTGGGTGTCAGGTATTCTCACTCCTGTGGGTGTCAGGTATTCTCACTCCTGTGGGTGTCAGGTATTCTCACTCCTGTGGGTGTCAGGTATTCTCACTCCTGTGGGTGTCAGGTATTGTTGCTCCTGTGCATGTCAGGTATTGTCACTCCTGTGCGTGTCAGGTATTGTCGCTCCTGTGCGTGTCAGGTATTCTCACTCCTGTGGGTGTCAGGTATTCTCGCTCCTGTGCGTGTCAGGTATTGTCGCTCCTGTGTGTGTCAGGTATTCTCACTCCTGTGCGTGTCAGATATTCTCACTCCTGTGGGTGTCAGGTATTCTCACTCCTGTGGGTGTCAGATATTCTCACTGCTGTGGGTGTCAGGTATTCTCGCTCCTGTGGGTGTCAGGTATTGTCACTCCTGTGGGTGTCAGGTATTGTCGCTCCTGTGGGTGTCAGGTATTCTCACTCCTGTGGGTGTCAGGTATTCTCACTCCTGTGGGTGTCAGGTATTCTCACTCCTGTGGGTGTCAGGTATTCTCGCTCCTGTGGGTGTCAGGTATTGTCACTCCTGTGGGTGTCAGGTATTCTCGCTCCTGTGGGTGTCAGGTATTCTCGCTCCTGTGGGTGTCAGGTATTGTCGCTCCTGTGCGTGTCAGGTATTCTCACTCCTGTGGGTGTCAGGTATTCTCACTCCTGTGGGTGTCAGGTATTCTCGCTCCTGTGGGTGTCAGGTATTGTCACTCCTGTGGGTGTCAGGTATTCTCACTCCTGTGTGTGTCAGGTATTCTCACTCCTGTGGGTGTCAGGTATTCTCACTCCTGTGGGTGTCAGGTATTCTCACTCCTGTGGGTGTCAGGTATTCTCACTCCTGTGGGTGTCAGGTATTCTCGCTCCTGTGGGTGTCAGGTATTGTCACTCCTGTGGGTGTCAGGTATTCTCGCTCCTGTGGGTGTCAGGTATTCTCGCTCCTGTGGGTGTCAGGTATTCTCACTCCTGTGGGTGTCAGGTATTGTCGCTCCTGTGAGTGTCAGGTATTGTTCCTTCCATTTTGCTCTCATGACTCTTTTTTCTTAATTCAGATCATTTCCTTATGCAAATGCACTAATCAGTATTCTACTGTATAGTCTAGGGCAACAGGATTGTTAATTTTATGTGTTGACTTGACTGGGCCACAGGGTGCCTGAACATTTGACCAAATGTTACTTAAATGTGTCTGTGAAGGTGTTCCCAAAGAAAATGGACATTCGAATTGATGGCCTAAGTAAAGCAGGCTGACTTTCCTGGTTTGAATGGGGCTCATCAGATCAAATTAAGAGGGAATTTCTCCTGCCTGACTGCTGGAGCTGCGCTTTTGGGGTTTTCTGGCCTTCGGACTCTTCTTAGGTGGTTAGTCTGCCAGTTTTTAGAATACACATCAGCTCTCCTGGGTCTCCAGCTTGCCACTTGTGGATCTTGGACTTCTCAGCCTCAGTAATCATGAGAGCCAATTCCTTGTAATAATTCTCTCTGTCCCTCTCTAAGTACACATAAAAAATCGTGTGTGTGTGTGTGTGTGTGTGCATGTGTATAACGGGGCACATATGTAATAGGACATACCTAAATATATAGAAGATAGGCTATTTCTCTATATAATAAAATACATATATAGTGCATATATACTTAATATGATCTATACTATAAAGTAATATATATTATAGGATATACACACACACACACACTAGGATATACACATAATAATATAGCATATACTATAAAATCGTATATATGTAAAATAAGATACAGATATTATGCATGCATATCCTATTATTTCTGTTTCCCTAGAGAGCCCTCATAAATAAAGAGAGGAGCTCTTTCTGTGACTGTCTTTTCTTTCTCCCATTTTTGACACCTTGGTCTTCCTGCTTCTTGAAATCATGCAGCTTGCTGGAATCAACTTAATTTTCACCACTCCGCATCACACTCTGAAAGTTTTCTCACAGCTATAAACTGGAGCAATTGTAGGGTTCATTTAATCTATTTGTTATAATCTCAGAGATTATTATATTTAGTTAACTGGTTCAATGTCCTGAAAATTGTTGTTTTCTGTAATTTTTCTCTGGCTTTTTGGTTGTTTCAGGCACGATGGTACATTTACTTCATGTTGGCTACAAGTAGAAAACTTTGATCAATGATCTAAATGATAATTAGGGATCATCAAGAAAAGTCTAAAATGCTTTCTATCAAATACAGTGGTTTTTATTTTATTTTATTGCCATGGGGCATATGTGCTTGGTGGAGAGAGACAGAGAGTCAGAAAGAGGGAAAGTGAGAAATCAACCCCTCCCAGGGGGAATGGCCATCAGGAATTCCTTCTCTTCCACTCTCCTGTTGGGGTTTTGGGCACGTATGTACCCATGTCCAGCATGTTTTTCAGCACCTTAACCACCACGTCTTAACCACCACACCACCTACTGGCCCTCAAATATAGATTTTATAAAGATAAGACCATATAGCATAGTTCACAAAAGATTTTCATTATTGTTGAAAAGTGTAGAACACTTTTGTTCAGACTAGTAAGGACTGTGTTGTTGACTCAGCATCAAAATCCACAAGCTAAGAGCTTGTATTCCACTGCATTGGGCAGCGTCTGGTCTCACCCCGTACATTCAGGGGAGAATAAGCATCTTCCTCCTATCAGGAAGAGCGTGAGGATTTTCTGTTACAGCTTCGTGTAATGCCTCGGTTTTTAATTATGTTTGATCATGTGTGATGAAAACTATGTTATTTTCAAATAATATTTCTACACATGGAGCCAGCTCTGTGGCCTAGTGGTTAAAGGAGCTGGATCCCACATTGCCAACTACATGGTACGAATCCCAGTCCCAGAAGCTTGAAAAACATGGCCGGGCGCATGTGCGTGCATGCCCCAAATCCTGACAGAACGGAGAAATGTAGAAGAGATTGTGGCATGACCACACCCCATGGGGGGGCGTGCGTTCTTCCTCTCTGTCTCTGGCACATTAAAAACAACAAAAAGTTTTCTGTATATGGTTCTTAGAAGGAGTATATTAAGCTTTTCAAACAACTTGAAAAAAAAAAGGAAAAGTGTTAGCATTAGCGCATGTAATGGTAAAACCTCAACTATCTGGAAATTTGAGTCAATAAAACAATTTATTCTGAAAGTGGTTTGGAGGCAGAAGTAGACTATGGCAAAAACACTATAATATTTGAGAAATTAATGTGAGGTGTCTTTAGGGGAAATAATTGTTGCTGAACCAACAGAACTCAGTAGGATTCTGTTTGGGTGTTGATGGCTGGAAAGCATGTCCAGAAAATGCATCACACATACAGGCCCAGCCTCTGTGAATATGTGTACACTGTACTTCAACCCTTAACTCCTCGACAGAAAGCCCCTGGGACAGCCCCTAAGAGGCAGTTTCTCCGTAAGCACATGCATGAACACTGTGCAGATCAGTATTTTTGTTTATTCTTATGAAAAAAAAAGGAAAAAGTCTATTTATTCCTTGAGCATATGCAAGAGAGAGAGAGAGAGAGAGAGAGAGAGAGAGAGAAAGAGAGAGAGAGAGAGAGAGAGAGAGATAGAGCACCCCCATAGGGTCCTGATGCCATAATCGACCCTAGCCTTCAGCCAGCAATAAATCATAGGCATTTGTGTGCCTGGAGTACTCAGGGGAGGATCCAGACTTGAACCAGAAGCCTTCCCATGAGGGAATGCCTTGCAAAGTACGGCATTTTCACCTTTGCAACATTGTCTGGCCCTTATTTCTATGTATTAGAATGACACTTCAAGAATAACGGCTGTTGACTTGTATTTTCTGGGCTTTACAGATTCCAGACTGGTTTCATCTGTGCTCTTTCTCTCAAAGCTTATACATGGATCATTTGCACATGTGAAAAACTAAAATTAGACATACTTTTGGTTATTTCCTGAACTCAGTTAATGCAGATACCAGTGTCTGTAAGGACTTGTTAGGATGATAAGCGTGGTTAGGCAGAGAGGGATCAAGGAACTAGCCTGGAGCACAGCAGAAACTTGAAGGAGCGACCACAAGACCGTTGGTTTTGTGACATCCATCTAACTCAAAATGAACTCCCTATGGCATGAGACCTGCACAAAGCAAGAATGAGGAGCAAGTTAAAAAATGTTAATAGTCCAAAGACGGTCTAAAGGCACATATTGTGGGTGAACAAAGGGTCTAAAATTGGACAAAGGGGACCCTGGGGAGAAGACGGGCCTGGTTGTCCCCTTTGGTCCTGGCCAGTTCTGTTCATGGAAGGTATCTACATGTTTCTCAGTGAACCTCATTCTCGGCAGCTTGCTTCCCTGTCCTCCCAGTCTTTGCTGTGATGGGGAAACACAGGCTAACATGTCCATGTTCTGTGGAAGAAGAGAAAATGACTTAGGTTTTTCAGAAATCACCTTCAGATGTCACTGCCGAAAGCTTCCCTGGAGTATTTTGCACCTTCGTGAATGGCTGTAGCTCTGTCCCCTGACTACCCTGATCAAACAAATAGTCAATAATTCTGTTGTTTTTTCATTAAGCGAAATAGCTGATATTACTTGATTTTTAGATGCAGTCCCAATTTTCTTACATCTAGAATAATAGGTGCAATGTTTCTCTTAGTATATAAATAAATTTATATGCAATTTTGACTGCTTTCAGGACAACGACTCATGGGGAATAGCTAATGCTTATTATCTGACATAGAGACAGTAAGTTCTTCTATTGTATCTTGAATTCCATGAGGACAGTGACTACATTTTTATCCTTTTTTGTGGTCGAGTGGCTGACGATAAATACATGGACAATGAACAAATCCATCAGTGGATGACGGGCACACCAAAGCAATGTGTTAATTCTGGTCAAGTTTACCAAAAGGAGAATTAAATATCATACTTAAAGAGTATAAACAGCAGTTGGCGTAATGGCTATGTTGCTGGACTCCCACATAGTGGACCGTGGTTTGAGTCCCGGACCCGTTAGCTTAAACTCATGCCGGGTTCGTATGCGTGCGTGCCCAAGACCCCGAGAGGAGAATGGAGGAGAAGGGATTGCGGCATGGTCATCCCCCCCTGGGGGTGATTTCTTGCTTTCTGTCTCTGTCTCTCTCTGCCTTTCTGGTGAGCACATGCACCCTATAGCAAAAACCTCTCCAACAATAAGAAAAGCAAAACAACAACAACAAAAAAGAGTACGACTAGGTGCATAATTTTCAGAGCTCAATTAAAAAATAATGAAAATATGAGGGACCTGGTTCAAAAATGATTGGGAATTTTATGACAATTTCAATAGAGCATTGAGCCAAGCACTTGGCTCTGCGCAGCTACAGATATTATAAGGAACTCCAGGAAGTACAGCCCATTTCAAGGGCAAAGAACCAAAACAAGCAATACCCCACAGATTTCGAGATTACGTAGTACTGGAGTCTCTCGTGTCTTCCAAAGAGCAGTAGGTTTGAAACGAGCAATTACTGATTGTTAGATACCATTGGTCTAGTTAGATTCGCTCTATTTAATGCCATCACTACATAGTTAGTAGTTGAGATTTTAGACTTAAAAAAAAAAGGATGACACCCGGATGATAAATATTGGGGTTCATATTTAAAGAATAGTTAAAGTTATATTTTACTGGTGCTTATTAAAGGATCTCAAATCGGGTGCATTACTTTTATACATCCATTTTGTATACTATCAACGTGCATGCAAAAATTTAAAGCCTTAAACTTAAATTAAATACCGTGGCTAAGACTATTAACTTGAACATATAAAAATGAGGCTCCCTTGAAATATCTCACATGAAAGATATTTGCTGGGGGTGGGGAGAGCTGAATAATTTACTGGGGACATTTCTTTGTTGGGTTTGTTTGGTTCAAAAAGAGCATTTCTATTATGGATTAATATACCATAAAATTTTGATTTAAAATCTCTAAAAGCCAGAGTAAAGACTATCTACAAAACTGTCAAGATGCATTTTGGGCTGTTCCCCTCCTTCCACATTTTTTGCGTTTCTTCAAAGGATTTAAATGCAATTGGGATTATAAAAATCACATTAAGATTGAAAGACTGTAGGATAAATTTCACCTGGGGTGCTTGTCAAAAAATGCAATTTCTGGGGTTTCATTCCAGATCTACTCAATGACACTCTGCAGGCAGGCTCCTAGAATCTGAATTTTTACGCTTTCCAGATGTTTCTTATGCATACTAAAGTTCGAAAACCACTGCCCTTGAGTTTTTACTGCCATTAAATAGAACTTTTAATGGATACACCCATAATTTCTGAATTATCATCGATTAAGAGAGTCTGTTTTTAATATACAATCACTAAAAAAAATACATAGCTGCAGGGGCTGAAAGATACTGACATGTTTGTTGTCTTGCTAAAAAGAGAAGAAAAGTCAAACCTCGGACTGAGTCATGTTTGAAGTTCAGCTGTGAAATTTGATGGCTTTCAGCTAAATTCAAATGCCAGGCAAATGCGTGTCTGTGTTCCCCACCCCTCCCCTGTGACACCATTTTGCTGTCTTGAGGCTAATGGTTCTGCGGCAATGGCTTATCTCTGCTTCCGGATTTCCATGGGAAGGCCTGGGTTACATAGTCAAGTGCTGCAGCCTGCCCCGAGTTTCTCTGCGGAGCAGTCAGTGACACAGAGCTGTCTCAGGCAGAGCCTGCCACTGATTTAATTTGATCTTTCCAGGGAGGATTAAAAATATTGTTCTCGCCCCATTTAGAATGTTGCCGCTAAGTTTCAATATGTCAGAGGCTTTTTCATTTTCCCAGTGCCAGCGCTGGCTGGATGGTAAGTGACAGTGTTGCAGAATTTGCATTATCTCCCTTAGCTTGTACATTTTTCAACCATGTCAGAGAAGGAGCGATGTGAAGGAAAACTCACAGAGAATATAAGAAAGGCTCCTGGCCAGTGCTCTGAGGGACTGCGGAGAGAGTTGCAAAATGCCAGACAGAATGTGGAAAGCCTCCTATCGGACACCTGCACCTTGCTTCAAAGTGATTTTGTACCCTGCAACTTGAAGCAAATTTCGAACCCTTTGCCTTGAAACTGAAGGCCTCTGTTAGGCATTTTATCATAATATCCCCAAACAGGCTTTGCTTAGCAGTCAGTATGTGCATATTTTAAATATGATTTAATAAATGATCATGGTGTGTTTGCAAAAACAACCTGTACTTTTCAAAGTGCTTGCATATATATCATATGTTTTAAATTTTAACACATTTGCTATATTTTTTAACATGCGTGTACGAGAGAGAGAGAGAGAGAGAGAGAGAGAGAGAGAGAGAGAGAAAGGTAAAAAACATCTCCTAAGGGAGATGGTCATGCCACAATCTCTTCCCTCCTATTCTATTCTTGGGATTTTGGGCATGCATACACCTGCACATGCACCTGGCATGTTTTTCAAGCTGTGGAATCTGGGACTCAAACTGCACAATCTACCATGTGGGGTCCAGACGCCTTAACCACCACACCACCAGTTGACCTCACACATCACATCATTTAACTCTTGCTAAAATGCTGGTAGGTGTGCAGGGCAAGTATTATCTCTATGGGTAAGGAAAAAGAGGACACAACGTTGGACATGACATTTTTGAACTTTGAGATAAAAAGAAAGCATATCTCAGGAGAGAAAATAGTTGTAAACTCTACATGGAGTTTCTGGGGGAAAGTGTCCTCCCTTGGCATTTGTTTAGTTGCCTTGTATCACCCTCAGTGTGCAGTTGGCTCTATCCAAATGTGAAGGACAGCATGCTGTTATCTCTTCCTGTTCTAGGACCCTGAGAGTCTTCTAAAATTCAAAGTCTTTTGGTTACGGGTGAAACATTCTTTGTTATCATAGTTTGTTGCCAAACATGGACACATGGTGAGAATTCTAATAGCCATTATGTTCCAAGATGCAGAATTACAGCTCTTAAATTTTTTTTTAACGTTTTTTTTTGAGAGGTTTTTGCTATAGGGTGCATGTGCTTGCCAGAAAGACAGACAGAGAGAGAGAGAGAGAGAGAGAGAGAGAGAGAGAGAGAGAGAAATCGAGAAATCACCCCCCAGGGGGTTGGCCATGCCGCAATCCCTTCTCCTTCATTCTCCTCTCGGGATCTTAGGCACACACACACACACATGTGCCCAGCGTGAGTTTAAGCCACTGGGTCTGGGATTCGAACTGCAGTTGACTACATGGGAGTCCAGCAACATAGCCATTACGCTAACTGCTGGTCCCACAGCTCTTAGATTAAAAAAAAAAAAAAAAAAAAACCTGATTGGTTGATATTCCAGTGCTCCCCAGTGGTGGCTCTGTGACCAGTGGGATTTGCCAATAGAGCTGAGGACTTTCTGTGTCCAGCGGCATTACATGACATGGGTGTAGGATTCTGTGGTCTGAACTCAGCATCAACATCCTAACACTTTATATTTGAGACAGAGATGATAATAGAAGTTGAAAATGCCATGGAAAGAATTTATTCCCAGATCAGAAGAATGTAAGGAGAATGGAAAACCTGCAGGATGAATTAATTCTTACTGTGTTCTCAGGCTAAATTTCCTGTCCTCAACATGAATTGTATTGCCTAGTCTCTTTCATGAAGAATGTTCCATTTGAAAGAATTCTGTATCTAACAGAAACCGTGAACGCCACTTTGAGTACCTTTCTAGGAGGAGAATCTGTATCCTCAACGAATTGCCCAAATTGGAATCAAGAACACTTAGGTGTGTGTGTAGGTATAATGATTGTCCCTAATGAAAAACAAGCTGATTTAGAAGCTTTGAAGGAAAGAAATGCTTGCCTTATTTTTCTTGTATCAGGGATTTACGAAGCACCTGGTCTGCATACTCTCTGCCCATATTGTTTTGCTGTGGATGTCATAGAAAGCGTCCAACTGTCCCCAGGTTGGTTGTCTGGGACTTTAAGGCGAACTCCCACCCCACCCCACCCGCAATCCGGATCGAGCCGGCCAGCAGTTCCGGGCACCAGGCGGACTGAGGCTGCAGGCCCGACCTTTCCGAATCTCCACGCATCCCCACCGTTTCTCCTCCTTGGACCCCAGGTTGGTTGTCTGGGACTTTAAGGCGAACTCCCACCCCACCCCACCCGCAATCCGGATCGAGCCGGCCAGCAGTTCCGGGCACCAGGCGGACTCAGGCTCCAGACCTGACCAACCTGGTCCTGTCACTCATCTTCTGACACTTTCCCACTAGCCTTTGGACTCTGAATTCTGGTGATTTGAATAGCACGCGGCGCGCTTGCGCGCCGCGCGATTTCCTTTTTTCAGTTTGTTTTTCTTTGCTCTTGGGGTGTTGCTTATTCAGTCAATTGTAGGCTCATCTGTCCTTAGAGACAGTGAGGACTTTGGGCCATCCAGGGTAGTGGCAACAGTTAATGGTAATTGTGAGCAACAGGTAGGCCAACCATAAGGGAAATCATCAATTTTCTAAGCCTGTACAACTATTAACAATCAGTTAGGAAGAAACATATAGAATACCTAATGACTAAGAACAATCGCAGAGGCTCCAGAAATATGAGCAACCAACAAAAGGCCTCTCCCCCAAGGGAAATCATCAAGCCTACACCACCCACAGTCAATACAATGGACGTCGTGGACATGTCTGATAAGGAATTCAGATTATTTGTAGTGACCAAACTAACTGAGATGGAAGAGAAAAGAGACAAGGAGCTCCAGGAGATGAGGAAGTCCTTCAATGACTTGAAAGAAGAAACGGATACCTTAAACAAGAACCAGATGGAACTTCTAGGAATGAAGAATGTGATACAGGAAATCAAAACCTCCCTTGAAAGTATTAAAAGTAGGTTAGACCAGGCAGAAGATCGAATATCTAACGTAGAAGACAAAACATCTGACCTAGAAAAAAGCATCAAGAAGATTGAGAAAACAACCATGAAAAATGAGGATAATATACGAGGAATACTGGATACTATCAAGCGCCCCAACATCCGGATAATAGGTATTCCAGAAGAGGAAGAAAATAATAAGGGCCTAGATAATTTATTCCATGAGATCCTGGAAGAAAACTTTCCAAATCTAGAAAGGCACTCAAATATCCAGACCCAGGAAATACATAGGACCCCGGGTAGAATCAACCCAAGAAGATCCTCTCCAAGGCACATTATAGCCAGACTGGCAAAAACAACAGACAAAGACAAGATACTAAAGTTGGCAAGAGGGAAACGCCAGGTTACTTACAAAGGTCACCCCATCAGGCTAACATCGGATCTTTCGGCGGAAACAATGCAAGAAAGGAAAGAATGGGGAAGCATAGTAAAAGTGTTGAGTGAAAAACAATTTCAACCAAGAATATTATACCCGGTAAAATTATCTTTCATATGGGAAAAAAAGATAAAAACATTCTCGAATAAACAAAATTTGAAGGAATTTACCAACTCCAGACCAGCTCTTCAAGAGGTTCTGAAGGGAGTATTATACCAGGAAAACTAAAAAATCAGAGACAGTTATACGAGAACAAAGAGCAACCAAGAAAATGGCTCACTTAATGATAGGATCAGGTACGGAAATATCGATAATTACATTGAATGTCAATGGATTAAATTCTCCAGTAAAGAGACATAGACTGGCTGACTGGATAAGAAAACAGAAACCCTCTATCTGTTGCCTACAAGAAACTCACCTTATGGATAAAGACATACATAGACTAAAAGTCAAGGGCTGGAAAAAGATACTCCATGCAAATGGAAATCGAAAAAAGGCTGGAGTAGCGATATTGATCTCAGACAAAATAGATTTCAAGACAAAGACTGTAAGAAGAGACAAAGAAGGGCATTATATAATAGTAAATGGGGTAATCCAGCAAGAAGACATAACCCTTATAAATATCTATGCACCCAACTCAGGTGCGCCTAAATATGTGAAGGAAAGACTGTTGGAGCTAAAAGGAGAGATAGGGAGAAATACTATAATTGTTGGAGATCTCAACACCCCATTATCTCCTATAGACAGGTCTTCTAGACAGAAAATAAATAGAGAGATACAGGACTTAAATGATACTATAAATGGAATGGGCTTGACAGATATCTATAGAACTTTCCACCCTACATCCACAACATATACATTTTTCTCACCCCGACATGGAACCTTTTCAAAGATAGATCATATATTAGGACACAAATCAAGCCTTTATAGATTCAAAGGCATAGAAACTGTACCCAGCATCTTCTCTGACCATGATGGAATTAAACTCAAGATTAATTTCAAGACACAACCCCGAAAATACACGAACACATGGAAACTGAACAACCTACTTCTGAATGACTTCTTCGCTACTGAAGAAATTAAGGCTGAAATAAAAAAATTTATGGAAACTAATGATAATGAGTACACAAGTGTCCAGAATCTATGGGACACAGCAAAAGCAGTCATAAGAGGAAAATTCATAGCAATTAGTGCACATAAGAAAAGGACAGAAAGATGGCAACTAGATAACTTATCATCATGCCTCAGAGAATTGGAAAAACAACAACAAACAAATCCCCAAAATGCCAGGCGAAAAGAAATAATAAAGGTTCGAGCAGAAATAAATGAAATAGAAAATAAACGAACCATACAGAAAATAAATGAAAGCAAAAGCTGGTTCTTTGAAAAGATTAACAAGATCGACACACCATTGGCTAGACTGATTAAGAAGAAGAAAGAAAGAAACCAGATTAATCAAATATGTGATGAAACAGGCAATATTACCACAGACATAGCAGAAATACAAAATATCATTAGAGGATACTATGAGCAACTTTACGCCAACAAACAAGATAACCTGGAGGAGATGGACAAATTCCTGGATGCATATAATCTACCAAGATTGGATCAGGAAGACATAGAGAACCTGAATAGACCTATAACAAGCCAGGAGATTGAATCAGTAATAAATAACCTCCCAACAAAGAAAAGCCCAGGCCCAGATGGCTTCACTTGTGAATTCTACAAAACTTTTAAGGAAGAGTTAACCCCTATCCTACTAAAATTATTTCTAAAGATTCAAAAGGAAGGAAACCTTCCAAATTCATTTTATGACGCCTCCATCATCCTCATCCCCAAAACAGATAAGGATATGACAAAAAAGGAAAACTACAGACCAATATCATTGATGAATATAGATGCGAAAATTCTCAACAAAATACTCGCAAATCGTATCCAACAACATATAACAAAGATCATTCATCACGATCAGGTAGGCTTTATACCAGGGATGCAAGGATGGTTCAATATACGCAAGACCATAAATGTAATACACCACATTAACAGAAAGAAAGATAAAAACCATATGATCATCTCAATTGATGCGGAGAAAGCATTTGATAAAATACAGCATCCTTTTATGATTAAGACTCTCAGTAAGATTGGTATAGAAGGGTCATTTCTCAACACAATAAAAGCCATCTATGAAAAACCTACAGCTAACATTATACTGAATGGGGAAAAGCTGAAAGCTTTTCCTCTGAAAACAGGTACTAGGCAGGGCTGCCCACTTTCTCCACTGCTCTTTAATATAGTACTGGAAGTCTTAGCTATTGCAATCAGAGAAGAGAACAATATTAAAGGCATTCGAATAGGCAAAGAAGAATTGAAAATATCTTTATTTGCAGATGACATGATGGTATACTTAGAAGACCCAAAGGTATCCATGAAAAAACTGCTTGAAGTAATAAGTGAATACAGTAAAGTGGCAGGATACAAAATCAATATCCAAAAATCTATAGCATTTCTATTTATGAACAACAAGTTGAACGAAGCAGAGCTGAAGAAAGGAATCCCTTTCACCGTAGCCACAAGGTGTATAAGATACCTAGGGATAAACCTAACTAAGAAAGTCAAAGATCTTTATAAAGAAAACTATGAAAATCTTAAAAGAGACATTGAAAGTGACATAAAAAAGTGGAAGGATATCCCATGCTCCTGGATTGGAAGAATTAACATAATCAAAATGGCAATTCTACCCAAATTAATCTACATGTTTAATGCAATTCCAATCGAAATACCAGAGATATTCTTCAGAGATCTAGAAAGGGCAATCATAGAATTTGTCTGGAACCATAAAAGACCTCGTATTGCAAAAGCAATCCTGCGCAAGAAGAGTGGAGTAGGAGGCATATCACTCCCTGATCCCAAGATATACTGTAAAGCTGTGGTCATCAAAACAGCATGGTATTGGCATAAAAACAGACATGTGGACCAATGGAAGAGAATAGAGACCCCAGAAATAACCCCCAAAGCTTACAGCCAACTGATCTTTGACAAAGGATATCAGTCAATCCATTGGGAAAAGGAAAACATCTTTAGTAAATGGTGCTGGAAAAACTGGGTATCCACCTGCAGAAAGATGAAACTGAACCCCCATCTTTCACCACTAACAACAGTCAACTCAAAATGGATCAAAGATCTTAACCTAAAACCTCAAACAATAAAACTACTGGTGGAAAATGCTGGGGAAACTCTGGGGGACATTGGAGTAGGCAAAGACTTCTTAAATAAGACTCCCAAGGCACAGGCAATAATCCCTAAAATAGACAAGTGGGACTATATTAGACTAAGAAGTTTCTGCACAGCAAAGGACACAGTAACAAGTGTGAACCGACAACCCTCAGAATGGGAAAATATTTTTGTTAAATATGCCTCAGACAAGGGACTGATAACCAGAATACATAGGGAACTCAAGTGCCTTATGCGAAAAAAAATGATTAACCCAATTAAAAGGTGGGAAAATGAGCTGAATAAAAGTCTCTCTAAGGAAGACATACGAATAGCCAAAAAGCATATGAGGAAATGCTCAACATCCCTCATCATAAGGGAGATGCAGATAAAAACTACAATGAGATACCACCTAACCCCTGTCAGAATGGCAAAGATTAAGAATATAAAAAGTGATAAGTGTTGGCGGGGATGTGGTGAAAAGGGAACCCTCCTACACTGTTGGTGGGAATGTAAACTAGTTCAACCACTGTGGAGAACAATATGGAGGTTCCTCAAAGATCTACAAATTGAACTACCATTCGATCCAGTAATCCCACTTCTGGGTATTTACCCAAAAGACAGGAGAACGCTCAGTCAGAAAAGTGCTTGCACATCAATGTTTATTGCAGCATTATTCACAATTGCCAAGACATGGAACCAACCTAAATGTCCACAAACTGATGAATGGATTGGAAAAGTGTGGTATATATACTCTATGGAATACTACTCAGCCATAAAAAATAACAAGGCCCTGGAATTTGATAGAAAGTGGTCAGATACGGAGGATATATTGCTGAGTGAAGTAAGCCAGGATATGAAAGAAAGATATTGTATGTATCTACTCAATATATACTGACTATCAGCATTCTATGATAGTGAAAAAAAATTGGAGGACATAAAAGCAGTGAAGGTACTTAATGAGAATAGGACAGTGTGGAATGGGGGAAGTGAAGAGAAGAGGATAGAGAAAGATAACAAATGAACAATAGAGAGGCAGGACATTAGTGAGAAACAGGTATGGCTTATTAACTGTTGATGTTGACATGTATAGTATTCTCAACTGGATTTGTCTGAGAAGTATTTCATGATGGGCAAAGTATTTGTACAAGCAACATGAGAAATAGCGATGGACTGTCTTAAAAAAATAATTAGAATAATAATAATGATTGGGGAAAACATAGAAAAGATATTGAATGTTGAAGCGGGGAGATTAATGTCTCTGTACTGACTGACATGCATGGCATTCCCTTTTGAAAAAGTAATGTAATACAATGTAAAGTTATATGTAATTCAATGTAATATAAAGAAGAATATGATGATAATAAAAAAAAAAAAAAGAAAGCGTCCAACTGTGAATAGTGTGTGTGTGTGTGTGTGGGGGGGGGTTAGTAAATATTGAAACAGAAGTATTTTGTTTGCTCTCTTAGTTGTTCAGATAGCTTTAGGTATTTTAGATTTTTCTTTTCTTTCCTGGAAAGGAGTTATTACTATCAGTAATGCCTCACGTTGCTCTAGGCAATGATAAAGCATGTTACCTTATTTGCTTTATTTTCATTGAATTTGAGAAAATGGACTAGCTAAATATGTTTGCAGGTTAGTCGGTGTCTTTTTGAAGCAACCAGCACGGTTGTTTTCATTTCTAATGTGATAAAACAAACAATGGACCCCGACAGGAATGCCAGGCCAAAGGCCTCTGTCTTACAACCTCCGAAGCTGACATTTTGCCCTGTTTTTCTGGAAAGATAATGCAATTCAGAAGTTGCTTTAGACATGATGATAATGAAGGATTGCAAAGTGAGATCACTGGCATTTCAAAGACTGCAGATGCTGATGTTACGAAACGATATTTAGTTCCAGCTAAAGAAACTCAGTCTTAATCAGCAGTTTTGGAAATCCCATCTCATGCATCATGCCATTTCTGACATATTTCTGAAACTGGAACATTTCTATCGACTAATTTCCACGGCTTCCTTTCCTCAAACTATTCTCCAGCGAATGCTCACTTCTGGTGTGCCCTTACTAAAATGTTAATTTATGTATGCATTCACGGTGCAGTCAGCTGTCTGTATAACTTCTGTGGATTTATTGAGGGTGATAGGCATGGGGGAGGTGAAGGGTTGGAGCACGTAAAAGACAATGAATCCTGGCTTGTTAGGTTAGATGGCATGAGGGAGAGGGACCAGACACTGGGCACAGGATGTGTGAAATAGCACGTGTGCAGGGAAGAGAGAAGTGTGAGCAGAGTGGGGACAGAGGACTGGCTGAGAGTGCTGGCCTCTGCAGAACTTGCATGGGGTGGGAGTGGGCAAGGATGGAAGGCGGGAAGACTGATCTTTGGGTAGAAAATAACAACTAGAAATTGAATCATCCCTCAGCTACAGAGGAGGGCACTCCCTCTGCCACATCAGTGATAGCCTGCTGTTACGCAGTTCTTGAGCGAACTTGTTCACATGGTGTGATTTTGTGACTTTTCCTGCTTTATTGACATCTTGAGTTCTAAAAGCCAAGAGAGACAGAGGTCACAGTGGAATCGATATTTCTATTATTGGATAAGAAAATCCCCAAAGGAGGGCCTACATAGATTAATCTGTACCCAACCAAACCCAGACATAAGAATCCTTGAAGATAATACTGAGATGACATCTTAAATTTAATTTTAAGCTTCTCTCTCCATGTGCCTTTGCTTTGTATTCGTACTCTCCTATGTTATCTTTCCTCGAAATAAAATTGGACAATAGTATATTTTAAAGTTAGAACCAAGGAATATTAAGTAATCACAGTTTCAGCTGCTACCATTGGCAGTGAAATGAAATGAAATGTCTGGGTGAATATTTTGTTAATTTCTGGCAAACATTGTCTTGCTAACAAAAAATCCTGATGATCAATTCTTACTCTGTCAATTGAATTCCATAAGAGGTTTGTTTTTATTCAATTGAGGAAGATAAAGAGAAAAGAAATGTCAGGTAGAAAAGAAAGAAATGGAGGGAACAATAGAATCACTGTGTTCAAGTCCTTTGTCCCCCGCCATACTTCTGGGAACTAGTAGCTGTCAAAGGACTGGGATGGCATGGCTTCGTGCACTTGAACCCAACCCTAAATTATGCATGCTCTTCGGTTCTCACTAACTTTAACTAGTGTGAGATAGAATTGCTGAGCTCAGCAGCTTCCTCCTGCTTTTAAATCTTGGAGGTTATTCTTATTCTGATTTACTATAACAACCTTGTGTTCTTACTCAACCAGTGAAAAAATAAACATTCACCTGGAAAGCTTAGGAAAGATATACTTAGAGATATGCCTAGGCTTATTATTTTTTAATTGAAAAATTGGAAACCTTATCTCCCACCTTAAACACTTTGCATGGAATTAAAATAGATTAATGTTATAACAAATGAACAGAAAAGTAATCGATCGATCTATTTATTCTAGTAGAATGATAAAGTCTTACTAGTCTGTTTATTCAGTTTCCAGCCTTGGCGTGAAGGCAGCAAAGAGCATCTTCTGCCTTTAAAAAAAAATATTTTGAGTATAGTCACTTTCAAGGTCTTAGTTTTATTGGCATAATTTAATGGAAAAATTTATGCTCCAAAGCGTTCATTTTTCATCCCGAGCTTCGTGGTTTTCAATTTCTCAACTACTGGGTGGCTTTTAGTTTACATGGCAGAACAGAATCTTTTCTACTTTTTGATCCTAAAATATTCAGTGGAGAACTAAACAAAATTTTGAGTAAACCAGGGATTTGAACACAACCTTATTTTTGTCCTTAAGGTTGTCCAAATGTAGTTATTCTTTGTCTGTATATTTGAGTCATAACCTTAAACATCAGTTGTCTTTTTTTGACTAATTTGTTTCACAAGTGATTAAGTCCAAGTATAAATAAAATAATAGTTAAAATAGAGTTTCCTGTATATAACAGCACTCCTGCCCCAGTAATAGCTCAAGCTTAAATGAGCACAATCTCTCTCTGACTCCCCCTTCCCTCCACCTTCCATCTGTACACTATTTGCTAAAGAAGGGCAAACAAAATGATGCTAGTTTAAGTGTTCTTAACCTTACATCAAAACATGTCACCAAACAGATATTTTTAAATTGACATAAAAATATGTTATAGATTTAAGTACACATTTTTGCAGTCCATTGGTATAAAAATTGCATAGAAAGGGTAAAGAAGTAAAAGCAATTTCAGAATTCATCTGTAGAGGCCGCTCTAGCCCATGGTTTTGTTTCTGGAAGCCACTGTCCTCTTAACATCTTTTGTTAGCTATAGGTAGAGATGGAATTCCTCAGAGCACTCCCCAGAAAGCTGCCAAGTCTGGGTCACCTCTAGGAGTTCTCTCTATACTGTGAGCATTCTAAGCTGAGCTGCTTAGACTGAGGTGCATTAGAGCTATTCTAAGGCAGAGGACAATTATTCAGAGCCCTAAGCCCTTAATTCTCTTGACTCTTAATACACTGAAGTGACTCTCCATTTAATACTCAGGTCGCCATCACCGTCTTCCTTTCTCTCTAACACGGGGCTTTAGGCCAGGTGTTCTCTAACTTACCACTTAGTACAAAGTGTAGTATAAACTTATTTTCCTAGCCCATGGTTCTAAGGATGTTGTGAAAGTTAGCATTTATAATTTTATATACCATTAAGAAAGTACAAGATAGATTATGATTTGTGGTTGAAGTGTGGTCAAAGTGCTACCTCTGTTGCGTGGCATGACATGTTTTGAAATTGGAAGTGTCCTTACATTTTAAGATTTCATCCTAAAGATGAGAAAATGGAGGCCCAGGAAGATGAAGTGACCTGCAGAGCTATTTTGTGGCAGAGTCAGTGTTCAACCCCAAATCAAGTTACAGACTCCTGTGGCAGGTGAAGGGTTTTTTTGATAACCCAAGAAATATTAGGACTGCAGTTGCAATGAGGATTTTGTTTCCACTTTGAAGTATAGATCCCTTTAGCAGAAGGTACTCGATAGGAGCTTTATGTGTAGTCCTCTGTCTGTCGATGTCACCTTTGACTCAATTGGATTGTGTTCAAATAGCTATTTCTCGTCCAGAAGCAATTGCGTTTGGACCATAATACAGGCCATGGTCCTATCCAGTTTTGAAGTGTGTTGATGGTAGGTAGCTGTATTTATTATAACAGTTGAAAGGAGAAAACCATAAATATAAAGGTCTCCCATAAGTAGGATGCTATTTCATCCGATTTAGAATTGTGGAAGCTGAAAGCAAAAAGAACTGAAAGCTCCCACTAACCTTTCTTCAAAGGAGTCCTAGAAAAGGAAGAAGAGTTTTTTCCCCAGTGATCTCTTCGTAATGATTCTACATATGGAGATGACTTTGGAATATTAGGAATATTCTAAGTGCAATATCCCTCTTTCTGGGCTATCAGATCACATTTCTTTCTTCTGCTTCTTGTTCTTTTAACAATTGTTAAGAGGATGTGTATGCTTGCCAGAGAAAGACAGAGAGATGGAGAGAGGAAGGGGAAGAAAGCACTCCTCTGGGGGGCATGGTCATGCTACAACCCTTTTTTCTCTAATTCTCCAGCCTGTTGAGATTTGGCGTACATTCAGACACACACCAGCGTGTTTTTACAAGCCACCATGGTGGAGATTCAAACTGCAGTCGACTAAGTGCAACTTTACAGTCCCTTAACCAGTAGAACGTAGCCCAGCCCAAGATCATATTATTAAATATATTAGTCAATATTTTACTCCCACCCTTCACCTTGTCAGGTGAGTAGAAGGAGGGCCTGGACATTTTTATTAATGCTTGTGCTAAGATCCATGAACTCTTCTCCCCTCTCTGTTTCAAGACAGTTTGTTATTATGTAGGAATGAGTTTGTAGAAAGTGGGAAGAGAAAAGATCCCGTCCTTGCTTGTTTGTCTTCTGCTGTTGGCGCTAGTGAGACATGAACTCATTCTCATGTTTTGTGTTGATAAGAATCATGTGGAGCTTGTTCCAAAGAGAGAACTGGCTCCCAGAGACTTGTTCCTTCTGAAAGCCTTGGGTGATGATGGTGCTCACGGCTCCTGGCCATCTGGGAGACCTTGGCCAACTTCAGGAAGGTGGGCTATTGTGGGGCTGGGATCCCCAGCCTGCAGGCTCCTAATTACAATGCTCTCTGTTACTTGGAATTTCAGAATTTCACATTTGCTTTTTCTGATGTGAAATCTTTTAGTTGACTCTTTAAAGGCTGATTGAAAAAGAAAAAAAGACAGATATATTGAGTATTTACAAGTTAAAGAGGATCCCTTGGCAATCTAGGAAAAGATTCAGAATTCGAGTGTGCTTTCTGTTGACTGTGGAGGACACCCAGCAGGTGCAGGAGATGTCGCAGGAGGGAAAGAGAAGAGAAGCACCTCGGTCTCGCTTCTGCTCCAATCTCTTTCCCACACTTCCCATTTGCTGAACACAGCAGAGGTCGGTGGAGCCCAGGAAACACACCTTACAGGGGTTAACTCCAGAGGGACAGAAGAGCGCAAGGGATGGGAGAAGAAGAAATCGAATCTTCACGCACTGTTAAGTGATCTTGGCCCAGTAGAAAATGGGCAAGCTCACTGTCTAGAATGACTGAGCAAGTAAAACAAACTCACAGAATAGAGGGCTCATGTCCATTCAAAATGGAAAAGCCTGGGCTCTGTTATCAGAAACAGAGCTAGAAATCACTAGGATACTTCGGTATCTCAAGGGAGTCAAAGTTTATCAGAAGAAAAGGAACTTTTTCATGTGGTAGGGTTGTCATTTCATCTTAGCAGACAGGTTGTTGTGAGTAGCAATAGTTCACATGCCAAAGTGTTGATGCCTTGTGCCTGGCATCCTCACCTTTCCCCTGTCTTCAGGGTCTGTCTTGGGTTTATGTGGAATGTCTGGTCTCTCTGTCAATGTGACTGGAATGCTGCAGAAAGCTGTGATTGGATCATGTGGAGAAGTTAAAAGAAACAAGCAACTAACAATTATGTCAATGTCTAGTTAAGAATTAAAAAAACAGAGCAGATGTGTCTTGGTATATGTTTAGAAATAAATTCAGTTCCTGCTTTCAGAAGCCCGTCTGGACAATAAGGTAGTGAATTTGGAATCAGGTGGTGACTAAAGAATTTGGATTCTTTCTTTAAAATTACGAAGCTCTTTAAGATCTAGCATATAATGAAATCTGCGAGGTGTGCCTGAAACCAGCGAAGTGCTGATTATAAAAGTCATAGTCTGCATAGGGCTCCATAAATTTACGCCACGGAGAGTTGTCTAAAGGGATTTGCACCACACCTTCAACATAGACTTGAAAGGCTTCTCCCTAGGTCTCTTCTCAACAGGTTGTTCAGAGGTCTCAGGTGGAGAAAACAAGCTGCCAGTTACAAACACCTGGCCACCCACAGTTTTAGGAACACGATGACTTTGGAAGTGGCAGTTAGCACTGGCCTACATAACATTTCCTACAGTAAGCTTGGTTTTAAATTTGTTTGGAAAGAGACAGAGAGAGGGAATGTGAGAAATTATCTTTCTCCCAGTGTTCTTTTTTTTTTCTGTTGTTGTTGTTTTTGCATACACATTTCTTTTTGTTTCAGACGTAACTGTTTCCTTTTGTTTTGTTTGTTCATTTGTTTGTTTTGACTAAGGATACCAGCCAGGTATTCTAGCTAACTTTGGTAGGTTTATCTTTTTTTTTTTTGTCAGCTTTGTTTTTAAAAATCTACATATTGCTTGCCCTGTTCAATCCATCACTTCACACTTGAAAAGGTCATGGTTCTCTCATCAGGAAACCTGAGAAATCCTTGGGTATGATTTATCATATGTTACACACCCTAATAGAGATTCTCAGGAAGCGAGGCCCGTTAGTTTCTTGTAAGGTCATTTACCTGCTGTCCAGGGTGAGACGAGCACCAGCGTGCGTGCTTGCGTTTGAAGCCTCCTTGGGGATGATTTACAGAGAGACAAAGCCATGACTGCTGTCTGTGCGGTGACTCATATGAGACAGGTGGCCTAATGGCCCCCATGTAGGTGATGGCTCTTATATTCAAATGTGCTCATTCAGTATTTAGTCTGTAAAGATAAACATGCCTAAAATGTGTAATATTTTGTTATTTTGTTAGTTCACATTCCGTGGTTGTTTGAGGATCGTTTGGTTTGTTATAAACCAATGTTTAGATTCTCCCCACTTAAGCTTTTAGGGACTTTTTTTTTCTTTTAAGTTTTTGCCATAGATGTGTGCTCACTGGAGAGCAAGAGAGATAGGGAGAGGGAAAGTGGGAAATCATTCCCCCTCTCCCCGCAGGGAGATGGCCACATTGCAATCCCTTTTCATGCATTCTCCACTTGGGATTTTGGGCATGCATGCACACAGGTGCTGGGTCTGGACTCAGACTGCAGTAGGCCATATGGGGATCTAATTTCTTAACCATCATGCCACCTGCTGGCCCCCTTAGGACATTAATCATTACTGACATGAAGAATTAAAGAAAACCTAGATTTTTTTTTGTAAATTACAATATTATGGGGTCAGCCAGGTGGCGTGGTGGTTAAGGCTGTTGGATCTCACGTGGCCGAGTGCGCTATTCAAGTCCCAGATCCAGTGGCTTGGAAAACCTGGATGGTGCATGTGCATGTGTGCCCAAAATTCCAAGGAAATGGAGGAGACGGGATTGTGATGTAGCAATCCCTCCAGGGGGTGATTTCTCACTTCCCCCCTCTCTCTCTGTCTCTTTCCCTCTTTGGCGAGCACATACACCCTACAGCAAAAAGTATAAACTAAAATCATAATATTTGAAAATAACAACTCAGTGAATTTCAGAGAAGACATAACTGTTGGTCATTATAAAAGTCATGATACATTTTTCTATGTTGTTCTATGCAAAATATGTCATGACTTTTCCAACGACCAAATATACTGGATTATGTTTAGTTAAAAGACCTGGAACTTTGGGAAAAATGCAATACTATGGAGTCAAATAATTTGTTTTCTTGTCTGGAAAGATATTTTGAGGGACACTAGTTTTGATTATATAATTTCTCTGTGATAAGGGCAAACTCAGTTATCAGCTAGGAAGTCTTTAGCCACCCAATTTATTAAAAACTGATTTTTTTCCCATTCTATAATCTCAACGATGTATAATATGTCAAGTACACATTTCCTGTTCTCTCTAGACATTTTTTTTTTTACCTAAAATGTTAATTTCAGCCAAGATAATTTATACAAGAAGCATTGAATGAAGTCCTTCTATATATCAGCCCCAATGTCGATTGGTGGGAATGAAACACTAAAGAAGACAGAAAATCTCACCTCAGATTATCTAAGGGTAGTGAGTGTTCTGGCCTGAAGTTTGGCTAGTAAGGATACAAACACGTAGCTAGCTGCAAGGGAGAAGTTTGTTAAGAGGTAAAAGGTCATTGCATAAAGTCAAGTTCAGGTATGTGTACGTTTGAGTTCAGGTGCACTTGAGAATGCTCCCATTCTGGCCTTGTGTCCTGGGTGACTTTTTCAGTTGTAGATAGTCTGGGTCTACTCCCCACCTCCTCTCCCCAGGGCATCCTTTAAGCAAAGTGTGAGGTTGTGATGCTCTTCAGCACTTGACTTATCTCAGGTCTCTAGTAAGAGCATGAAACAAGG
Organism: Tupaia tana; assembly: GCA_026018925.1. Lineage (NCBI taxonomy): Eukaryota > Metazoa > Chordata > Mammalia > Scandentia > Tupaiidae > Tupaia > Tupaia tana. The sequence continues at coordinate 149,784,074 of JAKSZU010000002.1, forward strand.
ACTGAAATTAGAACTCGGACCTTGCTTACTGGAGTTCAAACCATTGATGTAATAAAATACATAGATTTCATCTAAGAAGGAGGGAAAACAATGAAAGGAAATGGGGTTACAAGCAATCAAGATGATCAGGCACCTAGCTACTTTATAGGATGCGTAAAGTAAGACTTGTGTTCATGGAAATGTGGGTATCACCTGTGTTTGCTATGAGGGTATTTGGATTGATCAGGGTCTTTGGCGTTACAATAAAATGTGAGGAGAAAACAGTATAGAAAGCAAACATAGATACCAGAGACTGTGGGAGGAGAGTGGGAGATGGCAGAGGGTAAGAGATAGAGAATCTAGGATGGGGGGAAAAAAGCAAAACATACAGAAGACAAGAAATGGAAGATCATTTGCTGACAATAACATGCTTGTTGATGTGCTTGATTGAGACAATATATAGTGTAATTTGGATAGAAAATCTCATTTTGTATGCTGTAATGATGTTCAGAGAATGAATGCAAATAAATAAAAAAAAAATGGAAAAAAAAAAAAAAAAAAGATCAGGCACTGCGCCTGGAAAGGGGTGATGATCTCGTGTGGTCAGTGTCTTCAGGGATGTTGATGTGTCCTCATTCATGCTTAGGAACAAGGCTGTCTATATTTACTGTGCATATCAGAGCCCGATGTCTTTAGTTATCTTTCAGATTTGCACTTTCTAGGTTTGAATTCCATTCTTAGCCATGACAATGATGGAAGAGAATATCAGAATTGATTTATCAAAAATGCTTATAGATTTAATTTTCAAAATTAAAAAAAAATCACCAAATTATATGACATGGCAATGGAAAGTTCTTAGATTTTTTTTTTTTTTTTTTTTTTTACTTTAGGCATGTGATTTGGCTCTATAAATAATAAGAGAGAAATTTCTTCCTAGTGATTCTCAGTTCATTAGAACTTACATTGTTTTTTATACTTGATGAATTAAATGTAAGGAAAAGAAGTCTTTCATTGCTTAATGTGAATTAGATGTTGGATTTCTTAATAGTATCACTTTGGTTTGTTATTATCAACATTCCTAAACTAATGATTCTACTTTCCTTTGAAGAGCATAAATTGACTTTGTTTTTCATTTCCCTTCTCCCTCTTCCTTGAAGGTAATGTAGTATAAGAATGAGCGCTGGTTGGGTGTTTGGAAGCCTGCATTTTAGTCTGGTCTCTAATTTTCACTCTGAGAAAATCTCTAAGGCTCTTTGATTTTGATTTCTCCATCAGTAAGATAGAGATAATGATATAAACTCAAGCAACTCAAAGAGTCTCAAATGGGAGATTAATATAAAAAGCTGCAAAATGTTATGTATATTTAAGGTATTACAGTGTATTAAGGGCTGGTCTAATACAACTTATTACATACATGTGGAAAATAACAGTATGGTACTAAAAGGTGTGAAGTGGAGAGCTCCTCTACGTGCTGTTCCTCAATTCTTTGGTTTCCTCATTTCACTTCCCAGAACCAACTACTAGTCCTGGTGGGTCTGAGAGACCTCCTGGGGCTCTTGACATAGAAAAAGCTTTTATTATGTATGTTTAATAGACATAGGGCTTACTTCCTAAGAAAATGCGTTTTTATTTCTTGTTGGATGTAGTTCTCAGGGTGTGGTATTTAAGGACTACTCTTTAATACTGCTTTTTGTTTGTTTGTTTAAAATAGAAAGAAGTAGAAATCCACATGCTGAACTAGTGCAATTCTCAGCTATGCATGGAAGTTTGCGGAGTACCCTTAAAGGGGTGGAAATAACACTGCACAGGAACCTGGCCTTTCAGCAACAGATGCAATTTTACACCACACGTTATTACTTCTCGTAAGAGCTGTGGCTCCCCTTTCTCATCTCTAGATCACTGGATGACAGCTCTGGCAGAAACAAATAGCAGGTGGGATGACATGTATTTGTAGATTCTAGGCGATAGCTTGGCTTTAACATATTGCCATGTCTCTTTTTCCAGACTTGCCCTTCCTTTCGTAGCCTCAACACCTCTTTTTAACATAATGATTAGATTCAAGCCCTGCAATTCAGTCAAGATGCAGTCACGGGTCACTGTGCTCCTATTATCACAGCTGGGCCTTCAGTCCCACGTTGCCTCTTCCAGAACAGGGAGTGTATTCATGTCAGCCGTGCCATCCTGGGCAATGTCAAACACTCCTCGTGTTCTTTCCCAAGAAACTGGCCTCTTAGGTTTCTTTGTTTTATATTATTTCAGGGCCCAGGAGGGATGTGCCAAATGTCTCCCAGATTTTTTTGCCCTCTAATTTGTCCGTATTTGCTCTCAAGGTTAGTTTTAACTGGATATAATCTGAACAGCTCTAAAATAGAATATGAAGGGACCAGGATTATGGGCACAAAGCATGGGAATTGAAAGAGCGATATCATCAGTTTTTACCTGCCCATAGACAAAAGGCGATTGTATTCATCATGACTACTCATAAAATTCTACCTTACTAAAGAAAGCCTCCCTTTAAGATATTTATATTTCCTAAGGCTGACAAATACATTTGCTAGAGATTTTGATGATTGAAAATTAGCTCGGCCTAGAAAAAAATTAAGTTTTACTGCTCAGCAGTCAAAGAGGAAAAGAATCAGGCCCTTTTTTTTCTTTTTCTCTCTTTTTTTCTTTTAGATTTTTGCCATAAGGCTTGTGTACTTGTCAGAGAGAGAGAGAAAGAGAGAGAGAGAGGGAGGGAGAGAGAGAGAGAGAGAGAGAGAGAGAGAGAGAGAGAGAGAGAGAGAGAGAGAGAAAGAGTTAGAAATCAATCACCTCGCCCCTTCCCTTTCTGAGGAATGGACGCAGTAAAATCACTTCTTCTCTATTCTCGGGATTTTGAGCACACACACACCACATGTGCCTGATGTGTTTTCAAGCTACCAGAATGGGACTCGGGTCTACCACCGAGGATCCAATGCCTTATCCACCCTTCTGCCAGCTGGTCCCAGGCCCATTATTTCAACACAAATAATGAGGAATTAAAAACAGTCTACAGATCCTTAAGTACATCTAGAAATCTTAGGTCTGTAGGTATTGGCTCAAGATGTTATTATTTTCTATTTCCTGAAGATCAACATTGTAAAATCATCATATGGTAGAATTTTCAGTAGAAAAAGTTATGACTTCCTGTATTAATTACAACTCCTGTCTGTTTATTTACTAATGGAGGTATAATAGAAATACAGAATAATATGTACAATGACCACTTGATAAATGTTTACACTTACAGTACCACCATTGGGCCCCTTGCTAGTCCGCAGTGCTCTTTCCAAGGTGGCCCTATTCGGAATTCAACTATTATCAGATACTTTTTCCAGATGTTGAGCATCATGTAAATGGAATCATTGAGTATGCATTCTTTAGTGCTGGCTTCTTTCTTTCAACATGAAGCCTGTGAGTCATCTGTATGTTGTGTGGATAGCTAGTTGGTTCTTTTATATTCTACCGTTCAAGGATACGTACTATTACTTATCCATTCTCCTGTGGAGGTTCATATGTGTAGATTTGGTTTTAGGGTGTCATAAATTTGCTATAGATGTTGCCTCAGCGTACATTTTAAGGCTTGACATTAGTTTTTTAAAGCCCAGTTATACTTGGGACCAGCAGTTAGTGTAATGCCTATGTCGCTGGATTCCCATGTAGTTGACCGCGGTTCATGTCCCGGGCCCGGTGGCTTAAAACTCACGCCGGGCGCATGTGCATGCGTGCCCAAGATCCTGAGAGGAGAATGGAGGAGAAGGGATTGCAGTGTGGCCATCCCCCCTGGGGAGTGATTTTTCACTTTCTGTCTCTCTGTCTCTCTCTTTCTGTCTGGCGAGTGCACGCGCCCTATAGCAAAAACCTCTCTAAAAAAAATAAAAAAAAATAAACCAGTTATACTTGTCACCTCTGGCCCAATTAAAACTTCCCCTGTGAAACGTGGCAGATTGAGCGAGAACTCTCTTGTTCCACATCTCACTTACCCCAAACCCCAAACCCCCCACAGCTGCTCATCACAATGAATCTTAATGATTAACACCAGAGTTGTGGGAAATTCTTCCCTTTGTGAATGTTTCCTTAAACTAGCCAGCCCACAACTCCCACAACAAATCTAAGGATAACTTATTTATTTATTTATTTATTTATTTATTTTTATTTAGGTTTTGCCATAAGGTGTACACACTTACAGGACAGAGACACAGAGAGGGAAAGTGAGACATCATCCCCCAGAGGGGAAGACCATGTCCCAGTCTCTTATCTATTCTCCTCTTGGGATTTTGGGCATACATGGCCAGTGTTATTTTCAAGCTACTAGGTCTGGGACTCGATCTGTGGTTGGCCAGGTGGGAGTCCAATGCCTTAGCCACCACACCACCTGCTGGCTCCTAAGGGATAATTTCTGACAAAGGTTTGTATTGTTCTGTTTTCCTCACAAATGTAAAATATTCCAAGGCACCCTTTGTGTTTGCTGTAGCATCCTGAGGCACTGTGGCACACAGTTTAATTCTAGAAGATGTATTTCTTAACACTTCACATCGATTTATAACTCATCTCAAATGAATTATGTACAAGGTGAGAAGGGTATCAAGGTTAGTTTTTCTTTATCTTATAGATATTCTGTTGTTTTAATATCATTATTAGTAGATCAAGTGACCTTACGTGCCTGGGTCTGTTTCTGAACTCTGTAATGCCCCCTTGGTCTGTTTTCTTATGCTTGCACCAACACCATACCATCTTAATCACCATAGCCTACGGAAGGTCTTGGAATCTGATAGCATAAACTTTCTGTATTGCTCTTCTTTGAGATTGTTTTGGCTATCTTTGGTCCTTGGCCTTTGCACATACATTTCCGAATTGGTTTTTGATGTTTTACCAAAGGAATGCCGAAGAAACGTCTCTTCTTTCTAATGCGGTTGGACTAGCCTGTTGCTGTGGTGGCTTGCAGTGTGTGTCTGAGGGAAGGAAGGAGATGTTTCTCCTCTTTTTTATACCCCCATTCTCTTTTTCTGGGTGGTACCTCCTTCAGTGTGAATATAAGGAGAAGAAAAATGAAGAACTCTTAACACATTGGGAAGGACAGTCTTCTCTTCGGTTTTAATGTTCTTTTTCATTCGTCAGTAAGCATTGGTTTGGCGTTGAGGCCTCCAAACAGAAGATGTCTAAATACTGAGTCTTTTACTAGAGCATCTGTGTGGACTTCCAAGGGCCACCTGGGAAGGACAATCTCCCACACACTGCGTAGTTGGGGACTGATCTTTCCCACACTCCCCTCCACCTCTACACAATCTGCTCCCCCTTTTACATTATTTTTAATCTCTCTCTGCCAGTCATCAATGTCTTGCTACTGGAATCTCTTATCTAAAGGGACATTGTAAATGAAAGGAGCTTCCAATTCGGCTACCTCGTGTGTGTCTACCATACTCACAGAGTACTCACACTCTCTCACTGTCTCCCACTACTCTTTTCCATCCTCTTTTGGTGGACTTAGTAACACAGGAGGTATCGGGTTATACACCGGTTAAGCCAGACATGTGACCAGAAAATAAAATGCCCATCTCCTCTTCCTGCAGCATCGCCATCTTTATAGATGATTCTCTTGGGTTCTCTCTCTTTGTGATAGAGGAGAACAAAACATCTGCCGACAATAACTTTATTATAACAATCCCTCGTCACTTCATCTTCTTTGTTGCTACAGCGGTGGTCTGTGGGCTAGTCTAAGCTGGCACCTCTAAGCTGACCAACACTATTCCTAACTAAGGGTGTATTGTTGGAAAAATCTAATCTCTGAATATGTGGTAGTGACTTTGGTTTCTAGTTTGGGACATAGTTTTCCTTTCCAAACAGCAGTAGCACCTACAGTAGCAACAGTTTAATAGTTCCACATTCTTTTAAGGCCATTTTTATTTAAAAAATCTAAAAGAGCTAAATTCCTTTTATATACTTATCTGTAAAAGCTGCTAATTTTTCTTATAAGAAAGGCTTTTTTTTTTTTTTTTTTTGGAGAGATTTTCGCTATAGGGCGTGTGTGCTTGCCAGACAGAGAGAGAGAGACATAGAGACAGAAAGCGAGAAATCACCCCCCAGGGGGGATGGTCACGCCGAAATCCCTTCTCCTCCATTCTCCTCTCAGGATCTTGGGCACGCACGCACACACGCCCGGCGTGAGTTTTAAGCCACCGGGTCCGGGACGCGAACCACAGTCAACCACGTGGGAGTACAACGACATAGCCATTACGCTAACTGCTGGTTCCCGAAAGGCTCCCCCCCCCCCCCCCCCCAGTTTTGGTATATGGTGTTTCTAGTTACTAATGGGACAAAGACTTTCATATTTAACAAATATTTATAAGCCTTTACTGTGTGTTGTTTCACACTGTTCTAGCTTCTAGGTCTGTACTTGGACAAATCTTACTTAATCCAGGAAAATAATGTGTGAATTAGGTGTTAATGAGTTTTAGCTAAAAAACAAACAAACAAACAAACAAACAAAAACAAACAATACCCTGAAGTCAACAACAACAAAAACACAGGACCCTGAGAACATTGATCTTCAAGAGGTCCTGGTGATTTGCTATTTTATCCATAACCATTTTCCAAAAGTAAGTAATTTTTCATAGGAACAACCAGAGGAAGATGTTAGAAGTGCATCCATCTGGAAAACCAACTCAAAAACAGATGACCTATTGATGCATCAATTGTCATCTCCTTATACAAAAAAACAGCACATTAAGTCTTGGAAGTCTGAGATGATTGAACTTCCACCAAAGGTGATTTTTCACTGAGTGCTCTGGAGACAACCATTATGAGGTCAACACTAGACCAATAATTCACTTTTATGTTCTTGGAATTACTTACTTGTTTCTTTGAACTAGAAAAACAAAGAGAGGAAGCATCTAAGATGAATGGGGGAAAAAAGAACAAGAACATTAAGTTTACTTTATTTAGTTTGTTGACTTCCACAACTTAGGAGAAATTTCAAAAAAATGCATATTTTTCATGGTGTGATCGTATTAAAACCGTGCAGGTTCTTGGGGAATATGACAATATAAAAACATGTCAAAAAAAAAAAAAAACCCTTAAGTTTTTGGGGTTTTTTTTGAAGTATCTCTAGAAAAGTACAAAGTAAACCCTGTCTTGAAATGAAGTTCTGGCTTTCTCCCCATCTCTTCCTCTCGTTCTCTTTATTTATTTATTTGAGAGCAGTACCTAAAACTCTCATTTGATGCCGTAGGACATTTTCCCATATGTTTGGCATTTTAAAATAAGATTTTGATTACTGTCATCCAATTTTAACTTAGTGATTGCGGTAAAGATTGACAAGTACTTAAGGGGGCCGCAGATCATGTGGTGGTTAAGGTGATGGACTCCCACATGGCCATCCATGGTCTGAGTCCCAGACCCAGTAGCTTGAAAATCACACTGGGCATGTGTGGATTCATGCCCAAAATCCTGAGAGGAGAATGGAGGAGAAGGGATTGTGGTGTGGCCATTTTACTTTCCCTCTCTCTGTCTCTCTCTGGTGAGCACATATACACTATGGCAAAACCCAAAAAATAAATAGATAAACAAATAAAAAATTTAAAAAGATAGAGAAATACTTAATTCTTTTGGAGAATCTGATTAGAATTTTTATTTATTTTAATTGCATATAAATTATACAAACCCTAATCAATCTGACCTAAGTCTGATTTGAACTATAATTAGTTGAGACTTACATCTTCTTTATTCTGATATTAGAAAGTTTGTGTTTATATTTATCTCAGTGCATAACTAATTTGGTTTCACTTTTTGATGAAAATCTGAGTTTAGTTTTATTCATAAAACAGGTGCGGCAGTAAATCACCACCTTTATTTTATCACAAGGAAGAGATGGTCCCTATTGTTGAAATTTGTACTGTAAATCGATCCTATTTTTTAGATCCTCAACCCAAAATGATGAAAAGTTCATCTTCTGGAACTGACGAGAAAGGTACAAATGAATGACAAAGTTTTCTTTAACTTTTGCTATTTCTTAATTTGATGATTTGAAGATAATGCAAAATTGAACATAACAATTGCAAAAAATGCAAAAAATATATTTAATGAAGACACTAGACTTCATTAAATATATTTAAAATGTTCTTGTTTAAAATTTGCCAGAGGGTGCATTCTCTTGCTGGAGAGATAGAAGAGAGAAAGAGAGAAAGTGGGGAAGCATCTACCATGGGGAATGTTTATGCCATGATTCCTTCTCCTCCATCTCCCTCCCCTTTGGGATTTTGTGCACACATATACATGCATCTAGCGTGTTTCTCAAACTGTAGGGTCTGGGACTCAAATTGTGCAGTTGGTCATGTGAGATCCAGGCCATATAATCACCAGGCCTCCAGTTGGTCCTATATTTAAATTTTTCTAAACAACTCCCTTAAATTATACTTTCAGTTGAATAGAATATGTATGTTCATATGTAGATTATTTGGGCCCAGATCATTAGCAGCTACGACAATTAGAGCACGGCACAGAAGGCTCTCAATGGCTACCCTACTTCCCTATCGTGGTTAAGAGTTTCATGCACAGGAAGCCCTTACCCATTTTCACGTGAGAGCTTTTTCTCCAAAAAGACTAATTCAAATGACTTAGAAATTAGGTATGGAGAGAGATTATTCCTCTTAGTGCCTGGACAGAGGAAATTCAACAACTATTACAACTGTTAATCAGGAGTTCAAATTGGAAATTGTCTTATGGAATTTGATTTTACTTCCAAAGTGAGAAGCAAATTCTTCATTCCATGCAGAAACACAGATCTGTGGATCCAGATGTGCCCAGATTCCTCTTTCCACTTAATCTCATGGCTTTCTCCAAATGTCTCCAAATAGTCGTAATCATTTTAAATAAGCTATACCTTTCTGCATATCTACTGGAGGCAAAAGCACTGCTTAGAGTTAGCTTCCACTTGGATTACAAAAGTGGAAAAGAGACTCAGAGATAAAGTGAATTTGAACTGGTTCTGAAAAAAACAGTATTATTGTTACCTGGTAACTTAAATGTAGAGAGCCTCCACAGAAAAAACAGTTGTTCAGTCTGTGCTTGAAATCAAAGAATAAATTAGGGAGTAAATAACCTTTTTTTTTTAATTTTTATTTTTTTTAATTTGCTATAGGGTGCGTGTGCTCGCCAGACAGATAGAAAGAGACAGAGAGACAGAAAGCAGAAAATCACCCCCCAGGGGAGATGGCCACGCCGCAATCCCTTCTCCTCCATTCTACTCTCGGGATCTTGGGCAGGCACGCACGCACATGCGCCCGGCATGAGTTTAAGCCACCAGGTCTGGGACTTGAACCGTGGTCGACTACATGGGAATTCAGAGACATAGCCATTACGTTAACTGCTGGTCCCAAATAACATACTTTTTAAAAATACCAAATATCCTTTAAAATACTGTGATTATTTCATTTGTCATGTTATGTTTTTTGTTAAAAAAAAAAAAAAAAAAAACTATACCTTACTTTTACTATTTAAAGGAGAATATACAAGAATGAAAATATTGGAACATGGTATTAAACATACATTTCTACACATAAACTCTTTTTTAAAAGAGTCATTTATTTAATTTTATTCATTATTATGATTTAACTTGACCAGAGAGAGCAAGAGAGAGAGAGAAGGAAAGTGAGAAAGCAAGACACTAGTTCCAACTCGAACTGCAGCCAGTCATGGAGGAGTCTAGGGCCTTAACCACAATGCCACTTGCCAACCTTTTATCCATAAACTCTTTTTTTTTTTTTTTTTTTTTGAGAGGTTTTTGCTATAGGGCACATGCACTCGCCAGACAGACAGAGAGAGACAGAGAGACAGAAAGCAGGAAATCACCCCCCAGGGGGGATGGCCACGCCGCAATCCCTTCTCCTCCATTCTCCTCTCGGGATCTTGGGCACGCACGCACACGCGCCCGGTGTAAGTTTAAGCCACCAGGTCCGGGACTCGAACCATGGTCGACTACGTGGGAGTCCAGCGACATAGCCATTACGCCAACTGCTGGTCCCAGCTATCCATAAACTCTTGCACAGGTGATGATACACGGTGATAAATGTAAGAACTGAAACGTAACAAGAGGAAAGATTTATCTGTTTGATACATCATACTTTACTCCCAGCATCTACTACCAATACAACTTGACTTACAGAACTACTGTGCTTCTGTCAGAAAACCTTGCAGTGATTTTTTTTTAAAGATGACCAACTCTTTAATTTTTATTATTGTTATTTTTTATTATTTGATTTGACTAGAGATAAACAGGGAGAGAGAGAGGGAAAGTGAGAAAGCAAGCTGCCAGGTCCAGGACTTGAACCACGGTCAGCCGTGTAGAAGGTTGGCCCCACACCTTAACCACCACACCACCTGCTGGTCCCTGCAGTGATTATTTTTAAAGTATTTTTGCTATTATAAAATTAGTGATAAATCAAAATCATAATTCTTTTTTTATTCCTTAATTTTCCTTTAGAGTGCATGAGCTTGCCGGAGAGAGAGAAAGAAAGAGAGAGAAGAGATATGAAGGGAGAAATCACCCCTGAGCAGGGGATGGTCATGTCACAATCCCTTGTCCTCCATTCTCCTCTCAGAATTTGGGGCATGCATGCACATGTGCCTGGTGTGATCGTCAAACCACCGGTCTGCGACTTTGAACCAGGCAATTGGCCTTGGGACATCTAGTCACCTTAACCTCCACACCACCTGTTGGACCCCAACATTATAATTCTTAAGTTAGGTATTTATGCTAATGGTCATCTCTTTTCTTAATTACATAATTAAACGTCATAGCTTTCATTGTTTTCAAAGTTTGTTGTTTATTTATTTATTCCATGAGCGAGTGAGAGAGAGATAGAGCCCCCAACAGGCTCGTCATGCCGCAGTCTACTCCCTGCCTCAGCCAGCGGGATCACGGGCACACACACACCTGGCCTATACAGAGAGGCCCTGGGACGGGAAGGTGGTGCCTTCCCATGCGGGTCCAGTTGCGTTGTGACTGTGCTACCACCCGGCTCTGAACTGATAATTTCCAAAATACAGGAGCTTCAGAACGAGTTTCAACATTATATACTCTAAGTGTATTCTAGTTTAGAAGTTCCAAGGATAAATATTTAAATGTGAGCACTTGAGTTTATTTTTGCAAACATTTGCAAGTAAATAGTTGCTAATTAATTTGTTTATAAGCCAATGATTGATTTCCCAGGGACTAAGCCTTAGCAATTTACCTTTACAAACGTGAATAAAGCCCAGTCTCGGTGGTATGTGCTGCTAAGACACCATGCTCTGAAGGCTGGGACCATGGGAGGTCCCTAGGTTTGACTCCTGGTCAATCAAAAGGCAGACACTGTGGTATGGGCCTTTAACTCCAGGGACTCAGGCTGAGATAGGAGGAGCTTGAGCTTGAGGCTGGCCTCGTTACATTGTGAGACTCTGCCTGAAAGAGCTGAGTGAGGTGGAACGCATCCGTAGTCCCAGCTGCTAGTGAGGTCGAGGTAGGAGGACTATGACACAGGGACACTCTGTCTTAAACATAAATTTCCATCTATCAAAGTTGGCTTTTCTGATTATACTATTTTGATCCTTCTAATAATTATTATTTCTAAATAGATTTAAAAAATCTTATAGATCTACTAAAAAATTGAGTGGCTAATATAGGGTATTCCTCTTCACAGCCTCCTGAATTTCCACGATTATTAACATTTTACTTTGGTATGGCATTTTCTAAACCTCATTTCTTTTTCTCTAGTCCAGATACCACTTTTACATTTAATTTTCATGTCCCCTTAGGCTCCTCTTCACTGTGACAGTTTTGCTTGCTTTCCTTGGTTTTTACAACCTTGTCAGTTTAGTAGCATCCTGGTAAGGTATATGATAGAATAGCCTTCTCCTGGAATTGGCCTAGTGTTTTTGTCATAACTAGACTGAGTTTATGTGTTTTGGGGGAGGACCAGAGCGTACAGAGCCATTTTCACCACATCGTATCAAGGGCACATACTATCAGCATGATTTACGACTATCGGTGTTAACTTTAATCACTTGGTTGAAGTCGTGTTTGTCAGAATTCTCCACTGTAAAGTTATTCTGTTTTTCAACACTATGGTCTTTGAGAGGAAGTCACTGCTTGCAGCTTATGCTGAAGAAGAGTACAGGCATAGGAGGGCTTTTAATCTTTTTCTTATAAAATTCTCTAATTTCTGGCTATTGAATATTATGGTGGCAGCCTGATTTTTTAAATTAAAAAAGAAACTTTACTTTTGTTACAGGGCACATGTGCTTGCTGGAGCGAGGCAGAGAGAGGGCATGTGAGAAATCATCCCTACCCCTCAGGGGAGATGGCCATGCAGGAATCCCTTATTCTCCATTCTCCTCTTGGGATTGTGGACTACATGTGTCTGTCCTGTGTGTTTTGCAGGCCACTGGGTCTGGGAGCAAGCCACACTATTAGTCATGTGGGATCCAGCCGCCTTCATTTCCACACCATCTGCTGGGCCCAGTGGCAGTTTGATTCTGAATCTTCCAGGTATCCTCTCCAAAATCCGTACAGTTCCCATAGCCAGCTGGAGAAACCACACAGCATTCGTGCCTTCTGCATTGCTGGAAGATAGAGAAAACCAACACTGAAACCTTCAAATTATCTATAAGAGAGGAAAATCGACACATCTGCTGGAATTCTAGCAGACCTGATTACATGCCGTGGGTGCAGGGGGAGGGGCTTAAAGGATTTTGATAAAAGAGTAGGAAGAAGTGAACGTGGTGCACGGAACGGGAAAAATCACTTTCCAGCAAGAAAATGTTCAAGAACAAATGTCACAGTAAGGCAAGGTTGAGACTTACCATCAGAAATGTGTCACAGGAAAGGGGCTTGAAAGCACACCCAACTGAAGTCTCACAAAAAGCACTGCTTCCGGCTGAGAATCAGAGACATGGAGGTGACATCCATTGGAGACCAGGAGGTAAAGGAAATAAGAAATGAGAGAGAAAAATTAAGGACTTTGTCAAAGCTCAATTCCATTATTATTATTATTATTATTATTATTATTTATACATTCAATTGCTATGCATTGTTTGGATTATAAAGAGACTTTTCCCAGCATGATACACATCTCAGTCCAGTTGAGAATGCTATACACATCCTCATCAACTGATAATAAACTATATCTGTGTCCCACAGATATCCCAATTCTTTCCCCTTCCCCATGGGTTGAACTGTGCAGGTACACTTGCAAATGGTGTTCAGTAAATATTGTCTATGGTTGATCAGTAAATATTGTCAATATAGTTTCTCTTCCTTACAATTTTCTTAATAATATTTTCTTTTCTCTAACTTACTTTATAGTTAGGATATAGCATGTAACATATATGATATATAACATACATGGTAATCCACTGTGTATGTTCTTGGTCAGCAGGAGAATATCAGCAATTACATTTTGGAAAGTCAGAAGTTATACATGGATTTTCAACTGTGCAGGGTTTGGTGTCCCTGACCCCTGTATTGTCCAATGGTCATCAGAATTTCCCTCTAGATTTACCATCAAGGGCATATGAATATGTTAATGACATTAAATATGTAAATGTTGAAGTCACAGACATGCACATATGTGTGTGTATCTGTGCCTGTCTATCTATGGAGGGGAGAAAGATGGAGAGAGAAGAGGCAAAGAAACAGAGACAAAGAAAACTTATAATAGGAATGAGGTAAAATATTAATAATAGGTGAACCTTTCAAATGTGTTTTGATGTTCTTACATCATTTTGATGTCTTTACATCATTCTTTTTTGTGGAATTTGAAATTATTTCCAACTAAAACAAATTAATCTCTGAACTGGGATTTTAAGGGTTTATTAAAATACCTGGGGACAAAAGTGAAACCTTCTAGGATGTCTAAAATTTAGTTTTCAGTTGAAAAATAAATATGAGTCTTGAATTATTTGTACCTTTTAGCTGTATTTGTACAGCATCATGTAGATAGTTGCTAAATATTTAGACAGATTCTTTTCACAATGGATGGCAGAAAATACAAGGTGGGAGGGATGGATCGAGAGTAGGGAGTAAAGGTCGAAAGTCCAGGTCAACGAAATATAAACTGGACTTTGATGATGCCCAAGTCACCTGTGGGTTCTGGCAAACAAGAATTCAATCACAGGTCCGAACCTGAGGCTGCAAACATGAAGCGCTTCAATTTTTAGGTAAGCTTTCAGCAAATGGAAGATCAGCTTTCAATCTTTGAGGGTAAATATGTTAGTCTCAATTTTAAGAAAATAAACCTTTTCTTTTCCATAGTATTTTGTGGGATTTGCATCACAATTGAGTTCTGTGTGACATGTTCCAAGAACTCCCATAAACAAACAAATGGATAATAAAATATATCGAAACCTCTAATTTTTACCCATAGTGATATTTTTTAAATGTATTGTCTTTACATATAGTCATTCATCGTTTAACGCCAGAAACACAGTTTGAGAAATATGATGTTAGATGATTTTGATGTTGCGTGACCATCTGGGAGTGGACTTACACACCCTTTACTGGTAGGCCTGCTCCACACGTAGGCTGCATGGTCTAGTCTATCACCACCACAACTGCTCTGTGGTCTGTCATTGACTGAAATGCTGTTATGCAGCAGTACTGCACATATGGTCAAGAAATATTGTTACTATTATTTGTATATTTTTTCTTTCACTTGTGAGCTGCCATTTTCTTCTAGGCTACCTATAAGTAGAAAGCACATCGGTCCCTTGATCACTGAAAATTGAACAGGGTCCTTCTCTTCACCCCTGCATCTGTATCTCCTATCGACACCAACGTTCAAGTAAATTTCAAAGATCCTTCAAAACATTCTACTTAATTAGTAAAGTTGGCCAAACTCTTATTCTTTTCTGTGATTTTTCTTGAAGTTAGACTTTGAGAGTAAAGATGGCCGTGCATGGTTTAGAGATTCCCTTGGAAAGCAAAACAAGCAGGGAGGAACGGGAAAGGAGAGACAAAGTAAGTTAATGTCCCCCTTTGGTTTGAGCCTGATTTCCATTATTTTAGTACTTCATCACTTGGCTTTTTAGTTGTTTTAGTTATGAAATATTAAGGCTACTCCAAAGACCATCTAGACTAATATTTTCAGGAAATGAATAAGTTAGGAACTAGACTGAAAATCAAGAGAGGGCAAGATGACTGAAGTTGCACACCGACTACTCGGAAGAGCCAGCACTGAGGGCTTGCTTTCACTCATTCTGTACTCCTGGGGCTGTAGTTTGCTGTGGTCCCTGTTACAGCACGACTGCTCTCCTGTGTAAGTGAAAGAGACTAAGAAGTATGGGGAAGCACAACTGGTTTGTTGAAACTCCAACCGAAGAGCAAAATCTTATCTTGGAGGGCCGAGAGAATCAGATGATGGTGGAATTAGAAAGAACCTCAGGGCTCACTAGTCCAACTCTTCATTTTTCAGATGAAAGACAAACAACAAACAAACGTTCAGGGAAGTTTAATTTGCTGGTCCTAGTTGACAAAATGCCTGTGGGCCAATCTCTTATACCATCTCAGCCTCAGACTGCTCATTTGTTGAAGAGATAGACAGGGTTGTTTGGAAGATGGTAGATAATGTTAGTAAAATACCTAAACGTTAAATTAAGTTTGGTCTCTGTAATAAATGACTACTTAACGTAGTATATGGATACACTGAAACTCAATCTGGGCGTATGTATGTGTATATCATTTAGTGAGGGATAGCCTGGTCTCAGCCAATCACATATTCACAATCAGCCACCCTTCAGCCAGTCAAAGGAAGCCCATTGATCAGGTTGTGTCAAAATAAAGCAAAGTCCTACCTGTAGCCAATCAAGCGACTTCTCTCTCTCTTCATGCCGTGATTGGCCCCCAGTCTCAGCCAGCCTGGCTCCTGAGTGTGTCGGTGCCCAGCACATATAGACTGAAGTTCCCATGTGGGTCCAGCATCACAGAGCATTGCATTATTGCTGTGTCATTGCTGCCAGCTCCAATCAAGCTACGTCTGTACTTTACTTCTGCGTTCTGTCAAAGCCTGCCCCTGGTCATCCTCCCAACAGAACAGGGCTCTCTGAACCCCTATCAGTTTAGAGTTGCCCAATTTGTCAACCACTTTTTGCTAAAATAAATTCTGTTACATTTAATTTGTTTAAAGCTTTTCTTTTAACACTAAGAAAGTTCTTGACATGTATGAAGCACTCAATGAGGGTGACCTCATTCTTCTATTTTTTTTTTTTTTTGGAGAGATATTTGCTATAGGGTGTGTGCACTCGCCAGAAAGACAGAGAGAGACAGAGAGACAGAAAGTGAGAAATCACCCCCAGGGGGATGGTCACACCGCAATCCCTTCTCCTCCATTCTCCTCTTGGGATCTTGGGCACGCACGCACACGTGCCCGGTGTGAGTTTAAGCCAGAACTTGAACCGTGCTCGACTACATGGGAGTTCAGTGACATAGCCGTTACATTAACTGCTGGTCCCGGCCTCATTATTCTTGTTGAACTTGTGCTTCGAATTTTAATCACATTAATAACTATTAGATTTATTGCTGGCTCACTTGAAATTAGAACCCAGGTGTTAGAACTCTCAATCTGGTGCTTTTCCTCCTCCTTGGCACTTCCCTTACACCTCGGGGTCTTACTGCTTAAGATGCAGGTTTAAATCAGGGCCTTCCCTAGCTAGAGCAGTGAAATTAAAGGAGAAAGGGAAACTTTGTTAGAGTGAGGCTGAACTCAAATCCGAGCTGCAGACATCTTGGGTCCAGAGCCTTGTCACACGTGGTGAGATCTAGTCCTATTTGAAGTTATGATCAAAGTTCTGCATAGTTCATGCTGAGAGGCAGTTTCTTTTTTTCCCATGTGCTCCTTGCTTTCTTTGTGTTCAGCTCTAAAACATTTGTTCTATTTACATGAATGTATTCAACAGGCAGATTGTTCCTTGCCTGAAAATTCTTCCCATGAATGCAAATAACATTTCTTAATCTCTCACAGCTGGTTCAAGAAGTATGCTTGATGAATCACCTAGAGGAGATTTAAAAGAAAGATAAAGAGAAGAAAAACAAATGCAGAACATTATACAACCCTCGAGTAACCCATTAACAATTTAACTTATGCAAAATATGCACTGCTTGAAGAACAGCTTTACATAGAAGCCACAAGGTTTTCTCTTGGGCTATGGGAAGACAAGGTCAGGACTTGGTTTTTAAAATGCAGAAAGGCTATGATCAGATGACATTTCCATGCCAATTTTGAGAAAAAAAAATTAGGGTTTAAAGAAAATTATCTTGAAACCATAAGTGCTTTGGATTAATCAAGACCTTTCTCCTGCTGGAGAGGAAAGGTATTTTTTCTCAAGACACATTGATGCAGTCCCTTGCTTTAGGTCCTACCCAAGTCTTTTATAGGGAAATTGGGTACCGATAAAAGCCCCTATCAGTCCTCAATTTTACTTCCCAATAAAAACTGCTACTGGTCCAAAGTTTGGTGCTCTTTTCCTCAGAGAAGTTCTAGGAAATTATAAGCTGTAAGCACCCTTGTCAGCAGGCTGGAGGGCAGATCGGGCACTGCTCCTGTGTTTGAGGAGGTGGTAACGTATTTGCATACAGAACTGAAGGAAAGGACATGGACATCCTGTTTCTAGGAAGCTTCCGTCTCAGGAAATAAGTATTCTCATGGGTAGGGAGACTTGCAGCTCGTGAGCTAATGGAAAGACAGCAATTTCATCGAATGCAAAAAGTCAGCAAGCAGTTCTGTGTATCTCTGTGTATTTCAAGGGGTAACTGTGTCGGCATGTGACTCTCCGCTCCCAGTGAGATATGAATGTGACAAGAAGAGAGTTGGAAAGGAAAAGGGTTGAGTTTTATACTGCGTAAGGTGGCATCGAGAGGACAGTAATAGAGAAGAGTAGTGGAGACTCAGGAGGCACAGCCTGAATCTGAAGCTGCCAGATTGAAAGGGAAGTAATCCATTCAATCAGCGTTCCCTTCATTCATTCAGTTCGGCAAAGATGCAGGAACTTCAAAAAGTTCATGGAAAAATGAATTACCATATGAGTTTATTTTGGAAAAATGAATTACCGTATGAGTTTATTTTGGAAAAATGAATTACCATATGAGTTTATTTTGATCCAAAGAAATTAAAATGTGTGTAGATTTTTTTCATAATATACATTTCCATGAACTTTTTGAAGAACCCCCCTTATATTTACCCCATTCATGTTTCTCCCTGATTAAAACTTTTTAATTTTTTTTATTACCAAGAGCATAAGACACACTTCTCTCCAGACTCATGGCCATGATGATTTTGTCTCTGCCTACCCTCCCAACTTTATCTTATGATAAGTCTCTCTTCATCCTCTTCTTCAGATACACTATTTTTATTTTTAAAGCAAACTCTACCTGTCAGAGATGCTCCATCCCACCACATCTGTACAGGTACACGCACTTGTACACACACATCCTACACACACACATCTGTACAGGTACACGCACTTGTACACACACATCCTACACACACATCCTGTTACTGATTGCTTCTCCTGATCTCACTAAATCTCAGCTGCCCCGAGGCTACCCTCTGACCACTCCATCTAAGGCAGATCCTCCTGTCCCCCTGTTGATAGAGTCCGCAGTGTGTAATTGTTCTCTTTATGTGTTCCCCGTGCTTGTCTTCTCTGGGTCACACACTCCATGGGATGACTGTGCACCCCATTCCCTGCCACAAAACAGGTGTCCAGTCTTCAGTGAGGTTGTGGAGGCTGGAATGGTGAATACTGTGGAAGGGGCTAACCAGTAAAACCTCCTTATTCCAAAGATTAACCTGTGTATTTCAAGTCTAAGGTCCATGAACAGAGGCCCTTGGGAGTCTAGGGTCCAGCTGCAGGAGAGAGTGGGGGATGGCGTCAGGTGAACCCTAATATATTAGAGCCTTTAAACTGTACTGCTAGAAAGAAGTGCTGTTGGTGAATTGAGATCTGAATGTCTTAGTTTTAAGAACACAGAATTTGCCATTACAGCTTCTAGTCGTTACACGTGGCCTATCAGCCTAGGTCTTTGCAGATTGTACACTTTGTGCCGGACTTGACATGGAAGTACATTGCAATAAGAATTGTCTGGCCTTGGTCCTTGGCATCTTGCTGAGGCAAGGCTGGTGCCTGAGTCACCACTGATATTGTCCCCCAGACCCCGCAGAGTCACAGAGTGCCTGACATCCAGGAAGTGAGACTTCAGAGAAACTGATTGACAGCTCCCATGGTGCACTGGGGGAAGCAAGTGGGCGAAATGGCAGGTAGCTTCTTCAATTGCCTTTTCTCTTAGCAACCTTCACCTTGTCTGATGGAACAGGACCCCTCTTACGGTGGCTTGCTCCCTCCCCTCAGGCGGCAACATCTAGACTTCCAGGGAAGAGCTGCCAACTTCCACCTTGTGTGGGGACGCAGGGCAATGTGCCACCTGGCAGAGCCTCGCTTCTGCCTGCCTGCCCCCCCACCAAGCCCAGGAATACATATGTGGAACGGTCCCCAAAACCAGCTTTGGGGATGTCATGGTTCCAGAGGTACTTATGCAAAGCAAACTCTCATAATGATTGCTCCGCTTTGGGTCTTTTGCAGATTAGTGTAATTCAGAAAACGACTTGGGGTAGGCTCCCGTAGTGACTGTCACTTCATTTCCCTTTTCTGTTTCCCAAGTTCTTCCAGCCCTATTGTAGAGAGCAGGCCAGAGTGGCGATTCATAAACTCCAAGGTAACACACTGTGTTCAGAAGGCAGATGCTGGGCGAATTTACTAAAGTATGTGTCATTGCAGTACCTTCCTTGGAACAAAGAGAGAGGGAGGCCACTGTGTGAGAAGAGGGTGAGTGCTCTCTGAGGCATGTCCTCTGGGCTCATGACTCAGCTCCTTTGTAAAGACGCCAAGGCCCCTTGGCAAAGAAAACTGATGGCGTCTCTGCTAGGCTGCATTCAGTTCAAAGGACTCAGCATGAGGAGCCTCTAAGTAAACGCCTTTTCTCTGGGGATGCCCGAAAACTTGCTCCACGTGCCGCAAGAATATAAAACACTGATTTTTAAAAAGCTGAACATTAAAACAAAAACAAACCCAAAAACTCCTATCCTTTCATGCAGAATTAACAGTATTTCCCACCTGGTCATTTCTCCCACAACAGGGGAAATTGGTTTTCTGTTGGAACAGGAAAGCCCGTGAGAGCCACACACGTCCCAGACATGAAGACACTGCACAGCGCCCGAGAACCAGTGAAAGGCACTCCCAGGCTGTTTATAAAGCATCTCAAACTAGTTTTACATCAGTGTTGTAATTTCTATAAAATGCATCCCTACCGGGTAGGGACTAATAAGCCCGAGGACATGCAGTCATGTACACTGTTTAAAGAGCTGCATGAACAGGTGTTCCACCCTTTGTCAGCCTCTCATTTCCAGCGACCTATGAACATGGTTGTGTATCAAGGCAGTCTCCAGGTACCGCAGGGTATTGCAGAATTTCAGATGATAAACAACGATGGTGGAAAGAGGCTTTGCAAGTTTAGTATTGCCTTATATATGGTAGGCACTTAATAAGTGTTGGACATTTATTATTGATGTTTTTATTAGGGGAGTTGTGGGCACCACATTTGAGGCAGTCTCTTCTCTCTTGGTGTTGCGTTTATTTTTTCTTTCTTTCTTTCTATTATTATTCTTTTTTTGAAAGAGGTAGAGATAGAGAGACAGAAAGCGAGAAATCACCCCCCAGAGGGGCTAGCCATGCCACAATCCCTTCTCCATTCTTCTCTCGGGATCTTGGGCACGCACACACATGCGCCTGGTGTGAGTTTAAGCCACCAGGTCCGGGACTTGAACCACGGTTGACTACGTGGTAGTCCAGCGACATAGCCATTACGCCAACTGCCGGTCCCTTGGTGTTGGGTTTCTTCAGGCTGAATCCTCCCTGAGTGAGTCATCACCGGGGCAGCATCTGCTTCCTCCATGCGTCCCTTTCCCCTGTGGGTACCTCGTATGAAGCCTTTCCTCCTCCTCCTCCTTGCACTCCCTTGGCAGGCTGGCGACTTGGGAAGAGAGCTATCTGGGCATGGTCTTTGTGATGATTTTTAAAATGCTGCTTTCTGTTAAAGTTTGTTTACTTGTTTTCTGCAGGAGTGAGAGACACAGCTAAAGAGAGTCAGAGAAACAGCACTCTCATCAGGGTCTTGACCCAGCTTCAGCCAGCCCAGATCATGGGCAAGTCTGAGCCTGGCACCCTCAGGGATATTCCAGACACAACCCCAGAGCCATCCCATGTGGGTCAGCCTTGCAGAGTGTTGTGCCTTAGTACTGTGTAACTGGCAGGTCACAGAATGCTTTAGTATTATTATTATTTTTGCTATTGCCTCAAGGAACAATGCCTAATATCTCAAGGCCAATTGTGTAGAGATTTCTGTAAGTGTTTTATAAATGTAAATGGACCAAATAGATTGGATTAGATTTGATTAATTGAATTAACCTTTAAGGCTCTAAATATGCATTCATATCTAGCTAATTCATGTTTAGCTAATATTTAGCTAATTCATGCAATGTGGTGAATTTTGAAGAACATTATGGGAAAGTTGGATTATATGAGAGGAAGATTAAAGTAGCACAACTTTTTCACTAATAGTTTCTTTTATTTATTTATTTATTTATTTTTTGGAGAGGTTTTTGCTGTAGGGTGTGTGCGCTCACCAGATAGACAGAGAGAGACAGAGAGACAGAAAGCGAGAAATCACCCCCCAGAGGGGATGGCCACGCCACAATCCCTTCTCCTCCATTCTCCTCTCAGGATCTTGGGCACGCACACACATGTGCCTGGTGTGAGTTTTAAGCCACCGGGTCCGGGACACGAACCGTGGTTGACTACATGGGAGTCCAGCGACATAGCCATTACACTAACTGCTGGTCCCTCTCTAATAGTTTCTTAAGGTAGTTTACAAAAAAATAATAATAGAAAACCCACCAACCATGTCCGAATTAACACAGAAACTGCTGGTGTATTACATTTATTTTATCTCGTAAATGACCATGGCCTATGATGATGCATCAAGTAAGAAACATCTCGGTGTGTGGGGAATAGCTCTTTTAAAATCAGGTTTGCCTTTCTCTATGTTGTTAGGATTGTGGTTGCTTTTTCTTTCTTCTGGTAAGTACATTTGAGCCAAAGTAGAGTTATAATTTGGTCACTAATTTATTAATTGGTCAAAGTTCAATGTTATTCTGAAAATTTTATACGACGGAGACCAGTAGTTAGCGTAATGGCTATGTCGCTGGACTCCCATGTAGTCGACCGCGGTTCTTGTCATGGACCCGGTGGCTTAAAACTCATGCCGGGCGCATGTGTGTGCGTGCCCAAGATCCCGAGAGGAGAATGGAGGAGAAGGGATTGTGGCGTGGCCATCCCCCCTGGGGGGTGATTTCTCGCTTTCTGTCTCTCTGTCTGTCTCTCTCTGTCTGTCTGGTGAGCGCACGCACCCTATAGCAAAAACCTCTCTAAAAAAAAAATTTATACAAAAATTGCCTTACAAGTTGACTGTGAGACATAGTGTTCTTGGGACAGTCTCAGTTGATCTGACGTACTCTAGTTTACTTCTCTTTTCCAGATATATCACTAATAGTACAACTTACATTTTCTAAATATCCTGGTTTGGAAAAAAATTATATATAAATTATATATATATATATATATATATATATAATTATATATATATATATATATATATATATATATATATATATATTTATACATATATAAAATATTATACACACACACAAACACACACACACACACCTGTACCAGTAGATAAAACTACAAGCCTATTTTGATAAATAACAATAACATTAAGAACAGTATGTATAAAATAACAAAGAAAAAACTGGTTGAAACTGGGCTATAAATAAAGAACAGTAGTGTGTTCAGTGGGAAAAAGATGGGGTAGATTAATTTCTCTGTTTGGAGTGATGTACATTTCGGAGTAAGTAAGCAATAGAGTTGGATTACTGGGGTCTAATAGGGCAGCTGAAGTCCTGAAATACCATGCAGGATCTTGGCTGGTACAGTAGGAAATGGAAAGTTGTTGAAGGTTTCTGAGCAGACATATGAAAGATTAAAAACTGTTGTAAGGGGCTGGCCCCCTAGCCTAGTGGTTGAGGGAACCAGATCCCACATGGCCAACTATGGTCTGAGTCCCAGGCCTAGTAGCTTGAAAAACACACTGGGCGCTCAAATTCCTGATAAGATGGAGATATGGGAAGGGATTACTGCATGACAGCATCTCATTGGGGGGTGCTTTCTCCCTCTCCCTCTCTTTTTGTCTCTGTCTCTCTCTAGCAAGTGCACACATTACCTGGCAATTAAGAAAAAAAAAAAAAAGAAGAGAGAAAAAAATATTGTGAGGAAGTTTGTATGGTGACAATACATGGGAACGTATGGAAAGCTGTAAGTGTATTGCTCCTGGAACTGCTGAACTTGGAAAAAAAATAAACAAGCAAATCAGCTGAAATACTATCCAAGGGACACTTCATTCTGAGGAGCCAGGGAAGAGAGAAATAATGGCTAGAAAAAGAATAATATGGAGGCTGAGTCAAAACGAGATTAGAATATGGAGCTGAGATAATGTGGTAATTATCTGGTCTACCATCGTAGAGCTCTTTAAAAGAGTTCTGAACATTATAAGGTTGAAATAAAGTCAGATTTCACTTCATAAAGGGGACATCAAAATGTATATTTTCAGAAAAAGTTTAAGTAAAGTCATGGATGAGTTTCATAACCCATATGGAGATATTAAAGGGTCATTTAATATGTGAAGGAGACAACTTCCTCTTTTGAGCTCAACCCCATGGAAAACCACAACAAATCTCTCTCACAAATCAGAGTAGGTCTTTGATAGAGAGAGTGTACACTGATCAATATTGCCTTGTCTTCACCCGCAGGACTGATTTCTGATTCGCTTATATTAAAAACGGTCGTCTACTTATGTTAAGATGCCCAAACAACAACAACAAAACAGCAACAACAAAGTAATAAATGCTGATCTAACTGCACATGTCAAACGGCTGGTTTTCAGGTACTCATGTGTTTCAAACTGGAGACTCAATTTTTTTTTTCAGAGATTTTTGCTATAAGGAACATGTGCTTGCCAGAGAGAGAGAGAGAGAGAGAGAGATGGAAAGTGAGAATTCACCTCCTGGGGTGTGTGGGGGGGTGATGGCCATGCCCCAGTACCTTCTCCTCTATTCTCCACTCGGGATCTTGGGCATGCACACACCCATCCGTGCCCCATGTGAGTTTCATTGCGGGTCCTGACTCAGACTGCAGTCCACCATGTGAGAGTCCAGTGCCATAATCACTATGCCACCTGCTGGCCCCACAATTCCATTTTTTCCACTCTCCAATATCACTTATTTTCTTTCTTTTTAAAGGATCTGATCTTTCATCTTTATCTGTTCAGTACTAAGTAGAAATATAATCTTTTCAACAGTGAAAATCAAAGCATATATTGGAAGGGTAGAAGAAAACGCACACTGCCATATGATTTATATAAACATCTTAAAAACCCCAGCTGCAAGCCGGGTGTCGTATGGTGAAGGTGGCTGGGTCCCACATGGCTTACTCAGCGGTTTGATTCCTGAACCTGGTGGCTCGAGAACCACCAGGAGTTTTGTGGTACATGCCCAAAATCCAACAGGAGGGAGAGATAGAGGAGAAAGGAGAGTGTGTGACATTCCCCATAGTGGGGGGAGGGGTCTTTCCTATGCACCCCAGCCACCCCCACCCTGGTCTCTCTCGAGCTAGTGCATGCACATTGGGCAAATTGAAAGAAACGAAAGATAAAAGTCCTAGGTGCCATTTCAAGAACTTGCTATATATGTAGGCAACCAAGGTGAGGGACAATCATCAGCCTTGCCGAAGGTGAGTGTAACTAACGTGAACATGTAAGTAAATCTTACTCTAATATGTGGACTCTTCAAAACATTCATGGAACATGTACACTATGATAACACTGCATGAATTTCTAATTTTTGCTTTTAAAAAACTCATACTTTAATTCCATCTTCCACTAATTTTCTGAAGTCCCCTCATATGTAGGTTCTGGTTATGCAATCATCAACGAGTGCATTGTCTTTTATTGAGCTTGTGACATAGTCTTGGTTAAGCAGTCAATGAATATTTGCTAGTCATCAGTAAATTCAAATTCCACTTAACTGATAAAATCTATTTATAATTACATGTGTCTTTTTTTTAATCATTGAAAAGGTAATAGTCCTCAAATATAAATATCATTGTTTTTATTTGTTTGTTTTTGGTTACTAACTTACAGAGTTCATTTTTTTTATTTCTCAGAAGATTCTAACTGGGGCTGGTAGGTGGCTTGGTGGTTAACGTGTTGGACTCCCAAATAGGTGACAATGGTTTGAATCCTGAACCTGGCAGCTTGCTTTCTCATTCTTTCTCTCTCTGACTCTCTCTGCTCAAATTGAATAATAATAACAAATAAAATTAAAGAAAGAATTCTTTTTTTTAAAAAAAGAATGTTCTGACTATTTGGAAGAAGTTCAGTGTGTGTGTAATTATAATTTTACCAACTGAGAAATCTCAAGAAATAACTAACAATTTAAAATTGTTCATAATCCAAATTAAAATGATATTAACTGGGGCAGAATTTTCAGAATAATAGACTGAGGATTTCCATGAATGTACCTCAACATAAAAGCAATAAAAACAGTGGCAAAGATTCTCAAAAGTATCTGTTTTTGAAATCTGAAAAAAAAAAAAAAAAAAAAAAACAGAGCTTGCAATAATATGAGGAGAATTTACTCAAGCAAAACTGTAGAAGTTTGGTGGGACCAGCAGTTAGTGTAATGGCTATGTCGCTGGACTCCCATGTAGTTGACCGTGGTTCGAGTGCCGGACCTGCAGCTTAAACTCACGCCGGGTGCGTGTGCGTGCGTGCCCAAGATCCCGAGAGGAGAATGGAGGAGAAGGGATTGTGGCATGGCCATCCCCCCGGGGGGTAATTTCTCCCTTTCTGTCTCTCCATCTCTCTCTGTCTTTCTGTTGAGCACACGCACCCTATAACAAAAACCTCTCAAAACGAAAACAAAAACAAAAACAAAAACTGTGGAAGCTTGGTAAGAACATCCGGTTGTGGCATTGTAACCAACTCCTCTAACCTTACCCCCACTTTTAATTTTTTTTTGTCAGAGGGCATGCGTACCTGCTGGAGAGACACAGAGATAGGGAAAGTAAGAAGTCACCTCCCCCAGGGACATGGCCATGCCACAATCCCTTCTCTTGCCTTCTCCTCTCGTGAGAGAATCTCCTTTCTTTTTTCCATCCTTCTCTCCATCACGCTCTGGTGAGTGCACTTGCTCTGTAGCTTAAAAATAGATAAGTAGAGGCAGAATTCACTCAAATAAATACAAATTTAAAGAAGAGGGACCAGTTGATGGCATAATGGTTACATCGTTAAACTCCCACATGGCTTACTGTGGTTGAGTCAAGGACCTGGTGGCTTGGAACTCACACCGGGTGCATGTGCATGCATGCCCAAAATCCCGGGAGGAAAATGGAGGAGAAGGAATTGTGGTATGGCCACCCCCCCATGGGGGGGGTAATTTCTTGCTTTCTGTCTCTCCGTCTGTGTCTCTCCAGTGTGCACACATGCCCTATAGCAAAAATCTCTCTAAAAAAAAAAAAGAGACACATTTTAACTTAATAAAATAAGGACAAAAGAGAAGGCATCATTACCAACAATGCAGAAGTAAAAAGGATTATAACAGAATATAGAGAATGACTAAAATAAATTGATAAATTTCCAGATAGACACAATAAACTACTGAAACCTACTCGACGATATGGAAAATCTAAACAGACATATAACAAGTAATGTTAAAGTTGTTGCATCTGTCTAAAGGTAATGTAATTCAGTTAATAAATTTCAAAACATGTTATGAAAAACTCTCAGGCCCAGAAGGTTTCAGGGAATTCCACAAAATATTTAAAAATGAATGAATACCCAACCCTTTACAAACTCTTCCAAAATTGGAGGGAAAACTTCTCAACTCATTCTGCAGGATTATTCTGATTCTAACCATGAAAACATTTCAAGAAATGAAATTTCAGAACAATATCCCTTTTGAATATAGATGCAAAAATTTTAACAAAAATACTAACCAACTAAATTCAGCACAATATAAAATGGACTTTATTCCATGATCAAAGAGCATTTATTCCAAAAAATGTCTAGACTAGATTAACATTTAAAAATCTTAGGACCAGTGGTTAGCATAATGGCTATGTCTCTGGACTCCCATGTAGTTGACTACGGTTTGATTTCCCTACCCGGAGGCCTAAACTCAAGCTGGGCGCGTGTGCGTGTGTACCCAAGATCCTGAGAGAAGAATGGAGGAGAAGGGATTGTGGCGTGGCCATCCCCTCTCGGGGGTGATTTCTCGCTTTCTGTCTCTTTGTCTCTCTCTGTCTTTCTGGTGAGCACACACACCCTATAGCAAAAAAACACCTCTCCAAAAAAAAAAAAAAATCTGTCATTATAATACATCATGTAAACAGAATAAATGACAAATACTATGTGATTATCTCAATAAGTACAGAAAAAAGTTTGACAAAAGCCAGGATCATTTCTGATAAAAGGACTCAACAAAATGGAAACAAAAGGGAATTTCCTCAACGTGATAAGGACATCTATAAAAATAAATACCCGGCTCTAGCACTATTCTCATTTCCCTTTTTAAAACTTTTTTTTTTTTTAGTTTGCTGTAGAGCACATGTGGGCCCCAGAAAGAGAAAGAAAGAGAGGAAAAGTGAGAAATCACTCCCAGGGTGAAAAGCCATGCCACAATCCCTTTCCTTCATTCTGATTTTGTGCATCTACACACATATACGTTGGGCCTGGGACTTAAACTAAACAGCCAGCTATGAGAGATGCAGCTGTCCCAAGTTCCACACTACCTCTGGCCCACTAGCACCATACTTAATGGTGAAAGAGAGGATACCGCTCCCCAAGATCAGACATAATACAAGGAAGTCTACTGTAGCCACTTGTGTTCAACACTGTGCTGGAGAGTCCATCCAGGGAAATTAGAGAGGTTGGAAATAAAGAAATAAAGTCACGTTGGAAAGAAATGTAAAGACTAAGTGAAGAATTGAAGTAACTCCATATCAAAACTAACACTGTAGGTTAAAATTCTGCAGACTGGCCTTTACTTGTTTTCTTTCTTTGGGCATAATACATCATGTTTAAATACATAGGTTGCGGAAACTAATCGTAGATTGGCTTCAACTTTGCAGAGACCAGATCTTGAAGGCCTCAAACCCAAAAAGCAGACATGCTGGAGAAGATAGAAACTTCTGCTTTGATGACCTGGGTCAGCCAAAGCACATGCATCTGAGAACCACAACCTTCAGACCAGCAAGCTTCCTCCTTAGGCTGAAAGAAAAAGATGCAAGGGCCATCTGGCTGTGATATCCATCCCCCCACTGATCGCCAGGACTGATTTGGCTAATCTGGCTAGCTAGGTGGTATCCCCATTTTTCTCCCCTTTAAAAATTCTCCTTGCAAGGCTAAGTCTAGAGAGACAGTTTTAGGACAATGGTTCACCACCTTCTAGGTTGCTAGCTTCCGGAATAAAGCATGTTTTCTTTCTGCCACCCCTTGTCTCTTGAGTATTGACTTTTCAACAGCAAGCAGCCAAATTTGGGTTTTGGTACCAAAAAGGAATTCTTGTAGATCGCATGATCTCGTATATGGAAAATCCTGTTTGTTTTTTGTTTGTTTTAGAGATTTTTGCTATAGGGCACAAGTGCTCACTAGAGAATCAGAGACAGAGAAAGAGAAAAAGTGAAAAATCACTCCCCAGGGGGAATGGCCACACTGCAATCCCCTCTCCTCCGTTCTCCTCTTGGGATTTTGGGCACTCACACATACACACACACAAACACACACACACACACACACACACACACCTGGTGTGAGTTTTAAGCTGCTAGATCTGGGACTTGTACTGTGGTTGACTATGTGGGAGTCCAGAAAAGTACCCATTATGCCATCTGCTGGTCCGGATCCTAAGGAATCTATTAAAAGACTATTATGTAAGGGATAGCCTAATATATAAGGCATCTTCAAACAGATCATGGAAAATACATATTATAAAAAGAAACTGGGACCATCAGTTGGCATAATGGCTATGTCATTGGACTCCCATGTAGTCGACCACAGTTAGAGTCCTGGACCTGGTGGCTTAAACTCATGCTGGGCACGTGTGCGTGCGTGCCCAAGATCCCAACAGGAGAATGGAGGAGAAGGGATTGCGTATGGCCATCCCCCCTGGGGGGTGATTTCTCACTTTCTGTCTCTCTGTCTCCTTTCTATCTTTCTGGCGAGTGCTTACATCCTATAGCAAAACCTCTAAAAAAAAAAAAAAAACCCACAAAAAAAAAGGACACTATAATACTGGGTTTCCAAAAATTTTTGCACCAGAATAAACTTGTATTTTACTTTTATTTTTACCTAAAATTTTGAAGTCCTCTGGTATAAGTACCATAAAGATTGCTATAATAAGGGCCAGCAGGTGGCATAGTGAGTAAGATACTGGACTCTCTCATGGTCAACCTCAGTTTGAATCCTGGACCTGGTGACTTGAAACTCGCACAGGGCGTGCATGCCCAAAACCCCAAGAGGAGAATGGAGAAGAAAGGATTGAGGCATGGCCACTCCCTCAGGAGGTAATTTCTTGCTTTCTATCTCTTTGGCAAATGCACCCTATAGCAAAATTCTCTCTCTAAAAAAAAAAAAGAGCTACAATAAACAAACAGTACTTTTATACCCTAACAAGAAACAATTTGAAAACAAAATAATGAAAATAATTCCATTTACATTAGTATCAAAAATGATAAAATTCTTGGGAATAAATTTAATGAAAGAAATGCAGGACACATATTGAAAGCTATAAAACCTTGGTAAAAAAAATTAAAGAAGATCTAAGTAAATAGACATTTCTTGTTCATGATTTGGAAGACTTAATATTATTTATATGCACATATTCTCCAAATTGATTTACAAGTTCAATGCAAACTCAATCAAAATCCTACCTGGCTTTTGTGCAAAAATTGAGAAGCTAATGATCAAATATGTATAGAAATGCAAGAGGCTCAGATAGCCAAAACAATCTTTATTAAAAAATTGGATTATTCATATCTACTAATAATAAAAGTTATTAAAAATGATGATAGTCAAAATAGTATAGTACTGCATAAAGATACTGAATTGAACTGAATTGAGAGTCCAGACATCCCTAGAGTTATGGTCAATTCATTTTCTACAAGAGTTCCAAGGTAATTCAAATGAGAAAGAGTAATATTTTCATCAAATGATGCTGGAACAAATACAGATCCACATGCAAAAGAATCATGTTGGAGTCCTAACTCGAATTATACAAAAAGGGGAAAAATATGTCAGAGACCTACATGTTAGAGCTTAAGTCTAAAAACTATTAAAAGAAAATGTAGAATTTTATTTTTAACTTTGAGTCAGGCAATTATTTCTTTGGTATGATACCAAGAGCACAAATAAGAAAAGAAAAATGAAGTAAACTGGACAAATGACTCAACTTTTAAAAAGGAAAATATTTATTAGATATTTTTCCTAAGATGAAAGAATGGCTGGAGCCAAAGAAACATCAATAGAGAATGTCAAGGAGGGTATGCTCATATTGGAACCATCAAATGTCCCTGAAAAATGTAAAATGGTACCACCACTAGGAAAGTAGTTTCAAAATGTTAAGCAAAGAGGTGCCATGTGACCCAGTGATTCTATTTCTAGGTAGATTCCATTAAAAATCAAGAGAAATTAACACATACGTCCATACAGATACTTACTCAGGAGTATTCATAGCATCATTACTCAAAATAGTCAACAAGTGGACACAATACAAATACCTGTTAACTGTTGGGATAAATGAAATGGCATATCCATGCAATAGAATATTATTTGTCAATAAAAATTAAAATATGTATATGTGTTATAGCATGTGTGGACATTAAAAGGATTATTCTAGACAAAGAAACCAGATGCAAAAAGACCACGTGTTCTACAATCTCATTTTTATAAAAGGTCCAGAGTATGCAAAGCATAGAGACTTAGTAGATTAGTGGTTGCCTAGAGCTGGGTAGAGACTAAGGATTGGGGAAAATATAGAGTGACCACTAATAGGTATGGGTTTTCTTCTGGGGGTGACGAAGATTTTATAAAATGCTGTCATGGTGACTGGAGAACTCTGAGAATGTCGAGGAGGGTATGCACATATTGGAACTATTATATGTCCCTGAAAAATGTAAAATGGTGCCACCACTAGAAAAGTAGCTTCAAAATGTTAAGCAAAGAGGTACCATGTGACCCAGTGATTCTATTTCTAGGTAGATTCCATTAAAAAGTATTAAATTGCACATTTCTCTAGTGCTGCCAGGTTAGTCTCCCAACCTGGGACAAAGACACGGAGACAGAAACTGCTGATGGTGTCAAAGGGAAAGGAAGTTACTCTGTCTTCAGTGAGAGGGGACCAAGTTGAAATTGGACTCTGGTATGAGAGGAACAAGGTCATCCATGCAGACCTCTCAACATGAATGAAGACCATCAGCAGCAGAAAGAACCAGCTCAATCCAGAGCTTTAAATGGTTAAGTTTTGGGGACCAACAGATGGTGTGATGGCTACGTCGCTAAAGTCCCATGTAGTTGACTATGGTTCTAGTCCCAGACCTGAAGACTTAAAACTCATGCTGGGTGCATGTGTGTGTGTGCCCAAGATCCCGTGTGGAGAATGGAGGAAAAGGGATTGTGGCATGGCTTTCCCCCCTCCAGGGTGGTTTCTTGCTTTCTGTCTCTCTGGCAAATGCATGTGTCCTGTAGCAAAAATCATCTAAAAATAAATAAATAAATGAATAAATGGGCAAAGTGTGCATGTGAATTAAATCTCAATATAGTTAAGTTTATTTTTTTAAATTTTTTCCATTCATGAAGGAAGGAGAGAGAGAGAGACCTTCAATAGGGTTTTCATGCCATGATCTGATCCATAGCCCCAGCCAGCCAGGATCATAGCAAATGTTGTGCTTACAGCATGCGCAGGAAGACCTCCAGATGCTAACCCAGGACCTCCACTTTTGGCTTCAGCATTGCAGGGTGTTGCATTACTGCTGAATCACTGCACTGGACACACTGAATTTTTTTTTTTTAAAGTATATTGATCTTGTTTTCTAGTCTTAGAATGTTGTTGCTCTGCTTGACTGTTGGGTATATGCAAAGGCAGTGATGGAGTAGGTTTAGAAAAGGACAAAAATAGGCACCAGCAGATGATATAATGTTTATGTTTCTGGACTCCCATGTAGTTGACCATGGTTTGAGTCCCAGGCCTGGCAGCTTAAAGCTCCGCTGGGTGCTTGTGCATGCGTGCCCAGGATCCTGAGAAAAGGATGGAGAAGATACTGTGGTGTGGCTATTCCCCCAGAGGGTGATTTCTCACTTTTTTGTCTCTCTGTTTCTCTCTTTCTGGTGAGCACACACAACCTATAGCAAAAATCTCTCTTAAAAAAAAGAAAGAAAGAAAAAGAAAAGGATAGAAATAGTAATACAATGAGGATGTCTGGGATTCCTAATTCTACTATCATTGGGGTATAAAATAAAATTTATTTTTTCCATTATTATTTTCTAATACCTCATATTAAATAACCTCCTCCAAGCCCTTGGAACACCTATTCAAGTGTCTGATCATTTTTGCTTAATGAAATTTAATCCAGAACACAAATCTTATACTCATACATGAATCACAGTTCACCCCTCTTATGATTAGAGTTGTGATCTTGTCCTTCTCTTTATGAATGTTTGAGCGTGTGTGTGTGTGTGTGTGTGTGTGTGTGTGTGTATGTAGGTTGGTTATGATCTGGCTCCAAATGCTGTCAATCCCACTCCTGTCTTTTTAGGGCAGGGACAGGAAAGAAGATAGATAATGGAGTGAAAAGATTATCTATCTATCTATCTATCTATCTATCTATCTATCTATCTATAGATATATAATTACCAGAGGAAATGATTGTTCACCAGAGAGACACTCAGAGACAAAGAAAGATGGAGAGGCAGAAAACAACCCCCAAGTGGAGTGTGGTTATGCTGCAATCCCTTCTCCTCTATTTCTCCATGCTGTCAGAATTTTGGGCATGCACGCACACATGGCTGGGGGATTTTTCAAGTCACTGAGGTGAGGATTCAGACTGGGGTGGGCCATGTGGAATCCAGCTCTCTTACACTAGGCTATAGCACTCTTGGTAACTGGCACATGTCAGTGGAGAGAATCTGACCTTATTCTGTTACTTCTGATTTGATCTGGTTCTTTTCTATGGTGATGGCCTTTGCTCACATTGAGATTGCTTCATGTGTGGTGTTCATGTTTTCTCTCAGGCCAATGTCTAATTTCAACTTGAGGCCCTCTCTTACTGAGGAGAAAGTGGTCAAGTTCTCCTTGGGAATCATCAGTAGTTCCGTCTCCATTGTTCTATCTCTGGTTCTGGAGCCTCATTACTTGATAGCCCAAAAGCAACTTTCCCTTAAACATTCTGTGTGTGCCCATGAGCCATGGGAATGGCTAGTAATTTCAGGCCCCAGTGGTGCCATGGGCAACTGGGATGAGGATTTACCCCATTCTCTTCCTTCACGTGTGTTATACTATGTACTTTAAAATCCGGTTGACGTATTCTCTGGCTGAGCAATGATCAGTCATGTTTTTTTTTTTTTTTTTTTTTTCCTTTTTCCAGAGAAGTTTTTGCTATAGGACAGAGAGACAAAAAACGAGAAATCACCCCCGGGATGATGGCCATGCCACAATCTCTTCTCCTCCATTCTCCTCTTGGGATCTTGGGCACGCACGCACACGTGCCTGGTATGAGTTTAAGCCACCGGGTCCGGGACTTGAACCGCGGTCCACTACATGGGAGTCCAGCGACATAGCCATTACGTCAACTGCTGGTCCTTGACCAGTCATGTTTATGTCCCTCCATCCAGTTCTGTCCTGGAGCAGCAAGAGCTGGACCTGCAGCTTCTCCAGCTATACAAATATCAAGCCCAAGACTGGTATCTCAGTTTTTCTTCTTACGTACTCTGAGAACCTCAAGGCCTTCTGCCTAACAAAAAAAATTAGAATACTTCTCTCCACATACGAACAAAGCATAGTTGCCCCTTCGGTGACTTTTTTGTGAATTGGGAGGTTTCAGTAAAATGACAGTTAGTGGTAGGTGTATCAGTTCTGTTGCTAAATAGTGTGGCCCTGTGAGGAGGTACTGGGACTACACACTCAGCTTTAGCCTAAGGGCTCATTAGTGACTTTGTTTTATTTTTGTGTCATAACCACATCTCCAGAAACCAGGAAATTCTCACTCAGCAGTTTGTCATGTAAGGTAGTTTTTCTTTTTACCATAGTTTAGGGTGTATGTCCATTGTGCCACCATCAAAGGAAAGCCAACCCTTAGTACATCCAGCACAGGTTCTATAATTTCATTGATTATTTTTAGAAGAAGTAGAAAGAGGCAGTAACAATATCAGTTCATATTACCTATGTTATAATTTTGATGAAAGTTCTGGTAGGGAAAATACTGAAGTGATTAGGTTGAAATAATTATGAGGATCATCTCCGATTTCATTATCTGTTCTGGTTCTGGTGGAACAATCAGGTCTTACATTCCTAAATTGTACTATAAATGTCTTTTATGTCTTTCCTTCAAAACTATTTATGGGCTACTTAAAGACCCATGAATTATCCTTTCTTGTAGTTCATGCAATGCTGTGCACATAGTAGGTGCTCAACACATATATTTTCTTCTTAATGTTCTTTATTTTCCTTACTTGTGGATTAAAAGTATAATTCCAACTCCCAATATATGTTCTCAGAACATTTTGTGTTATTATAAAAGAAAAAAAATAATTCTTCAGGCCATTAAAATATCGGTATTGGATTATAGCGAAAGGAATAATTCTTTTACAACCTTAAAGCCTAAAATAAAGCCTTACAGCATCTGCCAACAATTCCATATTGACTTCAGTCTGTTAGCTGAACTTTCCCATACTCTTTAGACACTTGAACTCAGTTTGGATGAGATTAAACAGATTAGCCACTTGTATGAGAATGGAGATGTGGAGAATTTCCTTTGGCCCCAGCTTCCAGTTGCATTTCAATCTACATACAGTATGAGTAACAAAGTTGGACAGGAGGAGGATGAAAAATCACTGAGTCACCACAAGTAATTTAATTATAAATCGAGGCTTTATGAGCGGTGTTAATGTGTGCTACCTCAGCTAACCTGACAGTAAAGGTTTCACAAGCTACAGTGACATCTGGAACCAAATCACATGTAGGAATTATGCAGCCGCAATAAAAGCCAGTTAATTAGCATTGCAAATAGTGTTCCAGCATTTATGAGATGTCTGCAAATTTGCATACAGATACATAATTACATAATTTGCAGCTGTTGTGTTTGTTCCATAAGACCTTGCCACTTTATTAGCAGAATATGTAAATCAGGAATTAATTCTCTTCATGTTTCTCACGCTCACGCTTCTAAAGATGTGTAGCAAGTCATGGTGATTTGGTGACACTCTTTTATCTGGACTTTATCACCTGGCCTTAGACTGGTTTTAGAACAAAATCACACCCTGTAACTTAGTCAGCAATAGAGGTATTTGGGAAATACCATTTGCTAATGAATGAATATCATTTATTAGCTAACTTTAGCTTTCCCTATTCATCTTTGAAATCCCCTACTTGTCTATATGGCCTATTTATGTCCTGCTGGCTTAAAAGGCTAATTATATACTTGCTCTTATTTGTATCCTGCAGATAGTGGCAGCTATCTTATATTCTAAATTAGTACAATCCACTGGAATGGATGAGTCTAATCAGTCTAATCAAAATGGAGAAGTATCTAGTAGGGTTTTAGATACAGAAAGCTGAGCAAATCTGGCAGCTTGATATAGAATAGAAAAAAGTTCACTCAATTTAATTTATTGTCAATCCTGTTGAAGAAAGTAATAGTTGAACTAATTTAATAAATTGTGTTACTACAATTTCATGCACTAGGATCATGAGATTTTTATATTTCAGCGATAGAAGTGATGAAAAAACTTAACATGGGTTTGTGATTTATCAGTTAATCAGATTAGAAATATGGGATTGAATGTGTTGTGATAGCTTTAGACAGTCTGAATTTAAGCATGGTACATAGACGATAGATCAGAGAAGTCTAAGGTACCTTTTGATAAATAGAGAATTTCTGTCTTACATCCTTGGGTATTGGAGCTAAAATTCTTCCACGAGTTTGGATTAATCTTAGAAATAAATAGCAGAGTCTCTAAGAAAAAGTGCTTGAATAGGATGGGAGTTGAAAATGTAGACTTCACTGCTCGTTCATCCATTCATCTATTTATTTAACATTTATTGAAATGGACGCTAAGGAATATAAAGGATTGAGCGAGGTTATTAAGCTGAAAGCTGAGGATAAGGAAGACTAAGATGTTATGTCTGACCATAAAAACCCCATAACTTAATATCTTAGTCACTATCAAATATTCTGTCTCCATGCTCATTTTTCTGGAAGGCTGGACTGACTATATAAAATTTAACCAGGTAGATATTGTCCTAACTTTTTAGAAATTTTAATTACAGATAAAATCACATGCAAAAAGTAGATAGCAAAACGTGTAAATGAAACTATAGTAGAGTATGTGTTTGTAATTTATTGAAGAGATATTTCATATTTAAACCAAGTTAAAGAAAGAAAAAAATCCTCATATCCTTTAATATTAAATAGGTTGCTTTAAGTTACTGCTATCTTTATGATAGTAACCATCAATTTATGCCTTTACTATTTAGAAGAGCAAATATCTCTCATGGAGTTGAACTCACTAAGAACCTATGTAACTCCGTTAACTCATTGCTTCTCTATTCTACTTAATTTTTAGGAAAGGCAACTAAAAGAGTGTGAGAAAAGAAATTAAGGAGTAAAATAGAGAGGCAAGACATGTTTGGGACACAGAAATGAACTTTTGTCTGTTGATGATAACATGTACAATATTTTTTGGGGGGTGGGGGAGGTTTTTGCCATAGGGTGCATGTACTTGCCAGAAAGACAGAGAGACAGAAAGTGAGAAATTCCCCTCCCCCCCCCCCGGGGGGTGATGGCCATGTTGCAATCCCTTCTCCTCCATTCTCCTCTCAGGATCTTAGGCATGCACGCACACGTGCCTGGCGTCAGTTTAAGCCACTGGGTCAGGGACTCAAACCATGGTCAACTACATGGGAGTCCAGCAACATAGCCATTACACCATCTGCTGGTCCCACATGTACGGTATCTTCAACTGGACTGTTGTGAGGTATTCATGCTGGGTACATTCATTTCACAACCTACGTGATGTATAGTGATTGAATGTATAAAATAAATCAAAATAGATTTTTTTAAAAAGGAAAGACAACTAAAATTCTTGATCAATCTTGGTTCTTAGTCCTTGGTAAATCCCAAGAACTCCCTGTATGTTAGAGGGAGCCTCTGTACTAATGGCTTGTATTGCTCAGACTAGCTTTCCACCCATGAGCTTCTCATGGGAAGGAGAATAGTACCATTGTGCCTGGGTCCTGCTAACCATGGAATAGAAATTGTATTATATGGAAAACTGAAACCCTGTCTACATATGAATTCTGTGTAAAAAGAAAGTACCTTATAAATGGGAAGTTGGTCTTTTTGGTGACCCTTTTTGTCTTCTCCATAGGTGGTTTTTATTCTTTTACAGATAGTAATACTTTCATTATTTAGCCATGATAGTGAACATCTGGTGGTTAACATTATTTTCCTTTAAACTTTCCTTAAAGACAGGGTCCTGTCTTACACTTCCTAAGTTTTAAATTGCTAGAATCTTTAGTGACCCCAAACTCAACAAAGGTTATTACCACAAAAGATCTCACTCTGGTCAATGTCCCGGTGTCACAGTACATGGCCTGAAATGGTCCATTGAGTCTACGGGGGTTGCTGGGACAGCACTCTCACAGCGAACACTCGTGGTAGAAAAGGGACCATGCTGTGGTGGAACTTCTCGTCACTGTACGGGCTTGTGTGATGAGCTCTCTCCCTTTTTTCTGTATTAAGTTCAAGGTAATCTTCAGAATTACACAAATATTATAACACTGAACACAAAAAGAGCAAAGGGATCAATTCATTTTCTGCGTTGAGGCTGCCATTTTTCTTAGAACTGGCTGTGATGGTGTCAAGGCTCTCACATCCATGGCAGGATGGCAAGCTTTTCCTCATCTCCTCCCTTTCCAGACGTCCATGGGCTCGCCTCCACAGATGAAATACCATCTCAGCTTCTCCCTTCTGCCACTCTGCCAACGATGTTCTCTAAGTATTTTTTATACTAAGGGTTCAGAAAAGTAGAATGATTATTATAAACCAGGTCTGATACTCATCTAAGCAAGAGACAGACATAAGGAGGCAGCTCAGACTCTTTCTAGGTCAGAAGCTCCCAGGTGGGTCTGGCAGTGGCTAGCCCAGAGGCTGAAGACTTTCCTCGT
This sequence comes from Tupaia tana, assembly GCA_026018925.1. Lineage (NCBI taxonomy): Eukaryota > Metazoa > Chordata > Mammalia > Scandentia > Tupaiidae > Tupaia > Tupaia tana. The sequence continues at coordinate 149,822,707 of JAKSZU010000002.1, forward strand.
ACTGCCATTAGGTACTAATAGACCTCATCTTTCTCCGTGTAGGATAAACTAAACTTCTTTGAATTAGGTTAAACAATTGATCTGGTCTGTAGCTTTAAAGATACTTATAAATTGATACACTCCTGTTCTTTCTTCTTAAATATCATAAATGATAATGAAAATAATTAATATTTCCTAATAGAAATGTGAGAAAAATAAGGAAATATTTAAGGATAATATGGCAATTTTCAGCTTGTGTAACATCAATGACTTTAAATTATGTCTAAAATCACAAAATTATTATAACATTAATGAACAATTTTCACTATAGACTTCATCAAACGACTAAGTAATTCTTGAATCTAGTTGTGTTGCCCAGAAAAAGGTGAACATATTTCTTTTATTAAGGGCAGCGATTAATTCCTTTCTCTCACCTATTGAATGAGTGACAGTTCTTGAATTTTATGTTTCTATTAACAGTGAAGAAATTAGGTCCAAAGTTTATTTTTATTTTTATTTTTTTTGGAGAGGATTTTTTTTTTTTTTTTTTTTTTTTTTGCTATAGGGTGCGTGCACTCACCAGACAGGCAGAGAGAGACAGAGAGATAGAAAGCGAGAAATCACCCCCTGGGGGGATGGCCATGCCGCAATCCCTTCCCCTCCGTTCTCCTCTCAGGATCTTGGGCATGCACGCACACGCGCCCGGCATGAGTTTTAAGCCACCGAGTCCAGGATGCGAACCGCGGTTGACTACGTGGGAGTCCAGCGATATAGCCATTACGCTAACTGCTGGTCCCTAGGTCCAAAGTTTATAAAGTTAGATTTACCCCAAGGAAACAAGTATATTATTAATACATTTGATTTGGTAATAGCAAGAATAGCATATCGATAAATTCTGATAATACAATTTTTATATTTTAGAGATATTTTTATTTCCAATCTCTGGCATTTCCATTGGAAGTAGTAAAACTGGGAAAACAAAACCTGTAGTTCATTTTGAAAAATTTTTAAAAACTTACTACTGTACTAAAAATTAGCCAGTTTCCATGTGAAGATGGGTGAAAGAAGAAAAACTTGTATCAGTTAGAGACAGATATTGGGACCAGCAGTTGACATAATGGCTATGTTGCTGGATTCCCATGTAGTCAACCATGGTTTGAGTCCTGGACCCGGTGGCTTAAACTCTCGCCAGGTGCGTGTGTGTGCGTGCCCAAGATCCTGAGAGGAGAATGGAGGAGAAGGGATCTCTCACACCCATAAGACACTAACATCCTGCCTCTCTTCTCCATTCCACATCCGTCATGAGGGTTTCTCCTTGGCAATTCTGCTAACCAGGGATGCCAGTGAATGCAGTTCTTGGACTTCCAAACTTGTTGACACTGGGAGGCTGCAAAGGGGCAAAGTAATGTTGTACCACGGAGGCACTAAATGGTTCTTAGTAGCACTCCCTAGTCTCTCATTAAGATAGGGTATCTCTCAGTTTGAGGGTGTAATTACCTCAAGTAGTAACATTGACCTTTATGGCTCTGCATTACTAGTATAATCCAGTCAGACAGAGGAAAAGTCCAGCCATTGTCCACCCTCTTCTCATTTCTCCTCACCTGCAGAAAACAGTGCTCCGGGCTGCTACTTCTCCTCAAACTCTCCCCACTCTGGTTCATCTTGCATTTATTGAGTTTATGATAATACGGGGGGCAAATCTACTGTCTTGTTTCCTAATAATTTCTTCCTGCCTTTCTCTTATTCCTATCTGCTCTTTTCTCTCTTTATGCCACATCCCACTGTGAGAATTAACTTAAGAGCAGGTTTAGAGTTAAGCTATCATGTATAGAAAAGATGCGTGAAGTCTTATTTCATCCTCGCTGAATGAATGCAGATCATCTTACTGAGTAGTTAGTGCATTGAGCCCTTTTCCTTTTTGGTTGTAGATTGTTTCTAGCTTAATCAAATTTAGGGTTGAGCTCAGACAAAGATGACCTGTAGCCTTGTCTTAGTTTTATCCTGTAAATTTTCATTCCACACTAATGAATCTGTTGAATCCATTTTATTGTTCTGTCAATCTCTACTTACACAGTCTTCATCTTTGATAGCTAAAATGTGTCCTGACATTTTCCCACTGAACTTAGTACTATCTGCATTCCCTTCTCTTTAATGACTTGTTCTGTGTTCCCATCTGGACCTTTGGTTTCCTTACTTCTACCACTCTCCTAATGGATTAATTTCTTCCTTATCTACTCTTCAAAAATACTAGTTCATGCACATCTTAGATTATCTTGATTTGGAACTCCAGTATTTAAAGGTTATTTCAGAAGAAGGATCAACTAGAACCCAAAGGATTATTTTTCCTTCAAATATCTTGGAATCCCTATGATTAATCTATAGCCTGATACATAGCAGACATCCAATTTGTTAAAAGAAGAAATAAACCTAACTTCCTATTTTCTCTACGTCTAGTCCTAGGATGCTGACAAAAGGTAATATGACTGTGGTGATTGACTAATATGTGTAATCTCTGTCTTTAATTGGGTCCTTAATTAGCCATTAATCTTTTTACTTATTTGGATTACAGTCTCTTCCTGGATTCCTTAGAAAGCAGTGCTTAAGAAAAATGTCAGATTCTCTACTTCATTATGAGTGCAGTAAAAAAGAAAAAATCAGGCTGCTGCCTGGGAGACTTGACCCTGGTCTTGGCAAGCCTCCTCTCATGGGGAGTCCACCCTTGGGCCTTGCTGGTATTTTTGGAACTTTTGCTGCTCCGTCCCTTGGCCCTCCAGCAACCTGGGCTTGCCCTGCCACAGGAGGACTTGAACTTGGCCTTGGTAGGCCTCTTCTCATGAGTCCACCCTTGGGTCTCTGGGAATAACTTTGGAACTTTTAGTACACCAGCCCATGCAGTGTGTTTTTATCCTCCCCACTAAGATATATCTCCTTAGTTTGCTACTACCTCATCAAGAGCTAAACATTTGGTAGAAGAGCCAAGTACCTGAAGTTACCCATAACTGCTCTGATCTGAAAGACAATTCTCCAATAGGAACTTAACTGTGAAGTAAGAGTGAGATTTTCTCTTCCAGTACTACAGAATCTACTCCAATAAATAGAAAAAAAGGGAATACTGCATCAAATGGCTAAAAACCAGTACAGATCTCAAAGAAACATGAGAAAATAGGGGGAACTTTCCCCACGTTAACATAGTAGTCTCTCACCAACAGAGAAAAATATACAGAAATGTCAGAAAAATAATTTCAAATATTCATGGTGACAAAACTCAATGAGATGCCAGAGAAAACAGACAATCAGTTTCAGGAAATGAGAAAATCATTTCTCCATGAAAGAGGAATTTTATAAAGAAATAGACACCCTAAAAAACAGTCAAACAGAACTTGTGGAAAAGAAGAATACAATATAAGAAATTAAAATCTCCCTAGAAAGCATCAACAGCAGATTGGACTATGCAGAAGAAAGAATTTCTGACTTGAAGACCAAATTACCAAAAAATAAAAATTAAAAAAAACCCAAAAATAAGGACAACATATGGGAAATTCTAGACACCACTACACATCCAAATATCTGTATAATGGGTATTCCAGAAGGTGAAGAATCTACTAATGGCATAGGAAACATCTTTCATGAAATACTATCTGAAAATTTTCCAAATATAGAGAAACATGAAAAATTTTAGACCAAAGAAATACAAAGGACCCCCAAATAGAATCAACACAAAAAGACACCCCCCAACACACACATCATAGCTAGATTGGTAAAAATTAAAGACAAAGACAATATTCTAAAAATGGCAAGGGAGAAACATCAAGTTACTTATTAAGGTTATCCCATTATGCTAATGTCAGATCTCCCAACTGAAACAATGCAAGCAAGGAAAGAATGGGAATATGTATTCAAAACAGTAAATTAAAACAATTTCAACCAAGAATACTATATCCAGGAAGATTATCCTTCAAATGGGGAGAACAAATAAAAGTATTCTCAAATAAACAAAAACTGAAATAATTTACCAATACTAGACTGGCTCTATAGGAAGTTCTGAGGTGAGTATTGTGTCAGGGTAACTAAAGAGAGACAAACAGAAATAGGAGAACAAAAACAATGGAGAAAGTGGCTAACAAAATGACAGGTGAAAGTTCATAAATATCAATAATAATGTTAAATGTTAATGGATTAAATTCTCCAATTAAAAGACACAGACTGGCTGAATGGATACAAAAACAGAAGGTATCTATATGCTGCTTACAAGAAACCCACTAATAAGGACATACATAGACCAAAGTGAAAGACTGGAAAAAGATATTCCATGCAAATGGTAAGCAAAAAAATGCTGGAGCTATGATACTGATATCAGACAAATAGACTTTAAGATGAAGAGACAAAGAAGGACATTATATAGTACTAAAAGGACCTGTTCACTAAGAAGATATAACACTTGTAAATATCTATGCACCCAACATTGGAGCACCAGAGAGAGACTGTTAGATTTCAAGGGAGAGATAGACTGCAACACAATAATTATAGTGGATCTCAACACACCACAACACACCATTGTCTCCTCTGGACAGATCATTTAGACAAAAAATAAACAAAGAGACATCATATCTAAATAATACCATACATGAAATGGACTCGACAGACATCTACAGAGTATTTTGCCCAACTACAACAAAAGATATATTTTTCTCATTTCCACATGGAACATTTTTGAAGATTGACCATGATAGAGCAGACTACAAGCCTTTATAAATATGAATGTATAGAAACTATACCCCAGCATATTTTCTGACTACGATGGAATCAAACTTGAAATCAACTGCAGAAAGAGCCCTCAAAAATTCACAAATACGTGGAATTAAACAACCTACTCCTGAATGACTTTACATCTAGAGAAAAAATTAAGACTGAAATAAAAAGTTTCATAGAAAAAATGATAATGAACAAACCTATGAGACAGAGCAAAAAATAGTCTTAAGGGGGAAATTCATAGCAATTAGTACCAACAAGAAAAAAGTGGAAAGGTGGCAAATAAACAACCTAATGACTAATTACATAACTCAGGAAACCAGAAAAACAAGAACAACAACAACAAAAAACTCAAAAAAAAAAAAATTCCAGGAGAAAAGAAATAATAAAGATTTGAGCAGAAATAAATGGAGAATAAAAAGTAAAAAGTACACAGAAAATAAATAAAATCAAAATCTGGTTCTTTGAAAAGATAAAAAATGGACACACTATTAGCTAGATTAATCAAGAAAAACAGAGACAGAAACTAGGTAAATCACAAGAAAAAGACATTATTACAATTAATATGACAGAAATACAAAATATCACCAAAGAATACTATGAGCAACTATTTGCCAACAAATAAGAAAACCTAGAGGATATGGACAAATTTCTGGACATGTATAACTTACCAAGATTGAACCAGGAAGAAGTCTAAAGTCTGAACAAGTGATGAGATTAAATCAATAATAAATAGTCTCCCAACAAAGAAGAGCCCAGATCCTTATGACTTTACTTTGAATTCTACAAAACTTTTTTTAAAAGTAACCCCAATTCTACTTAAACTATTTCTAGAATTTTAAAAGAAAGGAACCCTCCTGAATTTATTCTATGAAGCCTCCATCATCTTAATTCCAAAACTAGACAATGACATGACAAAAAAGGGAAAACTTCAGGCCAGTATCCCTGATGAATACAGATGCAAAAATTCTCAACAAGATACTAGCAAATCATATTCAACAACATATTAAAAAGATTATATACCATGACCAAGTAGACTTAATTTCAGGGGTGCAAGGATGGTTCAACATATGAAAAACAATAAATGTAATACATCACATTAACAAAAGAAAAGATAAAAGCTTTATGATCATATCAATTAGTACAGAAAACACATTCAATAAAAATTCAACATCCCTTTATGATTAAGACTCTCAGCAAAATCAGCACAGAAGAAGCATTATTCAACACAATACAAGCCATCTATGAAAACCCCATAGCTGACATCATACTGAATGGGGAAAAGCTGAAATCTTTCTCACTAAAAATTGGAAAAAGATAAAGCTGCCCACTTTCTCTACTCCTTTTTAACATAGTACTGGAAGTTTTAGCCAATGTAATTAGACAAGAGAGTCAAATAAAAGACATCCAAATAGGAAAAGAAGAAATGAAATGATTTCTATTTGCAGATGATATGGTGCTATGCATAGAAAATCCAAAAGAATCCACACACATACATAAATACACACACACACACACAATTACTGGAAGTGCTAAATGAAAATAGTGAAGTGGCAGGATACAAAATCAACATACAAATATCTATAGCATTTTTATACCAACAATGGACAAACTGAGAAATACTTGAAGAAAGTTAACACATTTACAATAGGTACTAAACAAATAAGATATTTAGGAAAAAGCCTTACCAAAGACATCAAAGATCTCTACAAGGAAAGTATGAAACACTTGAAAAGGAAATTAAGAATGATACAAAAAAGTGGATTAACATCCCATGTTCCTAGATTGGAAGAATTAATATAATCAAGATGTTTATCCTACCCAAATTAATCTACACATTTAATGCAATCTCAATCAAACTACCAGAGATATTCCTCATAGAAATAGAAAAAAATCATAAAATTTGTCTGGAATCATAAGAGACCCGGTATCACCAAAGCAATACTGTGCAGGGGGAATAAAAAGAGGCAACCTCAAAACATTTTACAAAGCTATGATAATTAAAACAGCATGGTACTAGCACAAAAACAGGCATGTAGACTGACGGAACAGAATTTAGAAACTCCCCAAGAAATCCCCAAACATACAGCCAACTGATCTTTGACAAGGGGCTCAAAACAATCCACTGGGGGGAAAAAGTCTCTTCAGCAAATGGTGTTGAGAGAACTGGATAACCACCTGCAGAAGAATGAAACTGAACCCTTATCTCTCACCACTAAGAAAAATCAGCTCAAAATGGATTGAGATTTTAAATGTAAAATCTCAAACTATAAAAATACTAGTGGAAAATTCTTAGAGACCTTGGAGTAGGCAAAGACTTCTTAAAGAAGACTCCCCCAAAGCACAGACCATAGTTCCCAAAATAGACAAATTGGACTATATTAGGCTGAGAAGCTTCTACATAGCAAAAGAAACAATAAATAGAGTGAAAAGAGAACTCTCAGAGTGGGAGAATGTATTTGTAAACTATACCTAAATAAGAGACTGATGGGAACCAGCAGTTAGCGTAATGGCTATGTCGCTGGACTCCCACGTAGTCGACCGCAGTTCGCGTCCCGGACCCGGTGGCTTAAAACTCACGCTGGGCGCGTGTGCGTGTGTGCCCAAAATCCCGAGAGGAGAATGGAGGAGAAGGGATTGCGGCATGACCATCCCCTCTGGGGGGTGATTTCTTGCTTTCTGTCTCTATGTCTCTCTCTGTCTGTCTGGCGAGCGCACGCACCCTATAGCAAAAAAAAAAAACCTCTCCAAAAAAAAAAAAAACATAAATAAGAGATTGACAACTAGAATATTCAGGGAATTAAAGCAACTTACACACACAGAAAAATCAATCCAATTAAAAGATGGAAACATTAGCTGAACAATTTTCTGAAAAAGGCATACAAACAGCCAAAAAGCATATGAAAACATGCACAACACCTCTTATTATAAAGGAAATGCAAATCAAAGCCACAATGAGATTCCACTTAACCCCATCAGAATCATTAAAATAAAAAAAAAATAAAAAAGAGATAAATGCTGGTGAAGCTGTGGTAAAAAGGGAACTCTCCTACATTGTTGGTAGGAATGCAAATTAGACAACCACTTTGGAAAAGCTATACGGAGATTCCTCAGAAACTTTCAAATAGAACTACCATACAACCCAGTAATTCCACTCTTTGGTATTTACCCAAAGGACAGAAAAACCCTCAGTTGGAAAAACACTTGCACATCCATGTTTATTGCATTATTATTTACAATGCTAGGATGTGGAATTAACCCAAATGTCTGAAAATAAATGCTTTGATTGAAAAAAAAATGCACATGTACTCTATGGAATACTACTCAGCCATAAAAAAACAATGAGACCTTGACATTTGATACAAAGTGGATGAATATGGAAGACTTAATGCTAAGCAAAGCAAGCCAGACTGTGAAAGACAGACTTTGTATGTCCTCACTCAATACATACCGATTGTGCTCTACAGCTGAAACTGAAAGCTTGGAAGGTATAGGAGTAGGGAGGGCAACTGTAGACACTAGCGATAGATGGTAAGGATAGGGTAATACAGGAGTGAGTAGTAGAGGGAGGGAGGGGAACAGGTATAGTAGAAGGGAGGGCAACTGTAGATACTAGCGATAGATGGTAAGGATAGGGTAACACAGGAGTGAGTAGTAGAGGGAGGGAGGGGAACAGGTATAGTAGCAGGGAGGGGCAACTGTAGATACTAGAGATAGATGGTAAGGATAGGGTAACACAGGAGTGAGTAGTAGAGGGAGGGAGGGGAACAGGTATAGTAGCAGGGAGGGGCAACTGTAGATACTAGAGATAGATGGTAAGGATAGGGTAACACAGGAGTGAGTAGTAGAGGGAGGGAGGGGAACAGGTATAGTAGAAGGGAGGGCAACTGTAGATACTAGAGATAGATGGTAAGGATAGGGTAATACAGGAGTGAGTAGTAGAGGGAGGGAGGGGAACAGGTATAGTAGTAGGGAAGGGCAACTGTAGATACTAGAGATAGATGGTAGGGGTAGGGTAACACAGGAGTGAAAAGTAGAGGAAGGGAGAGAAACGGGAAGAAAAGGATATGTTTAATTAATTAACAAAAAAGTGAAGAGCTATTTGATGATAATAATGTATATAGTAATGTATTTATCTTACTGATATGTGTGGTATTTGTGTTGGAAAAAGCAGTGTTGTACACTGTAAAGATATATGTGATTAAATGGAAATTAAAATGAAAATTTTTTTAAAAATTCAGAAGTGAGAGAAAGATGAGCGAGGCCAGGGAGGAGGAACTGTGAGGTGAGGGAGCTGTTCGTGAGCTGCCCACAGCCATATCCCACAGAACGTGATCACAGAAGCTATCAGAAGGTTCTGCCTCAGTCTACCTAGAGAATCTATCTGCTAGTAACTGGCTTTCATTGATCAAATTCCATCCCATGCAGCATCATCACCCTCACATTTTGGGGTTCTGCATCCATGAACATTGAAGTGGCCCATGGTGTCTGCTCTTTAGGATCAACAAAAACCATGTGGAGGTGGAAGGAAGCGCGGGCGTAGGCATCAGTGACATCAGTGGTATGAGTGATGTAAGGAACCTGGTGCAGCCACAGCTGAAGATCCCTCTGTCTTTCATGGTGGCAGCAGTGGAGATCTGACTCCAGGGTCAAAAGAGTGTCAGAAACTTCCCAGGGACTCTCTGGCCAGAATATAAGCCAAGTGCCCATATCTTGACTGGCCCAAGAATTATTCTGTCACTTTCCTTTCCACATGGCGGTTGATTTTCACAAGCTATTATTATCACTGTTACCAGATGAGAGGGAAGTCTCGTCCTTAGACGAATAGCAGTATCATATTCACAATTTTTTTCACATTTTTTATTTCGTTTTCCTTTGTACATTTAATCACATTATTTAGCTTACAAAATGAATATTTCAACAGGTGAACGTTTTCTAACTTTCAAAAACAGAATATCTTTTTTTATTGGAGAGTTTTTGTTTGTTTGTTTGTTTGTCTTTTTGTTATAGGGTGTGTGCACTCGCCAAAAAGACAGAGACAGAGGGAACCAGCAGTTAGCGTAATGGCTATGTCGCTGGACTCCCACGAAGTCGACCGCGGTTCGCGTCTCGGACCCGGTGGCTTACAACTCACGCCGGGCGCGTGTGCGTGCGTGCCCAAGATCCTGAGAGGAGAATGGAGGAGAAGGGATTGCGGCGTGACCATCCCCCCTGGGGGGTGATTTCTCGCTTTCTGTCTCTCTGTCTCTCTCTGTCTGTCTGGCGAGCGCACGCGCCCTATAGTGAAAAACCTCTCCAAAAAAAAAAAAAAAAAAAAAAAAAGACAGAGACAGAGAGATAGTAAGTGAGAAATCACCCCCCCAGGGGTATGGCCACGCCACAATCCCTTCTCCTCCATTCTTCTCTCGGGATTTTGGGCATGCATACACATGTGTCCAGCATGAGTTTAAGCCACCTGGTCTTGGACTCAAACCATGGTCGACTATATTGGAGTCCAGCGACATAGCCATTACGCCAACTGCTGTTCCCCCAAAACAGAATATCTTATATTTGTGTTTTTATCTTATACATTCATATGAATGAGAACTTTATGCCCTCCCAATAAGTTTGGATAATAGTGTCATACTGACTTTAAAATGAGACAAACTTAGAAAAGTAGAAAGTTTTATCCAAGGTCATAGGGGAAAAGTCTTTTAGTAAAAAGAACTTTTGATCGGGAAACAAAAGCCTTGAATTTTTGTTCTAGCTCTCTACTGTCTTTTCTGCTATCATTGTGTTTTAACTCAGAAGCATCAATATCCAGACCAACCTGGAACCATGGCTCAGCGATCTTTTGTTTTTGCAGTGGATTCAATTAAGCAACTCACCAACATTTTATGGAAGTTTGCATGTCCGTACACAAAAGATTAGGAAAGAAAGGGAGTGAGAATACTTGGTTTATGACTTCCGTATGTAGGAAGTGAAGGAAAGTCACGTTTCTTTTTTCATTTTGAAAATGCCTGTAGGTTTAAATTAGAGAGAAATCTGGTTCCCAATAACAAAAAATAAAGCAAAACAAAACACAAAGACAAGCTCGTTCTCGTTCTCACTTTCTATCTCTTGACAGTGAATAGTTTCAGTGTTTAAATGGCAATATTTCACGGTATCGAAGGTGCTATTTTATAAACATAAATCATATTGAGTGATTGCCTTGAGGTTGAACTGTGTAAATCAAGCTTAAAGACGAGGTATCCCCTCCCACAAGAATATGAACGTAAATGGAATTTCATAACTAAATGTGCTTTCAGAAAATTAAAAAGAATGATGATGGAATGTAACAGAACCTAGGAAACACTAGCTGGCAATTACAAACTATTCTGATTTTAATGGTGTACAAGTTAAAAAAAAAAGAATAAATGGAATATCATGAAAATTTTGACCTTTTTAGTTGCCAAGGAATGATGTAGGTTTTATGTCTCAAGAATAAATGAGTTGTTCTGTTGTAAATAGTCATTGAATAACAGAATTATCTCCACATGTCCAAAATAATCTAATTAGTTCCTATTAGTCAACTTGGACAGTGCAAAGCATTCATCCTATTTGTCTATTGGTTTCCTCACCAGCTTTCTATATTTACATTTGCATTAGAACTTCACTGGAGGTGGGACCAGCAGTTAGTGTAATAGCTATGTTGCTAGACTCCCACGTAGTTGACCGCAGTTCGAGTCTTGGACCCAGTGACTTAAACTCACGCCGGGCACGTGTGCGTGTGTGCCCAAGATCCCGGAGGAGAGTGGAGGAGAAGGGATTGCGGCGTGGGCATTCCCCCCTGTGGGGTGATTTCTCGCTTTCTGTTTTCTTTTTGGTGAGCGCACATGCCCTATAGCAAAATAAATAAATAAATAAATAAACAAACAAACAAACAAACAAACAAACTTCACCGGAGGTGACTTTTCACAATCAATCATATATATTAGCTGTTTTAGGAATTTCTTGGTAATAATTTTCCAGAATACTTCCGTTTCTTTGCCAAAAATAAAGTAACATAAAATAGCTTAGGCTTCTTGCCAGTATCAAATATCAGTGCAAATTAAACTGCGTAGTTGGAAGCCAATTCACTTTTTTTTTATAAAGAAGAGATAATTAGTACATCTGCAAAAAGCAGGTAAGTTTTATTATATGTGAAGACTTTGCCCCGATGAATCTATCATTACCTGCAGAAATAAAAACGCAGAATGCTACAATGTATTTTCTGAGCTGCTATAGGTAGGGAAGAAAAGCAGTTTGACCTTATCTTTTCTTTATAATTAGTGTTGCTGAAACAGTTTTAATGGCAGAGGCAAAGACGTATTGGCAGACTGGTAACTAGATGGGAAGAGTTCATTATAAAAGAGACCTGTAATTGTTTAAAGAAGATACTGAATGAGAGACCTGTGCTTTGAAAGTGTGGAACACCGAGCAATAGGAAGTTGTGAGCCTGCTGATACTATAGTAACAAGAGAAGGAATATAAAATGATGAATTAGGCTCCCTAAGAAAAAATGAGCTGCAGGGAAGGAATATATTAACAGCTTGACAAGGAAATATGCAAAATGCATCCTTAAATCGCAGATGAAGTTTACAGTGCCAAGCTTCCTAAGAGAGCAGGAATTAAGACCTTGGGGACCTAAGTTTTGATCTCTGCCATTGTTTATATTCTCTATGAATCTTAGTGTTGTCATAAACAAAATGGTGATAAAGACCCAGGCATTCTCCAGTTTGCCAGTGGGCTATGTTCCAAGATTGTTTGGATCACAAACCCTAATGCAAGAGACTTGCTCAGTTTCTTTGGTTGTTTTCTGACTGTGGGGCCAGGGACACAGAGGCAACCCCTTCCTACACAGCCAAGCCTTGGCTAGTGGCAGGAGAGCTTGAGTGTGTCTAGGAGATTAGAGATGGAGACACCTGGAAATTAGAGACTGATGATTAGGATATTGTTTTTCTTATTAAAACTCCCATGGGGTACATCTCAGCCCTGAGCCCGCTCCTTGGTTTTGCCCCTATCCTCAGTTTGCTCCTCTAAAGGGACATGAGCTAGCCTGCCTGCTCTTCTTTCTATCACCACCTCCCCAGCTTCTAGCTGTAACTCCTCTGCTCCTTGAGATACTGGAGAGAAGAATTCAGTGTGTCACTTGTTCTGTTCTGGAAAAGCCTAAAGCTCCTTTGAAGTTTTATAGCAATTTGTACTGGTAGCAGAATCTACTCTGAACAGCCCTTTTTAGGACGTAATATGTTCCAGGCATGTGATGAGACAGTGGCAGCAGAAAGATGAGTCCATGTGAAAAGGCTCTCCTACCTTCTCTCTTTAGAAGGAGGTTAGTGCAGGCAACAAATAGATCAGCAAAATAGCATGTGGTGGTCTCGTCATGCCCACTAGCATGGCCACTACTTACCAAAACAAAACACAACAAAAAAATGAGAAAATAGCAAGTGTTGATGAGGACATAGAAAAATTAGCACACTTCCATGATGTGGGTGTGAATGTTAAAATAATAAAGAAGCTAGAACACAGTCTAATAATTTCTCAAAAGATTAAAAATATTGGATTGTTGGAAAAGTCACGATGCATTTTTGCATTAAAAAAAAAAACAGAAAAAAATGTCATGACTTTTCTAACAACCCAATAGAATTACCACATGATCTAGAAATTCTACTTTGCATAAATACACAAAAGAATTTAAAGCAGGATCTCAAGAAGTTATCTGCACACTAATTTTCTGAACATCATCATTCAAAATATTCAAAAGGTGGATGGAAGCAACCCTGGTGTCTATGGGTGAATTAATGGATAAAGTAAAAGTGGCATTTATAGGGACCAGCAGTTAGCATAATGGCTATGTTGCTGGACTCCCATGTAGTAGACCGCGGTTTGAGTCCTGGACCCAGTGGCTTAAACTCACACTGGCATGTGTGCATGCATGCCCAAGTTCCGAGAGGAGAATGGAGGAGAAGAGATTGCAGCGTGGCCATCCCCCCAGGGAGTGATTTCTCACTTTCTGTCTCTCCGTCTCTCTCTGTTTTTCTGGTGAGTGTACGTGCCCTATAGCAAAAAACTCTCTAATGGGGGAGGTAATGAGAGTGAGTGGTTGAGGACAGAGGGGAGGGATTCGGGAAACAAACAACACACTTGGTGAACACAGGAGTGAATAGTTGTCTGTTGATGATCTATAAGGTGATGTCATTGTTTTGACTGATGTGCACTGTAGTCATGCTGGGAAAAACCATGTTGTACACGGTAAAGAGGTGTAATGATTGAAAGTGAATATAGAAAGGAAAAAAAATGGCAGAGGGAAAAAAAAAAGCAAGAGAACAAATAGAGAGGCATAATGTTGGTGGGACACAGATATGGTCTTACCTGTTGATAATGTGTATAGTAGTCTCAACTGGACTGGTCTGAGAAATGTTTCATGTTGGGTAAAGTCTTTTTACTAGCCAAATGATAAGTAGAGATTGACTCTTTATAAAAATAATTGGAATAACAATAATAACAACCGGGAAAAATAATGAAAAGCTATTGGATGATGAAATGGGGATTGTAGTGTCTCAGTATTGACTGATTGGCATGGTATTCCTTCTGGAGAAAGAAATGTGATACACTGTAAAGTTATATGTGATTCAATGCTAAATGGACAAGATTATGATGATAATAAATAAAAAAAACCAGATACCCAAACAAATACTTGTACACAAGTGTCCAAAGCAAATCTAACCACAGAAGACAAAAGGTAGAAACAACCCAAATGTCCATCAAGGGATGAATGAATTTCAAAAAGTGGTGTAGACACACACACACACACACACACACACACACACGATGGAATAGTATTTAGCCCTAAAAAGGAATGAAGCACGTACAATTCCTCCCCCGCCAAGCTCCATAATCTCAGTTTCAATCAACCATGGGTAGAAAATGTTCAACAAATAAGTAAATAATACAATAGAAATTAATACAGAATTAAAAAAAATATTGTATGGTGACTATTTCCACAGCATGTACATTGTTAGATATTATGAGGAATCTAGAGACCCACTGTGAACACTGAGCGATGACCCCACAGACACATGCTACCCTGGATATAGAATGTTATGTTAAGTGAAAGAAGTGAGACACCCAAGGTCACGTATTTTATGAGTCCATTTGTATGAAATATCCGTAATAGGCAAACCCATAAAGACAGAAACCAAATTAGTGGTTGCTGGGAATTGGAGATGGGAGAACAAAGCAACGGCTAGTTACTGGGCAAATAGTATGTGTTTTTTGGGGAAGCAACAAAAACATTTCGGAACAAAATAGAGACGGTTGTTGTGCAATGTTGAATGCACCAAATGCCAACAAATTATACATTTTAAAATCATTAATTTTATATTCTGTGAAATTTACCTCAATAAAATCAATTAATTCACTAAAAAAAAACTCTCTAAAAAAAGTGGTATTTATATAATTTGGAATATTATTCAACCTTAAAGAGGAACGAAATTTTGATACATACTTCAACATTAATAATCTTTGAGACCATTATCCTGAGTGACATAAACCAATCACAAAAAGACAAAGACAATATAACTCCCCTTATATGAGTTATCTAGAGCAGTCAAATTCATAGAAACCAAGTGGAATGATGGTTGGCAGAGGGTGGAAGGAGGAGGGAAAAATGAGAGAGTTGTTTAATGGGTACAGAGATTCAGTCTTGAAAAATACAGACAGTTCTAGAAGTTAGTCACACAATGATCTGACTATACTTAACAATACTGAAAGTACACTTAAGAATAGTCAAGTAGGTACCTTTTATGTTATGTGTATTTCATTACAATTAAGCATAAAAATAAATAACATGTGACAAACTGTCCTAAAAGTTTATGTTCTCTGAGGACTATTAGGATAGTTGTTATTGAAGAGAAAGACCCAACAACTTGAGGGGCCAGGACAATATATATTTATATAGAAGAGCTGACTTGTTAACAATGAGTAGGAGGGCGCAGGAAACAAGGTGAAAGGCATCCCCAGCAGAGAGACAAGAGACACAGGCACAATGCCACAGTGTGCAAGGGCAGAGCCGTGTGGTTAGGGTGTGAACAAAGGGGAGGAAAAACAATCAGATGAAAGTCCAGATCGATGAATTTCTTGCAATGAATATCTGTGTGTGGTATTCATTTGGTGCTACGAGTGCAGGTGACTTTGGGTTTCCCACACCTCTTACGGTTGGAAGGGAGTAGTCACTGCATAGACGGGATCTACAGGAAAAGGGAGAAGGGAGAAGAATAGAAAGAGGACATTGAGGGAAATGTGGTCCAAAGGGGCTTGAGCTTCCTCAGTCGAAGTTTGCAATTCTGGCTCAACCAGGTGGCAGGAGCTACCTATATGCCATATGAGATCAATAAGATTATTGTCATGCAGAGTGTTTGTAAGAAACAAGGTGCTTTCATAAATGCAAAGCATTGTTCCTGTGAAAGAACAAAACGGGTAAAAAGGTAATTGTCTTTTGACACAAAGAACATTGAGCAAAAAGGTTGACAAGCGCTTTCTGCAGTACTGAACTCGAGGCTGTCGAGTTCAAAGCACATTAGGCTGTGCGACTGTTTTCTCCTCCCACTGCTGTGCTCAGGTGATGCTCCCGTTAGACCATTTTGTTCATTGCCATGGATGGCAGAGTCATGCTCTTCTCATGGCTTGGATGTGGAGCAGATGCCAATGCTGCCTTGCTGTAGAGTCAAAGTCTGCTTCTTCATGGCTAATAAGGCCAATGTTATTTCATAAACATGACTTTTTAAGAAAAACACACTAATTGACTTACTTTAGAGTTTTAGGTAATAATAGTCCATACTAGGGCCAGCCCCATGGCCTCGTGGTTAAGGGAACCAGATCCCACATGGCTGATCTGTCCTTTGAATCCTGACCCCAGGGGCTTGAAAAGCACACTGATGCCTGGAGGTGGAAGTGCTAGATTACACAAGGCTGCCCACATGGTTTGAGTCCTGGATGCAGCAACTTGGAAATCATGTCAAGTGCGTGTGTGTGCATGCCCAAGATCTTGAGAGGAGACTGGAGGACAAGGGATTGCAGTGCCGTGAGGGTGATTTCTCACTTCCCCTCTATCTTTCTCTGTCTCTCTCTCTAGCGAGCACTCATGACCTATGGCCAAAACAAAACAAACAAACACAGAAAAACACACTGGGCACATGTGTGTGCAGAATCATAAAAAGATAGAGAAATGGAGGAAAAAGGATTGCAGTGTGACTATATCCCAGTGAGGTGTGCTTTCTCCTTCTCCTTCTCCTTCTCTCTGTCTCTCTCTGCCTAGCACACACACCCTCTGGCAATTAAAATTATACATAATATTTTACTAATGATGAGAAACAAAAGATATAATACCTTGCAAGTAACTTAGAACATACAAATATGCAATCAGAAGCAATAACAATGACCCTTTAAGTATAAACAAGCTTCATTCGAATGCTCTTAGATTCCTCATCAGTGAGAAGTGTCAGGTTTCAGGTTCCTTCTAGATCTAAAGCTACGTGAGTTTATATTCCTTGTCTTAAATTGTTTACCAGTTTCCTTGCCTTTCAGATACTGGGATTTCTGTCTCTAAGATGATACCATGTGAAGAGAGGACGTGAGCTGATCAGCAGCTTAAGTAAAGTAAAAGTTCTTAAAAGAGTATTTGGTGTTCCATGTCGCAGTGCCTTTGGTTTTTGTTACTAATTTCTGAAACATGTACCTCCAACCACCGTCCTGTGAGGGGGGCCATGGACCTCTTTTTTTTGGGTGTGATTTGTTCCTTTCTCTACCTTTCTACCTTTGAAAATTGCAGGATGCTTCGCCCCTAAGTGACACACTCTTCTGTCAGTTCTTAGGTAAACCCACAGTGGTGAAGTGACTCCACTGTGCTCAGACAGTCCTGCCCTCCCTGGCACTGCGAATACCCTGGACAACAAGGGTCTGAAGTTTTAAAGAAATAGAAAGAATTAGAAGAGGTAAAACCATATGGGTTTGTACTGAGAAGATGAAACATAGAAAATTAGTTATAAGAATAAAGTCCAACATGAGGAGAACTTAAATTCTGGTGACAAAAGATCTCATTTCCAAGCTAGATATGGTTAGAGGTGACTAACCACAAGTGCTATCCAGAGTTTGCCGGTAAACATCTCCTCTTCTGTGGCTAGGAAGAACGATTGAGCTAGGTAAGGCTGAGCAGACACACCCTTCCAGGAATCCTCATTTGCTTCTCTCATGATGATGCCCCTCCCAGTGGAGGAGCTAATTCTAAAGAAGCAAACACGGTTTTACATTTTACTAGTACTTTCCTATTACTAGGACTCAATGTTAGTAGTAATACATTTGATCCTCTTTAAAAATATTTGTATTTGGGACCGATGGATGGTGTAATGGTTACGTCTCTGGACTCCCACATAGTGGAACGTGGTTTGAGTCCTGGACCTGGCAGTTTAAAACTCATGCCCCCAAAATCTTGTGTGCGTGCCCAAGATTCCAAGAGGAGACAGGAGGAGAAAAGATTGGGTGTGGCCATCCTCCTGGAGGGTGATTTCTTGCTTGTCTCTCTCTGTCTCTCTAGCAAGTGCACATGACCTACAGCAAAAATCTCTCCATAAAAAAAAAAATGTATTTGAACACTGATTTTTTTGCTAGGAATGAGAAAATGCTGGTGTTCTTTCATTATAAAATCAAAGCAGAAGAAATCCAATTTACTATGCCTGTATTTTAAAATTCTTTGTGCTTATTATTATAAAAATTACCATTGTTATTTTATTATTTTTGAAATCATTATTTGTTCCAAAATAATTTAGTCTCATACTTCTGTGTGCATGTATCTAAATTAAATGTAACCAAAAATTTCAGCCTTTGTTAGGTCGCATTTGAAGGAATTTAATAAGAATTTTACACTCGAGTGAGAGGCAGGGAATCAAGGAGAAAAATAGAGAGGCAAGACATGTATGGGACACAGAAATGGATGATTATCTGTTGATGATAATGTGTATGGTATCTTCAACTGGACTGGGGTGTTTTTATTTTGGGTAAATTAGCTTACAAGTGTTAATGATGCATAGTGATTAAATGTATAAAATAAATGAAAAATTAATAAATAAAGATAATTTTAAACTTTAGATGTATCTATGGCTAGTAGTTCAAGTATCGTCTAAAAATACAACAGAAGGGCTATTAATTAGCATAAAGACTGCAAAAATTAGTTCTTATGATGAAATAAACAAGGATTAAGGTATACAATGGGATAGAAAAATTAGACGGATTTTGCTGTCCCTGAGCCAGAGAAGTACTGGCAACTGGGAAACCAGCAGGTTCTCCCCTGTAACGTTGAATACAAGTTCTGGTTTCCTATTTGGTCCTTCGGCCCCACGCTTTGGTGGATCATTCTCACTAACCTGAGATGGATCAATCCTGCCTTTAGAATGGAATTATGGGGGACCAGCAGTTGGCGTAATGGCTATGTCACTGGACTCGCACGTAGTCGACCGCGGTTTGTGTCCCGGACCCGATGGCTTAAACTCACGGTGGGCACGTGTGCGTGCGTGCCCAAGATCCCGAGAGGAGAATGGAGGAGAAGGGATTACGGCGTGGCCATCCCCCCTGGGGGGTGATTTCTCGCTTTCTGTCTCTGTCTCTCTGTCTGTCTGGCGAGCATACGCGCCCTACAGCAAAAACCTTTAAAAAAAAATAAAAAGGAATTATGTGCCTCCTGTAGTAAACTTTTCATGTAGAGTGCTTGTCAAAGTGGTTAGAACAGAGCACATGAGGTCACTAAGTAAAAAAAAAAAAGAAATTCAAGATTCTAGGAGGGATGTTTGCTTCTACTTGTTTGTGTTGAATGTATGGCAAAGTGGTCTACAACTTGTCTTTATTGTAACTTTGACCTGATTAAAAATTAGTTTCCACCTGCCTTTTACTGCTAGAGGTAACAGATATTTATAAAAGAAGGCTGTAGCTGTTAGTGGCCAAATTTGCTTAGATCTGTCTGAAGTGATGGTATAGTGATTTAATCATGTGCCAAGGTCAGGTCTTCCTATTGGGTTTGTGAACTCTGGGTGAGCTTCATTCTTCTTTCTACCGGTAGAGCCTACCACGTTGGTGGGCTGGCTCGGCAGATGTTTGCTGAGTGAAAGAATGAATAAAATACTGGACTTTTAACATTAGAAACAGCTAAAGATAGCATGACTTAAAAGTCTGAAAGATAACAAAATGGTAGATTATGGAGTGAGCCATCACCAGGTTTATTTGGGATTGAGGGTTTTCCCTAAGATATGAGCTATTTGGTGTTACAACCAGGACAGTCTTGGGAACTGTGGGTGATTGGTCACCCTAATATGACTTCATTGTTCATATTTAAATAGTTATTCATGTCCAAATATTTAAAAACAGAAGTGGGAATGACACATTCTTGCATCCTTTCTTGATACAAACTCTTTAATAGTTAAGGCATAAAACAAAATTCTTTAACGTATAATAATGAAGACCATTTGTGAGAAATCCACAGCTAACATCACAGTCAATGGAGAATAATTGAAAGCTTTTCCAGTAATTTCTGGTATCAGATGACCACTTTCATCATATGTATTCACATAGTACTAGAAGTACCAGCAAGAGCAATCAGAGAAGAAAGAGGAACAGAAGACATCCAAAGTGGAAAGGAAGACCTAAATTACCTCTGCTTGTAGATGACACAGTCCTATATATAAAACCCCAAAGACGTCACAAAATAACTGTTAGAACAAATAAATGAATTAGGTAAAGTTGTAGGATACAATAGCAACATACAAAGCTCAGTAAAGTTTTCTATACGAATAATGACAGAGCTAAAAAATAAATTTTAAAACTTACATTTATAAAATACATTTTCTCCTAAGTATAAAAAAATAGGAATAAATTTATCCAAAAAAGATGAGATATTTGTACATGGAGAACTATAGAACATTGATGAAAAATGGTAAAATATCAAATAAATGAAAAGAGATCCCCCGTTTGTGGATAGGAAGAACTGGTATTGTTAAAATGTTCATACTATCTAAAGCAACATATAGCTTTAGGGCAATCCCTATCAAAATTCCAATGACATTCCTCACAGAAATAGCACAACAATCTCAAAATTTGTATAAAATCTCATACATGCAAAAACCTCTGAATAGTCAAACAAAAGAAAGAATAACACCCTGAATGAAAGACAAAGTTGGAGATATTGCGTTCTTTGATTCAATATTATAAAGCTATAGTAATCAAACTAGTATGATAGTGACATAAAAATAAAAACAGATTGAGACCAGCAGTTAGTGTAATGGCTATGTCGCTAGACTCCCATGTAGTCGACCGTGGTTCAAGTCCTGGACCCGGTGTCTTAAACTTATGCCAGGCGCGTGTGCGTGCGTGCCCAAGATCCCAAGAGGAGAATGGAGGAGAAGGGATTGCGGCATGGCCATCACCCCTGGGGGGTGATTTCTCACTTTCTGTCTCTCTGTCTCTCTCTGTCTTTCTGGCAAGCATATGGGCCCTATAACAAAAAACCTCTACCAAAAAAATTAAAAATAAAAATAATAAAAACAGATTAATAGAGCAGAATAGAGAACTCAAAAATAAGTACGAATGATTATGGTCAACTAATTTTTGAAAAAAGCACAAAAGAGATATGATTGGGAAAGGACAGTCCCTTCAGTAAATAGCACTGGGAAAACTGAATTTCTGCATACAAAAGAATAACACTGTATTCTCGGGACCAGCACTTAGCGTAATGGCTATGACGCTGGACTCCCATGTAGTTGACCACGGTTCGAGTCCTGGACCCGGTGGCCTAGAACTCACGCCAGGCGCATGTGCATGTGTGCCCAAGATCCCGAGAGGAGAATGGAGGAGAAGGGATTGCAGTGTGTCTATCCCTCCTGGGGGCTGATTTCTCGCTTTCTGTCTCTCTGTCTCTCTCTCTTTCTGGCACATGCCCTATAGCAAAAACCTCTCAAAAAAAAAAAAAAAAAAAAGAATAAAAGAAATTAAAAATAGAGCTACCATACAACCTAGCAATCCCTCTCACAGGTATATACCCTAAAGGATATGGAATTAGAACCTCGTAAAGATAGCTGCACTCCCATGTTTACTGATCATTATTCGCAATAGCCAAAATATAGAAGCAACCTAAGTGTTAAACTGACAGACAAATGAATAATGAAAATGTCACACACACACACACACACACACGTACACACAATGGAATATATGTAGTAGAGGTCCCACAATCATATTTGAACCAAGGATTGGACCTGTAGTCTGCTTAGATTGGTGGTCACTTATGATGTAATGCACAGAGACTATTTTTCTGCCATCTAAAATAATAATTTAAAGCAACCAGTAATACATATCAATATATAGTGTTATTTGTTTTATTCTTACATTTTATACATCATTTCTAATTTTACTACATCCCTTGATTTAGGCTATTCTGTTCATAAACATTTAATTCTGAATTTTAAAAGTTTTTACTGGAGCAGAGAGAGGAATCTTTTCATAAATCAGAAAGCTACTGAAGCTGTAATTCTGTGTACTTGTCTTAGCAAAAATAATGCAGTCTTTCATATCCAAAATCATATATCTATGTTATGCACAGGAGAATTTAAACCTTAAGCCTTAATCGTTGCAACCAGATATGAAGGTTTCTTATGGCTTCTGTCCAAGGGAAACCAAACTAAAGTAGAAGGATTATTCTAAACTAAGGAGCAGCTGTCAGCAGTTAAACAAGGGATAATTACTAAGTGTGAATTCTATCAGCAGCTAAACTAGAGGGATTGTTACTAGGTGTGAGTTCTACATGCTCACAGGGAGTCATTTGTCACCCCAGGTATGCTTTGTTCAACCCTGTCCCCTGAGGATTGGGGGGTAACTGGAATGCTGAGGTCCCTTTCTTACACCGGTGGTGTGGGCTTTTCTTGGATGGAGATTTAGCCCTTGAATACCTGTGTATGGTGATAACTGCTTGCCTGAGAGTATATTAATTTATTTCATAAATATTTATTAAACTTCTCCTATGTGCCAACCACAGTTCTAGTCATTATATCTTAATGACTAGACCACCATCACCACAGTAGTGAAAATAAGAGACTACTTTCTGCTTTCGAGGAAGTTTTGTGTCATTAAGACAATAAACAAGTAAATAGATAATAGGGGAAATTAAGACAGTAATAAGTATAGAAGAAAATTACAGCACAGTTATGTGGGAGAGATCCTTCAAGAGGGGACCCTCCCAAGGATTTTCTGAAGTGGTGAAGTTAGAGCTATGACCGACAAGTGTTATTTATTTAAAAAAAAAAAGCCAAACAACAACAAAAACCCTGTATGCAAAACATTATGGAAACAGTCCATGAAATTTTACAACTGTGGAAACTTCTCAATTGCAATTTGCGATAGGAATTTGTATTATACAGTGTTCCAAAAAAATTTGAGGAAAAGAATTCTTCATTTGTACACTAAGCTAGAATTTATTACTCTGTGATATTCCTGGGGCACATGCGTCTGGGGCAGAAATGACAATTTTATGCAGGATGAGTATCTTATTCTGCAGAAAGGACCCCTCACTTTTATATAGCACTTCAGTTTATAAAGACTTTTTTACATTCATGATTATATATTTCAGTGCATATCAATTTTAGCAATAGCCTAAGATGATTGGATTGCAAATAAAAGTAAATACAGCTCAAACAAATAGAGATTTATGTAAGTACACAAGAATCTGGGAGTTTCCAATTTCAGGCAGAGGTGGATTCATGCTTTGTTCTGTCTTCTTTTGGTAGCTTTTATCCTCAGTTATGTGCTGCCTGTGTGGTAGCAAGTGTGGTCACCAATATTCCAGACCATCAACCCCTCCACTTAGCAGCTCCTCCCCCAGCTTAGGGGAGGAATGAAATACCTATTTCCTGAGAGCTGACACACATGTTCAAGATCGACTCTCACTGGTCAGACCTGCATCATTAGTCCTCCCAGTCTATCTCTGTTGGACAATTTTTTATAAGCTTTCTGGCTAGTCATATGTCTTCCTTGGAGAGCTATCTGTTCAACTCATTTGTCCATCTTTTATTTTTAAAATTTGTTTATTATCATTATTATTATTTAATTTTTCTATAGTTACTAGAGAGAGAAAGTGAGAAAGCAAGTTATCAAGTCTGGGTCTTGAACTGTTGTCAGTCATATGGAAGTATAGTGCCTTAACCACCATGCTACCTGCTGGTCCCATTTGACCATCTTTTAATTGGATTGATTTTTTTCTTTCTTTAGAGTAAGCTGCTTGGGTTCCCTGTAAATTTTGGTATATATCCCTTATCCAAGACATAGTTTGCAACTATATTCTCCCATTCTGAGGGTTGTTTCTTCACTCTAATTATTGTTTCTTTTGCTGTGCAAAAGCTTTTTAATCTGATGTAATTCCACTTGTCTTTTTTTTTGGGATTATTGCCTGTGCTTTGGGGTCATATTTTAAAAAGTTGTTGCCAACTCCAATATCTCCAAGAGTTACCCTTATATTTTCCATCAGATCTTTGATCCATTTTGAGTTGATTTTTGTTAATGGAGAGATAGGGGTTAATTCTCATTTTTATGCAGGTGGATAGTCAGTTTTTCCAGCATGATTTGCTGAAGAGGTTTTCTTTTCCTTGGTCGATGGTCTTGTGTCCTTTGCTAAAAATTAGTTGGCTGTATATTTTGGGGCTTACTTCTGGGTTATTCTGTTTCATTGGTCTACATGCTTGTTTTTCTGCAAGTACCATGCTGTTTTTGATTATCACAGTTTTGTAATATATTTTGGGGTCAAGGTCTCCTAATTAAACTTTTTGCACAGTATTGCTTTGGTAATACAGGAGTTTTGATGATTCCAGACAAATTCAATTATTGTTTTTTTCTAATTCTGTGAAGAATATCTCTGGTAATTTGATCAATATTGCATTAAATTTGTAAATAAATTTGGGTAGAATTGACATTTTGATTATATTAATTCTTCCAATCCAGGAACATGGATCTCTTTCTACTTCTTTGTATCATTTTCAATTTCTTTTTAAAGTTTTTCGTAATTTTCCTTGTAGAGGTCTTTGGCTTCTTTGTTTAGGTTTATTCCCAGGTATCTTATATTTTCTGTGGCTATTATAAATGGGGTTGCTTTCAGTTAATAATCCTCTCTGGTCCTCCCACCCAGGCAGGAGAGGCGAGCCTTCAGAAGAAGATTCCTCATTGCTCCTGCGAACTAGTTATTTCAGGGTACAAGAGAAATGAAGAGTTTCTACTGATAATTCAGCCTCCAGCAAACAAGCTAGTGTGATTGAACTTCAAGAATTGGAAAGAAACACACCATCCATCAGATGACTAGAAATCACTGCAGGACCACAAGAAATATGGGAAAGCAAGAAAATACCTCTCCTCCAAGGGAAAAGAATAATTCCTCCTCATCCACAAGCAGTTCAATGGAAATCATGGAAATGTCTGATAAAGAATTTAGAACATTCATAATGGCCAAGCTAACAGAGATGGAAAAGAGAGACAATGAACTGCTAAAGAGACAGGAGAAAGAAGTTGACGAGTTCCAGGAGGTGAGGAAATTCTTGCAAGATCTAAAAGAGGAATTACACACTTTAAAAAAGAATCAAATTGAACTGTTAGAGATGAAGTCTATGATACAGGAAGTCAAAGATCTCCCTTGAAAGTATTAAAAGCAGACTAGATCATTCATAAACTAGAATCTCAGACATAGAAGAGAAAATTGCTTGCCTAGAAAAATCCACCACGAAGACTGAGAAAATGGCCAAAAATTTGAGAATAACATATGAGAAGTACTAGATACTATCAAACGTCGAAACATCCTTATAATTGGCATTCCAGAAGGTGAAGAGACCCATAAGGGCATTGATAATATATTCTATGAAATCCTGCAAGAAAACTTTCCAAACCTAGAGAGGCATTCGAAGATCCAGTCCCAAGAAATACAAAGGACTCCAAATAGAATCAACCCAAGAAGATCTTCTCCAAGACACATTATAGCCAGGTTGACCAAAACCACAAAGACAAGATACTAAGACTGGCAAGAGAAAAACATCAAGTTACCTACAAAGGACATCCCATCAGACTAACAGCAGACCTCTCATTGGAAACAATGTGAGTGAGGAAAGAATGGGAAAATATATTCAAAGTGTTAAGAGAAAAGCAATTTCAGCCAAGAATATGGTACCTGGCAAGATTGTATTTCATGTGGGAAGAAAGGACAAGAACATTCTCAGATAAACAAAACCTGAAGGAATTTATCAGCACCAGACCAGATCTCCAAGAAGTTCTCAAGGGTGTGCTATATCAGGAAAATTAAATACATACACACAGAAATAAGAGTTCAAAAACTAAGAAAGTGGCCAACATAATCACAGGGACAAGTCTGGAGTTGGATATTATATCCCAGAATTTAATCGGGAAAATTGAGCCAAAACAGAAGATAAAGTACAAGAGACTGATAGGTTCATGCACCTACCATTTGAACAGAATTCTAACCTGTTTCCTGACTTTAAGCAAAGTTCCTTAGCATTTATTTGATATAAGTTAAAACTGGTTTTCTTAGTAGTAACGAGTGAACTCACCATTGAAAGTAGTTAGATTATTTAAGAAATTGTGTGATCAGTACAATGTGGGTGGGAAAGGAATGGAAGACAATTGTAGACACCAGAGATAGTGTGAGAAGAGGGTGGGAAAGGACAGAGGGTCAGAAAGAGGGGTAAAAAATTCTAGAAACTAGAAAATTTTTGATAATAATATACATGATTAAGTCACTATGCAGTATATCCTGGATGGGAAATCAAATTTTCCATGCTGTGACAATGCTTAGGGAAAGAATGTAAGTTAACTTACAAAAAAAAAAAGAAGTTTCAGAAAAAAATATCTATTTGATGACTGCAGTAAGATATATATAGCCCCAGCTAGGTGCTACTCTATAGGATGCCTAAAATTAAACTTGTGTTCATGGAAATGTATATATCAGCTGTATTTGCTATGAAAATATTTAGATTAATTAAGATCTTTAGTAATTCAGTAAAATGTGGGGGGAAAAACAGTATAGAAAGCAAACATAGATACCAGAGACAGTGGGGGAGGAGAGTGGAGATGGCAGAGGGTAAGAGATAGGAAATCAAGGATGGGGGAAAAAAAGCAAAACATACAGGAAACAAGAAATGGAACATTATTTGTTGATAATAACATGTATGTTGATGTGCTTGATTGAGACAGTATACAGTGTACTCTGGATGGAAAAAAAAATAAGTGGGGTTGCTTTCTTCAATTCTACCTCAGTCTGTTTATTGTTGGTATGTAGAAATGCTATAGTTTTTTTCTTTTCTGTTTTTTTTTTTTTGTATGTTGACTTTGTATCCTGTCATTTTACTGCATTCATTTATCACCCAGAAGTTTCTTTGTGGATTCTTTTGGGTTTTCTATGTATATAATCATGTCATCTGCAAATAGATATAATTTCACTTCTTTTGTCCCTATTTGTATGCCTTTCATTTTTATTCCCTTGTCTGATTTCATTAGTTAGAACTTCCAGTAATATATTGCAAAAGAGTGGAAACAGGAGCAGCCTTGTCTTGTTACAGTTTTTAGTGGAAAATCTTCTAGTTTTTCCCCATTTGGTATAAAGAAAGCTATGGGTTTTTCATATATGGATATTATTGTTTTACTATTTTATTGACTTCTATATTGATTTTGTTGAGAGCTTTAATCATGAAGGGATGTTGTATTTTATCAAATGCATTTTCCTTCATTGATTGATACAATTATATATTTTTAATCTTTCCTTCCATTAATATGATGTATTGCATTTATTGTTTTGCATATGTTGAATCACTGTTGCATCCCTTAAGCAAAACCTACCGAGTGTGGTGTATAAGCTTTTTAGCATGTCATTGGGTATGATTTAATCATATCCTGTTGTGAATTTCTGCATTTGTATTTGTCAGGGATGTCAGTCTATAGTTTCCTTTTTTTGTTATGTTTTAACTGTTTTTGGGATGAGGGTGATGGAAGCTTCATTGAATGATTTTGGGAGGGTTCCTATTTTTTGGATCTTTAGAAATAGTTGGAGTAGAATTGAGGTTAGCTCTTCTTTCAAAGTTCTGTAGAATTCAGAAGTGAAGCTGTCATGACCTGGCCTTTCTTTGTTGGGAGACTATTACTGATTCAATTTCATAATTTATTATAGGTCTGTTTAGACTTTCTAGGTTTTCCTGGTAAATCTTGGTACATTAGATGTGTCCCTAAATTTGTCCATCTCATCCAAGTCTTATTGTTTGTTGGCATATAGTTGTTCGTAATATTCTCTCATGGTCTTTGTATTTCTGTTATGTCTGTTGTAATATTGCTGGTATCATTGCTGATTAGATTTTTCTATTATCCTTTTATGTTCTTAATTAGTCTGGCATTGTTTCAATTGAGAGGTCTGATGCTAGCCTATTGGGATAACCTTTGTAATTAGCTTTATGTTTCTCTCTTGCTATTTTTAGAATGTTGTCTTCATCTTTGATTTTCACTAGACTGGTGATAATGTATTAGGAGGAGGATTTTTTTATGTTGATTCTACTCAGAGCTCTTTGTATTTCCTGGGTCTGGATATCTTAATGTTTCTCCAGGTTTGGAAAGTTTTCTGGAAATATTTTATGGGATAGATCTTTTATGCCCTTTTTAGATTCTTCACCTTCTGAAATACCAATTATTTGGAGATTTGGGTGTTTACTTGTATCTAGTATTTCATGAATGTTATCCTGATTTTTTTAAAAATTATTTTTGGAGGTTTTGTCTAAGTTTGTGGTTTTGTTTTCTAGATCAGAGATTTGATCTTCTGCATGGTCTAATCTGCTATTAATAGTTTCAAGGGAGATTTTGATTTCCTGTATGATAATCCTACAACTTATTATTATAGAAGTTCTGTTTTATTATTTCTTATGGTGTCTATCTCCTGCTTCAAGTTGTGAAGGACTTCTTCCTCATCTTCTGGAGTTGGTTGTTATTTTTTTTTTTTTTTTTTTTGTATCTTATTTAGTTTTGGCACTATGAATATTCTGAATTCTTTTTCTGACATTTCAGTGAGTTCTATTGTACTTTTCTGTGGTTGAGGAGTTGTGTTCTCTTAAGGGAGAACTTGTTTTTCATATTTCTTGTATTTCTGCACTGGTCTTCAGTCATGTGATGACTGAAGTACATGCTTCTTACTTTTTTGAGTAAATTCTATTGTGTCAGGGGAAAAGAATATCTCTTCTTCCCAAGTGTATTCTTGGTAGAGGGCTGCATCTTTCAATCAGAGTAGGATGTATCTAGCCAAGTTCAGTTACTTGGGTCCTCTAACAATCTCTCAGGATGAGATGCACCTGGAACTGGGATGAAAATACCTAACTGAAGAATGAAGCACAAGTCATGTGTGTGACATGTAGGCTAGTGAACTGTGGAATCTGAAAGTAGTTGGTTTTTTTGGTTTCTGATGTGCCAGTGGGTGGACTTGAGAAGACAATGGTGGATAAAAAAATCTGAAAGCACACCTGTGTAGCAGGAGGACACCGTTGGAAATTTTTCCAGTTGTTGCTCTCCATCAGCAGCTGGCTCCCTAGGTTTCTAGATTACGTTAAAAGGATTGCTCAATGTTACTCAGAAAATCTAGTTTCAGATACAACAAACAGAATTCTTTCCACTCCCATGATCTTACTAGCTTCCATATAAAACAAAGGATAAATGTGCAAGATAATTCAATTGAAAGAGTGGAAAAACACATGAAGAATCACATTTTAAAAAATTGTTATAGGACATGTGTGTTCAACAGAGAGAGAGAGGGAGGGGGAGAGAGAGAGAAATCACCCCTCCTCTATAAAGAATGGCCATGCTGCAATCTCATTTCCTACATTTTCTTTTAGGTAGTTTGTGCACACATGCTCACGTGCCCCAATTATTTTTTCAAGCCACCAGATCCAGGACTTGAACCACACAGTTGACCATGAGGAATACAGCTTCCTTAGCCACCATGCTACCAGTTGATCTGAAGTGCATTTTATATCAGCATCTTCTTTACCAATGTCACTTTGTGTGAGTCAGACAGCAATTCTATCTTTTCAGCCAGATTTACTAAAGAGATGCCAGCAATGACTTGTCAGCTTTTTTGCTCCCCACTTAAGTTAAGGTGTAGTATTCCCTGATACGTGGATGATAACATTTTATTTGTGTACGTGGGTAATGCTAACCAAGTAGTCAAAAGCCAGGACATTCAGATGCTAACTGAGGGCTTAGATGATAAAGAGTGAAAAGAACCAAATCCTCTTGTTCTTGAAGATTGTCCACATCACTAGAGCCTTCACATTTTTTTGCTTGGAAAAGATGAATATTTCATGCAATAGATTTAAGAAAAGTCTCAAGGTAACTTTATGACAATGGCATGAAGAAGTAGCCTATTTTGCCAAAATGGCGGGTATGTATATTATACTCATATAGCAATGGCTCCATTTGGAATAGATGTGGTCACTTCTAGATTTATAGATAAGTATTGTCCTAAAGCAAAGATTAAATGCAAATGTAGAAATTAGTATCAGTGTATACATGTTCCACTTTTTTTTTTTTTGTCAGAGGATGTGTGTATTTGCCAAAGAGAGACGGAAAAAGAGAGGGAAAGTGAGAAAGTAGCCTCTGTGGAGGATGGTCACGCTGTAATCCCTTCTCCTCCATTCTGCTCTTGGACGTGCATGCACACGCAGTCGGCGTGTTTTTCAAGCTGGCAGATCAAGCATTCAAACCATGTGTTTGGCCATGTGGGCTCCAGCTGCTTCACCACCACACCACCAGGTTGTCCTTGTTCCGTCATTTTTAACTCTTTATTTCTTGTTATTAAGTATGCTATGTTTTAAGAACTACTAAAAAACAAACAAAAAAGACTACTGCAGAGGATGGAGGAGACGGGATCCCTGGAGGGTGATTTCTCCCTTTGCCTCTCACTGTGTCAGTTCTTCTCTCTAGTGAGTACATGTGCCCTAAGACGAAAACCTAAACAAACAAACAAGAAAACAAAAACAATAACAACAAGAAAAACTTGTAGAGAACCCAATCTTGTGCTTTGCCAGCTCTCTTGCCCCTGAAGAACTCTAATTTACTTTAGAGAGTTGTATATCTGTGTTTGGCCTTTCAGGATCGCCAGGCAATTATCCATATTCTGAGAGTAACGGAAATGCCCGAATCTAAGATTTTCAGTCTCATCATAAGTAGAATACAGTTTCTTGCCTATTTCCTCATGGGTGGCTTCTGTACTCAGATCATTCACTGGACTGTGCCCGTCTGATCCCAGTATCTGGATTCAGATGCCAAACTTTACCCATTTTCTTCTCTGATTAAACTGTTAACCCAGATGCTCAATACAAGTTAGTTCTTCAATTTCACCCAAAACACATCAGATGAAAACACTGGGCTGTGAAAAAAGCCTGTCTTTCTCCTTATCACTCCTGGTGCCCCCAGTCACCATGCAGAAATAGAAACTAGCGTGAATCTGAGAATCTGAGCCAACTAGTATCACTTCAGGGTATGGAATCCTCCTAGAACCCAGGTATTCATGGACGAAGCCTTCCACGTGCACACCCTTGCACATATATGGGTGAACTCGAGAGCCCCGGTAAAGGAAATCTTTCCTATAGTCAGTTCCTCAGAACCGAAGCTGCTGGCGATATTCCCTGGTATGTGGCTTCTTGGCAAGGGATTCTTCCTCCCTCCTTGTTTTCTTCCTCCTTCCCTTCCTTATCTATCATCTATCTATCATGATTATCGCCATTTAACAATATCTTATCTCTAGTTTCGTATCTGGACTTGGGATGGTAATGCTTTTAAAATCTAACCCATAGCTCAGAGCTCCTGCTCATGAAGTTAAACCAAGTAATGACATTTCATTAGTTTTTAGGGCAGCCTGTAGGACATTATTATGGTTTCTTTGCTTCTTAAGTTTGAATCTTTTATTGTGGATCTTCCATGATTATTCACTGTTTTCTTTAAATTGCTGGAAAACACCATGCACAAGTAGAAGCTTTTAAAGACTAAGTTAAATACGCTTGAGGAGAACTTTTCACAATAAAATAAAATCAGGAACTTTATCAAGTGGTTAAAAAATTACATTTGAAAGGAGTGAAGTACATCAAGTTATTTAGTGTCTGGAATGTGTGCTGCACAATGATAATTACATGTTAGGTGCTAAAAATTATTTTGTTATAATAATTCAGATTATCAGAGCAAAACATAAAAGGCTCAATGGGTCCAGACAGTGCCTATTATATACTTTTAAATTACTCAAGTTAAGAAGGTACGTGATTGACTCATACATATATATAATGAGAACTAGTTATGCAAAAAGTTCATGGAAAATGTGTCTTATGAAAAAAACTATGCATAAATTTCTAATATTTTTGCACCAAAATATACTCATCCTTTAATTTTATTTTTCTGTAATTCCACCTGTAGAACTTTGTTTAGCACCTATATATATGTGTACACATACACACCACACACACCCATAGACACACACATACGTATTTGAATGCATGCTTTAAAATATGCAGAAGTATAATTTATACTCCAGGTTACAACAGCTCTCCAAGAACTCTGAATTACTCTACTTTTATGTTCTTGTGCTCACTTTGATTTCACATATACTAAAATATTATTGGGTTCTCATTACCAGAAATAACTGTTTCTGAAACTGCTTAGATTTGCCTAAATAACAATTTAGGCAAAAAGCTAAAAAGCCTAGCAAAGAAACAAACAAAAGATTAACATTTTGTTCACAGAAAGCAACTGATGAAACTTGTGTATTTTTAAGTTTGAATGAATGCTTGGAATTCTCAGACTGAATTCGGCAAGGACATTCAGGCCCGGTGTTGGTTCTAGCATTTGTCTAGTAGAACAAGCATTCGGCCTTGACTTCCAGGGTTCTGTTTTTCACTTACTCGTTCTTCACTCTCTAGTTTACAACTCTGTCGTAAAGACCAGAACTAAGAAGGGCCTTGCAGAACCTCGTAGGACTGATAAAATCGGGTCTGCTATTTTTTATGCTAATGACTGTTTACTGTGGGCCATGGTCTTTCTCATGACCATGAAAAAAGTCTCCAAGGGAGACTCATGTCCTAATGGATAACATTATGGACACTAGACTTTGCCTCAAACAAAAGACAAAGCAAATTTCTAGTAGTGTAATTATCATTCATGAGGCTATTTTTTTTTTTTTTGGTCTGTAGGAGGGTTTTAATTTATATATATTACAATTTTATGTATAATATAATATATAATATATTATAGTTATATTAATTAATATATAATATATTATAATAATATATATAATATACATTACAATTTTAGCAATGTTTATGTTGATAAAATATGTTTTTCTTTTATTTTCATAAGAAGAGCTAACAGTATTGTATAAGTCCTATTTGGGGACTTTCTTTTAGGATTTCTGTATCTATACTATTTCTATATTTAGTTAGCTATCAACACATATACGTACACATATGTACACATATACAGATATTAAAGGCACATATATATATATATATATATAAAATTATACACACATATCACAGACTCTGAGGTTACATTATTATTATTTTTTGAAGTTTACTTATTTATTTTGTGAGACAGAATTAATGTCATTCCACAGGGTTTCATGCCATGATCCTTCCCTTGTCTATCCCTGTCAATCAGGACCCCAGGAACACAAGTGCACAGCCAGCATGTACAGACTGGTCCAGGGCCAAGCCTGACCATCCATGTGGCTCCAGCATCAGAGCGGCCTCTACAGCTGTGCCACTGTGGCTCAGCCTCCTGAGGGCTCATTAGCATATTCACTTTGCACAGAGGAAAACTGAGCCACAGAGAGGGTAAATAAAGTGCCCAAGGTCACTTATTCTGTAAGTGAGAGTGGTGATTCAATCCCAGGGAGTCTACTAATAATCTACAAGGTTGCAATTAACTTAGATTTAGTAACTTAATAATATTTGAAATCACTAATTAGGGATTATCATGTAATTGATACTGTAAAAGCATTTTCCCTATATTAATGTATTTAATATTCCAAAGAATTCTAGAAGATAGATATTATTCTCATTTTTTTCACATTATTTATTATTATTATTATTATTTTTTGTATATACTTTCAATCATATTGTTTGGCTTACAATGAGTCCATTTCGATATGTGAACATTTCTCCCCAGACCCGTTGATCGAAATATCTTCAACAGATAACACCACACCTCCCCATCCCGTCAATGCTCTACCTCTGTATACCTTCTCCAAATGTCCTTCGTTAGGCCCCACTCCTCCACATACACCTCATCTGACATTCACACCCTCTTGTGTTTGTTCAACTGTTAGTCAATCAGTTTCAGTCATAGAATGCAGACAAACGGTATATGTTAAGTGGGGACATACAATGTCTCTCCTTCATAGCCTGGCTTGCCTCACTCAGCAGTA
This sequence comes from Tupaia tana, assembly GCA_026018925.1. Lineage (NCBI taxonomy): Eukaryota > Metazoa > Chordata > Mammalia > Scandentia > Tupaiidae > Tupaia > Tupaia tana. The sequence continues at coordinate 149,856,959 of JAKSZU010000002.1, forward strand.
CATCTTTCATATTCTTCCACTTTCTGTCAAAAGCCAGGGCTCTGTTGGTTTTTATGGCTGAGTAGTATTCCATAGAGTATATGTGCCACAGTTTTTCAATCCATTCCTCCATACGGGGACATTTGGGTTGGTTCCATGACTTAGCAATTGTGAATAGTGCCGCAATAAACATCGATGTGCAAGCACTTTTCCAATGAAGAATTCTTCTGTCCCTTGGGTAGATATTGAGGAGTGGGATCCCTGGATCATATGGCAGATCTATCTGTAGATTTTTGAGGAATCTCCAAATTATTCTCCACAGTGGTTGGACCAATCACATTCACACCAGCTGTGGAAAAGAGTTCCCCTTTCACCACACCCCCGCCAACACTTATCATTTTTTGTTTTTTTAATATTAGATATTCTCACTGGGGTTAGGTGGTATCTCATTGTTGTTTTTATCTGCATTTCCCTTACAATGAGGGAGGTTGAGCATTTTTTCATATGCCTTTTGGCCATTCGTATGTCATCTTTAGAGAGTGTTTTTTTCATCTCCTTCTCCCATCTTTTAATAGGGTTGATCATCTTTTTTCCGAACAGCTTTTTTAGTTTCTTGTGTATTCTGGTTATCAGTCCCTTATCTGATGCAAAATTTACAAAAATATTTTCCCATTCTGAGGGCTGTCGATTCACACTAACTACTGTGTCTTTGGCCATGCAGAAACTTCTTAGTCTGATGTAATCCCACTTGTCTATTTTGGGGATGATCGACTCTGCTTTGAGGGTCTTCTTTAGGAAGTATTTTCCTACACCAATGTCTCCCAGAGTTTCCTCATTGTTTTTCAGGAGCAGCTTTATAGTTTGAGGTCTTAGATTTAGATCCTTGATCCACCTTGACTTGATTTTTGTCAAAGGAGAGAGGTAGGGTTTCAGATTCATCTTTCTGCAAGTGGAAGTCCAATTTTTCCAGCACCACTTGCTGAAGAGGCTTTCATTTTCCCACTGGATTGATTGGTAGATATTATTCTCATTTAATAGATAAGAGCATGTGGCACAGAGAGGGTATGTAAATTTCTCAAGATTGCACGGTGATTAAGTAAAGGATCCAGGATTTGACCAGAAGTAGTATGGCTTCAGAAGCCATGTTTTTAATTGTCATTATACTTCTTATTTTTAATATTAAAAATAAGGCAGTGTAGATATTGTATTTATTAAAATGATAGCAATTAAATGTATTGGTCAACTATTATGAGATAGACTCTGGGTTAGATTTTTAGCAAATTTTATCTTCTTTATTTTAAAAAAAACTCTCCAAAGTAGATATTTGGAGTCTTGCTTCTGAAATGAGGAAGATAAAATTAGGGAAATAACCTGCCAAAGGTCAAAAAGCCAATAGATTAAAACTGTAATTCAGTTCTGATCTACCTGATTCTGAAAAGTGCACCATTTCCCCACATCACCTTGTCTTTTGAGAGTGAATAACTAGTTTCTTGGAGACCAAAAATGTAACTAAATGATTAAAAATTAGAACTGGGGGCCAGCAGGTGGTGTAGTGGTTAAGCGCTGGACTCCCATATTGCCAATAGTAGTTTGAGTCCTGGACTTGAAACTCACAATATGTGCGTGTGTGTGCTCAAAATCCTTAGAGAAGAATGGAGAAGAAAGGATTGTGGCATGGCTCTCCCTACTGGGAGGTGATTTCTCATTTTCTTTCTCTCTCCATCTCTCTGGTGAATTCATATGCCTTAATAGCAAAAATATCTAAAAAAAAAAGTTTTAATTGACACCATCAGTTTCTCATTTACTAATCCATTTTTACCATAAGGACATGCTTTTGTGTTTCAAGAATATTGTATTTATAACTACATTATTGATACTCAAAATTTTTCTTTGATAAATAGCTTTCCAATTAATTCTACTCTAAATGGTATTAACTGGAATCATATCTTGCCAATTTTAATGTTTACTTTCAAAAAAATGAATTATTTTCAACTGTGGCATAATGAACTTTCTTTTTCTTTTTCTTTTCTTTTCTTTCTTTCTTTCTTTTTTTTTTTTTAATCAATTGATAGCACCCATAGGACATTGGTGGTTTTTAAAGATATGTTATCAGTTACTGGCATGTGCATGTGCATACATAGGAGAAAGGTGAGAATGCTAATTATCTCCAGGGATAACATGATATTTACCAGTGGCTTAAATGGGTGTCACCACTTCATCAATCATCTTTTATTTCTCCAGTGGTTCCATCAAGCAAGGGGCTGAATCAAATATTCTCCCGTTGTTGGCTTGAAGTACTTTAAAAAATAACTGAGGCAATTGTGACATGTGATGAATAGAAGACATATGATTCAGGAGAACTTTAGGAAAATGTGATATGAGTGGGATCTCATTTAGAAAATATGCACAGTCTCTAGATAAGGATTCAAAATATAATGCAGATGGGAGCATAGTAACTTTCACTGTATGATTTAGTAACTTCCAGAAAATCTTTATCCAAAATGGTTTCTTATTTGAACTTGGTCATCATACCCCTGGATTTAAAAACAGGCAAATCCTCAGATTTTGATGGTTTTATACATGTTCTTAAGAATAAGATGCCACTGCCTTACATAAATTCATAAACATAATTCCCATTGGTGACCTTGATTTACATTACTGCTTGCCTTTATTTGAAAACACTTAATAGGCTTGTGTCTGAATTGCCTTAAAATTAACATGCTTACTTTTTAATTATAAGAGAGTTTCAAAAAATCCATGGAGGGACCAGCAGTTGGCATAATGGCTATGTCGCTGGAATCCCATGTAGTCAACCACGGTTCGAGTCCCGGACCCAGTGACTTAAACTCACGCCTGGTGTGTGTGCATGCATGCCTAAGATCCCAAGAGGAGAATGGAGGTGAAGGGATTGTTGTGGCATGATCATCCTCCCTCGGGGGGGGGGGGGTGAGTTCTCATTTTCTGTCTCTCTGTCTCTGTCTTTCTGACGAATCCACACACCCTCTCCAAAAAAAAAAGAAAAAAAAAAAAAAAGAAAAGAAACAACAACAAAAAAAAACATGGACATTTGAGTTTATTTTGGGGGCAAAAATTCTTGAAATCCATGTGCAGTTTTTTCGTTCGGAAGTATTTCCCACTACCTTTTTGAAGACCTTCCTCATCTGACTCTGTTATGTTTATGAGCAAACAATTCCAAGTATATTACTACTTCTGCTGCTGTCACTAGTCCTTATTCCCTTTAACTGAAGTCCAGTATCTTGAGGGGAATAATAAACCATCTTAAATATATTCTTATATTTTTCATTTCAGGTAGGCAAGTTTCAAGGCAAGAAGGTGAACATCTGTCCTTGATAGAAAACGCTGTGTGAGACACGGCTTAGTTATTTTACATTAAATCAGACATGAGCTCATGATTTGGGCCTACTAGCTTCACTTTCAATGACCACCATTCACTATTCTACTTCTCAGAGGCACTTTGACCAGGCGAAGAGCATGGCTTTGATTCCAGGCCTTACCAGAGATGAATGCTCTCTGGAAATCTTGTGTACTGCCATGATGTTGCCTTTCAACTCTTCACACACTGATCTTCAGAATAATTATGCTTTTTATCTCTATGACACAGCATTGGTGATCCAGTTTGTGGATTATTCAGGCCTTGTATTGGCCTTGGTCACCCTAAGTTTTGATAGTTTTACTTTGAGTATCCGTCTCTGGAAAGCAGTGATGGCAAGGATTTGTTTATTTTGCAACAATTTCCAATATGCCAAGGTTATGTGTCAATGTTTTAATTAGATAGGAGTAAGACATTGCTGTCAATTCCAGTCATTCATGACAAACCACCCTTGACACTTGGTGGCCCTAGATTACAATGACCATTTATAGTGCTAAGGAATGTCCAGTATAGGGAGAGGTTGGGAGGGACCATTTGTCTTTGTTCCAAGTAGCATCTGCCAAGATAGAGTGACTGGGGACTGAAGGACTCACCTCCAAGATGGTTCAGGCACATGGTGGCAGGTTGTGCTGGAGATGGCTGGAGACAGCCAGGGTATGACAGGGCGTCTATTCCTCTTCCCCTGGACTTCTCTACTGGTTCACCCAGGCCCCCTGGACTTTCTCTCACTCACTGTGACTTGGCCCTGTGAGTGAACCCTTCTGCCTCTGGAAAAAGTGGAAGCTGGCAGTTTCTTAAGGTATAAGTAAGTCATTTTGTCTATATTCTATTAATCAATAAAATAAGTCAGATTCAAAGGGAAAGGGATGCAGACTCGTTTCTTGATAGGGTGCACAGTCAAAGACTGTGAAATCACATTTTAACATTGCTGTAGAAGCTACGTAAATTGTTTTTAAGTCTAATTTCCAGGTATCCAATTTATTCATGTGTTTAATTATTGTAAATTATTATTATTATTATTATTTTGGAGAGGTTTTTGCTATAGGGCAGACGTGCTCCCCAGAAACACAGAGAGAAACAGAGATACAGAAAGCAAGAACTCACCCCCCAGGGAGGATGGCCACACCACAATCCCTTCTCCTCCATTCTCCTCTCGGGATCTTGGGCACACATGCACATGCGTCCAGTGTGAGTTTAAGCCACCGGGTCTGGGACTCAAACCACAGTCGACTACATGAGAGTTCAGCAACATAGCCATTATGCTAACTGCTGGTTCCTAAATTATTGTAAATATTTTTAGGCCAGCCATATCTGATTTTTTAAGTGTAAAATATAATTAGAAACTAAATGAAACTAGAAGCCAAGCATATATCTTATTCTACTATTGAACATCTGTGATATCACATATATTTGGGTTGATGTTTCAAAAACACCTATGACAAGTATGATAGGTTAGGAAAGACCAGCAAATAGAGTAAAAGAAATGGAGTAGTACAATATAAATATAAACTTTAAGGGAAAAAAAAAAAAAAAACCTTTGAAATTACGTTCAAGTGTGGTAAGATTGTAGTAATCTTCAATTCCCACTAGGTTGGTTCAACACATCTTTTTTTTCAAAAGAATTATTTATTTAATTTTATTTTCATTATTTTATTATTTAACTTGCTGTAGGGCATGCATGATTGAAATAGAGAGAGAGAGAGAGAGAGAGAGAGCAAGCTGCCAGGTCCAGGAATTGAATTGTGGTCAGCCGCATGGGAGTCCAGTGCTTTAACCAGCATGCTATTTGCTGGTCCCCCAAGACACTTTTAAGTGCTGCCACATGTCAAATTATTTAATCCTGATGACTACCCAGAGGAGTCAGTACTACTACAATTCCCATGTTACAGAGGGAGATAGAAAGGTCTGGTGTTAAGTAACCATCCAAACTGAGACATGGTAGGACTGGGATTGATATTTGTCACCTGGTTCCAGAGTCTCCCTTCTTAACTGCTGGGTGACAGCTCCTCTGGACTGAACTCTCCAACTCTTTCTTAATTTTTTTTTTTTAAAGTTTACTTTCTTTCCACAGGGAAGGATGGAGAGAAAGACAGAGAGGGAGGGAGGGGGACAGGCACCTCCACTGGGGTCTTGGCTCCGTGATCCACCCCAGCCTCCTCGGCCTGGACCATGGGCAAGCACACGTGCTCCCAGGGTGCTCCCAGGGGGGTCTGGGGATGTGAACTCAAAACCTTTCCCGCAGGGGTCCTGCTGTGCTAGAGCTGCAACTACCTGCCTAGGCTTCCTTCCGTTTTTTATTGAGGTGACTAGTGGGCTAGAGAGGGAAAATTCAGTGAGAGCCTTCTGCATTACCGGATCCTAGAAAAGATGTTAGTGCACACGGTAGACACAGAATAGCTGCTGAATTTTACATATTGATCAGGATCGCAAAACACATTTTTGGCAATCCAAACTTGGAAAATGAGAGAAGACCTGGGTTGGATATAACAGGAACACTCCCTACTTCTGAGCAGTGGGGTCCTTGGGGGAGGGGGGGCGTGCTCTTCCTATCCAGAGCACGGGCGTTGCCAGCTCTCGGGACGCAGCTCAGTCCGCCAGTCCTAAGGAACCAGGCAGTGGCACCGAGAAGAGCGGGCCCTGCGGAGCTAACTGCTTGCTGCTGCACCAAACCCAGAGTGCAGGTTTCAGCACAGAGGCCAGAAGTCTCACTGTGATTTTGTTCCCTGCTCTGAATTTTTCACTACCCTCTGAAGACTAACGGATATCAAACTATCTATTTCTCTAAAGAGGAAATCTAAAGTACATTTAAACTTCATCTTTTTCCATTCAGCTGCTCCTGAAGGAAATAAAGAAACCACACTCTGGTCTCTGAGGGTATCTTAGTTGCTCTTTGACGTAGGCTAATTCCAGGAGGACGTGGAGCTCCTCTGTGTGTGGGATCATTGCGTGCATACTCGGTATCCCATCTTCCCCAAACATACCTGATTTTGTTAAGTTCTCCAACTCTGTCCCCTTCTCCAATCACATTCCTCATGTGTCCCCTTGAAAGGTTGCCCCATGTGCAGTTTCAAGCATGGATTCTCATTAGCCTAAGACAATTATAGTGATTCCGTTGTTCTAACAACTCAATCGATTCAGGAAACTAGGCTGTGATCCGTCCAGGTAACAGCTAGAGGTCCATGTTACGACGAGGGTACGTGCTCTGGTTTGGTACAACCAGAGCAAGGGAGTACTTCCATGCAGCGGTAGGAGACGTCTCTCTCCCTGGAATTGAACAAGGCAGCATGTGTTTTCACTTGCCACACGTAATACTAGTGCAACAGAACACAAGAGGAAAAAAAAAAACAAAACCTAAACCAAAGTCTCTGTGAGGGATCACAAATGGTGTGGGACTCTAGCTTTTCTTCTGCAAAGATGCATGGCATATAGACATGTACCAGGGTACTGAAGAGTAACCAGACCAGCTGACTGTGAGAATTCAAAAAAGAACCTAGGAACAGGAATGCCTGCTGATAAACAGCAGAAGTAGGTAAATCTAAATAACTGTTACAAGTACAGCTAGAGTGATCTTCTCCATAAATTCTGCCTTGGACTTTCAGAGACTTAACAAGGAATTCGACTATAGACTTTACAGACTTTGGAACTCAACAGGCTTAAATTTGAATCCTAGCTCTGTAGCTCTTGTGCTACCAGGAGACTTGGGTATGGTACTTAATTTCTCTGCGAATTGATTTCCTACTTTATAAAATAAGGTTATATTACCTCACTTAGAGACTTGTAATAAAATTTAATCAAATAATACATGAAAGCATTTAGAATAATATGCATTATATAATGTTCAATAAATTCTATCTACCATAGTAATTATTATAACATAATATATATGCATATTCCAATATATTATTATTAATAGAAATTATTTTACTTTTAAAGTTAAAAGACATTTAGGATATTTAAATTTAATTTATATCAGGTAAAACTAAAATGTGTACATATGCTTCAAATTACTGCTGAAACAGAGGATTACACATACCTGGGTCAAATTCTATGAAAGAGAAGTTTTATGTGTGTTATGTATTTGTTAATGCAGTCTATGATTACTGAGCACCAAGTTTGGATCTGGTGTGATTCTAGCACAGCGTGTATAGAAATGAATGGAAGAGTTTTAAAAAGTATAAAAAGAAAGATAGTTTCATCCCTTATGACACTTTCTAGAAGGGGGATACAGATAATCAGCAATATAAATAAGTATGACAAGTAGTAGGCTAGAAAGCAATAAGTGCTTGGGACCAGCAGTTAGCACAATGGCTATGTCGCTGGACTCCCATGTAGTCGATTGCAGTTTGGGTCCCGGACCCAGCAGCTTAAACTCACGCCGGGCACATGTATGTGCATGCCCAAGATCCCGAGAGGAGTATGGAGAAGGGATTGTGGCATGGCCATCCCCCCTAGGGGATGATTTCTCCCTTTCTGTCTCTCTCTGTCTTCCTGGCGAGCACATGCGCCCTATAGCAAAATTCTCTCCAAAAAAAAGTAGTAAGTGCTTTGGTGAAAAACATAAGAAAGAAGGGCAATAGGGTATGTGGAGGGAGAAATGTTGGAAGTTTCTATATGATAGGCAAGGAAGGCTTGACATGATAAAACGATGTTTGCTAAAAGATCTGAAGGAAGTGAGGAAAGAGAATGAGACAGGTGAACATCTGAAAGAAAGCATTTCAAGCTGAGGGAGAAATAAATACAACACATCTGAGAAGCCTGTGTACTCAGAGGTCAGGATGTGTAAATCAACTGAGCACAGAGGAGACTAATTCCCAGGTGTTAAGGGAGCAGGCATCACAGCCCTCTCCCAGATGTGAGGGCTTTGGGCTTTACCTAATAACAAGTAGTCATGACCCAATGTTCATTATAACATAGAATGGAAATGCAGTGCATAACTAGGTTCTCAATTAGAACTGCAATTAAAAGATGATCTGTAAGTGATTTCATCATGTATGGATTTCAGAGATCTTCACGTGTGAAGTATGTAGTTAGAGGTGATAAAATCTGTCACTTAGCATGTAAATTTGTTGGTGATTGGGTGAGGATGAAAGAGGAACAGAGAAGTCAAGGCCAACTCTAAATGATCATTTTAACTTTTGCTTGAGCAACGGAAAGAATGAGATCACAGGGCTGGCAGATGGCGTGGTCGTTAAGGGCGTTGGACTCCCACATGGCCAACTGCTGTTCTAGTCCCAGGCCTGGCAGCTTTCTTTCTCTCTCTCTCTCTATTTCCCACTCTGTCCCTCTCTGGTCTAATTAAATAAATAAAGTTAAATAAAATAATTCTTTAAAAAAGTGAAATCACTTTTTCTTTCTTTCTTTCTTTCTTTCTTTCTTTCTTTCTTTCTTTCTTTTTTTTTTTTTTTAAGATTTTTGCCATAGGGCACAAATAGAGAGAGAGAGAGAGGAAAAGTGAGCGGGAATCGCCCTTGTCCCCCAGGGAGAATGGCTACAATACAATGACTTCTCCTCTGTTCTCTTTCTGGGATTCTGGGCATGCCTGCACATGGGCCCAGTGAGATTTTGAAGATGTTAGATCTGAGACTTGAACTGCGAGCATCCACATGGGAGTCCTTCACCCTGACCACCACACCACCTGCTGGACCTCGAATGAAATAACTTTAAACATACCAATAAATGGGGAGGGGGGATGGGTGGGAAGAGAAAAAGGGAGAAGACTCTTTCAAAAGCCATTAGTACTTTGAAAATCAGTAGACCTGGATTCTAGGACTAATCCCCCCAAGAAAGCTCTCCAGCACTGAGAGAAGAGAGAGAGGGCCAGCCAGCAAAGGAGGCTGAAGAGTGGCCAGAGAATAAGACTGAAAACCAGGAGCAAGTGGGGGCCTGGAGGGAAAAGGACTAGCTGAATTCTCTGAGGAAGGAGGGACTGGCCCAAGTGCTGGAGGTGTTCTAGGTTGTTCGGTCCAGTCCCATGAGTGTCAAAGCTTATAATTTATAGGATAATGATCTAGAGCAGCAACAGGGAGCATGGAAGATGCGTATTTCACTTTCAGTGTGGACTGCAGGAGACTGAATTCATGAAAAAGCATGCACACACACAAGAACAGGTTTAAAGATGTAGGGATTGAAGGATGGTTTAATTGAATGAGTTTCTGGAGCCACGTAATATGAGAGAAGATATGAGAGTATAAGTTAAGAGTAAAATAAGGACTGGGGACCAGCAGTTGAAGCAGTGGCTATGTCACTGGACTCCCACACAGCCAACCATTGTTAGGGTTCCGGACCCAGTGGCTTAAACTCACGCCGGGTGAGTGTGCATGCGTGCCCAAAATCCCAAGAGGAGAATGGAGGAGAAGGGATTTCTCGTTTTCTGTCTTTCTTTCTCTCTCTTTCTGGTGAGCACACGCACCCTATAGCAAAAACCTCTCAAAATAAGGATATAAATTCTACTAGAGGGATGTTCAGATTGGTACCAGAGAAAACTGGGAAGATTGGGGGGCTTGTTGTATATCTGATACAGTAAGGATTGTCCCTGTTCCTTGACAGCGATAAAGGGCCTGACAAGATTAGTCAGAACGGAGCGAGGCAGGAGGTGATGAGACTTGCCTGGACGATTTGGAGCTTGCAGTGACTACTCCTACAGGAGACCTGGAGGTTAGTGGAGCGACAGTTCATTCCTGGCCTTGAGAGTGCCTCCTCAGCTCCTCTCCATGGGGCTGGCAGCAGGCTTATTCCAAGAATAGTCACCTGACGTGTGATAAGATACACCTGTCTATATCATCATGGTGTGGTGGAGAGCACTGAGGACACATGAAGTATTGGCAGAGATTCCCTATGGGTAGTAGAGACATAGGTGGTTTTTCTTCTTAGGGTTTGCCAGAAAAACAGAACCAATAGAAGATTATATATATAAAGAAATGAAAGGTGTATGAGGGGAATATACACTCACACACATATATAATATATACATGAGGGGTCTTCGAAAGTAGAAAATATGGGACCAGTAGATGTGTAATGGTTACATCACTGGACTCCCATGTAGTCTGTGGTTCAAGTCCCAGACCAGCGACTTAAACTTAACACTGGGCACATGTGTGTGAGTGCCCAAAATCCCAAGAGGAGAATGGAGAAGGGATTGAGGCATAGCCATCATCCCAAGGAGTGATTTCTCGCCTTCTCTCTCTCTCTCTCTGGCTAGCGCACACACCCTATAACAAAAAATCCGTAAAACAAAAAATGTAAAATACAATTAAAGTACAGTTTTAATTTGGTACAAAAAATTTGAAATCCATGCATAATTTTTTCATAATAGGCATTTTTTATAATTTTTGAAGACCCCCCCCCACATGTACAAAAATGTATTTATTATAGAAACTGGTACATACATTTATAGAGGCTGAAAAGTCCCACAATTTGCAAATAGGAGAACCAGGAAAGCTAATGGTATGATTCAGTCCATTCAAGTCCAAAGGCCTGAGAATCAGGAATACTGTTTTGGGATGGCAGAAGGAGATGGGTATCCCAGCTTCAACGAGAGCAAATTCACCCTTCCTTATTTTTTGTTCTATCGGTGGCCCAGAGTAGATTGGACCATGGTGCTGGCATTGATGAAGGTGATCCTGTGCGAGATCTCTTCCTGATGTTTCTCATACAGGATATGCGACTTGAATAACCATGGCTCTGAAGGCATTTCTACTAAGAATGATTATATTCTTAAATCTGGATGGCATTTTATTGTTCAGACATTATTGTATATTATTTATTATCATCATAGTTTTACTTATGTATCTTTTCTTTAAGCCCTTAGGTTTTGAAATTCATAATCAGGTCCTCGATTGTCAAATTTGCTTAATCTAATGAATTGCTTATGCTGCCCATTTGCATTCTGGATATACATCTAGTTTCTAAATTAGAACATTCTGGGAACTCTCAGAAGAGGGCACTAAATTCTGAAGTTTTCTGGCCCTCTGAAATCTTTTATGAGCTGTATTTCAGTGAAAAGGACCATTTAAGCCTTGGACCCAGCACATTTGTATTCTTTGAAAATGTTCCCAAAGTCTATATCAATATATTATGTGTACATTTGAAATGAGGTTCCACACTTCATAAACCTATGTTCTGTATTAAACTTCATCTGGAGAAGTCTGTATCAGTTTTCTAGGGTGTAAAGTGATGGAAAAAATGAATCTTGTTTGAATTGATGTTAGCTTGCTTATGAAATGGCCTCTTGGGGCATGAAGGAGAGTGGCTGGAAATTTGTGTCTGCAAAGTAGGCTGGAATCTGTTAAAAATTACCTCCAGATAAGAGGAATGAGCTGGGTAATGAAATGATTTCAATAGTACGAAACATTTGTTTTTAATGTAGAACTCATTGGACATGAGAATTGTCTGCCTATAGTTTTTTCTTCCTGACAAGGGATTTCCTGTTCTTAAAGGATCCTTTCGAATTTTCTATTGAATTGTTCGCCAATGCAATCCAGAAATCTTGTTAGTCTGAGGTGAGAAAATCGGTATTAGCTTTCCTTGTGCTAACTTTGCCAGCATTGACCTAGGATTAAAAAGACAAAAAGGTTTCAATCCCGGGAACATACTTGAAAATGAATGACACCTGTTTTTTTTTATTTTATTTTATTTTTATTTATTTTTTTTTAGAGGTTTTTGCTATAGGGTGTGTGCGCTCGCCAGAAAGACAGAGAGAGACAGAAAGCGAGAAATCACCCTCCGGCGGGATGGCCATGCCGCCATCCCTTCTCTTCCATTTTCCTCTCGGGATCTTGGGCATGTGTGCACATGCACCCAGCGTGAGTTTAAGCCATTGGGTCAGGACTCCACCCGTGGTTTGACTACATGGGAGTCCAGCGACATAGCCATTATGCCAAGTGCTGGTCCCAGCATGACACCTGTTTTAAGAGGAAGAGCTATTTTATTTTAGTCAGTATTAGAAACGAAAACCTTGCTAAATTTGGACTAAGATTTGATTTTCATTATGAACATTACAGTTTTCTTTGGAGACTCTATTTAAAACATGCAATATTGTCATTCTACACAAAATAGCAGTAAAACTGTTATCTCAGTGCAAATATACTTTTTTTTCCTAGCATGTACATTAAGGCAATCACTAATCTCTGAAAGAAATAAGTTAATCTTAAGATCCATAATGTCACCTTTTATGTCTTTCCAAGACACCCAGTGGATGCCTGAAACCATGACTAGCATCATTCCTATATATGATATATTTTTTTCTTACATACACATACATATCCACGATAAAGTTTAATTTGTAAATTAGGTGCAGTAAGAAATTAATGACAACAATAATAATATTGAACAATTATAACAATAGACTTTAATGAAAGTTATATGAAAGTGGTCTCTCTCACAAAATATTGAAACTAATTGACCACCAACAAGTAAAATTGCCCAAAGCAAAACCATAGGTAAGGGAATACTAGTATCTTGCCTGATGCTTTTCTGTAACACTGCCTCTATTGCGTTTAGAATTTGAATCAATTAAACAGATAAAAAAGACTATGCCTATTTTAAATTTCTTTTCTAAGTTTAATTGGCAGCTTCATTTGCAATCAACTTACATTTTCTTTCCTCTGAATAATACATTCAGAAGTTGTATAATAAACTTTTCTTTTTGAATTTTATTTGCATATAATATCTCCTAATGTTCATGGTAAGTTTATGTTGAAAAAGTGTTACTAGCAAAAGAAATATAGGCAAACTTCTAATAGTGGTGATTGTAAATTTTTCTATCCATAACTTCTATTCTTTTCTCTTTTCTTTTTCTTTCTTTCTTTCTTCCTTTCTCTCTCTCTCTCTCTCTCTCTCTTTCTTTCTTTTCCTTCCTTCCTTCCTTCTTTCCTTCCTTCCTTCCTTCCTTCCTTCCTTCCTTCCTTCCTTCCTCCCTTCCTTCCTTTTTCTTTCTTTCTTTTTTTTCCTTTCTTTATTTCTTCATTCTTTCATTCTTCTTCCTTTCTTTTTTCTATCCTTTTTTTCTCTTTCTTTTTCTCTCTATCTCTTCTTTTTCTTCCTCTTTCTTTCTTCTTTTTTTAAAATTTTTGCTATGGCATGTGCACTAGCTGGGACAGGGATTTCTTCATTCTCCTCTTCATTCTCCTCTTGGGATTTTGGACACACATTCACTTATGCCCAGAGTGCTTTTCAAGGCCTAAGTCTGGGACTCGACCATGTAGTTGGTCATGTGGGATCCAGCTGCCTTAACCACCATGCCAAATACTGGCTCTAGTTTTACTTTTTTTTGGTAATTTCTTTTTGTTTAAAAAACTAATTAATTAATTCTTCTTTTTTTTACATTTAATCACTATATATCTTTACAGCATAAAAAATAAATTTTGCCACCTTGAATATACTGCATATTGTTCCAGTCAAAGATATTATCATACACATTATTATCGGCAGACAATTTTCCATTTTTGTGTCCGTTAAGTGCTTTGCTTTTTCCCCCTTGATAATAGCAAAAAATGATTTGACATGGATCACTTTGCAACAGAAGAACCTTAACATATTTTTTTGGTATTTCTACAAATTCTAAAACTAAGAACATAAGGCAAGATAAACAACTTCTTCCAGCACTGATCCAAGAATTAGAGTGTATGAATTGACCGATCGACTCTGGGCGTTGTCAGGACAGACTTCCTTCACAGCCTGGTTCTAGCAATCACTAGTTGTGCAGCCTTGCAGGGTTAGAATTTTGGGGGCATTATCTTGGAGCATATAAGAAAGGTAATTATAATTTTTCAAGCTCTCTAGATTTTATTTTGGGGAGAGTTCCTAGTACTTTACACTTCATTTTGGAAACTGATCATGCTAAAACTAATTATCAGAATTAATTCTGTATTATTTTTATTAGTATTGTTTTCATCCTAAACCATTTTTTTTGGACTGTAGAAGTAATAGAATATTTAGCTAGCAACTAATGTAGGAGGTGATGAGTGAAAAAGAGTTCAGGGTTCTTTGGTCCTGATATTGTACCGCCTTCTTGCTACAATATATATTGAACCTGATGTAATGTGACTATTTCTGTTGCGATACTTGGCATTCTAGTGAGTATAAATCTGGGTAGTCGTATCTGTGTGTACGCTGTTGAAGAACACTTGCCGCCATTTGAAATAACCAGTTGTATGTTTTTTTTTAAAAATGGGGTGTTTCACTCTATGACTGAAACTGATTGACTAAAGGATTTTGGAACACAGTAAATGGATGTGAGTACCAGATACAGTGTGTGTGAAAGAGTAAAGCCTGAGGAAAGACATTTAGAAGAAAATTAGAGAGGCAAAGCATGAATGGGACAAAGGAATGTGGTATTATCTGTTGAAGATAATTCTATAGTTTTATCAATTGGACTAGGGAGAAATGTTCACTTGTTGAAATATTCACTTTGTAAACTAAATAATGCGATTGAATGTATAAAAGAAAATGAAATTTGAAAAAGGGATGTTTTTCTTAATAACTACTGGAAGATTTTGAACAGGTGTTATATTCTCATTAATCAATACATTGATCAAATAATCAATCAATGAATATGAAATAAATTAATTGATCTCACAGATATGTATTCAGTATTTACTCTGTGAGATGCCCTATACTGGATCTGTGTGCTTATCAAAAAGACCCAAGCAAGCATTTTGGTCAATGCCCTAATTCCCATTAGGGCGATGTACTAATTGGGCAGTCTAATTGGGGCAACCTGGCTTGCATTGGGTGTGTGCAATCAGGTGATCAAGTTCCTCATTCTTGTTCTTTTTTTTTTTTTTGGAGAGGTTTTCGCTAGAGGGCGCGTGCGCTTGCCAGACAGACAGAGAGAGACATAGAGACAGAAAGCGAGAAATCACACCCCCCCGGGGGGGGGGGATGGTCACGCCGCAATCCCTTCTCCTCCATTCTCCTCTCGGGATCTTGGGCACGCACGCACACGTGCCAGGCGTGAGTTCTAAGCCACGGGGTCTGGGACGAGAACCGCGGTCGACTATGTGGGAGTCCAGCGACATAGCCATTACACTAACTGCTGGTTCCCAAGTTCCTCATTCTTCACCTGTGAGGAAGGTGCACAGGTGCAGGAAAGAACGTGAGTTTTCAAATTTAAAGGAAGGGCATGGGCAGCGTAATGGGTCTCCCACTAATGAATATTCATGACCTCTAGTAATAAAATGACAGTTGACGGGTGCCCAGTGTGGTTGCCACCTGGCAATCTGCCTGCCCAAGAACCTTTTGTGTGTACTTCCTTCCTTTCCTTTCTTTCCTATTAAATCTTTTTTTCTACCTACTTTATCTTTGGTTATGGTTTCATTTTGCACCTGGGGACAGATCTCTAATTTTAGCGATCTGGACCCAAAGAAGCAAGGATTTCACAATGCAGCTCGACACTCTCCCATCCGTTAACAATAGCATTTTGTTTGAGAGAAGGCATTCAGGCTTAAGGTGTTAGTTTTTAATAAATGCAAGTGGTTTAGTATTGTTTTTCTGATCCCAGAATTGACTTAGTGAGTATAGGAATCTTAAACCACATTTGTAGATATGGATTCACAAAATCCTCATTCTAGCACTTTCTTTTTTTTGCCATTTTTATCATGTCGAACCCCATTGAACGCAGCTTTGAGCACTGATAAAAAATCAACGTAAAAGTAATAAGATTAAGGCAATTTTGTTTCCTCAGAGAACACCTACAACTTTTCAAAGTGGCTATTTTCTGGAATGCCGTTAACCACAGTTTAAACATAGCTACATTACATTATGTGAATTAATAGAAACATACTGTCTGTAAAGGTTATATATATTGCATTATTTGTTGCAATGAACTATATATCACAGAGCATACTTCTTGAAAGAAACAGGCAACTGACTGTAGTGCCAATGCAGCTGCCCTACATAGCTCTTCCACAGGTACCAGCACTGCTTTTGTAGTGAGCATGCAGACAATAATGTTGGGTTGTCAGAAGTCACAACACATTTTTGCATAGAATAAATATGTCATGACTTTTTTGACAACCTGATAACGAACAAAGTATATTCTTTATCTTTTCATATTATTTCTGAACTTAAATAGTTATAAGTATAAAATATGTAATTGTTAAATAATTTTAAGTAACTACTGGGCTAAGTAGGTGGCATGGTGATAAAGGTGGCTGGACCCCATATGGCTCGGTGCATGGTTCAATCCCAGACCTGGCAGCTTGGAAAATATGCCTAGCATGTGTGTGCGTGCACCATAATTTTGAGAGGAGAATGGAGAGGGATCGGAGTGTTGCCATTCCCCCTCGGGGGTGATTTTTCACTTTCCCTTTCTCTATATTTCTCTCTCTCTCCAGCAAGCACACAACCTATAGCACACACAAAAATCATTTAAAATAATGACTATTTTTTATGGTACACAGAAATAGATTATTATCTGTTGATGATAATGTGTACAGTGTCCTCAACTGGACTGGTGTGAAGTATATTCATGTTGAGTAAATTCACTTCACAAGCTAAGTGATGTATAGTGATTAAATGTATAAAATAAAATATAAAATAAAATTAAAAAATAATTACTATTTAATAAACTTACTACTCAAAACCTTTATGACATTGTCTTAGTCAACAATTGTTTTGCCTACAGAAATGCCCGAGGATGTGCACATTATAGGGATTAGAGATTTATTTGACTCATGATTCTGGTGGCTGGAAATTTCAAAGGCATGAGGTGGGCACCAGGTCAGCTACTTCAAAACATGGCTAACAGAAGCAGAGAAAGTGGTGGACAAGTGCAGAGAAGGCAAATATTCTGTGTTGGTTTCTCTCTCTCATTTCCTGTCCTTATAAACCCACTGGGACTCAATCATGGTGGCCTTGCTCTCACCATCCAATCACTAATCTCCTCCTCACTCTTTGGTGCAATAATTGGATCAAGTTTTTACTTTCTTTTTTTTCTTTTTTCTTTTTTTGGAGAGGTTTTCGCTATAGGGCGCATGTGCTCACCAGACAGACAGAGAGAGACAGAGAGACAGAAAGCGAGAACCATCCCCGGGGGGATGGTCACGCCGCAATCCCTTCTCCTCCATTCTCCTCTTGGGATCTTGGGCACACACGTACAGGCGCCCGGCATGAGTTTTAAGCCACTGGGTCCGGGACGCGAACCGCGGTCGACTACGTGGGAGTCCAGCGACATAGCCATTACGCTAACTGCTGGTCCCCAAGTTTTTACTTTCTTAATCCTATTGCAATGGTTTGACACATTACTCAATATGTAATGGAGCATATATATATATATATATATATTTTTTTTTTTTTTGAGAGGTTTTTGCTATAGGGCACGTGCGCTTGCCAGACAGAGAGAGAGACAGACAGAAAGCAAGAAATCAACCCCCCAGGGGGGATGGCCATGCCTCAATCCCTTCTCCTCCATTCTCCTCTCTAGATCTTGGGCACGCACGCACACATGCCTGGCATGAGTTTTAAGCCACTGGGTCCGGGATGCGAACTGCAGTCGACTACATGGGAGTCCAGCAACATAGCCATTATGCTAACTGCTGGTCCCGTAATGGGACATATTTAAATGATAGCAGAAATATATGGTATTAGTACTTATTTTGATACTGAGGAAACTGAGAAAATGGAGATCTAGGAGATTAAGGAATATCCACAAGACCATATAATAGCTTGTTAGTGACAGAGTCAAAACGTGGATCTGGTTGGTCAGCCTTCCCAGGCTGTGCTAGTCCTATTATTCTATGCAATTTTAAATCGATGCTGACAATGCTGGGAGGGATGTCTAAATAAGGACAGTCCAATGGGTTCATTAGGGATAGTTATTAGGCTTAGAACTCTGCTTGCTTAATCAATAGGGAAGTTTTGATGTTTTTTAATTTGGTACCTGCACTGCCTGTAGTGACAACAGTTTGGTTAATATTTAGAGAGGTCAAACATTGCTGTTAATTTTTCAGGTTTCAGTAATGACTTATCTGTTAGGATCCTCTTGCAAGGTATAATTTAGTTGAGAAAGACTTGTAAAACAAATTCCACGGAGGGTTATCAATCAGCCTTAGTTTAACACATTAATAAAAAATTAATCCTTACAAGCCCTTTGATTAAATCCTAATAGCTAGAGAAAGGAAGAGTAAAGAGAAGTCCAGATCTAATTAATATGACTACCATCTAATATACTATTGGCCATCTGCATGTCTGCAATGTAATCTGAGAGCGTATTCCACTTAGGAAATGATTTCACATGTGGCTGATTCAAATAGAATGCTCATTTGGAGAATTTGAAATGTTATGATATTTTTCAAAACTATTCTGTCACAGATTTATTAGGCAAAAATAAAGTATGTGTATAAACATAGGTAGGAGGAGATTGTGCAAGAACCATCATCTGACATTCTCAAGAGACAATAATATAAATACAGATGGGTTCCTTTTGTTTTTGCATTCAGGATTAGAAATTCCTGTGCCGAGGTGTTTTTCACTCTGACTCTGGAAGAGATTTATTTGTACTTCAAGTCCTCTGTTTGGTCTGAGAATGAGCTAGGCAGACTGCCTGTTTCTAAGTGAATCATGGATGAGTCCTGCCCATTTTTCTTGGTGTAGGGACCATTAACTACCAAATACACTTAGTTTTATTGGCAAAAAAGAATAAGACAAAGACACTCTTATAACAAAATGTATTACCCGGGACCTCAATATTTAATTTCAATTGAAAGACGTTTTATAACCAAAAAAAAAAAAAAAAAAAAAAAAAAAAAGGGTAAAAAGGTAAATTACAATTTGCTTTAGTGTAATTTAGTGCACGTCATGGGGTTGGTGATACCTAACTCGTTTTTCTGGTCTGGAGGGGGATTTATAAGGTTTATTTCTGTTTCTGATCCCTTTGAAGTCCATGTCTCAAAATGGGAAAATTATATGAAAGTTTTCTCAGACAATGTACTATCTAAGGAATTTTTCTCTTATGCAGTGACATTATTGAATATTTTTACTTTCTCTCTTCAAATTTAATGGATGATAAAAAAGAAAATGCTTGTTTACTTGCTCATGTCAGTCACCAGGGAAAAGCTGTTTTTTATGAGTGGAGCAAAATTTAAATGTGATGGAGTTCTGCTTTTGGTTATGATGCAGTAGCATTTGATACACCAGCAGTCCTTCTGAGAACAGCTAGAAACGCTGAGTAAATTACAGAATGAACGTACGGGAGTGCCTTGTATCCCTAGAATATTCTCCATTTCTATGTAATACATTAAGCTTTTGATACATTATTGGATTCAATTTTCAAATTAGACATTCATGAGACATATTTTAATTCATATTAATTTCTTTTAATGTAAGTTGATGACATCGTGGTTATTTTGGCTACATTCACTGAGTTGGGAATAAGTTCATTGTTTTCCTATACTTTGAAAAAGTTTGTGAGCAAATGGCATTTGATCTTTCTTAAATGCTTATCAATCAGTCTCCTGGTCTGAAGAGTTCACTTTAGTGGTTTTGTTTTGTTTATTTGTTTGTTTGTTTTCTTTATGGGAAGATATCTAACAAGGTTTCTTTCTTTATTAGGAAGAATATATTCAGATTTTCTATTTCTTCCTATATAGATTTTTTGAAATTTTATTTTTCTAGGAATTCATTTACTCCATCTAAGCTATCCAGTTCATTTATTTATTTTTAAGTAATTATTTATAGTTATTTATCTTTTTTAAAAAATTTTATGAGAGAGAGAAACAGAGAGGGCGAGAGAGAGGAAAAGTGTGAAAGCAAGCCGCCAGGTCTGGGACTTGAACCAGTCGGCATGTGGGAGTCCAGCACCTTAACCACCATGCCACCTGCTGATTCCCGCTATCTAGTTTATTGGCTTAAAATTCTTTTTAGTATCTTCTCATCTTCTTCTTAACAACTGTAAAATGTATAATTACATCCCTTTTTATTCCTAAAATTGCTACTTTGTGTTTTCTTTTTTTTAATATTCTTACTTTGTCTTACTAATTATTTATAGTTTTTTCAAAATGTCAGCTTTTAGTTTTATTGATTTTACTGATTCCTGATTTTATATTTTTATTATATTCATATTTTTATATTCTTTCATTTTTATTTGGTACTCTTTTTCTACCTTCTTGAGGTAGAAACTTAGAATATTATTCTTCTTTCCTAATATATGCATTTAAGATTAAGATGCTTTATCTAATGAGTAGTGTATAAAAACAAGTCTTTTCTTCATTTCATCCATTCAAAATAATTAAGTTCTTTTCATGACTTTTTAAATTAATATTTTATTTCAAATGTGTATTTCTTCATTTTCAAAGATATGCAGGTTTTCTAGTCCCTTATTATTTATTTATTTATTTTTGCTAGAGGGCATATGAGCTTACTAGAGAGAGAGGAAGAGAGAGAAGGAACATGAGAAAGTGTCCTCCAGGGACCAGCAGTTAGCGTAATGGCTATGTCACTGGACTCCCATGTAGTCAACCACAGTTTGAGTCCCTGACCTGGTAGCTTAAAACTCACGCCGGGCACATGTGCGTGCGTGCCCAAGATCCCGAGAGGAGAATGGAGGAGAAGGGATTGCGGCATGGTCATCCCCTATGGGGGGTGATTTCTCGCTTTCTGTCTCTCTGTCTCTCTCTGTCTGTCTGGTGAGCGCACACACCCTGAAGCAAAAACCTCTCAAAAAAAAAAAAAAGTTCCTCCATAAAGCCCCCTATGATGACACAGCAACCCCTTCTCCCTCATTTCTCCTCTCAGGATTGTGGACACACAGGCACACACACCTGGCGCGTTTTTCAAGCCACCACATCCAGGACTTGAACCGTGCAGTAGGCCATATGGGATCCAACCACCTTGACCTCCACATTGCCAGCTGGCCCCTCTAGTCATTTATTTATTTGTTTCTAGCTCAATATCACTGAGATCTTCTGAATGTATATGGCAAATTTTGGTAAATGTCCTATGCACACTTGAAAAAAATGTCAAATTTGGTATAGTTGTGGGTTTTATTCTATAATATATATGCCCATTAGGTTGTTTGTTTATTTTGTGTTGAAGTCTTCTATATTCTTACTAAATTTTTGTCTTTTTTTATCAGCTTTTGATAGAAATATTTTAAAGTCTATCACTAACAATTTGTTTTATCTTTTAATTCTGTTAAATTTTGCTTTCCATATAAAATGTTACCGCGATGTTAAGTACACATGAACATAATTGTATTATCATCCTGGTGGTCTAATTCCTTTATTATGAAGACAGAAGGATTCTTGACTATACCACACCACTGCTGGCCCAAGTTTATACTTTCAATGAAATATAATTGCTGATATAATTGAGATTGATGTTTATCAATTTTTATTTTTTTCTATTTCCCACCTATTTTGTACTTCATCTTTAGTATTAATAAATATTTTAAAATATTTAAATATTTAGTATTAATAAATATTTTAAAGTATTTATTAATAAATATTTATTTTTCTTCCTGAAGCAGCTGGACAATTACATATTCTTTTTTTTTTTCTTCTATTGGCTGTTTTAGGTATTCTAAGATGTATTGTGACTTCTTAAATTCTGGTGTAAATTATTGGTTTTACTACCTCTTGAAAATGGTAGAAACTTAAAAGAACGTACTATCTTCAGTATTCCAAATCCTTGGCTTTTTAATTTTCTTAATGTTTCAATTCCCACAAAATGTTGTTGCTCTTGTTCTATGCAGTCCGTACTTATTTATACACATCCACATTTTTACTCTTTTCATTCTTACTCCTTTCTACCTGAATTTGTGTTTCTGTTCGGGTTCATTTTTTTTCTTTGCTCTGAAGAGCTCACATTAGTGGTTCTATTTTGTTTATTTGTTTGTTTTTAAGTAGCAGCTAACCATGGAGAGAGAATTCTTTTTAGATATTTGTTAAACGTCTTTATTTCTTTTCCATTTGTGAAGGATGTTTTTTGCTGAGTACTGAATATGAGCTGGGCAGTTATGTCAAAGAGATCCAAGCCATTTCCAGAGCCTGTGCTCTTCTTCGGGCTCCCTTTACTGTCTCGTCAGTTTCCCTCCATTGAATGTACTGTGTCTTTTTCTTTGCTGTTCACTTTTTCTCTCTCTTATCTCTCTGTATTGTTTAGAGCTATTTTATTGTAGTATGCCTAGGTGTATTGTTCTTGAATTTATTCTGCTTGAATGTATTACATTTTTAGTTCGATTTTTTTGTGGTTGTTGTTTTGGAAATTTCCTGGTCAAGATTTCCTTCACTATTGCCCTTTTCCCTCCCCTCAGCCCTTTTTGTATTCCTCTGGAGTTTTTTCATGGTATCTTACACGTCCCTTACTTTCTGTTCCATAGTTTTTCATTCTTTTTCTCTGTCTGTTCTGTTTTGAAAAGGTCCATTGACTTGTCTTTCAGTGTACTAATCTTATTTTTTGTGTCTAATATACAAACCTGTTTATTAATGTTTTAATATTATAATATTTTTTACTTTAGTAGATTGTTGGAAAAACTATGACATGTTTTTTTCTATATTTTTCTATGTAAAACTGCGTCATGACTTTTCTGATACCCCAGTATAAATTACATTGTGTTTTTACTAGCAATGCCAATACTTTGAAGAAATTTTTAAATACTTCTTATTTATTTTCTCCCTCTTTTTTTCTCTATTTTCTAGCATACATTAACCATAGTTATTTTAGATTTCTTATTTTTGAAGTCTTGTATCTCATTTATCTGCAGGTCTGCTTCTATTTTCTGTGTACGTTTATTCAATTTTAGTTAGAAAGTTCTATTTCTTGTCTTTCCTACTATCTTTTAAATTTGAATGCCACTCATTGTGAATAAAGCAGTACATAGCTACTCCAGTATAATACATGATACCACCATTTCAGAGAGAACTAGTTTTTCCTGTACTAGGTGAAGCTGACTAAGGTAGTGACAGTAGAGAAATAAACTTAAGAGAAATATACTCACCCAAGATGTTTTTTGGACATAAATCAACAGAACTTGATAAGTTGGGTATCTGGGAGCAAGAGAAAGTGAGCGATCAAATTGGTCGGCAAAATTCTGGCTCGGACAGCTCAGGCATTGGTCGTCCTATTTCCTGAACTGAGGGGGAAAGACAGAGAGAAAAGCACACTTGACAGAGTCTCATCACAGGAAAAGTGTAATAAATTAATTAATTGATTTGTAAATCACCCATTGTTGTGCACTCTCTCCAAAGAGAGAGGAAAAAAAGAAAAAGAAAAAAGAAAGAAGGAGAAAGTGCCACCAACGGGGCATGGCCACACCGCAGTCCCTTCTCCTCTATTTCTCTATCCCATCAGTATTTGGGGCATGTCAGGTCTTGAATCATGGCCAGCCATATGGGATTTGATTCCTTCAACCGCTGGCTATGAGGTGGGCCCGAGTTTATTTTTGTACTTAGGAATTTAAGGGGCCTCTGTGCTACCCAAGCAGAGGCAATGATCTATGGAATTTTCTAGAGTTTGTACCAGCTTGCCCTGAGTTGTGTTTGGTTTTCCAAAGTCTCCCAGTTCTATAACTTTTGCTTCTGAGGAAGGGTAGATAGTATAACAATGAAAAATTACTATCTTTTAACAAGTGTGTTTTTCTTCACTTAGTTCGATCTGGCAATGTGCCCTCATTTGAATGATTATGGGGAGCTATGTTAACTGCCACCATCTGTTTCCTTACAGGAGGGCATAACGGTCGGGTCGTTTGATTTAAAACGGGGGCCTTGTTGTCCACATCTATTCTCACAGTTTGCAGTTTTAAAATTGGTCTTTCCTGAGGCTGAAGGAAATCTCTCTGAGCAGCAGCCATGGTATAGCTCCTCATGGGTGCAGCTTGGAGGGTTTTCTTGATGGACAAGCTCCGGCTCTAATCATGCAGTACAGCCCCCCACAGACACTACGGAAATGTAGAGGTTTCTCTTTGACATCTTTCTCTGCAGGAATAACAATTAAAACGCTCCCTGGATTTCAGCAAACTTACACATCCAACGTGTAAATAACACCCACCTCACGGTGACTTCTGGCTATATTCACAGACTATTGCTTTTTATTTCAGAACTTCGAAGAAAATAGTTCTCAACTCATTAAAATCACTATTCCTAGTACTGACGTTGTTTAAAATACCAAATTTCCCAGTGTTCACCATCATTTTGAAATGAATTCTCTTTACAGGTAGTATTTTGATTGAGGCTACTTATTCTTTGTCAATTGTCAAGTAAGCTTTTGTTCAAAGTTACCATTTCTTAGTTTTGTTAGAGTGTGTGCACACACCAGGGAGAGATGGGGGAAAGGGTGAAGTGAGAAATCACCCTCCACTCCCTGGGCAGGGGGTGAGGAAGGAGGCCATGCCACAATCCCTTCTCCTCCATTCTCTACTTGGGATTAGGGGTATACATGTACACATGCCCAGCATAGTGTTCAAGCTGCCAGGTCTGAGACTTGAACTGTACTGTTAGTCATGTGGGATCCAGTTGCCTTAACCACCATGCCACCTGGCTTGATTGCTTGTTAATGTGGGATAAGTATGTGCTTGGATAAACCTCCAGGCACCTGGGCCAATCAATGCCACAAGGCTAAGCTCAGTCCATTTTTCCTTCCTTGAATTGTTTGCAAAAGACATGAGATTTTTCCAGTTTAAACAGGTTATGTACTGAAGTATAAAGACAGTGATTCTGGGTATAGGCTACTTCAGCAGAGAAGTTATTTATTTTTTTATTGCACAAATAATCTACTTAAGGGAAATAAATGTATTTGAGCCACCTTTGTATTGAAAATCTGATTTTTGAATTCTATTGTAGGTTATAGGCTTTCCTGGAATAAAACACAAACTCTGATGTAGAAAATCTTTTTTTTTTTTTTGGACAAATAGGTGAATGTTTCCTTGTCAACTTTGCTTAATATGTATTAAATTATTAGTGAACTGTCAGCTGAGAAGTATTGCTCGGGATCAAAGGTGTGTGATTAAAAAAACTCCTCTAAATGTGGCCAATGCCCTTGACTAGGTTAATGGTCCGGACTCTCCAGTCCTTGTCAGGGGAAGTGCTCCCAGGGATTAGTGAAAACTGCAATAGCAAATCTGACAAGGAATGAAGGCCACAGTCAAAGCGTGCGTGGGAAATGCTCACAGGAGAGATCTCATTCCTGTCAAGCAGAGAAACCTGCGCTCTGAGAAAGGCCAGAATAAATGCACGTTGAAAACCAGGCCTTTTGATTTAAGTTTCTTGTGGTTTTAAAATGATGTCTTCTTGATTGCCTTATTATAAGGGCTGAAAGCTTAGTGTTCAAATATTGTCAAGGTCTTGGTTGAGCCATCGCGGTGCAGGGCTAAGGCAACGCTCTATGATGCCCGAGCCGTAGGGGAAGGCCCCAGGATCATGTCCCAGGTCTCCCTGCACATGCTGGGTGTGTGCGCCTGAGATCCAGGCTGCCGAGGCAGGGGTGGGTCATAGCGCGGAGACCCTAGTGGGGACCTCAGTCTCTCTGTCATGAAATAAATAAATATTCAGAAAAGAAAAGACCCTGCTTGAAGTGTTTAACAGAGGAATCTTGCACACTTAAGAGTTAAGAAGTTAGTTTAGTGCGTATTCTTTATTACTACAATGACCCGTCATTCGGAGTTGTCGGTGGTAAGGAGCATTAAATAACCACAGCTCTAAACCATGGGTCGTCATAGTAGTAAGGAATTTTAAGTAAACCAACTTGTAAACTCTTAACCAAACTTGAATAGAGCAAAACTATATCTTTCTCTTTTATTGCCTCTTTAGCTATGCAAGAGAGAGTACATCTAATACTAATACTAAAACTAAAACATTACTAATGCTGTGATTTAAAAAAAAAAAAAATTCTTTTTTAGAATTTTTTATTTATTATTATTATTTTTTTAATTTGACCTGAGAGAGACATAGAGAGAGACAGAGGGAAAGTGAGAAAGCAAGCTACCAGGTCTGGGACTCGAACTGGAGTAGGCCGTGTGGGAGTCCAGCACCAATCACCACACCACCTGCTGGCCCCACTAATGCTGTGTTAACTGAGGACCTAAGAGGTGCCAGGCAATATTCTCAGGTCATTATCTACATTAATTGATCCTCACAGTAACATGTGAGGTAATAACTATTATTCTGACCATTTTAAAAATGAAAAAGCTAAGGCAGAGAGATGAAATGATTTACTTCAACACCCTGAACTGTATATGTCAGAGTAGGGATTCCAATCAAATCTTATTTTGGAGCCCAAGTTCTCAGTGAGAGATTTATACAGCTTAAATTCCTTGCTATATCTTTGGTTTGTTTGCTTGTTTTAAAGCCTAAAATAACTATTTTGTGTTGCCCGTAGATACAAATACATTTGAAAAGCTTTAAGTCATTAATCAAAAAACAGGCTGTGTTGGGAAAATGACTCCAGAGTTGACTAAATATCAGTGAATGGGGATAGAGAGCTTTAAAATACTTGGATTTCTTCTCGTTTCTGGAACACCCATCTGTCAGATCTAAATTAAGTCCATTATTAACTAGGGTGTATAAATGATCATTAATTTCTTCTAGTGTTGATACTTCAGAGATCAGCCAACAGGATTATTTATACAACTGCAGGTTATTTATTACAGGGTCATTAATTGGTGACATTTATATATGTCTAGGTTTAATTGTTTTTCCTAAAACTAATTATAAATGTTAGCCATCTTAAATCCTTTTTCTGAGAGAGATAAGTTAGGTTTTAAATAAATAGTTTCTTTAAAAAATATATTCTTATGTTGGAGCAAGGACCTCCTAGATTATCAACTTTTTGCAAGATGCATTTGTCAACTTAACTCCTGGAGATCCTTTTCTTCCCATCAGACAATCATTCAAAGGGTTTGTAATCACCTTGGTGTGGAGCTCAATGCTGTAAAATTCTAGGCTGTGAATGAGCTTTAAGTGCATCATCACGTCCTCTAGACTTTTATAATTTAAGGGTTTATCTTGACCTAATTCTACCTTGTCTATATGGTCTGAGGCCCACTGACATACTCGTTCTTCATGTTATGCCTTATTCGTGCAATGAGACATTGTGTCCTCTTGACAAGATGCATGACCTTGGTTGGGTTAATAGCCTGGATGGCATCAGTAAAGACTCTGACAAAGATAGGAATACTTTATGGAACCTTACTAGATACTGTCATGTTAGCTGAGTGAGACTAGAGTGCAGGTAGATAACCAGGGGGTGAACTTGAAGGTTTTTTTTTCATATTATTATTTTTTAATTTGCTGTAGGGCATATGCATTCACCAGAGAGAGTCAGAGAGAGAAAGTGAGAAAGCAAGAAAGTGAGAAAGCAAGCCTCCAGGTCTGGGACTTGAATCGCAGTTGGCCATGTGGGAGTCTAATGCCTTAACCACCACTCCACCTGCTGACCTGGCCTTGAAATTTTAGTCATGGATGATGGTGCTATAAGAAAGATAACTACATGAACTCTGAGACCTGGTTCATTAGAAAAGGTTTCATTACTATAATCTGAAGGGACTTTTAAAAGTTTGTGGAAAACATAGAGTTAGAGGATGAGTTTATTTTGATGCAAAACATTTTAAAATCCAAGCATAGTTTTCCCATAATATGCACTTTCCATAAACTTTTGAAGACTCTTCATCTATTCTTCTAGAACTTAAGTGTAATCTTTCCTCAGATAAAAATTTATTACTAATTAGATATTTCTTTATGGTGAAACAAATAAACATAATTTTCCAAACTGCAGTATTGTCTTTATTCCCATTTCCCCCACATAAAATATTTAGATTAGAATGTTTCTCACAACTCAAGTGGATCCTTAGTATCGTACTTAATTTTTCTTTTGTAAAGTCATTATTAGTATCACTGTTTTTTTTGAGAGGTTTTTGCTATAGGGTGCATACGCCTGCCAGAAAGACAGAGACAGAGAGACAGAAAGTGAGAAATCTCCCCCATGGGGGATGGCCATGCCACAATCCATTTACCTCCATTCTCCTCTCAAGATCTTGGGCACACACATGTGTCTGGTGTGAGTTTAAGCTACAGGGTCTGGAACTTGAACCGTGGTCAACCATATGGGAGTCCAGCGACATAGCCATTATGCCAACTGCTGGCCCCAGTATCACTGTGCTCTAATCCATATATTTCCATACCTTAAATGACTTAAAATTTGAGAATAAAGAGAAGGAAGGAGAAATTATGCAGTAGATCACAATATACCGCTAGACGCTGCTTAATTTGGATGGTGACTGTGTCTTAGAAGACAGGATGCACTGGGGACATATGACAGAAAGGAACAGCATTTTGTGGCCCGATTTTTAACAAGATGATTATTCTAGTCTATTCTGTTTTTAATAACAGAAATGTTCTGAGTCTGGATAATTTTAGAGAACAGAGGTTTATTTTGCCCATGGTTTAGAGGTTCAAGTTCCGGGGCCACTCTGGTAAGGATCTCCTGTGGGTGGGGTTTCAAGGCCATGCAGGGAGTCACAGTGTGTGAGAACAGGAGTGCATGTCTTTAACCAGATTGTATCTGTCTGGTCTCATTTCCTCTCTTATAAAGCTACCAAGAATCAATCATAGTGACACAAGAAGTTGGGTTGCATGGGCCCAAAACCCAATGCAGGAACAGCAGCAAACCTGAATTTTTGTCTCTTGCTCATGGAGAATTAGAGAGGTGGACACAGAGAGGAAATAGCAAGTGGAGTTTATTGAGAGAGGGAAGGAAGAACATAGCTCCAGACAGTAGGTCCTGAATGGGTTGCCAAAGAGAAACTTAAGCAAGGGGCTTTTGTTTTGGTCATGGAGGGCCTTTGTCAAGGCTTGTTCTCAGGAGGGGCTTGTGCTAACGTTTCCCTTAGGATGAGAGTCACGTGCTAGATGGGCCTCGTTATATTTCCTAATTTTGGAATGAGTACAAACATCAGGAGACTCTCTTTGTCTAAAAACTTTGGGTCATACAAACCATTATCTTCTTCTTGGAATGTGGTGGGGCCTGTGAGAAACTGTAATTCTATATTTGCTTTAGGTCATGCTGCCTAGGTTAATCATTGAGTTACTGCTGGAAGCTGTTTCTTTCTTTCTTTTTTTTTTTAAATAATTATTTTTTTATTTAATTCCATTTGTTATTATTTTTTAATTTGACCAGAGACAGAGAGAGAAAGAGAAAGGGAAAGCGAGAAAGCAAGCCACCAGGTCTGGGACTCAGACCATGGTCGGCATGTGGGAATCCAGTGCCCTTGTCCACCACACCACTTGCTGGCCCTGGAAGCTGTTTCTTGTGAGCAAGGAACTTGGTGAGAGCTGAGCTGCTGCTGAGCTGTTGAGTCTCTATCTTAACGCTTCAAGAGGAGCTCTCAAATGAGTAGCCCTCCACATGGCAAAAACCCTTAAGCTTTATAAGGCTTTTTTTTTTTTTTTTTTTTTTTTTTTTTTTTTTTTTTTTTTTAACAAGAAAGTATTGGTTAATAGTCACAGACACGTTGTATTAGTTAGGCATGTGGTATGGGCCTAACTTTGGTCTCCTGGCACCCGTAATTTTCTCAGCTACCATTCTCGGTGTATTTTGGGCTTCTCTCATAGTGTCCCTTTGGCTTAGATGGGTTTTGTATCAGATATAGATTCCCAAGTTAAGAAATTAACTGGCCTTTGTATTTTGACTCAGATTTTCTTTTGTGTGTCCTATAGGGAGATCTTGAATGATTTGTCCAGGAAGGGCAAAGGTTAGAGAAGAGGGGCACGTGAGTTTTCAAAGAGTGAGACTCAGTTGGTTGGCTTTTGTCACGTTCCACCCTGGCTCCCCTAATGCCTAACTGCCTAGCCTGTCTCTGCCTCAACAGAGGCCTTACGCTAATCCCTTAGTCACTCCCATCTTTTAGCATCATGAAACTACTAAGTTTCCTTTTGATACCTTCATAACCAGATCTCAATACATCATACTTTTGGGGTGGACAGGGGTGCAAAAAGTCATAGCAAAGATCTTAAAAACTAGTGACTTTTGATTGAACTCATGACCTGGAGGCTGAGGGAGTCAGACCCCACATGGCCAACCATGCAGTTTGAATCCCAGCTCTAGCATCTTGAATGCTCTGGACACATGTGAATGTGTGCCCAAGATCCAGACAGAATGGAGAAATGGAGAAGGGATTGCAGCATGACCACACGCCCCTGCGAGATGCTTTCTCCAATCTCTCGTCACTGGACCTCCCACATGGTCTACTATGGTTCGAGTCTTGGACCTGGCAGTTTGAAAATCATGCTGACTGCATGTGTGTGTCTGCCCAAGATCCTGGGAGGAGAATGGAGGAGAAGGGATTATGGCATGGCCAACCCCCCAAGAGGTTATTTCTCATTTTCCCTCTCTCTGTCTTTCTCGCCTCCCTAAGGCTAAAACCTCTTAAAAAAAAAAAAAAAAAAAAAAAAAAAAAAGAAAAGAAAGGATAATTGTAGGGTTTGGAGAGAGAAAAGCAATCTTCTTCCCATACTTTTCCAAACCAGCAGTGAGCTGCCAGTTTTCACTTTGCTTTAGACACTTTGAAGGGTGAGAAATTGTTGTGTCTTCCTGTCATTTGAATTTAGAATAAGTGGTAGCATTTATGAACTATGATCTGAAAATAAGCTAAATCAAGATCAAGAGCATAACCATCATGCTATTATTATTCCAAAACATTTTCAAACTAAATGAATTTAGAAACACTGAAAACATCAGGACTTTTACCTTTCAGGTTAGGGAAACACGACTCTTTGCCCTAAAGCATCTGAAAATGTCTCACTTGGCCAACTCATGCTGGTAACCAGTTAAAAGCATTTGGGATTCAAATAATTAACATTTTTAGAAACACTTACTTAAATCTGCTTAGAGGTCACTTTCGAGGTGAAGTAAAACCAAGGAAGACGATTAAGATAGAGTGTATATTCGTCAGGTGCCTGTGTGTGCATGCCCAAAGTCCCAAGAGGAGACTGGAGGTGAAGGAATTGCAGCATAACAATCCCCCCCAGGGGGTGAGTCTCACTTTCTGTCTTTGTCTGTCTCTCTTTCTAGAAAGCTTATATGCCCTACGGCAAAAATCTCGCTCAAAAAAATATAGCATATATTGAATGAAAGAACATTTCTATTTAAGTTTTATTTAAAAAATAAAATCAGATCTAGGATGCAAGGCACAGTTTACAGAGAATTGTGTAGCTATTCTACAGAAGATATAATCTAGCAGTTAGAAAACGACTGCAGTCTGTCCTGACTTTTGAAAATGGTAAGCTGCCAAAGCCTCAGAAAAGTGACTAAGTGCTTAATTTCTATGTATTCATTCTAACAATTCAGCTCCTCTTTTCTTTCTTTCTTTTTTTTTTTTGAGAAGTTTTTCCTATAGGGCGAGTGTGCTCGCCAGAAAGAGACAGAGATACAGAAAGCGAGAAATAACCCCCCAGGGGAATGGCCATGTCACAATCCCTTCTCCTCCATTCTTCTCCCGGGACCCTGGGCATGCATGCACACGCGCCCGGCGTGAGTTTAAGCCACTGACTCGAACTGCGGTCGACTACATGGGAGTCCAGCAACATAACCATTACGCTAACTGCTGGTCCCAGAATTCAGCTCTTGAAATACCAGCAAATTCCATGGAGAAATGGAGGGCCGAATGCTTAACTGAAGGTAGAAGTGCTAGTTCTTCATTAATACAACAATAAAACTAATGTTAAGATTTAATAACTTGGCTCTATGGCTATTACTATCTTTACGTTTACTATTCAACAACTTTTACATTTGGAGAAAATATTTCTAGATGTCATAAATCTTCACGTTTAGAAGACTCAGGCTGACTTTCTTTTTAAAATTTACAACCTTGACGTTTAAAAATGATGATCTAGCTAGCCCATTTGAGAACTATGTATAAATAATTCCATGGGGAAAACAGAAAAATTTTGAATTTTCTTTAGGTATTAGTTTTGAGATTGAGTAGAAATCCTGTTAAACATCATTTGTTGTTAGAAGACTTTCTTTTACTTTTTTTTTTTTTTTTTTAACCAGATGCCTTCACAGAAGTTCAGCTTTTATGGGCAACAAATATTCAATTAAAGGTTGATCACTTTCAAAGTACTGAATTAAATGATGTTTTAGAAGTTAAATAGCACCGGGTGGGCTTTGTGCTCCATAGTTAAGAACACCAAAACCCACATGGTTGACCATGCAGATTGTCTTGGACCCAGTGGGTGAAAAAAAAAAAAATGCCGGGTGCATGTGTGTGCATGCCTAAAATATGGACAGAATGGTAAAATGGAAGAAAAATGATTGTGACATGACCATGTCCCACTGGGGGGGATGCTTTCTCCCTTTCTCTCTCTTTCTGGTAAGCACACATGCTCAAAGGCAAATTAAAAAAAAAGAAAAAATAGACAACACCATGACAGAACTCTGAGGCACAGCACTTGTTTTTAAGGATTTTACCTAATTGAGGAAATACTTTACACACATGAAGTCATCCCTAACATTGTGACCTTGATAAAAAATGCCTTCGACTTTTCTCATCTTCAGATTTCTCTTGTGAGAAACCGAGAGGGTTGGATTAAATGACAGCCAGGGTTTACTTTCAGCTGTATAATTTGGAGATGAGAATGATTTCAGACAATGTGAGCATGATAATTATGAGGAAAATTGTGTATTTACATTCTGACATGTCGCAAGTAAATACACAACTCATATATATAAAGGATCCTGGGAGCTAAGTTTTGGAGAAGGCAATAGTTGTGCATTGGCAGACAAGGAAGAAAAGCTGTGGTACTTTTTTTAGGATTATCAGTTGTAGTCTTCCAAATTGTGTCTTTACCAGTTGAATCTATTTTATCTGCTGCTTTTCTGAGTCCTTACAGTTTCTCAAGTCTAAAAAGGTCTGGTTCTCCATCATCTATAGGTTGAATTTCAGCTTTTTTTTTTCCCCAGAATTCCCATTTTTCTCTATAAATTTCTTTCTTTTTTTTTTTTTTTTTCGGAGAGGTTTTCGCTATAGGGCATGTGCGCTCGCCAGACAGAGAGAGACAGAGAGATAGAAAGTGAGAAATCACCCCCCAGGGGGGATGGCCACGCCGCAATCCCTTCTCCTCCATTCTCCTCTCGGGATCTTGGGCACACACGCACACGTGCCCGGCGTGAGTTGTAAGCCACCACGTCTGTGACGCGAACTGCGGTTGACTACATGGGAGTCCAGCGAGCGACATAGCCATTACGCTAACTGCTGGTTCCCTCTCTATTAATTTTGATAAGATCTTTTTTATATATTTTTTATTTGTTTACACTTAATCACATGTCTTTACAGTGTGCATTTCTTTTTCTAGCACGAGTACCACACATGTCAGTCAAGACAAAGATATTACTATATACATTATCATCAGCAAAGAGCTTCTCATTTTCTGTCAATCAAACATACTTTTCCTTTTTTCCTTCTCCCTTCCCCTCCACACTAAATTCCCCCCCCACACACATTTTACTGATTCACGAAAGATCTTAAACTAAAAATAGGGACAAAGCTAAAATCTAGTGACAAATGTGTTGTAATTTTCTTCTGAAACACTTTTTTTCTCTCTATATTCTCTCTTCTACTAAAGAGAGGTATAAACTAACTTATTTGCACACACAGAAAAAGTTAGTCTCAATTTGGTCTGTTATTTGCACGAAGCTCCATAAGAGTTTCAGCTTTACAAAATGGCTACCATCCATCCATGAATTCTGACCCAGGACCCAAAGACTTGATTCTTGGTACTTCACTGGCTTTGGTCCCTATAAATATATTATTTATCATTTGGCCTTTCTCAATTGTACTCTCTATTTTTATGTTCCAAATTTGTATATATATTTTTTTTTTTGGAGAGGTTTTTTCTATAGGGTGTATGTGCTCGCCAGAAAGACAGAGAGAGACAGAGAGATAGAAAGCGAGAAATCACCCCCCAGGGGGGATGGCCACACTGCAATCCCTTCTCCTCCATTCTCCTCTTGGGATCTTGGGCACGCACAAACACGTGCCCGGTGTGAGTTCAGGCCGCTGGGTCTGGGACTCGAACCATGTTTGACTAAGTGGGAGTCCAGCGACATAGCCATTACACTAACTGCTGGTCCCCCCGATTTGTATTTTTCCCCTCCCCCATTATATGCTCTGTCTTTGCATATCTCAAAATCTATAAAAGCAAATCATGCTCTAGGAGCTTGATATTTTCTTTGGGAGCCCTTCGCAAAGCAATAGTTTCTGTGCACATCAAGGTTGGAGTGAAAAATGCCTTTCCTCCTCTCTCTACTTTTCTACCTTGGGTCATAGTGAAAAGACTTTCTACCATTGCCTTTATTCTGTAGGGGAAATGTTGAGAGGGTGTTTTTGTCATTCTTTTTATCATTTTTTTTTTATTCAGGACATTACTGGTACATTGGACGGGACAATTCATTGTACAGGACTATATATACTTATTGCAAAACAGTTTAGCATCACCATCATTGTGTGAACCCCAAAACATCTTCTTTATTTCCCACCTCTTCTCCCACAAGGGGTGTTATCTAACCCTTTGAGAAATACTGAATCTCTGTACTTATTCTTCCTTTTAGTAGAGGAACTGAGAAATCTGGAAAGTTGGTTAGAGCTCAGAATTTACTGGCCATGGCTCTCTGGTGGGCATGGCTGAGGTACTAACACTTGCCTATAAGGCAGAATCGACTTGCTTTTTCCTTTTTTATGCACTGTGTAATGGCATACTTGGAATCTCTCCAGGCTCTCCACTTCTACAGATACGACTTCCAGCTTTATCGAATGGCTACCATCCATGGATTCTGAAACGGGAACCCAAAGACTTCAGTCTTGGTCCTTTTCTAGCCCTGCTCCCTACTTATATATTATTCACATTTCGCCTTTTTCGATTGTGGCCTCTGTTTTCCCGTTCCTGTTTTATTTTTGTGTATTAGGTAGAATCTGGTTCAGGCAGTCTCTGCGTCAGGGTTTATGTCATTCTGATGCTGGAATGGACAAGGATACTGATGCAGGGAGACCAAACTTGGGTCTGTGCCACTTGACAAAAAGACAAGAGTTGGTGAATAATTAAAGGAATTTATTCAAAGAGACCAACACTGGGGGCTGGGGGTGTGAGCACAGTTCATAACCTCTCCATATTAGATAGAGTACAGAACTTACATTGGAGAGGAGGTCGATGAGGACATACATCTAGAAGCAAAGAGCAAGTTAGTCGTGGTCTTAAGACAGAATCTGGAGGAGGCCTAATCATTGTCTTCAGGCTGGATCACCAAAAGACCTCCTAGTGTCATGGGGGCAATCATGTCTGAGGGAGTTCAGTTTTGGGCATACAGGTGGAATGACTGGTTTCAATTCTCTGCAAGAGGCTCAAAGATAAGCAGTGATCAATGAGGCAGCTGTCACAAAATGAAGTTGATCAAGACAACTCTGACATACTGGTTTAGAAGCAGCAAGGTTCCAAGTGTGGCTTTGCAATGCATAAGCTGATAAAATCTTCTCAAGTATTCCTAAGAAGGGGGCTGGTGGCATCTTTCTTCTCCCTTTCTCCCTAGCTTGGTATCTGTAAAGACTCAGCAAAGTTATTGTTAACTTTCATTAGTTAATCATTAGGTTAGATCTCTTGCGAGGGAGGAAAAAGTTTAGGTTCTGTAAGACTCATTGTGAAAGAAATGAAAGAAGTTAAAGACTGATTTCTTCTCCAGGGTTTCATCTATTAAGATGGATTCCAAGATTAAGTATAATGTAGAGTCACTTTGACTCTCTTGTGGCTTACTTAGAAATCCAGATACTAGGCTCCTGGGGGGAACAATGGATGGCTTTCATTCTACATTCTAAAGTATCCGAGAACCTGCTGTTTAAAGCAATGAGACACTTATCTCTGTGTCCAAAACTGGCTCTCTGACACACTGAGAGGTCTTAAAAGTTACTTCAGAATCCAGTTCTTCTGTAACCCTTTCTCTTATCTCTCACTCCAAGTGCTAAGAGAAGCTGTCTCTGGAATTTACTACCACTGAGAATTTCTTTCCCACAGAGATGCAATTGTCTTAAACTTCCTTGCCAGGAGTCTCATCGCAAACCAGATAGAGAAAGGCTAAATGTGTCTGCTGAGGACTCCTGTGCCACTAAGGGCAGCCCCAAATGATTACCTAAGAAACTACTCTGAGTGATAAGACATTTCCTGTGCAGTGGCACCCCTTGGCCCTCACCTTTCTGTAACTTACTGGTCTCAGTCAGCTTCCAAAAATTTTTGATCTTCCTCTTCCGAGTCCTGAGCCTACTCTTTCCTTTGTACTTACCTCTCTTCTACGAGGTGTTAAAGCCACAACAATGTGGCTTCCTTTTTCTTTTCTTTTCTTTTTTTTAATTAATTGTCAGAGGATGTGTGTGTTTGCCAGAGAGAGAAAAAGCGTTCATTAATGGGAATGGCCACACCACAATCTCTTCTTCTCTGTTTCTCCATTCTATCAAGATTTTGGGCACATAGGCACATGCACCAGACATGTTTTCTAAAGCTGGGGCTGGGATTTGAACCATGATCTTCCATGGAGGATATGACTCCCTTTACCACCAGGTTAGGGAGCATCTCAGTGACTCCTCTTTGAGTCATATTTTGTATGGCTTCTATATATACATGTATACATTAAAGTAAATTTGTATGCCTTTTATCTTATTAATCCACTCATTGTCTGTAATGATCAGTAGAACCTTTGAGATGGGGAGAGAGATCTGCTTTGCCCCTACACCTCTCATTATTAATGCGCTGGGTATTTGGAAAGACATTTAGAAGCTTGCATCTGTTATCTTCTCTTATATCCAAGTAGATTGGAAAAACTTCAGGGTATCTGGTTACCCATAAAACTTAGAGACTCTTTCTAAGCACTTATACAAGGTCCTTATCTAAGGACAGTACATTTCTTGTGGGGAAGATAATGCGTCACTCACTCCCTTTGCCCCCTCTTTCTTAGGGCCTTGTTCTTTGTAGGCACTTTGCTCACTGAACTAAATAATAACAGCTTAAATGTATTAAGTGCTTCCTGTGTGCAGACACAATTGCAAAGGCTCTGCTTGGATATAATAATTTAATATACATCATAATCCCGTGAGGGATTATAGTTATTCTATCACTTTACAGACAACAGCACACAGGCTTGGAGAGGTTAAGTAACTTTGCCTAGTGAGTGAAGACACAGCCTAGCTTTAAAATCAGGCTGTCTGGCTTCAGAGTAAAGACCAGAGGATAGTGAATTCAAGGCACAAATTAAAAGTGGTGCTAACAAAATGGCATTTGCAAGTACTTTCCACTTAGCCTTATCTATGTTTGTTGTTGTTTAGTCCTAGGAGCACTTTAAAAACAAAATAAAGCAAAACATTTAAAAAGTGGCTAGAAGAGGTCTTTTTTTTCTTTTTCTTTTTTTTGGAGAGGTTTTTGCTATAGGGCATGTGCGCTCGCCAGAAAGACAGAGAGAGACAGAGAGACAGGAAGCGAGAAATCACCCCACGGGGGGGGGGGGGGGTGGCCATGCTACAATCCCTTCTCCTCCACTCTCCTCTCGGGATCTTGGGCACGCACACACACGCGCCTGGCGTGAGTTTTAAGCCACCAGGTCCGGGACTTGAACCGCAGTCAACTATATGGGAGTCCAGTGACATAGCCATTACGCTAACTGCTGGTCCCAAGATGTCTTGAGAGACCATTTAGTAAAGTCATTTTTAAAAAGTATCCCTTGGATCCCCTCAATCTCCTCATGTCCCACGCAGTGTGTGTGTGTGTGTGTGTGTGTGTGTGTGTGTAAGGGGGTCTATTACAGGTCGTAAAGGAGAAGAAGGTGCTTTAGGCTCTGTCCTTAATTCAATCAGTTCTGTGTTCTCGGCTCTTGTGTGTGATATCATTGAAAGAAAAGGCTCAGCTCTTAAGACAATCCTTTACAAACTAGGCAGAGGCAACACCCAAGTTGCAATAGTGATTAGAATTTCATTGGTTAGCAGACTTCTTAAAGTGAATATTTTTGTTATTCACTCTGTAAAGTAAACCAGAAAACCACAAGCACTGTGTTTCTTTCTGTAACAGCTCTGT
This sequence comes from Tupaia tana, assembly GCA_026018925.1. Lineage (NCBI taxonomy): Eukaryota > Metazoa > Chordata > Mammalia > Scandentia > Tupaiidae > Tupaia > Tupaia tana. The sequence continues at coordinate 149,895,356 of JAKSZU010000002.1, forward strand.
CCCTAAAAATCATTTACAAATGGCTTAAGTCCTCGTCTAGGAGGTTAATAAACAGTCTACCCAATTGTCAATCACATAGCAATACAACCATCCAAAGTGCATAAAGAGTTTTTCAAATAAAGGCAGTTAAAATGCCAGATATTAGCAAGGGGTATGTGTTTTGTGGTGACTACAAATCACATTTCTACTTTATCGTCTGGACCTTAAATGTTCAAGCTATAAAATCAGGGTATGTCCTTGCTAGTTCCTTTGGCTTCCAGAGATCAGAACTCATATTCACATATATTTTTTTTTTTTGCTTCCATGGCCACTTCAAGGTTTTTCTCGTTCTCTCCACATCGCCCAGGTCCCTTTGGTAGAAAACTTACAACTCTGGCGCAGAATATTTACCACTTCTGTTTCTGTAATATGGTTGAATGTAATGTGGGGGTAATGATCATCTTTCTAGACCCTAAATTCGTAGGCTCCTAACAAATAAAAGTTGTCAGAACTTCAGGGACAAATGAATAATTACATGGATGCCTTGAGAGAATTATAAGGCGAAGTGTAGAGAAAGGAAGCACTGCTTAATAGCTGGATTGATTTAGTTTCAGAACAGATAAGGTTTTAGAACGGACGTTTTCTACTAGCACAGGCTGACAAAAAGGTCTTAAAGAATAAAGAGTAAATTATTTAAAGAAACAAGATGGCAGTTAGTAAACATATATGAATGCATACTATTCTCAGTGCAGGTTGAATCTAAACATTCTTCAGTGTTTGTTTAATTAATGTTAATTGCAAATCATTCTAAAATAGGTTGGATAACTTCAGTTCACCTTTAAATTTCCAGTGCAAATTCACTTCTGATTGAGAAAACAAATTAAATATAGATTGTTGCTCTGCCCTGGGATTTAAAGAAATGGCTTAAATAAGCACTTAACTAACTAATTAAAGAGAACTATTCTAGGAAGAATGAGCTCTGAGAGTTACTTGAAGAATTATTGCTATTTATAGTTTGTGTACCAATTCTAAAATAATTTTATAGTTATTTAACATGACACCTGTTTATGTGTTTATGTGTTTATTTTTTAAGAGAGAGATTTTTGCTATAGGGTGTGTGAGCTCACTGGAGAGACACAGAGAGATAGAGAGACAGAAAGAGACATCACCCCCCATGGGGGATGGCCATGCTACAATCTCTTCTCCTCCATTCTTCTCCTGGGATCCTGGGCATGCAGAATAGGGCATGAGCTTTAAGCTGCTGGGTTCGGGACATAAGCCCTGATCGACTATGTGAGAGTCCAGGGATCTAACCATTATACCATCTGCTGGTCCCTATGTGTTTATTCTAGATTTCGGCAAATTATAACAAGCAATGTATTCATAGTTTTGTACTGAGGGATCATATTTTTCCAATCACAACAGTTGATTGCTAAATAAATAAATAACAATACCTCAACAGGGATAGAAATAGGAGAACACACATTAAAACGAGAAAGAACAGGGCCAGCAGGTAGCATGGTGGTTCAGGCACTAGATCCCACATGATTGACTCTGTGGTTCAGGTTCTGGACTCGGAGGCTTGAAAAACATGCTGGGTTCATATGTGTACGTAAATCCTGAGAGGAGAATGGAGAAGAAGTGGATTGCGGCATGACCATCCCCCTCTTGGGGTGGAGGCTCACTGATTTCTCCCTCTCCTTCTCTCTATCTCTCTCCAGTGAGTGCACATACATGCTATGGCAAAAACCTAAAAAAAAAATTATAAGAACAAAACCATAATTATGAATACAACTTTTCAATGCTCTGAAAGATCGAATCCAAATAAACCATTTTTTTGGAAGCAAAAGATAATCACAGGTAGAATAGGCTAAAATGCTAATTTAAAAATTATCGACTTTTAATTTTTTAAAAATATCTTTGCCTGACATACAAGAGTATCAGTGTCGGATTTATCTTTGAGGTAATGTACTATTTGTCTGAAAACTGAACTCTGACTAAAGGTAGACACACCATTTTTATCACATTCAAATCAGCCAACATCAAATGACAATTAATAATTGAGCAAGAAAAGTAATTTATTTCTATTTCTATCTTACAAAGTGGTAAAATAATTTCTAAACCATTCATTCTTTGTAATATCTATGTGGAAGAAGGAATGAAGAGCTCTTAGAATTATGCAGAAACCTTAAAATTCATCCAGAGCTGACCAATAAGCCTTCAGCAAACAACAGAGACACAACCTTGATGCAAAAGGGGACCAGAAACAGTCAAGAGGGCCATAATCCTACTGGTACAACTCCCCTGGATACCTGGCTGTGTTCTTATGTATCTCAGGTTTGACTATCTTCTTCCACAGGAAATGTTTTTGGAGAGGTTTTTACTATAGGGCACGTGCACTCACCAGAAAGAGAGAGACAGAGAGACATTAAGCGAGAAATCACTCCCCAGGGGGGGATGGCCACGCCGCAATCCCTTCTCCTCCATTTTCCTCTTGGGATCTTGGGCACGCATGCACACGCGCCCGGTGTGAGTTTAAGCCACCGAAACCGGAACTTGAACCACGGTTAACTATGTGGGAGTCCAGTCATTACGCCAATTGCCGGTCCCCAACAGGAAATGTTTAATCATCATAAATTCACCAGCACGATCACACTAGTAATGGCCATGCAATTAGAATTCTAATCCTAAATGAAAATCAAACCAATTTAGACAATATGACAAACTCTTCTAAGACATTAAAACATGTTGAAGAATGAAGAAAAGAATTCCTATTTTTACCAAGGGCCAAAACAACTAGAAAAGACCAGTGTAGACAACTGAAACTTCTCTTCTGGAGCTAATTTTTGTTCATTATCTCATGTTTTATGGTCAGTAATTCCGACGGGGGTTGACAAACACCACTTATCCCAAACCAGTCAGCTGTGTTAGCTGAAGCAGAGGTTGCTCCAGAGGTTTCTGACTCAGTTGTGCTTTGAATCAACATTTGGCCAGTGTTGAAATGCCAGGAGGGAGCGCAGCTGTGAGCAAGACTAGCTTTGCGGGTGCATCAGCAAACCCAGAGCTGTGCTTTTATGACAGGGCCTGGGTTTCATTTTCTTAGTTTGACAAAGTCTGACTGTCTCTGGCAGAGCAATCTGTCCATCTGACACGTTTTAGCCTCAGCAGAAAATAAAGGGCAGGTAATACAGCAGGGGAATTGACAGTTTCAGCATGCTTCAGTAAGAGCGATCTCACATGAAAACGTGCAGTATTCTGGGGAAAAGGATTCGATTTTTATGCTTCATCAGAGAACTTGGTATTCAAGGTGAATTCTCAGCTCCCTACTGATTCACATGTCTGTGGGAGGGGGATATTGGGCATATGGGAAAATGAGTTGCAGTTCTTCGCAAACATGGTGCCAGAAATCTAGAAACTCCCCATTAACATCTATCATTTCTTCCCTCTGCAAATCTGAGAAGTTAGATGACCCCGAGAAAGCGTATTGCCAGCCTTTGCACAGAGGTCATTTCTTGTGAATTTATTTTATAAGGTACTTTACCAGAATGTTTATAGATGTTTGACATATAAAATGTGGGCAGGTGGAATGAATTAATTTTGGAAATAAATTTGAGAATTTAGTTTTTCTATTGCTCTGATTCATTCTCTCATGGTGTCTAGACTCAATAGAATGAACCTAATGGGGCTTAGCAACATCCTCACAAGAAACCCAAGAATGAATGCATCATTTGAAGAAGTGATGCTAAGCCATACCCCTCTACGACTTTGAGCCAGTGTGACTGCTCCTGTGGAGATGATAGAGAACAGTGTATCCACTAGCACCCTAAGAGTTGGAATGTGTAGAAGAAATGAAACAGACTAAAACAGGAGCAACAGGAGCAACTGTATCCTTACTTCCTATCATCCCTGATCAAAGTTTCTATTTTTTTAAATACATTGTTAATTTATTTTAATAACCTATTCATTTGGTTAGGTCACAGGGTACAGGTGGAGAGAGACAGAGAGATACAGAAAGAGAGAAAGTGAGAAACCACCCCCGGAGGGGATAGTCATGTCATAATCCCCTCTTCTCCATTCTCCTCTTGGGATCTTGGGCTCACATGCACATGTGCCAGGTATAACTCTCAAGCTGCTGGATCCGGGGCTCGAACCATGGTCAGTCACTCGGGAGTCCAATGTCTTAACCACCATACTACTTACTGGCCCCATTTTCTAATTATTTCTGTATGCAAATATTAAGATATAAGTTATTCATGTCTAATGTTTCTTTCCACAGGCTATATTGTTTTGACCCTTTCAAAATCCCACATTTCACAACTGAGTTTCTCAAAAAGCCATAAGATAAATAATAATGATAATAGTAATAATAATAATAATAATAATAATGATAATCTGGCTGATCTAATTGCAGAAGGCCCCACTTCAGTTAAACATCAAGTCAGCTATTGTTGTGATGGGAGTTATTATGACAAAGAGAGTAGACTGCATGGTGTCACTTTGTCATGCCAGTCATGGATGGGAGCTGAGGGTTTTCAAGTGTTTTTTCTCATTAGACACATTTCGTCTTATACCTTCTTGTATGTTTCAACCAGAGAGATTGGAATCCATAGCATAATTTAAAGATCATTTTCATTAACACGGTCTTGTACTAGGCTAATCATTAGATGATTACAAGCACAATGCATACTCTCTCATTTTTTCTCCTTCTTCCAGGTTTTTTGTTTGTTTTTACATAACTCTATGAATATACTAAGAGACGCGGCACTATGAACTAGGATCTTGAACAAAGATGTTTCAGAAAAAGTGCCTTGTTCTTTATTTGTCCTTTCTAACCAACAATTTCCAAGTGCTTAGCAACATATCAGTTGGATAGCCCCATAAAACCCACAGGTAGAGCAGATTAAAAATGGTTTTCTGAGAAAAAACAAAAGTGCTGCCAAACCCAAGAAGCTTCATAAGAATCATGGGGATTAGGGGACAAAATGGGCCTTGAAAATGATCCTCATGTTCAGATGATAAAGGGGAGGCCCAGAGAGGTGAACTAAATTGCCCAAGATCCAACAGATAAATGGGGGATGTGATCTGTTCTTCCCAGCCCAGTGCTCTCGACAAGTTCAGGCAGATGGTGTGAGGAGAGTAGAGCGGAAGAGAAGTTCACTAGCTGACGTGGCAGGGGGCCATCTAGGTGTGGGGTCAGAGGCCTCTCTCTCGCTCACATCGTTTTTGTTTGATTGTTTTGTGGGGTGGTGGTTGTGGTGCACATGCACATGTGCATGTGTGTATGTGGTGTTTCCGACAGAATTTTGCTGTGCTGTGATCCTCCTGCCTCAGGCTCCTGTGTTAAAGCCTGTGCCACTGCACCTAGCCTTTTGTTTTTTATTTTATTTATTTATTTATTTATTTATTTAAGAGAGGTTTTTGCTATAGGGCGCGTGCACTCGCCAGAGAGACAGAGAGAGACAAAGAGACAGAAAGCGAGAAATCACTCCCCAGGGGGGATGGCCATGCCGCAATCCCTTCTCCTCCATTCTCCTCTCGGGATCTTGGGCACGCATGCACACGCGCCCGGCGTGAGTTTAAGCCACTGGGTCTGGGACTCGAGCTGCGGTCGACTACATGGGAGTCCAGCGACATAGCCATTACGCTAACTGCTGGTTCCTACACCTAGCCTTTTAGAGTGGGCTGGGAACCTGGGCCTCCCATGTGGCCTCAGCATGCAAAGTATTGTCTGGGGGGCGTCTATCAGTGTGCTGTCAGGATGATGAACCATGAGACAGTTTTTGTCTCTTTTTTATTATGTTTTAGACTTTAAAAAGAAATTGCTACAGGGCAAGTGTACTTGCCAGAGAGAGACAGAAAAGCTGAAAGAGAGACAGAGGGACAGAGGGACAAAGCAACCCCCGATGGGCATGCTCTTGTCTCAGACCCCTCTCTTCTATTTCTCATCCTGCTAGAATTTGGGGCACACATCCACATGTGCCTGGCAGGTTTTTCAAGACATGGGGGCCAGGATTTGAACCACAGTCAGCCATGTGGGATCCAGCTTACTTAACCACTAGGCTACAGGAATAGCCAGACAGTCTCTTAGCCTGCACCTGGATTCTCTGTCACTTGCAGTTTTGATAAGCTGGTGTGTGTGTGTGTGTGTGTATAAGTTCATACTAAAAACATTCCTCATGGGAGGTACCTGGGAACATTTTTCAGGATGATATCAATCAACTGAGTTTTGTATTATTTTTTTCTGTTTTACTTTTTTTTTTTTTTTTCTCAAGCTGTCTCACATTTCTTAGCCCTGTGAGATTATAGTTTGGGAGATTCTCAAATGTCATTCTGAGATCTGTCATATATACCAATCTGAGAAACTTAGTTCATAATCACATTGGGTTACCTACAGTGATTATAACTTTTTTCACTAAGAACTGAAAAATCCTTTTGATTGTCTGTTTTGAAATCTGACACAGGAACATTGGGCTCACTGGTCAGGCCTGTGAGTCTTCGGTCCTCTTTTTGGTTATAGAATATTTTCATGCTTCATCTTTCCCTGGAAGAATTCCTCAGAGCCTCCTGCATGCAGCTCAGCAGTCTCAGCAGTGAAGGATCCCAGCACCCTGGTGGTGTGGATTCTGTGGCCTGGCCCACCTCAGTCTGCCAAGTGAACAGAGGGAAGGCAGGTGAGGCAGTGACCATGTGGGAAAATGCTGGCTCTTCTTATGGATGTGATGAAGACACTTGATTCTTCTTGAATGTACTGGTAGACATTAAAGTAACTTCCAGTTATTGTGTGAACTGTGTAATATCCTGTAATAAAACAATTTTAGTTTATATAAATCTGCTCAGGCTGTCATAACAAAATACTACAAACTGAGTGGCTTACATAACAGAACTCTATTTTCTCATAGTTCTGGAGTCTGGGAGTCCCGAGGAAGGTCTGGTAGGGTTGGCTCATGGTTAGGACTCTCTTCCTGTCTTGAACATGGCCACCATTTTGGTGTATTCTCATGTGAAGAGGGGGAGCTCTCTGGTGTCTTTTATTCCGATCAGATAAGGACCCTTTTCTTAAAACCTCATTTACTCTTTGCTATAAGACACATGTTTTTGCCAGAGACAGAAAAAAGAGAGAGAGAGAGAGAGAGAGAGTGAGAAATTACCCCCATTGGGAGATGGCCAGGCCACAATTGCTTCTCCTTCATTCTCCTCTTGGGATTTTGGCACACATGCATGCGTAGCCCAACCCAAGCAGTCTGGTCTGGGACTAAAATTGCATAGTTGGCCTTGTGAGATCCATCCACCTTAATCACCAGGCCGCTGGCCGGCTCCTCACTTACTCTTTATTATTTCATTAAAAGACTTATCTTCAAAAAGAGGAACTTCAAAAACTCCATTGAAAAGTGGAATTAAAGTACAATCTTGGTGTAAAACACTTTGAAACCCATGCTTAGTTTTTTCATAATACATATTTTCCATGAACATTTTTTTTTTCCTGGAGAGGCTTTTTGCTACAGGGCACTTGCGCTCGCCAGAAAGACAGAGAGAGACAGAGAGACAGAAAGTGAGAAATCACCCCCCAAGAGGGATGGCCATGCCGCAATCCCTTCTCCTCCATTCTCCTCTCGGGATCTTGGGCACGCACACACATGCGCCCGGCGTGAGTTTAAGCTGCTGGGTCCAGGACAAGAACCAAGGTCGACTACATGGGAGTCCAGCGACATAGCCATTACGCTAACTGCTGGTTCTTTCCATGAACATTTTTAAAAATTAATTTTAGTTTTGCTATTGGATGTGTGAGCTTACAAAGAGAGGTAGAGAGAAAGGGAGTGAGAAAGGAAAAGTGAAAAATTACTCCCCGTAAGGGAAATGACATACAACAACCCCTTCTCCTCCATTCTTTCCTCAGGATGTTGGGCATGCACTCACACATGCCTGGCGTGTTTTTCAAGCCACCAGGTCTACGGTTTGAACTTTACTGTTGGCCATGTGGGATCCAGATGCCTTAACCTCCACACCACCTGTTGGCCCCTCCAAGAACTTCCTGACTATCCCTTGTACAGTATAGCCACATTGGGGATTAGGGCTTCAACACAAGAATTTTGGGAGGGTGAAGAATAATTATGTTCTTGGCATGGTTTAAACTACTAGAATGGATTCTGTTTATGGCAGTGAAGAAACTTAACCAATATATGTGGGGTATAATTTCATCTACATCTTAAATTTGAACTTTAGAGAAGCTTGATACTATTGTACAAATTTTTGCCCGAATCCGATTTTGGTTATTTTTCTACCAATGTTGATCCTACTAAATTTCCTTTACTAGTACTAAATATATCTTACTGATAAGAGTACAAATAAGGAAGGACTGAGGAGTTCCAATTTCTCTTTTTTAGTTAATACATTATTTAACTATTTAAAATAAATTCATTTGCATATAATAAAATCAATGTTTTCATTTAAAATGTTTTTCTTTGTTCATGATAGAGTGCATTTGCACACACATGAGAGTGAGAGAGAGAGCGAGAGAATGAGAGATGTGTGCCTTCTACGAGCCTGTTGTACATGATTCTCTCCCTCCAGTCCTTCGGTCCATTGGATCCTGGGCACTTGCTTATGCGCTCGCTGTGTTTCAGGATGACTGACTGAAGATTAGAACTGCAGTCAGGGGACCAGCAGTTGGCATAATGGCTGTGTCACTGCACTCCCATATAGTTGACCATGGTGAGTCCAGCACCTCAACCACTATGCTACCTGCTGGCCCCTCCTACTAGGATTTTTATTGCAATTATTCAATAATTAATGTTTGCTTACAGGGAAGACCACGAAGAATAAGTGCAATTAGTTATTAGTCTTATATGGGGAAGAAGATGAGTGAAAACCATGAAACATCACCAGGTGCTGGGGACACTTTTGTCAGGAAAGCATAAAATGAGCCCAGTCATCATCCAGTGCTGGGAAGCAAAGGCGGATGTGAGTGAAATCATCAGACACCCACAAAAGTAGAATCTGTGAAGGGTGCTGTGAGAATGTGTCACAGGAAGGCCTGCTATGGCAGATGATGTTTAGGGAAGACCTTGCAGAGAAAGTAACATCTGAGTCAATTATGCCTAAGAAGGAATTAATGGATAAGAAAGAAGAGAACATTAGATTCATCCAGAGGGAGCATGGCATGTTTTGAGAGACTGAGAAGGTGAGTGTGGCTGTAGTCAGAGGACAAGATGCGCAGGCAACATTAATTAACATCACTTTTTGGTGCACTGCCTTCTAGCTTCTACTTCCAGTTCTCCGCTGAGACCCCTCCTGTCAAGGTCAATTTGACCTTCTTGCTATGAAAGGCAATGAATGGATGCTTTTCATTCTTCACACTCCTTGGACTCTTTCCAGTACTTACAACTCCCTCCATTTATAAGGCTTCTGCTTTGATTTTAGGGTGCTACCGTTGATTATCTTGCTCCTTCCCTCAGGACTCCCGGTTCTTCTCCTGCTCTGCATGACATATAAGTCTCCCTGGACCTGACTGCCCTCATTCATCTGCTCAGTGCTCTTCCTGTCCCCCTTTAGTTATGCATGATGTCTGTCCCACGGGAAAATGCTGTGCTCTGCTTCAGTTAGTAGTCACTGAAATGAGCCTCTGAGATTTTAGAAAAAGAAATCCACATTTTAGTTTGGTAAAGTTTTTTGTTTTTCTTATTCTTTGTTTCCAACCTAAGTATACCTTACTAATCAAAACCTTACCTTTATTGGTTACTGTGATGTGCCCAGGCATTGTATCGGATGCTACAGAACAAGGTGCTGAAGTTTTGACTGAGATTGTCCTTCAGGACTTTGATCACGAGCTACCTTTCCCAGGAAAGCTTTCTTGAACCTTGAGGCTACTCCTAGCACTTTCATTTTGAGGTCTCACAGCACCATTTGCTGCCCTTGTGTATACTGTATACCACACTGCAAGTATCAGTTTATTTGCTTATCTTCCTTTGCAGGTGGTGTTACTGCTCCTTTAATTAATGAATGAATTAGTTGCCAGAGGACATGTGCACTCACCAGAGAGAGAGAAAAAGAGAAAGAGAGGGAGAAAGTACCCCTCAGTGGACATGGTCACACTGCCATCTTTTCTCCTTCATTTCTCCATCCTGCTGGGATTTTGAACATGCAAACACACAAACTGAGAGTGTTTTTTCTAGCCAGTAGGTCTGGGATTTGAACTACCATTAGTCATGTGGGATCTGGCTCCCCTAACCACCAGGTCCAGCCTTCCTTCATGAATATACAACACCTACCCCAATGCTGGGCTAAGGAAAGATAAGCATGCATGTGTATGCACGTGTACACATCTAACCACCCCCCCCCCCCCCCAGAGTCTATCCTCATTAGTCACATATTTTGTGCTTGAGAACTTGCCTAGCCACTGAAATGGATTTGCAATGCCTGATTGAGCCATTGTGGTGCCTTTGCAGTTGTTTTTAGACATGTGCAGAGTGCTGAAAAGTTTGAGTTTCCCAACAAGTAAGTTCCCAGCTGAGATTGAACAAGAAGATGCTTCACCCTTCTTTTCAGTTCTCACACTATTAACGAGTATCCTTTCCACAGAGTATTTCATGATTCATGTGTTTTTTATTTGTGAGTTGGCTGTTTAATGTGTCCCCCAAACATTGTGTTGACATTATGGTTAGTGTTCCTAAGCACAAGCAGACTGTAATGTTTCTTATAGAGAAAATATACTTGATAGATAAGCTTTCTTTGGGCACAAATGCTGTTGGACACCCGTTCAATACCAATGAGTCAACACATATATTAAATAGGGTGGGTTTAAACAGAAACACATATTTAAAAAAGCTATATACTGATGAGTTAACAAAGTGTTGTGACCCACATGAAGGTGGGGAAAATATTGCCAAGAAAAAATATAGTTTGAAGAGACAAAGCAAACGTTGGAACCATTATCAGAAGGAGAGCTTTTGGAACTAGCTAGTGGAGAATGTAAGATACCTATGATTACAGGCCAGCAGGTGGCATAGTGGTTGAGGTGCTGGACTCGCCATGGTCGACTGTGGTTTGAGTCCTGGACCTGATGGCTTGAAACTCATGTCAGGTGCTTATGAGTGTGTTCCCCAAATCCTGAGATAGGAATGGAGAAGGGATTGTAGCATGGTCTTCCTTCCTGGGGGCTAGTTTCTCACATTGTCTCTATCTTTGTGTCTCTCATGAGCACATATATTCTATAGCAAAAATCTCTTTAAAAAATTAAAAATAAAAATAACTATTATTATCTCGGGACCAGCAGTTAGTGTAATGGCTATGTCGCTGGACTCCCATATAGTCGACTGCGGTTCGCGTCCCGGACCCGGTGGCTTAAAACTCACGCCGGGCGCATGTGCGTGCGTGCCCAAGATCCCGAGAGGAGAATGGAGGAGAAGGGATTGCAGCGTGGCCATTTCCCCTCGGGGGTGATTTCTCGCTTTCTGTCTCTCTGTCTCTCTCTGTCTGTCTGGCGAGTGCATGCGCCCTATAGCGAAAACCTATTAAAAAAATAAAATAACTATGATTATCTTAAGGTATCTCATGGAAGAAGTGGATAACATGCAAAAACAGATGATGTTAGCTGAGAGATGAGAACTCTAAAAAATAATCGAAAGGAAATTCTAGAACTCAAAGACTAAGTAACAGAAGTGAAGAACGCCTTTGATGGATTCATCAGTAGACTCCACGTAACTGAGTTAAGAACTGGTGAGCTTAAATGTATGTCAATAGGAAATTCCAAACTAAAATGCACACAGAAGAAAATAACAAAATCAAAACACCAGAACATCCAACTACTGTCAGAGAATTGCAATGAGTAGCATACGTTTGATGGGATTACTAGAGGAGAGAAAGGGAGAACAGAGTACAAGAAATATTTTAAGTAATGGTGACTGAGAATCTTTCAAAATGTATGACAGACATTAAGTCACTCCTCTGGTTAGTTTAGAGAATTGGAGATAAATTTCAAAAACAAATAAAACTATATCCAGGGTTATCATATTTAAGCTGCAGAAATCCAATTATGTAGCGAAATTGTGAAAGAAGCTGGGGTTGAGGGGCATTTTATCTGTAGGAAAACAAGGACAAACATTACAGAATACATCTCATCAGAAATGATGCAACCTCGGGCCAACAAGTGGCATAGTGGTTGAGGCACTGGACTCCCATATGGCTGACTGTGGTTCGAGTCCTGGACTGGTGGCTTCAAATTCATGCCAGGCATGTGTGCATGCTTGCCCAAAATCCTGAAAAGAGGATGGAGGAGATGGGATTGAGGCATGGCCTTCCCCATGGGGGGATGATTTTTCATTTTCTGTCTCTGTCTCTCTGGTGAGCACATGTGCCCTAATAGCAAAATTCTCACTCTCTCAAAATAAAAATAAAAAAATAAGATGCAAGCTAGTTCAGTAGAGAGAGTAATGACGGGAAGAAAACAAACCCACTGATTTAAAATTCTACACCAAGAGAAATAATCCTTCAAACTGAAGGAGAAAAAAAAAAAATACTTCCCGTGACAAACAAAAGCTGAGGGTTTTCATCTGCAGAAGATCTATCCAAAACTAATATTAAAAGAAGTTTTTCAGGAAGAAAAAAACTGATATTGGTCAGATACTTGGAAAGAAGAGCATTGACAAGGAGCAAATGAAGGTAAAATTAAATCTCTTTCCTTATTCTTTTTATTCTTTCTACTCGTAATTGACAGAAGATAATATACTTAAATTAACAAGAGTAACAATGTGTTGGGTAACTATAGTGTATGGGGAAGTGAAATAAATGACCATTATTACGTAAAGGTTAGAAGGAAGCAATTAGAAAGACCATTATTTGTGCAGAACAGCTTTTGAGGACTGCCTAGTTCTCCCCTCTTCTCATTTGTAGTTCTCAAGAACAGCTTTGAACTGTGCCAAGCTTGGAAATGCAACATCCTGAGATAAGGGGGAGCTGGCCCGATCAGCCTGAGCTGTTTTCGTCCCTCCTAGAAACACAATGTCCTTCAGTGCACGTGCACATGACCCCTTGTTTATGAAACTCAGGGCAGCGAGCTTTCCAGGGTCGCTCAACGTCAGTACCAGTGGGACGTAACCCAAGATCCTGGTCATCTGTAAAGATTTCCTGAGCCTCGGGGAGGGAAGAGGGGATGCGGAGACTGGCTTGTGAATGGAGGAGAAGGGATTGTGGTGTGGCCATCCACCCAGGGGATGAGAAAAAAAAAGGGAGAATAGAGCAGAAGAAATGTTTTAAATCATGATGGTTGAGGAGCTCCAAAATGTATGACAGACATTGAGTCACCCATCTGGTTAGCTCAGAGAACCCAAGATAAATATCAAAACAAACTATCCTGAGGTTCTGTTGTCATTTGCTGTCTACCTGTCAGTAAACCTGCTTCACGTAGCTTGTTGTATATGAGGAGATTTTCGCTCAATGGATTCATATGTGGGTAACTAGCACACAGTGAGAATGCTTCACGTATTGGCACTGCTTGTGAAGCAGTGCAGTACTATTTGAGGATGGGTTTAAATTATTTCAAAAGGTATACCACATGGACCAGCTCCATAGCCTACTGGTTAAGAAAACTAGACCCCTGTTCACAATTGCTAAGTCATGGAACCAAACCAAATACCCACGAACAGATGAATGGATAGAAAAACTGTGGCACATATACTCTATGGAATACTATTCAGTCATTAAAAAAAAAAAAAAAAAAAAAAAAACAAACCCTGGCTTTTGACAGGAAGTGGATGAATATGGAAGATTTACTGCTGAGTGAAACAAACCAGGCTATGAAGGAGAGGCATTATATGTCCCTACTTAATATATAGTGAGTGACCACACTCTGTGACTGAAACCAATTGACTAAAGGATATAGAAACACAGTATATAGATGTAAATAAGTGTGTGTGAAAAAGGAGGGTCTGAGGAAGGACATTTGGAAGAAAAATAGGGAGGCAATGCATTAATGGGACAAAGAAATGTGGTATTATCTGTTGAAGATATTTTATAGTTTTATCAACTGGACTAGGGAGAAATGTTCACCTGTTGAAATATTCATTTTGTAAGCTAAATAATGTAATTGAATGTATAAAAGAAAATGAAATAAGAGATGTAAAAAAAAAGAAAGTACACTTAAGATAAAAAAAAAAAGAAAGCTAGATCCCACATGTCCAAACGTGCAGTTCAGGTCTCAGCCCTGGTGACTTGAAAAAAATGTGAGGCTGTGTGGATGCCCCAAATCCCAACCAAATGAAGAAATGTAGGAGAGGGGAATGCAGCATGACCACACCCCACTGGGAGGTGTTTTCTCCCTCTCTCTCTGTCTCTGTCTCTGTTTCTCTCTGGCAAGCTCACGTACTCTCTGGAAAAATTTAAATATATGTGTGTGTGTGTGTGTGTGTGTGTGTGTGTGTGTGTGTGTTTATGACATACTGTAAAGAAACCCCATTAAAATTGTAGGAAAGAAGTATAATAATATTTTAGGAGAGGGGATAAAGTAGAATGATATAAAACACTTGAAACCTGAGGGAAAAGAAGAAAAAAGAGGAAACACCAACAGAAAGCAATGCAAGGAATAGAAAACAATGTAAAACATTGTAGATACTAACCCAAGAACATCAATCACCAGTTTAAACTTCCATGGTGTAAGCACACTAATTGAAAGACAGCATCAGAGTGCGTAAAAGAAGAGCCTGAACTCCGTCATCTGCTTGAATCCCTCTTTGAAGACACAGAAGTTGCAAGTGAAAGGATGCAGAAAGGTGTGCTGTGCTGACACTTATTCCATGTCAGGGGCAGAAGTGAAAGAAAGAAAATCCGATTTATATGGTGCTGCTTTTACCACCTGAAAACTCAAAGAGAATCAAGCATTTACCAAAACTGATGCTGAAAGGAAATAGAATGATTGCCAGTTTTAGCATGAATGAAGTTTGGGGGATGGTAATTTCTTAACTGCACTTAGCATCAAACATCAGAATGCTTTAGATGAATTCTTTGGAGACTTACCCATCGTCCATATTCAGTGATATTTTCAGTCCTATTTGTCTGAACAAGAAGGCTAATGTGACAAGCAGAGGGAAGAAATCTTAAATAACTTAGCTACTTAATTCCCTTCTCCCTTTACTCCTAAAAAGGTGACTGCAGTACTTGTGAGGCAGAACCCTTTAGAATTAATGATTGCCTTTGTATTTCAGAAATGAAATCACTTTGTATCATAAGTAATCACAAAGATGTTCATCCTGATTCTTAGAGAAGTATAGTGGGGGAACATTCTAACAGCTGATGAGATGTCCTATCTTAGGACACCTTCCAGTTATTATTTCAGAGTGCCACCCACAGATTACTCTTTCTTTGTCTTGTCAAGAAGTGATGCTGAAAGTATGAAAGGCTGCTAAGGTGCTTCTGTAGAAATAACACGGTAAAAAAAAACCAGTATTTTAAAAAATGTTCCATGCCTAAAAACAAAAGGACATATCCTGCATCTCTCTTCATTTAGAACCTGACAATGCATAGCCTGCTACGATGTATTTTAAAACATGACTCATTGTTTTGCAGAAAGGAACCCACATATTTTTATACCTTGACTTTAATATACCCATCATTTTCTTGAAATTACATTTTTAAAGATTTATTATATTCATTGTTGCCTGACTAAATTTTAGAAAACTGCCTAGTTCTTGGATTCATGTATAGGTATATATCAGCTGTGCTAGCTATTGGCTATATTTAGGCTAATTAAGTTCATTAGCAAATCAATTAAATGGGGGGGGAGGCATAGAAAGCAACCATGGATACCAGAGACAATGTGGGAGGAGGGTGAGACATGGCAGAGGGTGAGGGATAGGGAATCAAGGATGGCAAAATGAAAAACAAAGTATACAAGACATAAGAATTGGAAAATTATTTGCTGATAACATGTATGTTGATGTGCTTGATTGAGCCAATACACAGTGCATTTTGGATGGAAAATTCATCTGTATGCTGTAATGATATATAGTGAATTAATGTAAAAAATAAATAAATTTAAAGAGAGAAAAAAAAAAAAGAAAGAAAACTGCCTAGTTAATTGAGCCATAAACACGCTGAGTCTTATAAATGGAGCGTGAGTGTTGGGAAAGGTAGAATATTCTATAGCTGCTATTCTATAGGGTTTTCATTTTATTTTTTATTTTTTTTTTTTAGTTTTTTGCTATAGGGTACATACTCTTGCTGGAGAGACAGAGAGAGGGAAAGTGAGAAATCACCCTCAAGAGGGGATGGCCATGCCACAATCTCTTCTCCTCCATTCTCTTCTCAAGATTTTGAGCATGCAAGTACACGTGACTGGTGTGATTTTTAAGTCACCAGGTCTGGGATTCAAACTGTGGTTGATCATGTGGGAGCTTGGCACCTTAACCACCATCCCACCTGATGGCCACTCTATAGCTACTTTTTAAATTTTTTCAGTAGGGTTAGTCTTATAATGTTTCTTAAGAACATTATAGACCATTTTACATATACTACATATTTTGTGATTTTTCTGTACTTACATTGTGAATACAAAAAGATTTAGAAGACATTCCTAAATCATCTAACATTTTCCTGCTCTGTAAGTAAATCATTGAGTTTGCACCAAAAAACATAGCCTCTTTTTAGGCTTCCACATCCGTAGAGTGGAGACTATATTTTGAGCATACTTTCCTTGCCCATCTAGCAAACAATTTTGCTTATATAATAAGCCTATGTATGTGTGTGTGTGTGTGTTTTGCAAATAGTAAGATGCTTTATGTTAATGAAGTTATCCTTATCACTATCTTTTTTTTTTTTTTTTTTTTTTTGGAGAGATTTTTTTGCTATAGGGAGTGTGCGCTCACCAGAAATACAGAGAGAAACAGAGAGACAGAAAGTGAGAAATCACCCCCTAGGGGGAATGGCCATGCTGCAATCCCTTCTCCTCCATTCTCCTCTCGGGATCTTGGGCACGCACGCACACGCGCCCAGCGTGAGTTTAAGCCACGGGATCCGGGACTCGAACCGTGGTCGACTACATGGAAGTCCAGCGACATAGCCATTATGCTAACTGCTGGTCCTGCTTATCACTATATTCTTTTTTTTTTGGAGAGATTTTTACTATAAGGCACGTGTGCTTGCTGGAGAGACAGAAAGTGAAAAATCATACTCCAAGGTGGATGGCTCTCTCCATTCTCCTCTTGGGATTTTGGGCACACACATAGACGCGCCTGGCATGAGTTTCAAGCTGCTGTGTCTGAGACTTGAACTGTAGTTGACCACGTGGGAGTTCAGCGATGAAACCATTACACCACCTGCTGATCCCATCACTATCTTCTAATACCTTAATTCTAACTTTTTATTGTGGGCTGTTAACCAAGCAGTGTTTCGTGAATATAGCCTATCTTCTAGAAAGTCCAATAATAAGCGGAAAAACTTCCCTTAGGTCTCTTTCTTGCTTCTTAGGGAAACTATACACAAGCACATGAGTTGGAATCCTGATAGTGCTGTTCATCCTGGATGCGTACTCACGGGCTTCCATGGACGGCTTTGTTTATTCCTTCTGTGGGCAAGTGACCTACGTCGACACTAACATTTTCTAGGGCCCCATGAGCTAGAACGGCTATAGGAAGGCAACGTGTTGTTCAATTGGTGACTTTATGCGAGAGCATCATCTGTACGAACACTGACAGAGGTTCAAAGTCAGCGGGAGTTCTGAGTCTAGGACTAGCTGAGATGTGCACCGGTAGGGAATTGAGCGATTTGCAGGGGCTGTGCTGGAGTTAGAGGCTGTTAACTCTTATTAGAATTCAGTGTTCCCACCCTGCCTTTTGCCTGAGGCATGAAACTTAGTTGTAAGAAAAGCAGTTACGGGATCTCACATAAATTTAACATGGCTGTGTGTGTAATCATTACTTTATGAAACTGTGCCACTGTTTTTATTTACGAAGATTACAAACACATCGGTAAGTGCTGCCTTTTATTCCAGAACAACAACAGCAAAAAAAAAAAAAAAAGCCTTGAGTGTTTAATATTTTATTTTGATTTAAACATACAAGATAAACTGGGGACATCTTGAGGTACTGGAAAGTAAAAAGTGTTGGGAAAAAAAAATGAGGGCCTATCTCGATGGACATAGGATCCAACCTGGAGATCTCCCAAAGCCAGTGCTGGGACAATCTAAGCCATAGTGTAAACAACTCAGCGTTGGGCTATAACCACAGTACAAGGTAAATACGTGCAAGTCTGTGTTTACGAAATAGATGATTAAAACACAAATAAATGGGGTGAAGTGGCAAGTCTTTCTTACAGAAAAATTTCAAACAACATGTATAGGTAATTTGTTTCATAGAAGATGGTACTTAACTCTTCCCAACCCTAGGCTACCCAAGTGCTTGATTGCACAGAACAAGGGGAGAGGAAAAAAGAATGAAAAAGTGAGGAAGAAAAAGCTTGACAAAAACTACCTTAAACAGAGCTGAAAAGTGAACATTTTCACTGATGTTATGTAGATATCGCGTACTTCTGATTTGAGGAGTTAAGGAAAGCACTTGGGACCAGCAGTTAGCGTAATGGTTATGTCGCTGGACTCCCATGTGGTCTACGGTGGTTTGAGTCCTGGACCTGGCGGCTTAAACTCACACCGGGCATATGTGTGTGCATGCCCAAGATCCCGAGAGGACACTGGAGAAGAGATTGAGGCATGGCCATCCCCCCTAGGGGGTGATTTCTCACATTCTTTCTGACCAGTGCACGCACCCTATAGCAAAAACCTCTCCAAAAAGAAAAATAAAATAAATAAAAGCTCTTTACCTCCGGCATTTTTCTGTACAGACCCACAGAGCCAGGCTAACCGTGAGAAAGACATCAGACAAACCCAGACTGGGCACTTTTTATGAAAGCACTTGCCAGTATACCTAAAGGCTCAAGGTCATGAAAAACTAGAAAAGTCTGAGAATCTGCCAAATATAAGAGGAGACATTGTAGGGCCCTGGTTAGAGACTGGATCCGAAGGAGGATATTAATGGGAAAGCTGTTCAGAGTGTAGACATTGATGGGAAAACCCACTATGTACTGGACTGGGTTAAACAGTGGCCCCTGAGGACTTCACGTATTTGGACACACTGCTTTTGCAGATGCAAGTAGTTTAAAGATCATGAGATGCAGAGTTTATCCTGGTGGACCTAAATCCAGTAACAGTTCTCATAAAAGGAACACAGGGAGCCATAGAAGAGACGGCAATGTGGCCATGGAGGTAGGTTTTAGAGATTGGAGGGACCAGCAGTTAGTGTAATGGCTATGTTGCTAGACTCCCATGCAGTTGACCGCAGTTTGAGTCCCAGACCTGGTAGCTTAAACTCACACCGGGCGCATGAGCGTGCGTGCCCAAGATCCCGAGAGGAGAATGGAGGAGAAGGGATTGCGGCATGGTCATTCCCCCTGGGGTTGATTTCTCGCTTTCGGGACCAGCAGTTGGCGTAATGGCTATGTCACTGAACTCCCATGTCCGACTGTGGTTCGAGTCCTGGACCCAGTGGCCTAAACTCACGCAGGGAGCGTATGCGTGTGTGCCCAAGATCCCAAGAGGAGAATGGAAGAGAAGGGATTACGGCGTGGCCATCCCCCCTGGGGGGTGATTTCTCGCTTTCTATCTCTCTGTCTCTCTGGTGAGCATATGCGCCCTATAACAAAACCCTATAACAAAAAACCTCCCCCCCCCCCAAAAAAAAAAAAGAAAGAAATTGAGCTGCAACCCAAGAAATGACAGAAGCCAACAGAAGCTAGAAAAGATATGAAATGGAATGTTTTCTAGAGCCTCTAGAGAGAGCATAGCCCTCCTACACCTCTGTTTTGGGCTTCTGGCCTCTCGCACTGCAGGAGAATACACTTCTCTTGTTTTCAGCTGCTGAAGTGTATGTTAGAGCAGTCCTGGAGAGCCATAGACATACTAATGTCGATTGTGTGTGTTGGTAAATGGGCTCTAATTTCATCAAAGTTAATAATAAGAACAACTAGATGAGGGCTGTTGAAAGATAAACTGAAGCATATTGTACTTTTTTTTTTTTTTGAGAGGTTTTTGCTATAGGGTGCATGCGCTCGCCAGACAGACAAAGAGAGACAGAGAGATAGAAAGCGAGAAATCACCCCCCAGAGGGGGGATGGCCACGCCGCAATCCCTTCTCCTCCATTCTCCTCTCGGGATCTTGGGCATGTACGCACACGCGCCCGGCATGAGTTTAAGCCACTGGGTCCGGGACACGGCCCGCGGTCGACTACGTGGGAGTCCAGCAACATAGCCATTATGCTAACTGCTGGTCCCCATATTGTATGTTTAAAGAGTTTATTTGAGCAAACCATTAGGTGGGTACTGGCAGCACCAAACTGCATGCAGTTCCTGGCTCCACCAGAGGGGCGGGCTAAGCTCTTATAGGTCAGTGTAGAAGCAGAACAAAGGAATCCTTTGATTTGTTCAAGTTTGAGAATGCCAGGTTGGTTGCCTGGGATTGTTTGAGCTTAAGTTTCATTTGGCTTTTGTAGGAACCAGGTCATTAAAGTCGATCCAACGTAATGGCCTCTCATTGACTTATTTTAACAGAGGGTGTAAAGAACTCTACTGGGGGCAGGTGGTGGCACAGCGGCCATGCAGTGCTCTGCTAGACTGACCCCGTGGGAAAGTTGCTGGCTGGCATCAGGAGACCTCCCCTAGGGCTGGGCGTGTGCATGACCAGTAGGGCTGGCTGAAATGGAGCATGGCATGAACACACTGTCGGGAGTGTTGTCTCTCTGTCTCTCTGCATTCACTCTTTCTTTGTGTCTCTCACTCCTGGAGGGAAGAAATAAATAAATTATTTTTTTCAAAAAGGACTTAGTACTATCTTTACAACTTTTCAGTAAATCTTTTCAGTGAATTATTCCAAAGGAAAACAAAATATATATTTAGAGAAATCTCACAATTCAACTCAAAAACAGGTATAGATTTTACCTCTACTTTGTTATGAGTCAGACAATATTTCTTTGCATAATTTGATAACACTATCATTAAATATTTTATCAATGAACATAGGCATTTTTTTTTTTTTGGAGAGGTTTTCGCTATAGGGCATGTGCACTTGCCAGACAGACAGAGACATAGAAACAGAAAGTGAGAAATCACCCCCATGGGCACACATGCACATGCGCCCGGCATGAGTTTTAAGCCACCGGGTCCGGGACGCGAACTGCTGTCAACTACGTGGGAGTCCAGCGACATAGCCATTACGCTAACTGCTGGTTCCCAACATAGGCATTTTTAAAAAAGAAATCTTTCTCATGAGAAACACTGGTATGGAAAATGCCACATTGAAACAACCAGTTGATATATTTGGATTTCATTGTGTTTCATCATGAGGTTACTTTTCTTCTGGTTTGCAGTTGGTTAAGGTGAGTGGTCTTAACCAGTCCTCTTAGCAATGCTTAAACAAAGGGTCACTCGACCATTGTAGAATATAAATTTACACTGCGTTGCGTCTTTAATTCTACATTTACCTCAGTGATAACCAGCTAGTGTTTAATCACTGATTCAAATTGATTAGCTTTTTCTTATGTCTTCTTTAATTTAAAAGTATTTGACTGCGAGTTTACAAGGAAAGCAACACAGCTTATGTGAAATTCTTTACCAACTGTGACAAAAAGTAGGCGAAGTCATCAGGTTATCTAATGGTGCTCAGCCCAAAGAAGAGCCATTGGGGACTACTGGTCACCCGAGAAGGGCCCTGCAAATTTAGGATTATTTGGTTGAACTTCAGGATACTTTTCCATGATGCTGGAGCCATAGATAAAGCCTGGGGCTTGGAGCCCATGTCACCTGAGCACACTGTGTGTGCCTGTGGACACACCCATGATCCGGTCTGGCTGCAAGGCTTGGGGGAAGCTTGTGGTTAGACACAACCCTGTCAGGGGTGCTTATCTCTCTCTTTTTCTGAAGAAAGAAAGCCATAAGCTTAAAAATAATTGCATTTTTTTTCTTAAGTATGTGAATTTGAGGATTATTGTAGTATTTAGTAAGGAAGTGATTCATAAGAAGGGGATACCTAGTAAGCAATACCCAGTAGTCAGTCCCTAAAGATCAACTGTTGAATTTCTCCATCAGTGGAACTCTAGAGCTCTAGAACTGAAAGGTCAGTTAAATGCCTAAAATCAAGTGCTTACTATTCAGGAAAAAAGGAAATCTATTTTTTGACAGCATATTTGTAACTATAAAGCACCAAATATAGCCTTTCATCTATTTTTGAGCTATCATTGGGACTTCATTGATTATGTTGTGAAGCCTCCTTGGGTTCCTCATGCCCTCAGCTCTGATTAGAGCTTCGATCGGGATGAATTATGAGGGACTGCGAGGAGAATGCCACATAATGGTTTTTTTTCAGTGAAAGGACTTCAGTTATATAATCAATCTGTACCTACTAAAACTGGCCAGAAATAGCTACTACAAATTTTTATAGAAAAAAATAAGACACTTAGAGCTAAAGTTTTCAGAATAACAGATATGCTTTATAAAAAAAATTAAGTAATTGTAAAGCAATGCTGTTATGGAAGAAAGCAAATAATACCAAGTCTCATGCATGTATTTTTTTAATTATTAATTTAATTTTATTTATTATTTTTATTATTTTAACTTGCTATAGGGCATGTGTGCTCACCAGAGAGAGAGTGAAAACGAGAAAGCAAGGCACCAGATCTGGGTGCCACAGTCAGCCTTGTAGAAGTCCAGTGCCTATCCACACAGCCTGCTGGCCCAAACATATATTCATATTTAAAATATTTTTAGTTTAAAAACTCAAAAAGGACTTTTTTTTCTTTTCAGAGGTTTTTGTCTTAGGGTACATGTGCTCACTGGAGAGACAGACAGTGAGAGGAAATGTGAAAAATCACTGCCCAGGAGGGATAGCTATGTCGCAGTCCCTTCTCCATTCTTCTCCTGGGATCTTGGGCATGCACACATATGCACTCAAGCCACTGGGTCCAGGACTCGAACCATGATCAGCCATGTGGGAGTCCTGTGATGTAACTGCTACGCCATCTTAAGTGTGCGTCTTCTTCATTTTCTGAAAGTGCTAATTTTAAACTATAGAATGTCTGGGTTTTGTACAAGTATCTTTGACCTAAGTACCTTTATTTCCAAATACAAAGCTCCTCATTTAGTTTTAAAGCAACACAGACTCTCAGATGAAAACACACACACAAACCTATAACATAGTTTAGGATGACAGGGGAAAAGTAGGCCAAGTGTGACATTTAATAGCCAGCCTCTGATATGTACATGCAAAACCACAGGTAAGGAACAGTCCTCCCGTGGAATATTAGGAAACCAGGTAGATCTTGGGTGATATGTTGGTGAGACTTCTCCTCTAATTGCCTCACTCACTTGTTGCAGTCAGCAACATTTATTAAATGTCCACTGCTTCCTGAGTACATCTATTGAA